>CM021107.1:574533975-574630703 GCA_007115665.2 Sequoiadendron giganteum | reverse complement strand
ACACCTTATTGAAATCCGGGAGAGCCAAAATAGGTTGTTCTGTCACCTTCTGCTTCAATAGATCAAAACTCCTTGCTGCTCCATTGCTCCACTTGAACTCTTTTCTATCCCCTCTCATTGTTTCAGTTAGGGGTGCACAAATACTACTGAAGTTTCTAATAAACTTTCTGTAAAAACTGGCCAAACCATGGAAAGACCTCACCTCGGTAGTAGTTCTTGGGGTAGGCCATTCCAGAATAGCCTTCACCTTCTCTGGGTCCATCTTGAGACCTTCTGTCGAGACAACAAACCCCAAGTACACTAACTCCTTCTTCACAAAACTACACTTCTTCAGATTAATCAGCAATTTCTCTTCTCTTAACTTCTCAAAGACTCTACCAATATGCATTATATGCTCATCTAGTGACTTATTGAATATCAAAATATCATCTAAATACACAATAACAAAGCTTCCTAGGAACTCTTTCAGTACCTCGTTCATGAGCCGCATGAATGTGCTCGGTGCATTGGTTAGCCCAAAAGGCATGACTAACCACTTGTACAGGCCCTCTTTGGTCTTGAAGGCGGTCTTCCATTCATCTCCCTCTCGAATCCGAATCTGGTGATATCCACTCTTCAGATCAATCTTTGTGAAGTACTGAGCTCCACTCAAACAGTCCATCAAGTCATCCATCCTTGGTAGGGGAAATCTATACTTGATTGTTATCTTGTTTATGGCTCGAGAGTCTGTACACATCCTCCACTCCCCATCCTTCTTTGGTGCTAGTACTGCCGGTACTGCACATGGACTCAGACTCTCTCGAATCAAACCCTTTCTCAACAACTCCTCAACTTGTCTGTTCAACTCCTCATTTTTTGCAGGATTCATTCTATGAGCTGCCTTATTTGACAAACTGGCTCCTGGGATCAAGTCAATCTGATGACTGATCTTCCTCATTAGTGGTAAACCCTCAGGTACATTATCAGAAACAATATCCTGAAACTCATTCAATAACCCAGAAACTTCTACTAGAACCTTCTCACTACCCTCCTTATCCATTTTAGGAATCAATGCATAACACACACGCTCATGTTTTATGCCTTCTAAAAATTTCCTTCCATCGACATAACAAATTCTAGCACTACTGCATACCTTTTCTTCGGCCTTCTTCAGGGGTTTCAATTTATGGCGGACTCCACCCTTCATCAGGAAATAAGTGTTTGCATGGCCATCATGTACAGCTCGCCTGTCAAACTGCCACGGCCTTCCCAACAACATGTGACATGCATCCATGGGGATGATATCACAGAGTACCTCATCACGATAGCTTTCGATCTTGAACTTCACCAGGCACTGCTCATTGACTAGAACTTTGTGGTCTTTCTGCAACCAGGCAATCCGATATGGATGTGGATGCCTTTCCCTCTTCAGCTTCAACTTTGTAACCATTTCTTTTGACACTAGATTATCAGTGCTCCCACCATCAATAATGACATCACAACATTTGTCTTCACACTTGCACCTTGTGCGAAACAAATTCTTCCTCTGTTCTGGCTCCTTCTCTTCAGTCACCAAGGCTCTTCTAACCACTAGGGCTTCTCCCCTTTCGGCATCATCTGAATGCTCAGATTGAGCCTCCTCATCTACATGCGCAACTCTTGCATGACCTTCTGGCCTTTTGTCTGTCCTTCCTTGGTATTGTGGACATTCATAGGCTCGATGCCCTTCTTCACCACATTGGAAACAAGTTCCTCTGAAACCACCTCTTCCAGGTCCTTGCCCAAATCTTCCTCGTCCTCTACCTCTTTGATCACCACCATTCTGATCACGTGGGCGGTAGAAGTTATCATTCCTCTGGCTTCGACTAGTACCCACATCTTCATTTTTCTTCTCATCCTCATTTCGGCTTCCAAAAGATCTTCCGCTACCCCTTCCGCTTTGACCTCCTCGTCCTTTTTGCTCGCTATCAAATCTCTTGTTCAGCTTCTCTTCAACTCTCAGCGAAAATTGGTAAGCATCCTCAATGGTGGCCATTCTGACCAGGCTTAACTCCTCTTGAATGCTCGGCTGTAACCCATTAAGATAACGGGCTACCTTCTCCTTGTTGGCCTCTGCATGTCCCGTTCTGATGATCATCTTGTGAAAATCTTCTGTGTATTCTTTCACAGATCTACTTCCTTGCTTCAACCCTTGCAATTTCTTCAATAGATCTAACTCATAGTCCATTGGCATGAACTGCTTTTTCAGTTTCTCCACCGTGCGATCCCATCTGGTGATCTTTCCCTTTTCTCTCTTATTTCTTTCTAGTTGGACCTCTTTCCACCATCATTTCTGGCACCACCTCGCCTACCACGCGCCACTCTTGGAGGCATCTTGAATATTTTGAACCCACAACCACAGTCTTGGTGCGAACTACCTCACGATCGGCGATCCGTCCACACGCTCAAGAAAACCCGCTCTGATACCACTTGATGAGGGTGCAACCCGAGACACAGAAAATTACACAGAAAAACTAACAAATCTTATTATTTTCAAAGTATGAAATTCCTACATGTAGAGGATCTCAAATCCTCCAGTTTTGCAATACATGCAAATTACAAAAAGAAACTACAGAAATTCCCCTATTCCCAGCATGCGATCTTCTTTCCCCAAAAACTGCCTAAAAGAAACAGTAACTCGCCCATAAATAGCCCGTTTCTTTGTTTGGAGCCAAAAACGGGATTCAAATTATGCACCAACTTTCGGAAGCCCTAACTCAAGATCCAACCGTCAGATCTTCAATGATAATACCTTTTCGGAAAGCTCTCGCGAAGATCTCTTGCCGAAAATTGGGGCCTAAAGGCTAACCACTTTCGTATTCCGCCAGTTTTTCAGGCCCATCCGGAGCCTCTAAGTACCTCAAAATTAGCTCCGAAGATTTCATAAGGCAAAAAGCAGAAATTGAAACTTGAATAACTTTTGAACCGGAAATGCTCTTGATCTGATTCTTTCACCAAAGTGTTTATTATTATGTCCTGAAGCTTCCCTTGAATTTTTGTCTCCTCATGCCTTCAAATTCATACCTGCTAAAAATAGCAGTTGAGCAGAAAAAGCAGAAAAGCAGTTCTGAAAGTTGGGAATTCTTCTTCGACGAAAAGGGTATCCAGAAATGCAAAAACATCTACAAAAAAAATCTAAATGAAAGTAAATATATTTTTGGGTGATGCAGGATTGCCCTTACACCACTGGATGCTCCTGCATCAGTATATTTGTTAAATAGTATACTCCTTAAATGGATCTTTACCTCCAATCCATCATTTTATGTAGGCTCTTCATGCATTTATAAAATTCAGATCATAAATATAAAAATACCTCATAACATTCATACCTAGTAATTCCAATATTCTATAGATAATAATGTTTATCTTATACTAAAAGAATATACATTTACTTGCACTAACTCTTGTTTTGTGAAAAGAAGAGTAATCATAAAATTATACTTACCGCTTTCATTTTCTATTAGTGAACCTCAAGAATATTTCGGTAATAGTTAATTCTCTAATATGCACAAGGTTTGATTATTTACATACAATTTTTTTATCATAGATTAAATTCTTTTATTTGACTTCTTTCAAATTTAAACTAAAATAAGTAGTAGAATTACATTATTGATCAATTCTTAAGTAAATAAAATAAATGAACTTAAAACTATATCTCGTGTACATGTATTTAAGATATCTATATTTTAGTGTAAGATCCAAATGAATATTGAAAGATTGTGTGCATTTATTAGAATATTTAAAAAGCTACTTTTATCACCACTACCATTTGATTGGTTAATATTAACAAAAGAAAAATATGCTTTATGCATTAATTCAATTAGTTAATTGTAATAATTATAAATATATTTTATTTTTTAAGAGAATAAAATACTCTATTGTTTTAATCAATGCATGATGACTGTGTATGGAATAAAACATTTCTCCCAAAATTGAGTTAAATTTGGACAAACCATTGCTTAACAAGATTCTCAAAGAGAGGTGAACCTCAAAAGATTCTATCAACCCAGTTAAGCAATAGTATAGCATATAATTATTAAGAAAATAGCAAAACATTTACTCTCAAATGAGAAATGCATTCTCCTAAAAAAATAATGGTTCATAAACATTGATTATTTATACAAATTTCCTAACAAAATTATAATCCTTTTTTTTAGTCTTTAAGAAAAATTGAAGTGTTTATAAATAATATTAAACAATATGGTATTAAAACATTGAGTTAAAACCAAGGTTTAATTTATTACGTACAAAGAACATACTCATAAAAGCTTTAGAAAATTTGAAGTATGCAAAATTAAGATGAAAAATAAGCATGTCATATCATTATAATTTTTTATCAATAAACTTAACATATTGTTGGTATGCAAAAAATTTGACAATACAAGAAATATTCAAACAAAATTATTCTAATAAATTGTTAATATGCAAACACTTTAACGATACAAAATGCACCCCAAGAAAATAATTGAAAGATAACATTAAAAAAAAAAAAAATTATATAACTAAAAAGTTTGAAACCCATAACACTTAGTAATGCAATCTAATATATTTCCTTTGAATGTCTAAGTGATGAACACATCCTAATCCCCATTTCCAAATATTGGTCTTAATGCGCCATGGAAGGAATGAATATAGGTGGTAGAAGTTGCATGAAATATAAGTTGAATAATAAGATGCTCTAATACATGTGGGAATGGACGAGTATGATACCCTTTAAGAAGAAAGTGACCAACCATTCACTAATCTTCAAGAAAAAATGGTATTACTCCAAAGAAAATTTAGACAAGGATAATTTAGACCAAAATTTCCCAACAAAGTTCCAATAGAAGGCAATATGTTACCCCTCTTATTTTAATTGATTTTTCCAATACCTCCAATATCTTATTGCCTAGCCTCAAGTGGTCACATACTCAAACCTTGAGAATGCTCTAATAGATGTGTGTGATACCCTTCAAGAAGAAACCGACCAACAATTGACTAATCTTCAAACAAATTTGGTATTCCTCCGAAGAAAATTTAGACAAAGATAATTTAGATCAAAATTTCCCAACTCAATCTCAACATAATGCAATACATTACCCCTCTTATTCTAATTGATTTTTCCAATACCTCCAATACCTTATTGCCTAGCCTCTAGTGATCACATACTCAAGCCTTGAGAATGCGTTCATCATTACCTTACTTTACAATGGTAATTTAATACGAGTTCATCACTACCTTATACTCGTACTATAATAAGTGCTTGTATTTAAATGGCTTACTATTATTTTAAGTCCTTACGTCTACATGAAATGTTCAAGATCCCACGCAGGATAGATAGTTGATTTGGAAGGCACTAAAATTGAATAAAGGGTGTGGAAGCATATAACGCTTCTGCTATCCATTCATGAACAATGTCAAAGGCGTGTGCAATCTGTTTTGCATGAAAATTTCCATGCAAGATGATACGAATAAACTATGAAGAGTGGAATGGTGTACATAACCGTAAGCCATTTGTTTTCGTACTTTTATTTACCAATCTGTGACTTTTCTTTAAAGTTTGTTTTGTTCATTGATGTGCTGCCATATGTACCTTTAATTGATTATTACATTCCATAATACGAATTCGGTTGAATTTATTCAAATTTTAAATAAAAAATCCTGCAATACTCATGTAGAACAACATTACTAACCTTTACTTTTTGTGGATGTTAGTTCATATGGTAGAGAATAATAAGAATGAAAGGCTTTACTACTATAAGTTTATTTTTAATTATTTAAGAAAAAGTAATTATTATTTTGAAAATTTATTTAGTTTTTTGTCATTGTATGTTTATTTTAAACAATGAAAAATAAGAATGTTGATATAATAAATATTTTAAAATTGTTTTAATAATTATGATGTAAGTAATAATGATGATAAGTTTATTTTTTATACAGTTATGAAATAATTTTTTTCATTGTTATTAGATAGAGAATTTATATTTAAATACTTGAACACAAATTAAATTATGTTAATGGTTATAATTAAAAATGATAAATCAAATAATTATAATATAGATTTTATTAAAGTAAATGTAATTGTAGAAAGTACATAGCTTGTTGACCAAAGAATGCTATGTTTTTAAAGTGATTTTTTAATATACCTTGTTTTTGTTGTAAAAATATGACTTCTTTGTTAATGGAATGCTTTGGATTGCACATTATGTTTTCTTATTGTATGAGGTCAAGCTTGGGAATTTGGATTGACTTTCTAATTTATAACTACAAACTTTGTTGAGCTTCTATTGTGGTATTTGTCCTTGCTGTCAAAAATGTGTTTCAGATTGGCATCTTGGTGATTGATTATCAGTTTTATTGTGTGTAGATTTAGACATATTCAGCTTTGGCATACTTGGTTTTGGCTGGCATACTTGATTTTTATATTCAGCTTTATCGTGATTGGTTTATATCTAGTTTTGTTGGTACTGATCTTGTGGCTCCATGTGCAGATTAAAAATCATTTTGTTCAGAGGCTTATGTTTTTTGGTCTTTATGATGTTCAGCTCATGGTGAAGTTTCTTCATTTCTAATGCGAAGGTATATCTTGTTTTTTTGTTTATATTGTGACACTATAGTTGCATATATTCCTTCACATGATATTCAACTTGCTTGCTTTATTGACAAATACAATCATAGTCATATGAAAGAACTATCAAGTTTCATTGTTATGCTCACTTTACATGAGTTATTTTGACATACACTCACTCCTTCACATTTTACATGGATTCAGTATTTTATTGGGCTTTAATGAACATGTATTTATTTTTAATGAGCATTGGTTTTGGCACCTAAGGTGGACAACGTTCATTTTTTATTGGACTTACAATTATTTTTCATCGAGCATACATTTCATGTTAATCATGTGTTGTATTGGCCACGTCATTATTCGTTGAAAGGAAGTTGACTTTGTTTCAAGCGGCAATAACACTTGGGCCAACAACTATCATTTGATATTTGTTAGCGCATTTAAAGTGATCATTGTGTTATTTTAATGATGGTTCGGACTTCAAACTTTATCAAAAGTTGAAAAGGGCAGTCTAAAGGTCTTGATTCGAAAGGGAGTTAGGGAAAAATTATTATAATTTCAATTTTTATTTGAAGAAACAACACAACAACGCCATGTTACACTTTTAGTTGCACTCTAAGCTTGTTATTGGTGATGTTTTTGTTTGGTTTTCTGGTATGTTTAATTTTGGAGGGTGATGATTTATTTGGTGGACTCTTTTTGAGCTGAAAGGTGGAAGAGTTGTAGTGAGATAGTTATGAAATTTTTACACAAATGGTTGGTAATATTTTGGTTGCCATTATAGGTATTTGTTTTTCAATTCAAAAGACTTTATGTTGGTTTAAATCTTAGCTAATTTGTGATTGAGATATTGGTTAAGATTCAGTTTCACTTTTTTAGTAACCTGAGTTTATAATCAAGGGTTCTATTACCTTTAGTGGTTTTCATCAAAATTTTAGTGATTATTGCTCAAAGCCATTATGGGTATAATGATTTAATTACATGATTTACAAGCTTGTTGGTGCAGGAGCACCTAGAAGAGCACCTAGGCAAACACTAGGAATAGGAAAGGTTTGTGAAGTTTTGTTTTAATTTGATAAGGTCATGTTGACCATTGCTTTGAGTGTGTAAATTACCACAATACCTTGGTCAGGAGCTATCAGTAGTGGTTAAGTTGTGAGTTTATCCACACAAGGTTGGTAAGTTCTTGTATTTGGAAATAAAGCCCAAAATGTTGCTTTAAGCAATTTTGGCCTAAGGTGGTGGTTATGTCCAACCAAGGGGAAGGATAACCACCTTTTGAAACTTTATAAGGAGTTCCTCGACCTGTTTGAAGGGTTAGAAGGCTTTGTGAATGTTTTGAAAAGTTTGTAATTTGAAAATTCTCATGAATGCTAAGCGAAGACAGTAGGAAATAACTGAATTTTCTGTTTTAGTTCTTGGTAGTGTTTTAATGGTGTAATCAAGTATCTAGATATGTGTGGAATGAGATGTAATTATTTTTCAAAGCTTTGTGTCGTCAGTAGTTAATCATTTCCATTGTTTCATAGCTTTTTCTTAGTTAAGTTTTGTTTTCTTTCCATTGCTGATCAGTCTGGTAACTATCAACCATGGAGTTTTAGATCTCTATCTTTCTCTATACCTGGTGTATAGTCTGAGGGGAATGAGGCTAAGCTCCATGCATGTACATAGGTTAGGTATAGGAGTCTTTAGGGGTCGAGTAGCTATGAGGAAAGTCACTTCCTAGGCGAGCTTGGCAATGCCCGGCTAGGAAGGACAGTGCTAAAAAGCACATAACCTATAGGGGCGACCTCACCTTGCTAATCCCCGTGGTAGAAAGTTGGAAGGGGGTATTATGAAGGTATGGTACCAAGGAGGAGGTCCCAACAGGCCGTTTGGGTGGTGAACTCTTTGACAGTCCCAAATCAGGTGGTTAGGAATTGGCTAGAAACCCTACATTTTGCAAAGTTTGAGGACAGTCCTGTGTATGGCAAGGAAAGGCCTAAGGGTTTGGAAATCTTGTAGAGGTTGATATCAGGTTAAAGAATCCATGAAAAATATTTTGGGTTCTTTGGACAAGTTTTGTGAAAATTCCATTTTTCTCGGGCTAGGAGGGCTAAAAAGAGACTCTAGGCTTGTTGCTTTGAAAACCTAAGTGAGGGTTTGGAAAAAATGATGATGGAATAGAGTTAGTGGTTGTTCAAGAGACCAAATGGAATACTAGGGAGTAGGACAACACATCTTTACACCGCTGCAAGCTTTTAGTTGAGTATTGAGGGTATTTGGCCTTTAGGGAGGATTAAGGGTCAAGGGTGAAGTAGAGTCAAAGCACCAAGATTGGATTGAATTGAGTATTATGGTTGGAAGAGGGGATGGCCAGTAGAACCAGGGGTAACTAAGCTTGTGTCAGGACCTATAGGTTGAGTGGTGGAGAAAGCCACCAAAGGGAATTGCTGAGGTGAGACCCGAAGCATGGAATTGTGATTTTTCCATCCATTCCCCCTTACACCACTTGTAAAAACCCTGGTTATTGTGGTTTCAGGTTTTTGAAAAAGATAATTGTTTTTCTTTCATTTTTCTTGATATAAATTGAATGGCAGTAAGCCTTTATTGTGTTGAAAATTTGAGAAAGAAAAAGAGTGAATACTCATTGAAAAATTGAAAGTAAAAGAGGGCTTCATTGTATATCATCTCTGGTTTCTATGATAGAGAATCATATTTAAATTTGAGTGAGAGAGATTATTTTCTTGTACAATTACAGTCAATACATTGTGTAATTGGAATTATTGAAATATTTTTTTGTTCTATAGAGATTTTATGATTGCAAACATAGTGCAATTGTAAGGTTCTTATGTTGCAAATTTTGTGTAGAAAGAAACATTGAAAAGGAGTTGGTACTCCTATTGAAGTGGGTGCTCCAAATTGTTTCAATGATTGAGTTGGTGCTCTGAACAATATTGTAATATGTTTTTTGAGATCAAGCCAGCAAGGCATTTTGGAGTGATTTTCTACCCAAAGAGGGTTTTCCACTTAACATATTTCTATGTCTCTTTTGTATTATTTCGTGTCTATTTTGCACAATCTTTCCTTCTGCCATTTATGCTGAGTTAGTTTCTAGAAATGCTCTGATACTTTTTCCTTGTTCAGTTTCATCTAAATGGTCTTGGTTCACTTGTTAATGTGCAAAGTTTGAATATTAATCTCTGTCATTAGAAAGTCGGGTTTCCTTGCAAAAGAAAGCATTAAAAAGTTGTTCACTCAACATTATATGAATAATATACATCTTTCTTTAACATGAGTTGTTAGGAATTCATTTTATATTTGATTAAGTAATTTGTCTTATCATTCAAATTTCAGCTTTTATATTGCATATTTTAAGTTACATTATGTTCTAGATCACAAAAAGGCCAGATCTACATTTTATGTCACAAAATATTTTTAAAATATATTTCTCTTATTCACCCCCCCTTCTCAGTGTAGTTCCACTTCCAACAAGTGGTATGAGAGTGTAGGGTCCTCTGTCAAGTCTAACCAACCTAGGATTGATTTTGGTCTTGGAGTCTGTTTAAAATGTCTCAAGCTCATGAAGGCACATCACTGACTAGAGCTTCATTATTTGATGGAACAAATTATGTATTCTAGAAGACCAGAATGGAAACATATTTGACTTCTATTGATCTTGATTTTTGGAGTATAGTGTTAATTGGGTACACTATACCAACTATATTTCCCACATCTGTTGATGAAAAGAAAAAATATGAAACCAATGCAAGAGAAAAACTTTCTCTTATGTGCATTAACTAAGGATGTCTTTATCAAAGTCATGCATTGCACTTCTGCTAGGGGTATTTGGACTAATATTGAAACCATTTATCAAGGAAATGAAAAAGTTAAATAGTCAAATGTCCTTACTCTAAAACATCAATTTGAGGAAATAAAAATGAAGGATGATGAAAAGGTAGCTGATTATTTCTTAAGAATTGATGAAATTGTTAATGCTATGAAAGGGTTAGGAGAAGAAGTAAAAGAATTTGATTTTGTAACTAAGGTCATCAAAACTTGACCAAATAAACTTGAAGCTAAGGTTGCTACTGTTGAAGAAAAGCAACACTTTGATCAGCTTATCTTAGACAATTTACAAGGCACTCTAACTGCCTATGAAATTAGAATCAATAAAAACAATTCCTCTAGAAAAGAAACTGTGTTTAAGGTAGAAAATAAAGTTTTATTTGATGACAATGATTTTGATTTATCAGATTCTAAAGAATCTCTTCTTGTCAAGAAACTTAAAAATAAGTCTAAGGGTAAAATTCCCTTTAAATGTTTTACTTGTGGCAGGCCTAGACACTTTGTTGCTAAATGTCCTTAGATAAAACTAAGTTCAACTTCAAACTGAAAAAGAGTCTCTTTTCAAAAGAAGACTCATATTTTGAGTCAGATGAATCACTAGATGATGAAGACTTAACTTTATTTATGGCTAAAGTAGAAACTCAAAAAATGTCAAATAAAGAACCAAAAAAATAGTCTGAGATAGAAAATTGTGAAATTGAATTGCTGTGTGCACTTCAAGAAATAAAAAGACTTGAGAAACATATTTTCCCTCAAGAGCATAGTCTTGAAAGTTTGGTCATTGGCTTACAAATTGAACTTGATGATTCTAAAATAATGGTGGATACTCTCGAATCTATTCTCGTCGATAAAGATAAAGAGATTCAAAACCTTGAACATCAGGTTGTCAAGATTAAAAAATAAGTTGAAGGTTATGAAATTACTATTCACTTCAATGATATACTTGGGAAACAAAAACAACATAAATATATGTTTGGTACTGGATTCAACATTGGCGAGTGTTCAAAATATTTAAATCAAAACTTTAAGGCAGCTAATAAGAAGTAGCCATTTCAGCAGAAATAAAACAATTTCAGGTTTAATCCTTCTTTTCATGGTTATTGCTTCATTCGTAATAAGTTCGGACACAAAGTAAGTAATTATAGGATAATGATGTCTAGAACACCAAGGTTTGGTCAGAAATACTTCTTTGGATTTCCTAATACTATTAGGTGTTTCACATGCAATATTATTGGTCACACATCTAAATAGTTCAAACAAGGTAAACATATCTCTGAAAATGTTTGGAGACCCAAGTTTGTTCAAAAAATAAAACAATCCATGCTTGTCCAAACTTCTCTTCTTTCAAAAAAGAAGGCATTGTGGGTTTTTGATAGTGGTTGTTCCAATTAAATGATAGGAGATGAGGACAAGTTTAGTAAGCTTGAAGATTATTCAGGAGGTTTTGTAAAGTTTGGTGACAATATAGGAATTGAGATTAAAGGTAAAGGCTCTTTGCTTCTAAATGATGACACACCTATTTATGATGTGTATTCTGTAGAAGTCCTTAAACATAATATTTTAAGTGTTATTCATATTTGTGACAATGGTTATAATGTTATATTCAGCTAAAAAGGTTGTTCTATTAAGGAAAAAATTGGTTAAATAGTTGCAACTAGATTAAGAACACTATGTTTACAATCTTCTTGATTCTTCCAATCATGAATGCAATGAGGGCATATGTCTTACAGGTCAAGTTGAAGAAAATTGGTTATGGCATAAATGATTAGGGCATATTAACTTTGATAATTTGGTTAAGATTAGTAAAAACCAGAATGTGAGAGGTTTGCCTATTCTAAGAAAACCATTAAAAGTTGTTTGTAAAGAATGTCTAATAGGTAAGAAAACAAAGTTTAGTTTTAAATCAAAGGAATATGCTTAAACTAAACCTTTGCAGCTTGTACATACTGATTTGTGTGGTCCTACTAGGACAAGGTCTATAAATTGTGAGTAGTATTTTATGTTATTTGTAGATGACTATACAAGAATGGTTTGGGTAACCTTTCTCAAACACAAGTTAGAAGCTTTTGACAGGTTTAAAATCTTTCATAAAATGGTTGAGAAAGAATCTCATATGAAGCTTAAATGTTTGAGGTTAGACAAGGGAGGTGAGTTTACCTATTAATAATTTATTGATTACTATGAGCAACATGGTATAAAAAGGCAATATATTGTTGTGAAAACACCTCCATAGAATGCGTTTGTTGAGAGAAAGAACAAAACAATGAAAGAGATGGCAAGGAAAATGCTAGATGAAGCAAAAATACTAGACATGTACCTAAAATAAGTTGTTCATATAGCTGTATATATATTCAACAAAGTACAAATCAAAGTCAAATGTAATTTCATTCCATATGAACTTTGGCATAGTAAATCTGCTTCAATTAAATACTTCAGAATCTTTGGCTATAAATGTTTTATCCAAAGAGATGATGAAAATTTAGGCAGCTTTCAATCTAAATATAATGAAGGTATCTTTGTAGGATACTCCACTGATAGCAAAGCCTATAAGTGTTTCAATAAGAAGCTGGATAAGATTGTTGAATTTTTTAATGTTAAATTTGATGAAAAATTGCTTCTAGATGATGATCACGTGTAGGAGGTTGACGAGGAACCTATGTTAGGTCTTGACATTTCTCCCAAATCTAATGAAGCATAAAATATACAACAGGAGGATGCTTTAAGCTCTAAGGTAGTAACACCTCCAAAGACAACCTCCAAGATTTTTATCAAGAATCATCCTCAAGATATAATCATTTGGAACATAAATGTTGGGATCTTACCAAGAAGAAGAGAAAGAGTTGATGAGCAAGCACAAATTGTTGAAATTTTTTGTTTCATAACTGATGTTGAGCCTAAAGTTATTTATGATGCTTTAAACGATGATTGTTGGTTGAAAGCTATGCAGGAAGAGATCAGCTAGATTGAAAATAATAAGAACTGGGAACTAGTACCAAGACCTAATGATAAAAATGTTATTGGTGGAAAATGGGTTTTTAGAAACAAATTGGATGAATGCGGCAAAGAAGTGAGAATCAAAACACGGTTTGTGTGCAAAGGGTATGCACAACAGGAAGGTATAGACTTTGGTGAAACTTATGCACATGTTTCTCATATTGAATCAATTATAATTTTCTTAGCATACTCTTGTTTCAAAAATTTTAAGGTTTACCAAATGGATGCCAAAACTACATTCTTGAATGGTTATCTTGATGAAGAGGTATATATGGAATGACCTAAAGGTTTTATTGCAAAAGAAAAATCTGATCATGTATATAGGTTGAAAAAGGCCTTGTATGGTCCTAAAAAAGCTCCTAGATCTTGGTATTCGAGATTGGATGCACACTTAACACCAAATGGATTCAAAAAAGGTGGTGTTGACAACAATCTGTATGTTAGAGTTGGAGGTGATGATGTTATAGTTGTTGAGGTTTATGTAGATGACATAATATTTGGCTGCAATAATGATGCTTTGACTAAAATGTTTTCAAAGATTATGGAATCTTAATTTGAAATGTCAGTTTTAGGTGAACTAACATTCTTTCTTGGCCTCCAAGTTTTACAACTTGAACAAGGAATATTTTTGTCACAAAAAATAATGCCAAAGAGATGTTGAAAAAGTTTCAAATGGATGAATGTCATCCCGTGAGAACAGCTATGGTAACTGGTTGTAAGTTGTCTAACATTGATGATTATCCTAATGTTGATCAAACTTATTATAGATCAATGATTGACAAAATTTTATAATTGACTGCCTCCAGACCTTATTTAATACATGTTGTGTATGGTGTCTAGATTTCAATCTGCACCAAAACAGTCACATCTTACTGTTGTAAGAATAATATTCAATTATATCTAGGATACTCTTGATTTTGGTTTATGGCATCCTAGAAACAATGATTTTACTTTGAAAACTTTCACTGATGCTGATTCGGTTGGTTATTTAGATGACAGAAAAAGCACCAGTGGTGCAACATTTTATCTTGGTGTTTGTCTTGTTGCTTGGCATAGCAAAAAGAAACATTATGTTTCATTATCAATAACTGAAGTTGAATATATTACAGCTACATCTTGTTGTACTCAACTTTTCGCAATGCCTCAAACATTATCAGACATGGGTATTGATGTTGCTAAACCTATCTCTATTTTTTGTGATAACACGAGTGCAATTAATTTTTCTAAAAATCTTGTTATGCACTCAAGGACTAAACATATTACAGTTAAGTTTCAGTTTCTAAGGGAAATTTTTTTGGCTAATGAGGTAACAATGTAGTATGTCTTCACACAAGAACAAGTGGAAAATATTTTTGCAAATCCTTTGGCTAGAGAAGTCTTTGAAGGGCTTCGTTCTTGGTTGTGATTTCTCTCTCAATTGTTTCTTTGTTAAAGTCCATCATTTGTTGAGGGGGAGATTTTCAACTCTCTAAGAAGCTTCTTGTTGCTTCACAGAACTTTGCTACTTCATGCTATATCTCTAGCTGTTTCATTCAATTTTCTTGGCATTTCACAAATATCCCTTTGTCCTTGTGACAAAAAGGGGGAGAAATTGAGTTTATCACATTCAGATTTGGCACTTTCTTTTAGGTGGCTCAGTTTTCTCCATCAAGGACAGAGGGGGAGTTTGTTGAGCTTCTCTTTTTGTATTTGTCCTTCATGTAAATTTTTTGTTTTAGATTGGCATCTTGATGATTGATTATTAGTTGCATTGTGTGTACATTCAGACATATTTAGTTTTGGCATACTTGGTTTTGGCTCGCATACTTGATTTTGGCATTTAGCAATATGGTGACTGGTTTATATCCAATTTTGTTGGTACTAATCTTGTGGCTCTATGTGCAGATTAAAAATCATTTTATTCATAGGTTTATGTTTTCTAGTGTTCGTGATGTTTAGTTCAGAGTGAAGGTTCTTCATTTCTAATGGAAAGTTATATCTTGTTTTTTGGTTTATATTATGACACTATAGTTGCATATACTCCTTCACATGATATTCAACTTGCTTTCTTTATTGACAAATAAAGTCATAGTCATATGAATGCACTATCAGGTTTCATTTCTATGGTCACTTTACATGAGTTATTTCAACATACACTTACTCCTTTACATTATACATAGATTTAATATTTTATCGAGGTTTAAGGAACATGTATTTATTTTTAATGAGAATATTTTTTTGCACCTAAGGTTGAAAAGATTCTTTTTTTATTGGACTTACAATTTGTTTTCATAGAGCATACATTTCATGTTAATCATGTGTTCTATCGGCCACCTCATTATTCATTGAAAGGAAGTTGACTTTGCTTCAAGCGGTAATAACGCTTGGGACGACAACTATCATTTGATATTTGTTAGCAAATTTAAAGTGATCATTGTGTTTTGTTAATGATGGTTCGAACATCAAACTCTATCAAAAGTTGAAAAGGGCAGTTTAAAGGTCTTGATTTGAAAGGGAGTTAGGGAAAAATCATTTTCATCTCGGTTTTTCTTTGAAGACACAACACAACCCCACCATGTTACACTTTCAGTTGCAGTATAAGCTTGTTATTGGTGAAATTTTGTTTGGTTTTCTAGTATCTTTAATTTTGGAGGGTGACGGTTTCTTTGGTGGACTCTTTTCGAGATGAAAGGTGGAAGAGTTGTAGTGAGACAGTTATGAATTTTGTACACAAACAGTTGGTAATATTTTTTCCGCCATGACAGGTATTTATTTTTCAATTCAAAAGACTTTATGTTGGCTTAAATATTAACTGATTTTTCATTAACATATTGTTGAAGATTTAGTTTAAGTTTTCTAGTAACCCAAGTTTATACTCATGGGCTCTATTATCTTCAGTTATTTTCATTGCAATTTCAGTGATTATTGCTCAAACCCATTATGGGTATCATGATTTAACTACATGATTTACAAGTTTGTAAAAACCTTGGTTATTGTGGTTTTAGGTTTTTCATAGAGATAACTATTTTTATTTTGTTGTACTTGGTATAAATTGAATGGTATTAAGCCATTATTGTGTTGAGAAATTGAGAAATAAAAAGAGTGAATAATCATTGAAATATTGAAAGTAAAAAGAGGGCTTCATTGTATATTGTCTCTGGTTTCTAAAATAGAGAATCATATTAAGATTTGTGTGAGAGAGATTATTTTATTGTACTCTTGCAGTCAGTACGTTGTGTAATTGGAATTATTGAAATATTTTTTTGTTCTGTAGAGATTTTATGATTGCAAACATAGTGCAATTATAAGATCCTTACTCTGCAAATTTTATGTAGAAAGAAATATTGAAAAGGAAATGGTACTTCTATTGAAGTGGGTGCTCCAGATTATTTCAATGATTGAGTTGGAGCTATGAACAATATTGTAATTAGGTTTTTGAGATCAAGCCTGCAAGGCATTTTGGAGTGGTTATTCTACCCCAAGAGGTTTTTCCACTCGTAATCTTTCTGTGTCTCTCTTTTGTATTGTTTCGTGTCTATTTTTCAAAATCTTTCCTTTTTCCATTTATGCTGAGTTAGTTTCTACAAATGCTTTGCAACTTTTTCATTTTTCACTTTCATATATATTATCTTGGTTCAGTTGTTAATGTGCAAAGTTTGAATATTAATCTTTGTCATTATAAAGTTTGGTTTCCTTGCAAAATAAAGCATTAAAAAGTTGTTCACTCAGCATTATATGAACAATATATATCTTTCTTTAACAAGATTTGATAGGAATTCATTTTGTAGTTGATTAAGTAATTTGTCTTATCATTCAAAGTTCAACTTTTATATTGCATATCTTAAGTTACATTTTGGTCTAGATCACAAAATGGTCAGATCTGCATTTCATGTCATAAAAGGTTTTTAGATTATATTACTCTGATTCAACCCCCCCCTCCCCCCCTCTTAGAGTAGTTCCACTTCCAACAAACTTGTCCTCTAAGTTTGAGCATGACCCAAGAGCCTATAGTAGCATGATTTCAACATACAAGAAAGGCCTAATTTGATCTACCTTTTAATCATTGGAGAAATTTTTCTTCTATAGGGAATAAATTTCATCTATGGCATATTTTTAAGTTTCTGTCATGTGTCAAAAGTATACCTTCTAGCATTACATAGTGGTATTGGTTTGGTCATCATATTTTTTGTTTATGGAAAATTTTGGTGGTTGAATTTTCCATTTCTCTAGAATGGTTAACAATTCGTATCTTTGACATAAAAAAGCAATAGGAAATGGTGAGTATTTTAGTGCACTACATAGTGAATTAGATAGTTTTTTACTTGGATGAGTAGAAAGAAGTTTATAATTTTTTTGCAGTTGTAGGAGCCTATTATTTGAGGTGTGATTGCATGAGAATATAGAAAAGTTGGTCAAAAAAATATGGGAGGGAATATTTTTATTGGACCAATATGATGGTATGGAAGGTTATCAAATTTTGTGCTTCTTGATATATGTTTATAGGTATTTTTAGATTATAGAATTTGATGGAGATATCTACAAAGGTTGTCTTCTAGTTTGAGGACATCCTTGATATGAATGCGATACTTGGAGTCTTGTTAGTGAGATTTTTTTATTTTAACAAAAAACGTTGTAAAATTTTTATTGAATCCAAAAAGCATTATAAAGAAAAATGAAACACACCCACCAAGGGCACCAACAAAACTAGAACTAGGTCATGCCCAACAAGCACCTCATATCCTCAATAAAATAATCTTCAAGAACAAGGGCCAAATCTTCAAGAAGGTTGCCCCAATAATCCATATTCCAAGCCCTCATCTACTTAGATGCCCACCTAGCAAAGCCATTAGCCATCTTGTTCCACCCCAGAGGGACATGATACAAAGAAATGGAATCAAAAGTGGTGTTCAAAGAAATAATTTTTTTGACCACCAACGCTAACTTCTAATTTACATCCTCAAAATGTCTCTTATTTAGCATATAAATGACAACCTAAGAATTAGATTTACATATAATTTTCCTCCAACCAAGAGTACACACATGTTTTAACACCAGAAGAATAGATAAATCCTCCATGAGATTATTAGTATGTAAATCTCTATATATAGAGAATAAAAAATCCACCACTCCTGAACTATCTTTGCCAACACAAAAAAATCTAGAATTCCAAATATTACCTCTAAATGAACCATTAGTTTTCATTTTCAACTCCCCTAGAGAAGAGGGACACTAGTGACCAACACAAATAACCGTCTCCATCCTAGGCCAATGCTAAAGAGTCCTAAAATTTCACCTTCCCTCCAGAGAAAGACCTAAATCAATAACCACTCTCAAATCACCATGATCAATAGGAACAAACAAAACATACTTAGCAATCAATGTATCTGGTAGAACACCAAAAACTCTCATCCAAAGATGACCAACAAGCAACTTTTTATCTTGGAAAACTCTATAGTTCCACTCCAACCAAATATGCTTGACTATCAAACTAGGGCCAATGATCCAATCTATATGAAGAAAACAAGTCTTTATAGGAGGAGGCCCCTGACTCACCCACATGTCCTCCAAGGATGAAGCATGTCTACATGGAAGGCACCAAAGATTCCACTAGAAGCACGCAAAATAACATTCATAAAAGAACACTGAAAGAGGAGGTAAGGAATACACTCTTAATGCCTAGCACACATCACACACATAGAAGGACCCTAAAAATCACACATCCAAATGTTCTCCCAAGTAAGACACCTTCCTTCAACCACTGACTAGGAGAAGAAATTATACTTAGGTCAGGAAAAATTATTTGAAACATTTTTCCACCACAAGACCTCAATACTCCAAATAAACTATTTATCAAGAACTTTGTAACCTGAGGTAACCAAAAATATAGCTTTCAAATCAAGACCCCAATCCAACACATCTCTCCTTGGAAGTGAATTAAAAACGTGATCCAAAAAAATGGCAGCAAGCTCCTGGTGATCCTTAGCCACACCACAAAGTGGTGAATCCTATAGATCATTCCACCTAAACATGGTAACCTGACCTAGAGTCTAGTGCTTTTTGAAATCAGCCACATGACACCAACCAACAATAGTAAAATTCTAACATAAATTATGCAAGTGTGAGTGAGTAGTCAAAATCGTTGGATGAACATCCCAAGAATAATTGTAGAAGAGTGCATCCTGACCACCATTACAAATATAAAACAACCCCTACTTAATCAACTTGGAAACCCTTTTAAGGTTACCCCAGATCACAGAACCCTTCCCCTCTAAGCTAAAATGGGAAACATCAACACTCTCAACCACACCCAGATATTTTGAGGTGAGGATTTTAGCCCACAACTAATTGTGTTGTGAACACCACTACCAATACAATTTAGCTACTAAATCCTTCCCATTTAAATCAATTTGGCATAAACCCAACCCACATTCTTGTTTTGACTTGGATATGACATCCCACTTAACCAAGATCCCCTTCTTATGAAGAAGATTTCCAAACCAAAGGTACCAATGAGACAAAACCTTAGAGCCTTTGATAAAGTTGGAAGTCATAGAAAGGAAAAAGTATCTATACAAAGTAAGTGCCTCCACCACAAATTTTAAAAGGGTAAGTCTTCCTACAAAAAAAGCCATCTGCAAGTCCAATGAATGACCAAATTTTGAAACTTATCAATAATCCCTTGTCAATACAACTTAGGAAGTAAGCGAATAGAAAAAAGAATTCCAAGATGGAGAAAAGGGAGAGTACTAATATGACAATGAAGAACACCATCTATTATCCTTTGGATAATCCTAGGAGTATTAAATAAATAAATAAAATACTCCCCTTAATTTATACATTGAGCTCAAGCAGCCCAATAACTATCAAGAATGTTATGCCATTGGAAATCTTCCTCAACATTGGTCCTACCAATCAAAGCAGTATCATCCATGAACTAAAGATGGGACAGGGGGGAATGTTATTCTTCCAACTCCAATTGTGGATGAAACCTCTCTCCACCTGAGATCTAAAAAACTTCACCAAGCCTTCAACAAGTAAGATGAACATGTAGGGAGACAAAGGATCCCCTTGTCTAAGCCCCCTAGAAGCACCAAAAAACTTAGATGGATCTCCATTAATCAACACCAAAAAGGAAGGAAAAGTGAAACAACTCTTGACCCATTCAATCTAGTCACCAAAAAAACCAAATGCTTCCATAATATTAAGTAAGAAGGACCATTTGACATGATCATATTCCTTAGCCATGCCCAACTTAATAAAAATGATTTTTTCCTTATAATACGCCATAGAATGAATGGTATCAACAGTAATCATGACACCATCCGGAATTTTCCTACCAGAAACAAAAAACCCTTGCTCCTCACAAATTAACCTACTTAGCTAAGGTTTCAGCCACTCAACAATCAAATATGTAATTATACTATAACCAACATTACATAAAGGAATTGGCCTAAACAATATCCAAATTATTAGCCCCATCCTTCTTTGGTATAAGAGCTAAAAGGTAGCATTTATAGATTTCAAATAAAATTATTCATGAAGGATTCTTGAACAACCTCCAAAATATCCAACCTAGTCACATCCTAGAACTCCTGAACAAATTCTACCAGAAACCCATCAGGCCTTGGGGATTTTCCGTTTTTCATCTAGAGCACAATATTCTCAATCTCTAGTAAATAAATAGGACTAAGAAGAGATTTATTAAATTCACTAGTGACCAAAGGTAGTATACAATCCAAAATCCCAGTCTTGTCCTCCTTCACAAGAGGGGAATCCTTCGATAATGAAGCAGGAAAGAAACAAACTGACTCAACAGAAATAGAAGAGGAGATAATCTCTCCATTTAATGACAAAAGAGAAGAGATAACATTACCTTTTCTTCTATCCTTCTTAGAATTTTAAAAGAAAGAAGTGTTTCTATCTCTCTCCTGGAGGCACTCAATTCTATACTTTTGTTTCCAAAACAAATCGTCTCCTAACTCTCATTCCTCAACTTCATTCACCATAGCCATTTCCAGCAAACCAAGTTGTTCTATGAGGCCCTAGTTCTGAATATACCTAGTAAATGAATCCAAGTGAACTTGAGCATTTTTCTTTGCTTGAAACACATTACCAAAGTAATGATATCAAGTTTCCACAATCCATATTGTAGATAGTGAATTTTTGGATTAGATTGTGTTGGATCTTTTTACATCAATGTTTCAGATCACACTCTTTCATCCATCATCAAGATGGTAGAAAGGATTAGGAGAAGAAGATGGTTGATTGTAGACTTGCCAACTATTTTCTTCTCCTCATGCTATCTACCATCCTAATGATGGATCATAGAGTGTGATCCGAAATGTTGATGTAAAAGGATCCAACACAATCTAATCCAAAAATTCACTAGCTATATTATCAGAGTGCTTCCTATTCTGACATTTCAAGCTATACTTCATATACTAAAGTATTTTGGAGAAGGATTACATAGCAGTACCATGTGTGGGTTTCCCAAGGAATCACTAGCTAGGAAGAAAATCATGAAGGGTTTCATACTTGAGCCATATAAGTTGAAACTTAAAAGACTACTTTATACAACACCGAGGTAACTTAATGATAAGCTTGATCAACCAATTATCAAAACCTTGACCATCCAAAATCTTAGAGCTATTCAACCATTTGCCTCCCATCCAGAAACCTGACACCAAGAATATATCCAATCTTTTCAAAATAGCCGCTACCCCACTTCTCTTAATATTCCAAGTAAAGACCCCATTAATAGGCTTGATATCAACCATATTCAAGAGAGCAACCTTATCATGTGAGAGTGTTGAAGAAGGCTCTAGACAATCATTGCCTCCCCTCTTCTCCTCCATTGAAGTGAGAACATTAAAATCCCCTACTAGAATCCAAGGAAGATAAGGATCCAAAGACCTCACATATATTACATGGACCCATTACCAAACCTTACCCTAAATTTTTTTCAAAGCATAAACGTTAGAGAAAATAACTCTCTCTCCTAACTCAAGATGAGAAGCAACACAAGAAATAGAGCCTCGACAAGAGATCCACAATTGTTTTCTAACTCTACTTGGATCCCATAAAAAGGCCACCCCAACAAAGCTACTAAGAACCCCAACACATTGATAGTTTCCATGAGCCCAAATCTTCCAAGCCATCCTCAACATACTATCAACAAAAAACTTAGTTTCATGAACGAAAACCACATCCGAAAAATGAATACAAATCATATATCAAATAGCCTTTTGTCTAGGGATGATATTCATACCCCTTACATTCCAAGAAAGCATAATCATCATTGAGGTTGGGAGAAGTGAGCATTAATAGTCTTCACTAAACTCGATTCCACCAATGTCTCACTAGTGACCTTAACCTTATCTTGATAATTCTTTCTACCCAACTTAAGAGGTTTCTTAAGAATACCCTTTTTGGGGATTTTTTGTTGCAAACCAAAGATTGGGGAAGAAGACTTGTTTTTACCTAAGCCATAAGAACTCTGCACCTTAGAGAGAACACCACCAACACCAATGGATCCATGAGAATCATGCAAAACCACACCAAACACATCTTGAACAAGAGCTAGAGGTGACAAATTAGTATCCATCTATGAACCCTAGACGCCAAGTTAAGAAAAAAATGGTATCCTAGTAAGTTGGTCCCCAAGTGCAATCTCAACAAAATAACCAACTATCCCCTACAATTCCACCTAAAATCCTTCCTGTTGGACTAAATCCTCTAACACCACAAATATTTTGAGACTTTCCTCCTCTTTCCTATCTTTGAAAGATCTCTTTTGGGCTCGACCACAATTGTGAGTCTTAACCAAAATAAATTCTTCTTTTCCAGTTCCCCCACTACATGGGAGCCTTACCCTTGTTCATCTTCAAATAAAATTGAGGAGCATTACTCTCACTTGCAACAGTAGAAGGTCAGGAACACCTCTATTGAACATGGCCATATTCATGACACAACTAGCACTTAATCAGTAACATCTCATAACCTAATGACTGAGTGAGAGAACAAGAACCAACATTCATTTCGATAGAATCTAGAAATGGGTGACTCAAATCAATTTCTAAAAGACCCTTGCAAAATTAAAAATCCTCTTATTTAAGGTTTTTCTAGAACAACCAACAGGTTTTCCCAACAACAAAGAAATCGATTGCAATATGTCACTTCTCCAACATTCGAGTGGAAGTTGAGGAAGATGAACCCAAACTAGAATCCTAAAAGGTAACTCCGTTGTTGAGTTGAAACCGGCATGCCAAGTTTTTATGCATAGACCCACCAGATTATACAAATATGGTCCACCTTCAAAATCCATGTTTCGATCATAAATACATGATAAATCCACACAAAAAAGTTATTTATAGCCATCAAAATATCAAAATCTCCTTTTGGGTTCTATGTATTACAAATTCAAGTATCTAGAAATGGGAGAGAAACCCTCATCCACATGAACTTAAAAATCAAAAAATTATTGCTAAAGTATCCCACATCATCAGCCATCAACTTTGATTGGATCAGTAGAACCAATCACTCTTTTTCTTTCTCCAAACATCCATTCACCTTTTGTAATTACAAAGCACCATTTCATCCCAAAATCAACCCAGAAGAATTTTGATTACGAAACCCCATGTATTCACCAACCATAGTAAAATCACAAATTGCATTATCTAAGGGAAAATGTATTGCCATTGAATCCTGAAGAAGAGAGGCATCAAAATGTCCCCACCCACACCAAGCTAAAGTTGAGAAACAAACACACATACAAGAAAAGAAACAAACTAGAATAATAAAGGAAGCCCCCTCACCAAACATGTAGCAAAAAAAATCCCATAGTTCACACAAAGGGAAGAAGAAACCATGGATTCTCCCAAGAACAACACCCCACGCCTTAGCCCATAAGGAAGGTAAATCAGGAAAGAAGAAAGGGTTCCCCTTGGCCCCCTCACATGTAAAAAAACCCCTTTCACACAGAAAGAGATCACACATAGAAATCTAGGGCATGAGCATGCTAGCTCATCTGCCATCGCCTCCAGATCCCATCCACTTAAGAGTTCACCATTAGTGAGAGTTAAGAAGTGATAATTATGATGTCATAGATAGTTGTGTATACATGAGAATTGGCACAAAATGTTCATGTGTTTAGTTGAAAGGATTAGGTTGTGATATTAAATTGACCCAAGATTATATTTGATGGTGGTTTAGTGGTAGGAGGTTTTTTTATCTATTAGATGCTTATTTTTTCGTCCAATATTGTTACTTAATTTTGAATTCATGTAGAAATTGAGATTTTGACATGAGTTGGTGTTTGAGTTTTGAGGTCTTCAATTTATATACATATAATATTAGTTTATAGGTTATTGATATTATTGTGAGTTTTTCATGCTACACAAGTCTGAGATTTATGACTTATGTAGTTTTGTTTTTTGGACACCCATTGGTTGTAGTGATGATTTATATATGGACTATCTATCTTAACAATTATTTAATGTTTTGACATATAAAGTTATTTGACCTTTTATATGGTCATTTATTTATTGATATGTTACATTGAGCTCCGAGGATGAATGATTATAGTGCATGGATAGTTAGTTTTGGGAATACTAACATGGTTTTTTGTCATAATTTCAACAATAATTTGGTTACAAAATTGAGCGGGAAATACTGATAGTAATTATTTGGTGGTGTTTTTTTTTCTTCACTTGGATATCTTAATCAAAATTTATTGTCTACAATTTTTGGTACAATATATGAGTGTGTATGGGTCATGGGTGATGTTCATTTAAGAGATGATTATCATATTAATTCCATGGATAAATTAGTGTAATATTTTAAGGGGATTATTGGTAGTAATATGGACTCATCACTTGATAATGGATGATATTTTATAGTGGTTGTGGGTGTCATTGTAAAAATATACAATAATGATTCCCATATATAGTTAGATTACATGAAATATTCAATTTCATTAATAGGATATGGTTATCTTCATATGTTTGATATATCAAAATAAGAGGCGATGAAACCACTTGTAGAAAACCACACCGCTTTCTTGGAAAACCAAATCGTAATAATAAATGAATTAAATTTGTAAAAGGCCTTAACATAGGCACCTAACCCATAACCCCTTCAACTTATGGAATTTAGGATGTTGTGTTGGCTATTTAGCTTCTAGGTTGCACACCAATGGACACTTGCTTCCATCCAGACTTCACTCGCCACTTCAGACTCTTCATATTCCTAATGTGTATGCCTAGGAGAGAATATTTTTTCCTCTAGTGATGTGTAACCTCTACCAATATTTATTTCCCTCTAGAAAATGTAATTACAATATTCCCAAATTCAATGGATTTCTCATATGTCCCCTATTATACTTTCCAAGGAACATGCAGATAAATAAATGACATAGTTGTGCAAGGTAAATATCACCTAACCTAACAACTAAAAGGCCATCTTAGGTACCCATGTGTGTCACCAAAAAGTTTATACCTTGAGACTTTTCACTAATTTGGACATTGGCCTTTGATCTTGGACCCTTTTTAACCCATTTTTACCCATTTCCAAGCCTTGTACATAAGTGTTGTAGAGTGTTGTAAACCATTTCCATGCTCTCCTAGGCTTATCATTTCCAAATCAATACATTATTATTCCAAAATGACCCCTTAATCCTCATACAAGACTTATCTTGGTGTTTTTTAATGGGACAATCCAAAATAACATAAATAAACACATTTTAATTACTGATAAATACTTAAAAAGGCCCATGTGAACTAGGTCGCCACCTTGGGCGACCTAGTCCCATGTGGCATAATTTTTAATTTAAACCTAATTTTCATCAGGATTTAGGTCTCTAAACCCCTAAGGCCAGTCAATATGAGGTTATTTCAGGAAAAATAGGGCATAAATTGTATTAATTATGCCTTAAAACCCTAATCCCTCATTAGGTACCCTGATTATGCACCATCCATTTTTTATTCTCCACATCTCTCTCTCATCACTTCTTCTCCTCAAGCAAGCTAGGGGTTCATCTTCCAAGTCAACAAGACATATTTATTGAAGCATTCAAGGGTTGATTGTTGCAACATCACAATATATCTCATCAATACAAGGTAAAAACTATCTCCTTCCATTGTTTAATTTTTCATTACTTCATTTCTATTTCCATTTGGTTTGATTACTGAAAAGGGGTCTTACTAAGGCAAACCCCTAATCTCTAACGATCAAGATTTTTCTCTTTCTTGTCTTTTTTGATTGCAAGTTTAGGTAATTTGGAGATCATTGAAGAAATTGAAGGCTTTTTGAAGACCAACCCTTGCATGAAAAGTTAAATAGTCCACCAAAATTCACTCTTAGGCTCGAATATCAAAGTTATAGAATCGGGAAACTTTGAAGAACCAGGGTGCAAACCTAGGGCTTTTGTTTCCTCTTCGAAAACTCCAAAAATATTGAAGAGGACTAAGCTGCCAAGAGTTTTTTCCTAGTCCCTATAGATAGGTAATTTTGTGGTTTTGACATTTCTAGACACCCATTTGGTAGAAACAGGCTTCAAACAAGTTTTTGGGAATTTGGGACTAGGTTGCCTAGATTGGCACAAGTGTCCCTCTCAGCTTTTGCAACATTTTCAGAAGTAGTCCAAACCTCAAACAAATCCTCCTTCTACTCCTAGGTGCACACATTCTAACTCCTTCATTTATGTATAGTTTAGTATATAATACTAGTTCATCTGGTATATGTTTTCATACATCACTATTTTTTCTAGCATTTATATTTCAATAGTTAGTCTACATTTATGTTCATTACATTTAGATACACATTACACACACACGTAACAAACCCCTTCCTTATTTGAATGAACTCCCAAGAAGCATATCACCAAAGTGGAAAGAGAGCTCATTTCACAATCAAGAGCTCCTAGGTGAAAAACCCTAGGAGCCTAATTGGGGAATCCTCTTCCCCTTGTTTGCATATCCTTTTGGTGGTTCATTTTGGTGAACCCAACCTTCTTACACCATCTTTTCACATCTGAACTTATTCCTCATCCTAGGATTATTTTGCATTCAATACTGCACTAGTGAAAGTACATCCTCGAGTTTTCCAATTTTACATTAGTGAAAGTGCATTTAGCTTGCATTTTGTATCTTAGAGCATTAGATCTTTCTACAATTTTTCATTTTTCTGCTAAGTTTGCATTACCTTATACAGAAAGCACTTGTACCAACATTGAATTCCTGGAAATTTTCAAAAAATTACTAGGAGGACTAGGTCACCATTTTGGGAAACCTAGTCCCTTCAGGGTTCTTACAGAGCTGAAAACCCTATTTTCTAGCCTCTATTTTGTGCCATTAGCCACCTCTAACAAATGGTTACATTTCTGTAGCATATATTTTATTAAAAATAGCTTAAATTAGCTCATTTTGTGCATAATAAATTTTCAATTTTTCATTTACCAAGTTTCATTTTCAGATCATTGATAGTATAATCAAAAAATTATCTTCTTTATGTAAAAATTGTATTGGACATTCTTCAAACATGTTAGTTTCATTTTTTTCTAAAATTGCAAAAAAAAATTTAGTAAATAAGCATGTTAATCATTCTTTTAATACATTTCCTATTTATGAGAGTCTAGTAAATGAAAATGTTAATAATTGTCTTGAACCTACATGACCTTCTATCTCTCCTTTTTGTGAGGATGATGTGTTAGAAGCAAATACAAACATAGATAATCATGATGATCATAATTGTAACCCTCTTGTTACCTCTCCTTCTACTAATGGAGGTATCTTGTTAAAGGGAGGTACAATCATTGAGCATCATGATGGTATTTCTTGTTCTTCTCCTCATCCCCTTTGGGAAGATATTTTGACACAAGTAAATGAAATTATAGACACTTTCCTAAACATAACCTAACTTATTCTCCTTAACTATGATGATCAATCTTTCCCCTCTTACAATACCTCTCTTGAATGAAAAAAGGATAGTTTGGTGTTAGAAGATACCTTGCCCAAGGGTCATGATACTATTGACCCCCCCTTCCCTCATGCTCCTACCCTTTTGGGTAATATATTTGACAATCATAGTGGATCTTCTCCTAATGCCTCCCTCCCTTGTGATGAAGCATGTGATGCACCTCTTCCATGCTCTCCTCCTAGGTTTGATGGTATGGATTAAGCAAATGAGACCTTTGAGAGTCAAATAGACTCTCCTCTTACCCATCCCAATCCTTCCTATCCCATCAATGACCATTCCCCTTCTAGTGATGAAGTTATTTTAGAAGAACCAATCCTTGAATTTCATGCATATAAGGGTTGTAGTTCTCCTCAAATCTCTCCTCCTAGGGTGGATCTCATAATGCAAACCAAGGATAACATTGGTGCTCCTTCCGAAGGAGATTTTAATATTATTCAACCTCAAATTATCCTCTATCCACCTTCACCTAAACCCACACTTGAATTCACCTTCTACTCACCTACCCCTAATGTGTTTTAGTAACTGAATCATAATTCCAATGCTCATACACATTATATCTGCAACAACCCACATTCCCAACCGTCACCCTCCACTCCCTTACCTTTCCCTAATCCTCCCATCTTACCCAATGCCCCTCGCCTTAATTCCCTTCTTAGGGAGTATGACCTTTTTGACCAACTCAGGAATACTCCCACAAAAAGCTCCTTATGGGACCTTATTCAAGTGTCCCCCCACTACCATAATATGATGCAAAGTTCCCTACAACAAGTTTCGATCCCTTATAATGAGCCATCAAATGACATAGTCACTATTATTCTTGGAATAAATGCTCACATTTTTTTTCATCAAAGTGATCTCCCTCCTTTGGATGTGAGAAAACCAAATGAAGCTTTCATGATAATATCTGAATACAAAACAAAAGGGATCAAGAGGACTCCTATAGATATCGGCTCTTCTCTTAATGTGTGTAGTGTGAGCCTTCTGGATAGACTTGGCATAGATTGATCCCACATCCAACCTGATTCTCTCTTTTTTAGAGGATTTTATAATGTATCTAAGAATCCGCATGGTTTGATCACTATCCCTCTTATAGTTGGAATGGCCACATTGGACACAACCATCCATGTTATGCCTCAAGAGGTTTCATAAAATCTTCTCTTAGGAAAACTATGGATCCATGCTATCAATGGTGTGCCTTCCACACTTCATTTAAAGTTGAATTACATCTATAATAACAAAGTGTACACACTCGATGTTGATCCTGAACCCAATAATTGCTTAAACATTGAAAAATCCAGAGAGAATCACTTTTGCACCCTAACACCCACCACCCAAGAGGAACCCACACATCCAAATAATGAACAACATCTTGAGTCAATCACTAAGATCTTAGATGATGACTAGGGTTCCTTATACTTCACCCCTCCCTTAATGGGAGAATCCAAGACCATAACAAATAGAGACTCCGAAAAGGGATACAAAGTCTTGTCGACACAAGACTCGGCTGGTCCTTCGCATTCATCCACCTCAACTACTTCAGCCATTTCCACACATAATGAAAAATCACCCAATCCAAAAAAAGTTGAGAAAGCTTTATATAAAAGTTTATGACCTTATGAAGCAACTTGGATATATTGGAAAAGGTTGTGGTTCTAACGAACAAGCTATTCACAACCATATTGAGCCTCCTATGGAACTCACGCATCATGGTCTTGGTTATTGTCCTCTCATTGAGATCACCAAGCCTTCCTCTTCCCTCAAAACCATCCTTCATCACCGTTCTCACCCTACCTTCAAACGTGATCCTTTGACACCAACAAAGGATTATTTGCTTAACACCAATGTCATCCTACAACCCACTCCTGATTTGGATTTCACACACTCCTCCAAAGGAGTATAAAAAATATCACAATCTATAGAGCCCTGTGTAGGTATTCCATTCTCTACTAAGAAAGACCATCCCTTGTCCCACACCAAGGGATCCTCTTCTCTCCCTGACCAAGAGAACATATTTTTGAGACTCCTCCAAGATCACTTGATCTTCCTTCCTCCGCACACCCAAAAGAAATGTTTCAACAAACATTTATTTTGTGCCTTCCACTAAGTTCATGATCATCACACTAATGAGTGTAAGGCCTTGAGTTCCACCATCCGACAAATTATAGTGCTTGGTTCTCTCCATTATGTGGGGGAACCTCATCCCTCTAATTGATACTAAATTTTCCCTCAACCTTGTATTCCATCGATACCTTTCACTCACTCTTGTCCTACACTCAGTGGGGGCAAGAGGTTATTTAGCATTTTCCCTCGTATGTCACTTATCGATTGTCTCTTTCTACTTTTTGTTCATATTTCATGAAAATATAAGAGAAATATTTGGATGTGAACGACATTTCTTAAGTTTACTCGCATGTGACATACAATCCTTCTCATGACACAACTTATCAGAAACCATATGACTTGACATAGGGCTTTCCGAACAAGCTGTCATGTCCTCTTCTTCTTGTCTACTTTAAATAAATTTTTCACAATACGGTGATTCACAATGACTTTAAATTTGGGGCATGCATCACCACTTACATTTCATTGCGCAATTTGATTTTTCTTATGATTCCTTCTCTTGAAAATAGTACACATAATGTTGTTCAGGATGAGACATCTACATTTTTTCCTCTTTTGCATACAAGATGAGCCCTTTCCTCTCTTACATACAGTATGAGTACACTTTCACTTTTCCTCTCTTGACACATTACGTATAATGTTCCTTTTTATGAGACGTTGCACGAACAAAGAAAAATCTCTTTGAAACAACATCACTTTCTTTTGTGGCACCTTATCAAAGTTATCACGAGGTATAACTTTGGTATGGTTTGAGAGGGAAGCCCAACAAGTGGTACAAATTTCCCCATATCCACCTTTGCGAATACATACCAACCGAGTGTATATTTCTCACCCTTTTGGGACAACTCACCCCGTGGATGACCTGATGTTTTGTGGCCACAGAGTGAGCACATATTTTTCACCCTTTCTCTTCACAGCAATCCTTGTCATTCCATGATTATGTATCTCATCTTGTTGTAATGAATTCACCCTTGAATGTCTCTTGCATTGATTTCGACTTGACTTGGAATCTCGAACCCTTGGGGGTTTGACCACCTCCTTCTTCTTTCATGTTCTTCTTTTTCATTTTCACCATCTGAATCATGTGGCTACTTTAGTGTGAGTTTGAAGCAATTTCATCCTCTCACTAAAGTGATAAATGTGTCACCAAAAAGTGTATACCTTGACACTTTTCACTCATTTGGACCTTGGGCTATGATTTTGGACCCTTCTTAACCCATTTTTACCCATTTCGAAGCCTTGTGCAAAAGTGTTCTAGAGTGTTGTAAAAACATTTCATGCTCACCTAGGCTTGTCATCACCAAATACATACATTATTATGCCAAAATGACCCCTTAATCCGCATATAAGACTTATCTTAGTGTGTTTTAATGAGACAATCCCAAAGAACACAAATAAACACATTTTAATTATCGATAAATACTTAAAAAGGCCCAGGTGGACTAGGTCGCCATGGCATAATTTTTAATTTAAACTTAATTTTTGTCCAGATTCAGGTCTCTAAAACCCTAAGATCGGTCAATATGAGGATATTTCAGGAAAGTTAGGTCATAACTTGTATAAGTAAGCCTAAAAACCCTAATTTCTCATTAGGTAACCTCATTATGGACCATCCATTTTTTCTTCTCCACCTCTCTCTCTCTTATCACCTCTTCTCCTCAAGAAAGCTAGGGTTTCATCTTCCAAGTCAACAAGACATCTTTGTTGAAGAATTCAAGGGTTGATCGCTGCAACAACACAAGATCTCTCATCAAGAAAAGATAACAACTCTCTCCTTACATTGTTTCATGTTTCATTACTTCATTTTTATTTCCATATGGTTTGATTAATCAAAAGGATTTTGACTAAGGAAAACCCCTAATCTCTAACAGTGAACATTTTTCTCTTTCTTGTCTTGTCTGATTGCAATTTTAGGTACTTTGGAGATAATTGAAGAGATTGAAGAAGTTTTGAAGATTAAACCTTTCATGCAAAGTCAAATCATCCACCAAAAATCACTCTTAGGCTCAAATATTAGATTTCTAGAAGCAGGAAACTCTGAAGAACCAGGGTACAAAACTAGGGCTTTTGTTTCTTCTTTGAAAGCTCCAAAAATGTCGAAGAGGACTAAGTAACCAAGAGTGGCCACCTAGTCCCTATAGATAGGTAATTTTTTGGTTTTGACATTTTTGGACAGCCATTTGGCAGAAATAGGCTGTAGACAAGTTTTCGAGAATCTGGGACTAGGTCACGTAGATTGGCACAAGTGTCCCTCTTGGCTTCTACATTATTTTTAGAAAAATTCCAGACCTCAAAAAGATCCTCCTTCTATTCCTAGGCGCACACATTCTAACTCCTTCATTTATGTAGATTTTTGTGTATAATATTAGTTGATTTTGTATATCTTTGCATGCATAACTGTGTTTTCCAATATTTAGAATTCAATAGTTTGTATTCAATAGTTAGTTTACATTTCTATTCCATACATTTAGATACACATTAAAGACACACCTCACAAACCCCTTCCTTCTTTGAATGAAATCCCAAGAAGCATATCACCAAAGTGGAAAGAGAGCTCATTTCACAATCAAGAGCTCCTAGGTGAAAACCCTAAGAGGCTAATTGGGGAATCCTCTTTCCCTTGTTTGCATATCTTTTTGGTGGTTCACCATGTAAAAGTGAAAATGAAATCTCTCTTAAATGAAGAAAAGAAGAAAAAAAATGGGGACAAAACTCCTACACAAAAGAGAGATAAAATATAATAATAATATATATTAAAATGAGATGAAAAAATACCACAATAAGAGAGAAGAATAAGAGACCATTCAAACCCCTCAATGAAATAACTTTCTGAAAAGAAACAGTGGAAGCACACTAGTGGAGTACCACAAGAATCCTTAATTAAGAAAGAAAGAAAAAAGATAATTATAATAATAGAAACCATATTAGATTCACTCAATGAATCAAGTCAAAATCATGAAAAATAAATAATAGACCTGATGCCAAGGAACACTAGAACACTCTTGATATGTTTCAAATCTAGAATTTGAATGAAGAAACAGGATATAGAATGTCATTCTACAACAAAAATGAAGTGCAGAGATCAAAATTGAACACTCACATCTGTCAAAATATCCAAGTAATCTCTAGGATACCCATGGAAGAAAAACTAAAATAATGATATACTTGGGATAGATACAAAAAAAAGTATATGGATGGCATGAAAAAGGTCCTCAATACCTTTCCAACTCCACAAGAATCATAAAATTCATAGATCATAACAAAATTTTACAATCTTGGGAGACAAAAATGAAGATCTTACTTCAAATAGTAATAAATACAAAAAAAAAAAATTATAAAAAATAACCTAGACCACTACAAAATTGGTGAACCTAACATTTTGATTATATTTCAATGAAAATTGTTGTCTCTTGGATTGCAAGTTATAACGATTTAAAAAGAGGCCATATTAGGGTTTTAAGGGTAAAAATATAAGCCCTTAGCAGCTAAAATTTTGACACATAGTCCATCATATGACCGATTGCACTTAAGAGGGTTAAAATAAAATTTTAATTCACTGATGTTAGTAGTGATAGCACCACTAGGTGGAGTGTTGGTGGGTGATAGGCAATAGGCTATTCCACTCTAGGGTGTTAAACTCCTCTATGCAAGTCACTAGTCATGATATATGACTATGGGTCAATCCATAAATGGCAATTAAATTTATTTAAAAAAAAAAAAAAATAGCATAAAATGTACCTAGTCTAATATGATGTGATGTGATGTATAAAATAATGAAGACCTATGATAGATGAAATAGTGATGATGCATGTAGATGAAACAACCTAATTATGCCAGAAAGTATGCCTAGTACACAAAATATTTTGTGAGAAACTTGCAATAGTACTATCATTGTATGATTCGTACTATATGGCCATGTATAAGCTTATAGTGTCTAAATTTTTTTGCCTTGGGATTTGGTGAAAAATTGTAAAAATCAATGAATTGATAATCAATCCTTAGGTTCTTAGGCCTTTGGGATGTAATGGTGGTATCAATTTTAGCCCAAAGTTCCCTAAAAAATCAGCTACCCCATTGAATCTAACAACACAAACCCTTCTTTAGACCCTTGTAGATCAGTCAAAACATGATGAAATTTCACAATACAAAAGTCAAACCTGACTTTATCTTAAGATTTGGATTTAAGTGTGAGTTCCACTAAACTCCAAATTATATCCAAAAAATATTTCATGCCAATATAGGTCCCTTAGATATGGGAAGAAAGTCTATAATACTAAAGCTTTGATACCATGTAGGAGTTTATAGTGAAATCCTCAACACCCCAAGATCTGTTGCACGCTAAAATAACTTCCATAAGATAGAAATGGTAAAATACCATGCTATAATTATGGATCCAAAATTTCCAAAATGAGTATGTTGACAACTAGATTGTTTACTGTTGATTGTTATTGTTATAATGTAAATATGATGGCTTTATTATATAGGTAAGTTGTAATGATGACCAACATTAGATTAATATGTCATAATTAAATGACATGAGCCTACATTAAATAACCTAGAACACAAGAATTAAATAAAATCCAACTAGATAAGGTAAGTGATAACTAATTGTTAAGTAGAAATATTCCTTCCAAGGACCTAAGTGGAATTAAAATGTAAATAGGAGCTAGATAGTTAAAACTCCCATTTACACCAATATGTCATTTGTAATATTTATAAACTCGGAATAGTTCTTAAAGTATTGGTAAATGAATGAGATTAAGATATATTTTATTTCAAATTCTCCTTCACAAACATTATTTATTAAATATACTGAGTCATAAAACTTATTGAAACATTCTTACAACACACAATCTAAAACTTGGCACAAATAAAAAGGAAAGAGAATTTAATGTTTAAGGTTTTTAGAGATTTTTTATAAAAAAAATTATTTTCTTTTATAGGTTGGCAGCATTGAGTTCGCAAAAATGTGTGAAATTAATTTTCACTCTATTAAAGTATTTCAAGCTTTCTTTGAAAATGTTTTTCATCAATTACCCTAGGGTTAATCAACAAAAGCTTTAGGTTTAATTCAATCTATTTCTCAAACTATGTTGATAAACCCCTTTTTAATATTTTTGTTATAAATAATAGTAATCCTAATGATTAAAGATCTTGATGAATAGATTGGTTTTGAAAATAACTAAAAATGGACAAAATAAAACTACTTTCTAATTTCTGAAATGAAAAATAATGATAACAAATAACTGAGAGAAGAAACTCTAGAACCACTTCCTTGAACACCAAAGTAATTTTGGGAAATATGTGCAAGATGATATCATATTTATAAAAATAATATTTAAAACAGTTTATTTTAGAGAAATAATCTACATGCACCAAAAACCAAAAATTCAAAGAGAAATAATAGTGAACCATCCAAATATGAAGACCTAACTTTGTAAAATTTATAAATTATATGATTAATAATACATGATAATATATAAATGAAAAATAAATTAATTAAAACTAGTACCATTTTTTTCATTGTAGAGTTATTGTATTCCACTAATAAAATTATTAATTAACATAAAGAGAAAATAATTTTTTTTTAGATTGTTTAGGAGCTTTCTTTAGTCAAAACATTTATTGGTATTTTGATCTCCATGGATAAAATTACTTTTGAATATATTTATGGAATTAAATTTCATGTGATACCAAATGGAATACTAGAGAAAAATCATGATTAAAAGAATGTAAAAGATCCTATATGCAAGAAACATTTGCACCCACTGACCCAAATATTGGTAAATGAAATGAGAGAGGAGAAGAAATAGAAAAACAAAAATAATATCACCTTAAGGCTTACATAAAATTTCTAAGAAGAAGATTGTTGACACATGCAACAATATTATCACAACTCTATAATTTTTTCAATAGAAAAAAAATAATATTTACATTCAATGTAGATTCATCTAAAGGTTCATAGAATGAAAAAGGATATTTCTGATTCTTTCTTGAGAGACAAAACTTAAATATTTCCCGAAGAGAAAAATTATACGAGAACTTAGGATGGTTTTCTCGAATTGGAGAAAATATAAAGGATAAGGGTTGGAAAACCACTATAATAGTTGTTAGAGTAACTAATTTCAAGAATAATAGTGATGAAAGCGTTATAATAATTAGTTATATTACATCACATGGTCGGGTGTTTGAGAAGGCAGTTATACTATTCTACAACCAACTTTTCATCCACTACTTCTCTCTTGTATAAATGCACTTGTGATGATGAATAAAATATTCAGTTACATTCGCCTTCATATGATATCAAAGCCAATATGTGATCTTGTAGTATGTTAAGTGTTGATGTTTGCATAAATAACTTGGTTTGAGAGGGAATAAGACCATTTGAAGGCAATGACAAAAGATGGCATAAGGAGGTATGACTAGCAATCAGGCCTATCCTTGACCAACCCTAGTGTTTTTGGGACCATCATTCAAGAACTCCATTTATATGGAGGACTATACCAAAGTGTGAAATAGGTGACACCTATCTATTGATAAATTTAGTTCACATTTCTTCAAGTCTAGAGTGCAAATACATTCCTAGAGAGAGCAAATTTGTCTTGATTTTCTTTAAGAATGTTGCTACACTAGTGTCTTAGGCTAATTATAGTAAGCATATATATATATTCACCAATTCTACTAATGGAATCTTCAAGTTCTATTCTATAAGTTCTACAAGTATTTCATTTGGAACTAAATATCTTTGTGGAATCTTCATGGAATTTTCTTGATCTCGCATAGAATTTGAAAGTGAATTTTTTTGTTAAATTATTAGGCTAGAAGAGGCATGCATGGAAGAATAGGGCATAACTTGAAATATGTTTTTTAAAATCACACAATGGTGTACAATCACATGGTTGTACACAAAAAATGGTAATTAATTTTTGAAGGGGGTACATGCATAATAAAAAAAGAGGTATTTTCTCTTAACTCCCTATATTCTCATTACCTTCAAGTAGTGTTAAATTTGAAGTTTACACATGTCACCACTCAAAACAGGTGAAATATGGTAAATTTGGATTCGAAGAAAAAATATTTACTTTCAAAGATATTATTATTGTCACTGATTTGTCTCCTTTTGTCTCCCTGGGCATTTGAAATTGATGACAAGAGGGTATTTACTAGTGGCCATGCCCTAAAGTTGGAGTGCATACTAGAATAAGTAACTATAGTAGGGAGTGGATATATTGGACTTGAGATCAATGATGTATAGACTGTACATGGGACTGAGGCCACATTTGTTTGAAGCATTAGATCAACTTATAACTAGTTGTGATCCAGAGGTAAGGAAATTGGCCCAAAGGTTATTGATCATGATATGCAAAAAAGAAGGTTTTCTAGTTATTTTATATCCACTCAATTGTATTATTGTTTGAGTTTTAGACACCTTTCCTAGCACTGAAAGTGAAGATGGGGTATAAAACTTGTTTTTGTGTTGATTGGGATTTCAAACATTCACTACAAAAAATCCCTGTGATTTTCTCCAGTTTTTGCTTCATTTCTTGCTTCCCTCGAATGTTTTAATGTATTTTTTGCTAGTTTTTTGAAAACTTCAAGGCTATTTATCGAGATGGCATTATTTGTGGCATTTATTTATACTGATCAGGACTAGTTATACACACCTTTAGCATCGATATTGGCTTCGAGTGTGGCACCACCTTTGGCTCTGTGTTTAGCTTTGAGTTTAGTGCCACTTTTAGATCCTAAATTTAGGGTCGAGCTTAGCTTCGAGTTTAGAATCGATTTAGACAACCCTATGTTGAAGAGGCTTATCTATATGTCTCATCGACGATGTAAAATGGTAAAATGTCAACAAGATATAGGCATATCGAGGAGAGAATCAATTTCCTCACATCGATAAGGTATATCTACAAGTGCTTAGTGAAAAAAAAATCTTGGATATAATGAAGTAATCTCGATGAGACATTGAGATATCGGTAAGAAAAATAATATTGTCTCATGGACACTCTTCAAGTAGTGATGGAAATAATACACCACTAGACCATTGTGAGGGTGAGAAACATATGCGATAGAGCAGTATACACCACAACCCCGTAGAAAGAATCCTTGAGCATGGTGATAATGGGGTAAACAGCTAAAGAGAAGGGAAAAAAACCACCATACCACAATGATAATCATGAGTCTCCCTGACATGGCAAAGTTACACCAATATATTAAGAAATACCACCGAAGGAAAATATCAATCAGATAGTGGCATATCGTTAAGAGATATTAACTTTTCTCATCGACACCAGAAACCAACATCAGATGAACATAAGATCTAATGTCGATGAGACATTGAGATATCAGTAAGACAAAGAAGATTGTCTCATAGACACTCTTTAGGTAATGATCAAAATCATACACCACTATACTGTTGGGAAGGTGAGCAACATATGCGGTAGAATGGTATACACCACAACCCTCTAGCAAGAAGCCTTGAGCGAGGCGGTACTGCAGTAAATAGTAGAAGGGAAGAACAACACACTTCCATACCACAAAGGGTATAATAAGAGATGACAATAGTATGATAATCATGGTAGAAAATCACGTCATTAAAAATCCATTTGAATAAATCGTTTAAGGAATCAAGAATATATCCCACAAAAATACTCTAAAACTCTACTAAACATACTCTAAAAATATCACTTAAATATTATTTTCAAGCATAGCCAGCTAGAATGGAGTTCTCATTTTAATAAACATACAATAAAATATTTGTTGAAACCTTAATTTTAGGCATAGCCCACCAAAATGGAGAAGTGTTTCAATAAAGAATGATGAAGAATGGTAAGGAAATTTGTGTGATAGGATGCATAGGATTCATTGTTGTTTATCAATTCTAGCTCTGATCAACAAGGGTTACAATGTTTGTGCTACTGTTTGTAATCCATGTATTTAATTGACATATGTTTTTATAATATCAAATTCCTTTAGATGCTTTTGAAGAATCAATGTATCGTTTATAGGGTTTAGAATGACTTTTTTTAAGTTAAAAAAATAAATCACATTGTTTTGGAATATCAATGTGTCCTATATTGGGTTTAGAAAAAATTATTTTAATTTTAAAAATTAAATAAATGATATGTTTTCCTATGATTAGATAATGTGGAGATCTCTTTAATCTTCCCTAGCACACTGTCCTCTTTTGCACTGTGTTCATTACTCCAGTTGCTAGGGTTTTTCATTTGACATCTTTAATATCTTCATGATAGTGGCTTTTAAATAGATCTCAGTCTTTTTCTTTATTCTTTATCATGGTAAACCTTGAGTTCCATAATCCACATTCAATCTTTTCTAAGAATGTTGTCTGAAGCTAGACTACATAGTATTCATATAAAGCAAGTCCCTCATACCTTCCATTGTTCCAAACCACCACTCACCTCCTTGCTTAAAATGTTGCCTCCATAAGCACAATAGAATGTTTTAAAATCATGGTTTCCAGTGATTGACCATTAAGGTCACTACTTTCATCAAGATACAATGAGATTTTTGTCTTCAAACTTAAGGCATTATGCAGGATAACATTGTGAATTGTTTATTGTGTACAATTTTATTTTCTTTCACATTGACTGGTTTGCTAATTGCCTTTAAGTCTGGATATTGCATGCTCAATTGTAATCTCAAACAACTCACTCACTCTCACTTGAAGATTCCTTTCATGAGAATCCTTAAGTATAAAATCAAACTATTCCCTATAGACTTCCTACTTAATTACTAATATAGGGGACTCATTGTTTCATGGTATTTTGAGTTTTATTTAGAATGGGTTAATATGTGGCATTTTTATGTGTAGGAAGAATATATTGTGATGCAACATTCAAGTATGGATGGTTCAAGAAAAAATAGATTGCTATTAGTGTCATAACCAAATTGGATTTTACCTTGAGACGGTGTGAAACACTTTCAAGTGTTTTCTCTCTGAAGAAGAGCTTGTGTGTAGGAATTTCCAAATATCTGACAAAGGAATCTCCTACATTCTAAAGATAAAATCATAGATCTTCTTATCTAGTTTTTGATCCAATCTTACATTTTTAATATACGATAGAGAAATTTTGTACATTCTAACTTAGATAAAATCACAAATCTACTTATCCAAATTTTGATCTAATTTGAGGTCATGAATATCAAATAGAGAAATTTCCTATATTCTAAAGATAAAATCATAAATTGTATTGGTCCAATTTGAGATCCAATTACAGGTCGTGAAGCTCCGATAGAGAAAGCTCCTACATTCTAAAGATAAAATCATAAATCTGTTTGGTCCAATTTGAGGTCTAATTGTAATGATTTGTCTTTTTAATTATACTTTCTAACATTTGTCTTGATAAAATTTGTTACTTAAGAATTATAGTAATTCTATTCTTCTAATGTTTTCAATCCTCATTTTAGGGAAGATCTTTGAAGATGGTTCCTTCAGATGGAGACTACACTTTTCTGCTATAGGTTCCATCTAGAAACACTAGAAGATCAGGTATGGTCATAGTTAGGTACAGCAGAGTTTGAGGTTACCTTGTTCTCCTTGATATAAAATGCTTTCCTTCATTCCATATTAAGAAACATTCACTATTATGGACTTCATCATTGTACCTTTCATGCATTCAATTTATTTTTTTATGTGGAAACATGGTGTCTATGTCTTTGCAAGTGATGACTATTGTGTAAGATTTTAATCTACATGATTTCCCCTCGTGTTCAATTCTTGTGACTGTTATGATGCTTGGGGTTGCTTAATTTTAACCAAACTGTTAATGAAAATTATCTTGGAATCCTTGATGATCCATTTTGTTAGAATAATGGCTATGTTGATAGTAGAATGTTCTTATTAATAAGGATAAATATTTATCAATAAGGAGATTACCCCTTACCGACATACTCCAATATCCTTGAAAATATTGATCTTTAATGCTTCATGGATGGTTTACTTGTGATTATCCTTCTCAAATGAAACAATAGGGCACCAAGTTGGGTTCAATTCTTGTGGGAGCCATATTTCACCCCACATTCTATAACTAGATAAACAAAACAACCTAATTTTATCTATTCTTGCACAAAGAGAAAACATGTTAGATATAAACTGAGCATATGATAGATATGTTTGATAACTTTCTTTTTTTCCTAGACATCTATGGTATTCAAGTTATTTGAATGCACATGATGATAAAAATATATGTTTATGGATGTATGCACATATATTGATTGGTGATCCTTCATTGCTCTAACAACACTCTTCTCACTCAAATGTAGGGAACCTAGGAGAAGCAAGGAAGACATCAACTTGGAGGCTTAGACAAGCGGGAATACTGAAGATGATGTCGAACAAAGCAACTGGGATTCATCATTGAGGTAATGATGGGTCCTCTTTCTCTTTATGTGCATATTTCTCTTTTGTATCTAAAAATGTATAGTTATCAATTACATGCATCCAAATAGTCCATTCCATGACTTGTGTGGAACAACATACATTTAAATTATCAATAAAGACTACATTTTTGAAAGGATTGTGCAATCTTTCCTATATTATATGTATTTTCATAAGTGCAATCTAGTAATGTAATCTTGTAGTTTTGTTTATGCACATGAATTTAATGTAGCAAAAATAAAAATGTACAATACTCTTCAATTGAAAATCACAAAAGCTCTACCTGATTGAGCTATTAACTTTTGTGTCTTCTTGAACATATGTTGATACAAAATGAATGGAAGAAGCATCCAAGTAATCCTATTTTTTTCTGCCAACAATTCATACCAAATTTTGAACAATTTAAGGATATTGCAATAGGTAATTTGGATCGACACAAATAATATTACAGAAGCATTTCAAAGCTTAGGCCATAAGGATCATCCTTTTTTAAACATGGATTATGTTGTAGCCAAAATTCCATCCTAATTATTTTTTCATACTTCCATTTTCACTCATATCTTAGATCCACCATATTCATAGAATTATTGTCATAATAACTGAAATTTACTAAAATCCCTCATGTGACATTCCAAATAAAACCCTTGATCACAACATCAAAGTGTATTCCTCCTTTGAAATACTCCTATGATTGCTCATAGCATATTACCAAAACAACACCATGTTGATGAGAGTCCCTCCAAAGTCTCCTCAACATTAGCACAAAGCAGAGATCAGAAATGTAGATGGGACACCTCGATGTTGAAGAAAATTATTTGTACGTCTCATTGATCATGTAAAATAGTAAAATATCAGCAAGATACAGGCATATGAAGGAAATGATAACTTATGTCACATCGACAAGGTATATCTACAAGTACTCAGTGAAACATAACTCTTGGATATATCAAGGTAATTGTTGATGAGATAGTGGCATATCAGCAAGAGATGTTAACTTGTCTCATCAACAACAACAACCAACATTGAAGAAACATAAGATCTAATGTCAAAGAGACATTGAGATATCGGTAAGACAAATAAGATTGTCTCATCAACACTCTTCAAGTAATGATCAAAAGTATACAACAATATAGCATCAAGAAGGTAAGCAACATATGTGGTAGAGAGGTATACACCACAAACCCATAACAAGAAGCCTTGAGAAAGGTGGTAGTGTGGTAAATAGTAGAAGGGAAGGGAAAAACACTGCGATACTAGCATATGAAAGAAACAATGGGCAATTTAATTAAAAGTATCTTCATCGGTTATGAAATGATGACAAGTTCGATTGATGTGACTAATGAAAATATCGATGAGACTACCACTATTAATGAAGAACTTGATAATAAAGGTGGTGCGATTAAGTGTCCTGAAATTTGATAAATACGACATCAAAGAAGTTGAAATCATTGTGAATTGTAATTGAAGTATTTGGAGAACCAAGTTGGAAGGTGGTAGGCAGCTGGAAATTTGCAAAATTTATCCAAGTGGTCTAGACTCAGCTCAAATTATTTTCTCAATAAGTAGATGAAATCATTTCATGAGTAGGGTTGAGATGCAAAAAACCCTAGGAAAACAAAAAGAAAAAGGACAGAAAACTGAAGCTAGGAACTTGAATCAAGACTTAATCGATCAGTGTCCTGGGTTTGAGGAAAAATCTAGAAGAATAGCACATCTTAACCCATCATGTGTGACATTAGAAGATAAAAAGAAAAATCTAGGAGATGTATGGACTTTGTGTAGGGGTTACGACTTCTTTATTTATCATTATAGGAAGAAATTATCATATAGCCCAATGTCAAACCCGTGAGATTTGAATTTGGGTAAACTTGTAGTACCCAACATATTTATGAACATAGAATTAATCAAGGAATTGGAAAATAATTACAATCCGAAGACAAGAGAAATTCATTTCCCTGATGGGTCACAGTTCATGGTCATAATGCAAGATTATATCTCCAAGATTTTTCAGCTAGACACTTCCTTGAAAACAAAATTACAAATCAAAGAATTGTTGGAGGAATACCTGACAATGGAAACAAGTTACAAGAGCTGGAAATTACCTCTACATAGGGTCAAATGTGTGGGTAAAAAAACAATGAGTTTCTCAAGTGAAGATAAGCCCCCATTCTCTATGGCTTTGTTTAAAGAATAATTTCAATATACTTATTACTTAGCTAGTCAAGTACCTGAAATTGATGTTTCTAAGAATATAAAAATTTCTCCCATGGTTTTAGCCACAAACATCTAGAGCCATAATGCTCGACCCTATGATTATGTAGAGTATTTAATGAAGGTTATCAATAATGCCTTCAATATCATCAAGAATGACAGTGAAGCCATTAATTTCAAGCACTATTCTCTTTTCATGCACATGATATTATATGAAGGGCAGGTGATGGGGATATGGAGTGAGGAATTAAGAATAAAAGACTTAGATAATGATGGAGATTCAAGGTCTGTACAAATGTGTACATCTCTATGGGACAACAGGTGTGGGAGATCCCACTACCTATAATTTGAAGAATATTTTGTCAAACCACTATACAAGTTGCTAGGCCACAGTAACAACAACATCTCCCCAAAAATTTTAATATTTCTCCAACCAAAAGATATGGGTCATGAAGTAGGAATAAATCACAATTGGGGGGACTGGTACATGTTTGGGGATTATACTGTTATTGGGGTTTATGGATTTGAATTTGCACCTTATTTGCTGCCTAAGATTGTGCTAGACAGAGTTGCTTATTTAGAGATCATAAGGCAATTTCCATTTTTAGCTTTCATGCATTTAAAGATTTATGGAAGCAAAATTTCATGCCTTCCACTTTATTCTTTGGTGATTTCACTATTATCTTTGATTTAGGCTATGAATTGGTTAGTGGTAAACTAGATTATTATGGCTTACCGGTTTGAAACAAAAGGGATAAATTTGATCTTGAACATTTCATTTGTGATGCCAATTTTTTTCAGAAATTGAAAGGGTATTAGTATAGTTTCCTTTTAGAAGATGTCATCAGAAATTGTGAAGAAAAACAAAACATGATGAGAATGAATGCCTACAGTAGGGTTATGATAGCTAAGGCTTGGAAGGTGACTAATAACCTAGGATATGTAGGGGCTTTCCCTGAGATACATGATCCCACTGAAAGAATTGATCATTTAATCCTCCATGAAGAAGAACTGATAAGAGATGTGCTACTTGTGGAATTTGAAAGAGGAAGGGGCAATGGTCCTAGGAGGAAAGTAGAAAATATCACACCATTGGATCACTTATCACCTCAACCTACTCTTGAAGTGAGGTTTTCAGTTGGTTCCCCATCCATGGAAGAAGATAAAACTAAGGAGGAAGAAGAAGTCTCATAGTTTAATGGTCCTTTTATACCCCAATATGAGATGCCATTGGAAAGAAGTGTGATCATCTTTGAAGCCTCTAATGAGCTATCAGATGATGTGAGGCATCGTGCAAGTATGGAATTTGTTGTAGATGATAATTTTGTGCAAACCCCTGAATTTAAGTCCTTTATATATGAGTATAAAGGAAGACTAATAAGAGAAAGGTTAAATCACATTGACCCTGAGAAAGAGGCTTATTCCTTGAAAGATTTGCAACATGAAGTTGATAGGGAAATTAGAAACATGACTGTGGAGAGAGGAAGAGCATTATTGCAAGAAGCTAGAGTTATGCTCCTTCTTGGGTGGGATATTAGTTCAACCATTGTGCTTGATATCTTTTAGAAGAGAAAAAATAAAACATTACAAACAACAGATGAAGTAGGTGACAGGGTCTATATAGGGTCAGGGTACAATCATGATAATACCATTTTGAAAATTTGGGCTCTTTACACCCCCAGGCAAGAAGCCTTCTTTCATTGACCATTGTCAAATATTTAGACATATCCTCATGCAAAGAGTAGGGGAGACAAATCCCTTAGAGACTGCTGACTTGAATGTGAATGTAGCCAGATTCACAAAAGCCCAAATCCAAAAGCTAGTAAGAGAGAACTAGTGACTTTTAGAGTTAAACGACAGGTTGAAACAAGAATTAAACTACTACAAAGATAGGTTGCATGCTACTCCAACGATTTACTATCCTTTAATTAAACATGAAAGAAAAGTGTTAGAGGCCATGTCTGAGACTTCTCAATGGAAGCATAAATTATAAAGGGCTCAAAAGGAACAAGAATAAATAAAAATAAAATTGAAGGCTACTACTTTTGAAGTAGCATCAGGGATAATTTGTATGAAACTAAAAGATATGTTCCAACATGTAGATGGTGTCTAGCATTCTCATAGTAGAAAATACAAGGCCTTCATGGAGCATTGAAGACTGCTTGATAAGATGAGGGAAATGGAATCCCATATCGAGGAAAAAGATGGAGATAATAATGTTTTGCTCGAAGAATGTCAGAGCCTCATGAATACACATGAAAACTTATAGAATATCTTGACATAGGAATTGAGTGACTTCAACCAGCCACTATGTATGGCCATGCCATATTTCTTTGAAGAAAGAAATTTGAAGGATTAGGAAACTTGGAAGAATGAGATATCAAAATATTTTCCAGACATCCTTGATGAAATCAATGATGAGGATGAGGTACTCAGGAAAATGCATAAGCAACTCGAGAGGATTTCTGAATTGGAGAATGTAATGACAAACACTCTACAGAATGCAAACACTTATACCCAAGAGAAATACATTGATCACATGTCAAAGGTAAAAAAATTCCTTGCATGAGTTGTATGTGGAGGTATTCAAAGTTTGGTTGTTGTGGACCCATTAACATGGTTCTTGAGCCTTGAACAAATCTTAGGTTGTCAGAGGCACTTGTTGGTGATTAATGGACTGTGGTGCATCCAATAATAAACTCTTTTTAAGTTTCTATGTTATGTTAATTATTCTTTAATTAAGAAAAGATGTAAATTTTGTGAATGGACTTGAATCTTGTTGCTTCCCATACAAATAGGGAAACCAAGGTCTGATTTTGATCATCATATCATCATCATTTAAATCCATTAGAATAGATACTAGACTATCTCATCCACTTATTCATATCAAAAGAAGTCATATTATCTATGTTTATATTTTTAGCAATATAATGGAGTAGATACATCATAACTCGTAATCCATTTCAACTTTTCAATTTTTGTGTTGATTTTCATGCTTATTTATTGCTTTGTTGTCTCTAAAGTGGTCTTTTCAAGTTGTTTAAATATGCAAGATTTATCAGGGCACATTTGTTGTTACTGTGTGAATTCTTTCATTGGTTTTTCGTTAGGAGTTAATTGGTTCATATTAAGGATTAAAGTCCTCTTAGAGATTGTCACCCACTTATGGTCTAAAAACCTGTGTTTTTGAGACCCAATAGATTGCAAATACCTCTTAAAATTTAGAAGTCTATGGAACAGTGTATATATTCTATGAAACAATGTATATATTCTTGTACTTGTAAATATTCTCGTATTTATTCTTGTACCTGTATATTCTATGAAAAATTCCCTATTTTATATGAAATAGTGTATATATTTTTGTACTTGTAAATATTCTTTTACTATTTTGTCTATTAAAGAAAATAGAGCTTGAATAAAAAACGCTTCACCCTTTTTTGTAAGTGAGTATGTGAATTATCGTTTAAGGAAAAATATTATAGTGTTTACATTTTTTAGTTTACTAGTTTCAATCAAATCTTCATTTTTTATGCATATAAAATTGTGTGTGCTCTTTATCTCTAATGACATAAAACAATAATGTCATCAAAATCATGGTTTTAACTTCCAGTACCATCATTGTCCACACTTTTCATATCCTGTTCACTTTTAAGTACAATCATCAAAATTTTATTTTTATTTCTTGTCCCAGTTAATCTTGATTCCTTTCAACACAAAATAGTAGGTTGCATGTTAAATTTCAAACATTTTCTTTGCATTTTTTTGTATATATTATTTTTTCAGTGCATCATTATGTAACAACAATTTCACTTCTAAGATATACAGTAAAAATGAATCAAAGAACATTTTTTCTTTGTCAAGGCAAATGTATGGTGAATACCCTATGTCTTTCAGATATGTTTGCAAGTGAAATAAGACATAACTAATTGAATCTGATTTTTTACTATACAATTATTTTTTATGTGCTTTTAACTTTTTGCATGTGGACTACCCTTTGAAAGAGACTACTTATCTTTTTCTAAAATAATCCTTTAAATTTCCTATCTACGAAATTAATCTACTACTTGATAATAGGTTTGTGAAATTCATAAAAATTAAGATTGTTGTAAAAGGCCATCCCCACAAATGTTGTTTGGTCTAGAATTATAATGGAAAATCAAAAAGCTTGCTAGGAGAATAAAATAGGTTTTCAATTGTCCAAGTACAACATCATATTATTGAAGCATTTCAAAATTTAGGCCATAAGAATCCTCCTTTTTAAACATGGATTGCAAATAATTTTAAAAATTTAGAATTCTTGGTCATTAACATTATTGTTGGCTACAATATCATCCAATGTATCATTGTCAATGTTCATATGTTCTTTCAAGTATTTAATATTATCATCATCCTCATCTTGACCTACATCATCTTCATCATCATTGAAATTTGACTGTAGACCATCTATACTGTTACCCGATGTATTTGGATCATCATTTTCTATACCATCCATATTGTTGTCTTCCATAACATCTAACTTTGGATTGTTGTCTTCTTGTGCTTGAACATAACCATCTTCAACAACATCATGGATGTCAATTTATTCAATGTTCTCCAATCCCTCTCTCTTATTTTGTTGGCCATCATTATTTTGCTCAATATCCACTAATGCATCATCAAATATGTGCCTTAGTATTGGATCATAATGTATGAAAAATATCCATTTTGGGTCCAAAATATCTTCATAGAAAAATACCTACACATGAACAACATAGATATATTAGATGTATGTTATAACAATTTTATTGATTAATAAACATATGTATATATTCACAATAATCTATGAATTAATATAATAATGATGACTACCACTTCTTGTTTGAGTTAAATAAATACCTACTCACAATGAATTGGTAGAACATAAGGCTCCTTATCCTATGGTAGGAACAATGAGGAATCTATAAAAAAAATCCAATATGGGTATCATGTATTTGTGTCCTCTCAAGTGCGTCATACCATCTAGGCTTAAAAATGCAACATTTAAAAGAGAGTTAATCCAACTCAATAATTTCTTGTATTTTCCCAAAATATTGTAGATTCCCTTCAATTATATTCTTATGTTTTGAGCTTGATTGAATTGTTTGCTTGAAGTCAACCATGATGCCACAATCGAAGTATCGTCTCTTTACATCTACACTTTCTACACAATAATGTCGACCATATGCCCACATTGTTGGATATTTCCTCGCTTGTGAAGGAAAATTTATTTCAGTGAAAAAAAATATAATGGAGAATATTAAAATAGTTAATACTATAAAAACTATAAGGAAACAAAATTTTGTAAAATTTCAACTGTACCTTTCTTTAACATCCTCTAGACATGTTGATTTCATCTTCTATTATATTTGAATCTGTACCTGCATCTTCTATTTGATTTTGAATTTTTTTAGTAACCCATTCTAGTGTGCAATCTTCTCCCCATTCCCCAAGCAGAATAATGGGAAGTCAAGTATTCCTTGGGTTCAATCTCTTAAATTGTCTCCTTGCTCCTAGCACTTCTCTCTTTTTAACATACAAATCAATCCATTTGTTCATAAATTCCATGTGGTACATAATAAAACTATTGAGTATAGAACTTTCATCTCACCTATTACATGTCAACATGTTTATTTCAAACTCCAAATGTCATGTTAATTTGATAAATAAATTACAGAGTAAATTAATGATTTCAAGCAAAACAACCAAACTGATCATTAATTTACTTACTAATTTCTACTTCAACACCTTTATATTGTGGTTTTCTCGACCAATGATATTTGATTCTCAGTGTTTATCCTAGACGCTTGGTCCATCTTCAAAATCCTTACCAATGAATTCACATAGGAATACAAATTCTTCATTCAATACATACCCTTAAGCAATGCAACCCTCTAGATGTGCCTTTTGTTGGACATATCTTTTAAGAGTTTTCATATACCTCTCAAAGAAAAAAATCCACCTTGTTGATACGACACCCTCCAATTCAATTTCATTGACTAGGTGTATTATAAGTAAATGGACTTGTAGGTCCATGAAAATTGTGGGGAGCTCCTTCTCAAATACACATACAATTTCTACGATTTCCTTCTTCCACTTTGGTACTTCAGATTCATGGACCTCCTTGGAGGTCACCCACCTAATATAAGAATAGTAAATTAGTATGAACCTTTAGTCATAAATTTAAATGCAATATAATATCTCTATGTCTCTCACACATGAAAAATTCATATAACCACATACCTTGTAAATTTTGACAATCAACTTAAGACATTCCTTAAGTCAACTATTAGACAAGAATCCCCCCTAATTTCCAATGGCATGATATTCTATCAAACACATTTAAGAAAAGGTCATTAGTAATTTTTTCTTACACAACAAAATATCAAAATAAATTTTGTGCTTAATCAATTTTACCAGTAAATGTAAAATGATGATATAATACCTTCATTAAATTATGAAAATCATGTGTTTTAAATCTTGTGTTATCTCCATCAACTATAAAAGCTTTAGCCAATGATGACCCATAACCAATAGGTGTCCTTATTGAAAGGATGAAATTTTTTCCTTTGTCTAGCTCTTGTTTTTTCAAAATCCATGGAGCTTCTGCATATGTTTTATTTTTCCTGTTTGGCGATAAAATTTTTCTATCAAATTTGGTACATGAAAGTACAATATCTCTCCTTGAAGACAAGGTGTCCCTCTCTTTTCTTGATATATGGACATCAAATATAGAATCTTTGATATTTTTGAAGATGTGCATAGGATCTAATAGGTGAGATATTAATAGATCCTTCCAGTAAGGGAGCTCATAAAATATGATTTTCCTTTTCATTCTTTCTGGCAGATTGACAAGAACTTGTTCTGGCTCTTGAATTGAATCACTCTAATCAAAAAAATCCTCCCAAGTTTTCAATTCAACATCTTCATACTTCTTAATCCAATCACCTAGACCCATAATCATGGGAGGGCCTCTATTTTCAACCTTTCCATCAGATTGATTCTTCGGGCGATTTCTAGACCTATGATCTACTGGTAGAAAAACCATGTTGTTTGCGTAAATAAATTTATGTAGATCTTTAGAATAACGCCATTGAAATTTTTATGCACATATTGGACATGAAAATATCTCCTTTTTTTGAAGCCCTTCAATTCAACAAGTAATGTTAATAACATAAAAAAAATAGTATAAAACTAAGTATGAAAGTTGGGATGAAAATAAATTATGAGTGTAAATACATAAATATTTTATCTTTCCAGAACAAACACCAAGTCTTGGGAAATCATGAATACTCCAACATAGCATACCAGATGACATGAAGGACCTATTTGATGGAGGGTGTGATATTTCATAAATTCTTATTCCTTTCTATAACATTTGCATCTCATCAATAAAAGGCATAAGATAAACATCCATCTTTTTAACTTGATGTTTTATTGGAACAATGAGAGTTAGCATAAGGTGCCCCTTTCTAACACTCATCCATGGGGGAATATTGTAAACTATCAATCCGACTGGCCAAACACTATAATTTAAGCTTAGGAAAGAGAATGGGCACATTTCATTGATTGCAAGACCGAACATGATACTACGAGGTTCATCTTTGAATTTTCTTGGCCATTTTTCCTCTATGTGTTTTATTGCTTTGGATTCAACCATAATAAAAAAGGAATCCATCTTTACTCCTGTTCTTTGCATGCTAGTCCATCAATTGCACTAGTGAATTGCAATGAAACATTTGTTGAAGTTTAGGTATAGTTAGCATGTGACGTAAAACCTTCTTTGGAACTGTAGGACCTTGTACATCTGTATGATATCTCTTTTCTTTTCATACATGGCATTCTACCTTGTTTTGATATTCATCATTGTATAAAATGCAATCATTTTTACATGAATGAATTTTCTTAAATTAAATCCCCAACTCAACCAAAAACAAACGTGCATCTCTGCAAGTTAATGGCAACACATTCTCTTCAGGGAATATTTTAGTTTTTAGTGCCTTGTAAGATTCCAAAGATTAAATCAATTGAATTTTTGAATAATGATGAACATGTTTGATATGTCAATCTATACTAGGACTATTTATATACGATATATGGTTTTAAAATCCCCTTAAGGAAATATAAACGAAGTTGATGAATTTTTACAAATTATATACACCAATTGACAATGCAAAGTAAGAAATAGATTTCAACTCACTTTAGTAGGGTAGTGAATTCTTTGTCTGACCAACCAAATAGTGACTTGATTTCTAATAATATTAATGTGCATACTAGTTTTGAGGTTCTACTTGCACCTAATTTGAACATGGTTGTCTTTGTTTCTTGTTTGATGGATTCTTTGATTTTGTTATCATCAACATTACATTGGTGGTAATTATTCATGCTATCATTGTTACTATCAACCATATCATCATTATTGTCATCAGTGTTTCCATCCCTAGAGAAACCTATAAGAATTTCGTTCAATCCTTCTTCATGCACTGCATTTTAACTATCATGATCATCATCATTAAGGCTAGGTGGCATGTCATCAATGTATGTGAATCTCATCATCTCCTCAAATTTCTCAAGTGGTACTGTTCTCTTCAATCTTGCTCTTGTCACCCTAGTGTGGTTTAAAGGATGGTTTGGATCATCTCATCCAAATCTCAATAACCCAATTGGATCTTGGGTATTAGTATGTGTTTCATCAAAATATTCTACCTATCCACAAACATAAGCATTATTTAATGTTTGGCAACGATTTGATAAATCATAAATGTATCTATAATTAGGGGTAAAATATTAATGTGAATGCAATGAGGCATATAAATCAAACCTTAATAAACAATGAAGCACACATGCACATAAAGAAATAAAGCATAAAAAAGTATTAACAACTCTTCATGCCACCATTTCACTTCTCCATTTTTCTTGAATATGATAATTTTCCTCAAATTTGAGTGTGCAATAATAAGCGTATGACAAGTGACTAGAAAAATATTGAAGATTGTTGTCTCAAACTAGCAACATATACTTGCATAATATGTGTAGATTTTTCCCCCATCCTAACAATGACAAGGGTGAGGTCTTTTATAGAAAAGACAAATTTGAATGAATGGTTAAAATTGGATGCCAATAAGATGTCTTAATCAATGGCCAAGAATGAAAGATGTAGTATGGACTAGGGTTAGGGAAAAATTAGGACAAATGATAAGGATCGATAGTCAAGATTAAATTATAAATAATTTAATCCACGGTGGAGGTTGATTGAGACATGGATAGATAAAGACCTGACGTGGAAGATAAGATTGACATGGATAAAGAGGTGATAGGAGACATTAGATAATAAAAAATATTTAATTTAGGTGGCCAATGAATAATTAAATAATTAAAATATTATTTAATTATAGAAGAATGTGACAAAAGGAATCATTTTGAATTAAATAATGATTTAATTCAAAATTCAAGAGAGTGGGCCAAATTAAATAAATTAAATTTATTTAATTTAGGAGAGAAAAGGCTGATGAATAATTAAATATAATTATTTAATTATAGTGCAAAGTGGGAAAACATTAAATAAATAAGAATTTATTTAATTTTCGAAAGAAGAGGACTTAATTAGTGACGTAATTAAATAAATAAAATTTATTTAATTAATCAAGGAGGTATAAAAAATGAATTAATTAAATAATTAAAATTATTTAATTGATAGAAGAGTTGTGACTTTAGAAAATATTTAAATTATTTAATTATCAAAAATAAAAGGGAAAATGATGGAGAATTTAGAAATCACAAGCCTAGGACAATTTTTAGTGTCTACATTTTGCCCCTCTTTGATACAATGTAGTTTTTCATATTGTGTCAAAGAAATTTAATCGAAACATCCCCCAGTGTAAAGAGGATAAGGATGACAAGGAGGGTTGTGGTATGCCTCCTCGAGAGGACATGCGAGTTCAAAGAACATGAGTGTGCTATTGAAATGGATAAGAGGAAAATAAATAAGTGGCATAGAAGAAATGTTAGCATGGAGGATATGGATGTTAGTGGAGACGACTTTAAAGATGCATATTTTTCCAAACAAGACTTTGCACTAATCATCATTGGGCAATAAAATGACAAAAATGGAAAAAAAACACCATGGTATGACATAGACCAATGTGTGCAAGGCCATCCACTTAAAAAAAAGATAGTCGTAGACAAGGAATGTCCTAACTCATACTAGGGGCCAAGTTGCCCTAGTCTTTTTGTCAAGACAATTCACAGACAACAATCAAAGAAATAAAATAGGTCATGAGATGTCATCACACCTCTAAATCCTTCATGGGACATCCTCCAGCTAGCTAGTAACATGACCAAGAGACAAAGGAATAAAAATATAAGAAAAACTAGACCAGAAAAATTAACAACCATTTAGTTGTGTTTGCCAATGTTTGTTTGCCAAAGATTGATTGCATGATAGTTGACACTTTTCCAATTTGGATGGTCTTGATAGGTTGCCAATTCAATGATGCTGACGGTTGGATGATGCCTATAGTCAAGAAGGACACATCCTCAGAAGGAAAAATGATATTTTGATGAAGTCCAATTCTAAGAAGGACACATCTTAGAGGGGACCAAAGAGTGATGAGATTAACATTACTTTGACAATTTGATTGATTTTGACTGTATGATCAATTGGACTATGTTGTCTATTGTCTTACGTCTATGTTTGACTGTGTCTAACCTATTTGACGAGATGAATCCTAACAGACTTACCTAATGCCTTGGGGGCATATCGACAGATGACCTTGCCTATGTTGAGTCGTAGAGGAAATGTAGTTCGACGATGACATGGACTGATTGGCATGAATAAATTCACTCTATTTTTGGGATTTTGAAAATTATTTGGATGTTTTTGGGTTTTGACATGTTTCAATTTTTTGGGAATTTTGAATTTTTACAATTATTTTGGATTTTTCCAAGACATTTTATGATTTTTATAGCTTTTTGATGTTTTAAGAGAATCACGATAAATGCATGTGAATGATTCCTACAAGCAAGTGAGCACACATGCACAAGAATCCCAAGACAACCATGATCTTACCTCTAGTCAAGATGAATACCAATTGAAAGGTGATGATCAGGGATAACTTTAAGAAACCCCCCCCCTCCCTAGTGAAGGTGTAAAATCTTGGCGAATCTTTCCTTTTATTTGAAAAAATTAGTAATTTTCCCTGGCGAATCTTATGCACATGATTAGGAAAATTGTAAAATCCTCACAAATCTTAATGAATAATTGGTAAAAAGAATTATTAGAGTGGCGAGTCCTAGTGAATAATCACTAAAAAGATTGATTATAATGGTGAATCTCTCCTTTAAAAATTTTCATAGTTGGTTGGCATAGTTCCCCCATTTTTTAAGTTTTCTTTTTAATATTGAAGTAGGGGCCTAGGGGTGGTAGCCACCGGTGGGGTCAAGGGGGTAGATCCCCCCTGTGGGGGTTGAGGGGAAAACATCCCCTCATGGGGTCCGGGGACAACAGCCTTGACGTGCTCCTATTTTACCATCGATTAGCTTTTAAATCGGACGGCTACAAGTTCATTCCATGAGTGAACTTCATCGGTGGGACACTTAGGGATGTCCTGCTGATACAACAATGATAACGTATGTCATGAAATATTTGCAACAATGAATGGTGGAGATCAAGCAAAGATTTGATCGAATGTCTTTCTGGGAGCTTGGCACACATACTGTACATTCCTTTCATGATTCTCTGGAATTACACAAGTGGTGTACCTATGCCTTGGTGGACCCTAGGTGGAGTATGGAAGCCTTATCGGCCTGAGTGAACATCATCATTTGGACACTTAGGTATGTCTTTTCGATACAACAATGATGATGTATGTCATGAACTATTGGAAACAATGAACGGTGGAGATCAAATTTCAGGCCTCAACAACCTTTTTAAAATGAGCGTGCATATAAAGTCATGGAATTGACTTGCAACCATTCAATTAAAAATATAATTGATGGAAATAAATAAAAAACCTATTCAAGGCTAAAATATCCCTAAAATGAAAAGGTAAATTATTATTAGTGGTGATATTTCCCAAAAATTAATTGTAGGAATATAATTAATATTTTTAATTACAGTATAAAATATTGGCGAATCAGTTCCAATGATGCATTGTTTAAAATATAATGCATTGGCAAATTAATTGAGACAAATTTATTTTTCTGTAAAAACCTAGCAATTCAACATCCTTTCTAACTTGTATTATTCGCCATCTTTGGAGGTCCCGATTTCAAATATTTGCCAATTAGTGAAGATTTTCCAATTAAGTTTTCCCTGGTGATGATGATGATGACATTGTTTGATGTAGGAAGGACATATCCAAAACAACGTGAAGATGACAATTAAGTGACTAAAGGATCAAGGTTTACAACAGGTCCAAGAACAAAGCCAAGGAATTTTTTGGATGATGTGTTAGGTTTCATAGAAAGATTATTAGGATTAGGCTCATTGTATTTGGAATGAATTCATTAGGACTAGATGGGATGATGGAGGATATTTATACCATTGACAAGGGAAACCAAGATAGACGATGGCTATGGGAGACATTAGATTGGCAGAATTTTCATGTGATCTTCAAGGGCTATGAAAGTAAGGACTTGATATTTCTTGAATAGGGTATGGTCAAAAGGATAGTCATGTCAAAATTTTCCCAAAGCATGATTTATGTTCGTACCTCAATCACTGTCAAGATCAATGGGTGGAAATTCCAAGGCTTAGATGGATAGATGGAAATGTCATAGGAAAGGTATGGGAGATGAGATAAATTTCCCCCAAGTGATATGGTATTCATATTAGATAATTTATTTTACACATGACACCTATTTTCTAGGTTTTCATCATGGTACTTATGCAAAGTGCCATAAGAATGGTTTTCACTATTGGATGAAATTTTTCTCTTCACTACTTTTTGTTTTACTTTTCAATTTTTTTGGTGTCACCAAAATGCGTGTCTGCCAAGTTTTCATCAAGGTGAATTTTAATTATATATATATATATATATTTTTTTTTTTTGGAATTTTTTATATGGGAAGGGTCTCTTGGATGCTCACTGATTATTCTAAAGTTGTTGCAGGTACTGATGTAGAGACAAGTGCCATGATATGCCAATACTGACCTTTTTGAAGTAGTTCCCTTGTCATGATCATATAACTTACATACAACTGATTGATTTCATCGTGATCCTTTTTGATACTAGAGTTGACCTTATCAAAATATACACATCGCGATAGAGTGCCATGAGAGTCCTTATGACAAAGAGTTTCTACCAAGATGTGATAGATTTGTGACATGGGATATTTGGACTTTAGGCGAGATGTAGGATTATGACAGATGGTGGTAGGCATGGAAGGATTGTTTGGAATTATGGTGTATGGTATCGATGGAAGGAGTGTTAGCAACAACCTTATGACAAGGACTACTCATGACATCCATTTTAATGTTTCTATTAGATAAAGTTGCCCCCAATATTGAGGAGGTATCATTAACATCATTAGATTTTCCAATTGAGGAATAGCAAAGACCTTGATTTCTATAATTTTCCTAAAGTTGTACGATTTCTAGAATTCATTTCTCGTGTAGGCATAATCCTTTGCCTTGATATTTCATGCTTTGACGGAGTCTATTTGTGATGGGGTACTTTTCATTTTGGAAGCAAGTTGCCAACCCATCCTTATTGTGTAAATTAATGCTCAAAATCTTCTCATCTATAAGAAAGCCTACTCTGACAAAGGTGGATGATCCTAGTTGATAAAATATTATAACTTCATTGATATGTTGGCTATAGACTTGATTAAAATATATGGTCTAATTTTGTGACATATTGGATTCAAATGATTCTATTGATGCTTCCAAGTCGATGTAAAAATTGTCTTCATGGTCATTTTCATGGAGCCCACTAAATTCAATTATTGCTTGATCATCTTTGTGTCCCATGGAGGCAAGTGTCTCATTTTTGGAAGTGCTAGTAGTCAAATCCTGAATAGCGTCATCAAGTGTTTGGTCTTGAATTACATGAAGGTCGAAGAGTAGGTTGTTTTAAACTTCTTGATTAGGGATAGTATCTTGGTCAAAGATGGGGTTGTCTTGGATGACATGATTGGAAATAAGATCTTAACCAAGGCTAGGTTCATCTTGGATAACATGGTTGTGAATGTAATTTTGACCAAGGATGGGTGTATTTTGTATGTCATGATTGTCTAGGATGATTCCTTGAATGAAATTAAGGATGGGGTCATGGGGTGGACAAATTTGATCCTCACATGAAGATGATGCCATGATGGCATGTTTTGGACTTTTCTTTTGACATGTATCCTCAAATGTAGAAAATGGAAAGTGACATTGGCCAGGGATAGAATTTTCATGACTTGATCTATGTTGGGACATAGTGGCTTGGAAAGGATTAGTGGATGAAGGACTAGGATAAGACGTGGAAACTTAGAAGGGATTAATGGATAGTTGACTAGGATAAGACATAGATGCTTGTAAGGTGTTAATGGATGGTTGACTTTGATTGGACATGGAGACATAGACTGGATCGATAAATAATGGACTAGAATAGGATGTGGGGGCTTGGAAAGTGTTGGTGGATGAGGGACTAGGATAGGATGTGGAGACATGGAAAGGACTAGTGCATGGTCGATTTCCCTTGTCAAGGTTAGGGTGGGTATGACTAATGGTGTTAATGGAATCTTGGTAGTTAGAGTGGATGGATGGAGGAATAAGACTTATGAATTGTTGGTAAGATGGATATGTGGGTGGTTGACTATAGGTTGTGGAAAATTTGCATTTTGATTGGAGGTATAGTCTTTTGAATTCCACGGCTAGTTTGTCTTGACCATTACAGATAAATTGGCATTCAATTCGACTAGAAATAATTTCATAGTGACTTGAATTCCTGATGGTGAGGTTTAATGCAAGGATATGACCTCAGGCAGTTGTGGTTTTACAAAAGGTAATTGTGTTACAGAGTCTAGTTTCTAGGCACATTTTGTAAAAATTTGGAGATTGTTTCAATTTGAAGGATTGTTTCTAGGTTTATGAATTGGTGTTTGTTTGTTGAATGTCTTAGAAAATACTTGGAAAACTCAATATTGTTTTTGAAACATGCACAAAGAAGACAAGTACAACCCTAGGTTAGACAAGGACAATATTCATTAGATTCCACATTGGTTTCCCCAACCACATTTATTATTAGCAGATGAATCTAGATGTTTGGCCACACGGGATCCCCCTTATAGTGCACTCATTGCTCAGGTCAACCAAGCTTCCAACCCCCATAAAACTCCCATGATAGGTTGATCATCTCTACTAAAAACTATGAGAATTTCGATGCCTTCACAACGACCGTTGTTGTGCTATAAAATAGAAATATTCTTGCTACTACATAAAGGTGTTTAGTTCTGGACCCCCCTCTAAGTGGCCACACGTGGGGAAAAGATTAAGCTCCATTAAAGGAGGAATTAAAACCTAAAGAGGTTATGCTCAACAAGGCTTTGGGGAATTCTATCTTGTCCATGTGACATATCCACACTCATTATCCTAAGTTTTCCATTAGGATTCACATTTATATACTGGTCAGGGGTAGCTCAGCCAAAGAGATTCGTTATCAGTTTGATTTTCCTTTGGATGAGTACTTTTTCCCTCCAAGGAAGGCCCAATTCCTAGAGTCAATAATTGTCTCTCTTACACCCATGATTGCATAAGTGCACAAGCGGAGATGATACTTTGATTATTGAATCGGGGTGACACAAAAATAGATGGGTTTGGTTTTTTGATCACCTAGTTTGCACAAGGTCAGAGCATAATCACCTACCATCCTAAACACAATCAAGAAAAGGACAAGCAATGTTCTTTTTAATGCACAAATTGAATTTTTTCTAATCTAAGACAAGAAGAAATGGTTTCAAAATAAAATTCTAGCAAAATCGGATGTACAAAACTACTTGTTAGTAGGTCTAAAAAGATGTCTTTGACCCATAGAAATTTAGAGCATTTTTTTTCACTTGATCCAATTTTTCCTTTGAAGTGTTTATTTTTCCTACATATTCACAAAACCAACAACAAAACCAAAACTCTAACAAGATAATTAATCACTGATATTAGAGTGTTAGCTAGTAAAGAAAAATTTGACTTTTGGGAATGTTTTTCAGATCAAAAATAAAAACACTAAGAATAGACCTTTACTGAAATTTTGAGATCTTTCAAAAACTGTAAAGAAATAAAAAAAAATTCATTGTTTTGCATCAAGAATTTTTTTTTTATGAAAAATCATAAAAACATTAAAAATAATTCAAACCAGGTCCAAAAATTATGCTTTGTGGACTAAAGACACCTAACATCCTCCTTATTATGCAGAATTAGTTTTGTGAAAGGATCTACAACAGTTTGTGAGATATAAGAAAATCTTTTTAAAACCCTATTTTGGAAAGATCCGTGTTTTTCCTAACTGTTTTTCATCCAAATTAAAAACATAAAGAGCATACACCTTTTAAAATTCAGATAAATTTCAAGAAATGTAAAGAAATTAAAAAAAAATCACTAATTTGGTCTCTAAATTGATTTTTCATGAAAAATAACAAAAAACCTATAGAAACTTAAAAACAACTCCAAAAAATCTGATTTTGGGACTAGAAGCTCTTCATATTGTCTCCAAACTATAAAAATGTTTTTGTGAGAAAATACACAACCGATTGAGATATATTGGTGAATCTTTGAAAACTAGAGTTTTGTCCCAAAACGATGCAAAAACCTGCAACAAATAACTAACAAAACCTGTGAAAAAAAGGATCCAACTCTAAAATTCCTCAAAATTTGTCAAAATGTGTCAAGTTCACTAGTGTAATTAGGGCTAAAATATTAAGGTGAATTCAATGAAGCACAAATGAGCATAAAGACATAAAGCATAAAATAATATTACCAAATCTTCTTGCCAACATTGATTCACCTCCATTGCACTTCTCCATTTTGCTCGAAAACGATAATTTCCCTCAAATGTGCAATAATAAGCCTATGAAAATTGACTAGAAAAATATTGAAGATTATTGTCTCACACTAGCAACATATACTTGCATAATATGTGTAGATTTGTCCCCCTCTAGACAATAACAAGGCTGAGGTCTTTTATAGAAAAGACAAATTTGAATGAATGGTTGAGATTGGATACCAATAAGAGGTCCTAATTAATGACCAAGAATGAAATTTGTAGTATGGACTAGGGCTAGGGAAAAATTAGGGCAAATGATAAGGATGTCAAGATTAAATTATAAATATTTTAATCTAGGGTGGAGGTTGATTGAGACATGGATAGATAAAGACTTAACGTGGAAGATTAGATTGGCACGAATAAAGAGGTGATAAGATACATTAAATAATAAAAATTTATTTAATTTAGGTGGCCAATGAATAATTAAATAATTAAAATAATATTTAATTATAGAAGAATGTGACAAAAATAATCATTTTGAATTAAATAATGATTTAATTCAAAATTCAAGAAAATGGACCAAATGAAATAAATATAATTTATTTAATTTAGGAGAGAAAAGGTTGATGAATAATTAAATAATTTAGGATAATTATTTTATTATAGTGGAAAGTGCAAAAAATAAATAAATAAGAATTTATTTAATTTTAGAAAGAAGAGGACTTAATTAGTGATGCAATTAAATAAATTAAATTTATTTAATTAATCTGGGAGGAATAAATAAATGAATTAATTAAATAATTAAAATTATTTAATTAACAAAAGAATTATGACTTTAGAAAATAATTAAATGATTAAAATTATTTAATTATCAAAGAAAAAAGGGGAAATGATGGAGATTTTATAAATCAGAAGTCTAGGACAATTTTTAGTGTCTACAATATCAATTTCAAAGAAATCTAATCAAATATGGCTTAAAAATTAAAAATAAAAATTGTATGAACATATATACATCAATTGAATAATGGAACACTATTTTATAGACTACCTTTTTTATAAAATAATTTAAATAAAACACAATTTGGACAACATAGTTTACAAAACATTAGTCCACACTCATTTATATTTTGTTGGTTTTAATCAATTGTATGAGGCATACTACTGATTTGAAGCTCATCATATATGTAATGTCTTTGTACAATCACTCGTTTGCATTTTTTATTTCGATGAAATATAAAATATCTTTAATCAACAATTTTCTCAAAGTATTCATCCCATGTACTATAGTCCTGACCTACCTCTTCTTCAATGCGATCATTTTTTGTGTCTATAATATCCATAGTCATATCCTCTTCCACCCACTATCGTCTACGTGATTTAACAGTTTTAGTTCTACGTCCACATACATATCTTCTTCTTTTTCTAGTTGAATGCTCAAGCTCTCCATTTGCTCCAATAGCCATCTAAAATAATCAACAACATGGGGTGAGGCCACAATAATGGTTTACAATTCAGGTGAGGAAGGAAAACTCCAAAAAACTGACCCCAAGGCAAAAAAAGTAATTTTGGGGGTTCGTACGAACCTACTGTTTCGACCAAACCAATAAGGGTTTCACCTGAACTAGGGTTTGAGTGAACCCCTTTGAATCTTGGCTGCCAAAAAAAACAAAATAAACTATAGGAAAGGGGTTTGAGTGAACCTCTTTGAAGGGGTTTGCTCGAACTGCTATGGGTTTGTACGAACCCCCCTTATCCCTCATCACCCATCTGAGACACAAAAAAAAAAAAAAATTTTGCACTTTGGATCTTGGGTTGAGGATGAAAATGGAGGAATCTTCACAAACCCAACTAGAATCAGGTAGTCCTCAGAACAAGCTATCCAACAAATATAATTTTAATATGTTTTGGTTTTATTGTGTATCTATTTTTTTAGTTTTATTAAACATAGGTTTTTCATCGAAAGTGAACGTCTTTGTTCTACACATGTAGAAAAATAGCATATTATCAAAAATATGTGTACACTAGATATTGAAGTCCTTGATCCAAGAAAAAAAAAAGAATTTCGATAGACACAAAAAAAGTTACGCGTTATATGGTCGCGCTATGTCTGAATTGTAATTGGTTTGATTTCAAAACTTGATTAAAGAAAAAATATTCAATAAAAAACTATCTAACCAAGTGGAAGCACTAGATATCGGATTTACAAATCTAAATTTGAAAGAATTATATAATTTTATCCTTCATGGAAAAATTTTTATGCATTATACTAGTTTAATTATTATTTATATTTTAATTTTTATTTTTACTTAAAGTAGGTTATCAATAAAAAATATTACGTTGATTACCATGCCAAGGAAAAATAATAAAAATTATTAAAAAAATATAAAAAAATATGATGCACTAGATAAAAGAATCTATTTCAAGATGGTATAATTTTTTTTTCATTTTAGATAAATATTTAATATGAAAGTTGAAATCTAATGGAAACAACTATTTTTTGATTCACACACATTTTAATATTTATTTTAAAATATATATTTATCAAAATTGGAAAAACATATATCCATGCACTAAAGTTTCAAATTATAAATACACACCAAAAAATTGAAAGAAGAATAATAAAAATTTACTATAAAAAGTTTGACGTCCCATGCAACTTCATTTTTCAGCATTTTATCAACAACTAAATTATAGTGTTAATTTAATAAAAACTAGTTTAAAATAATATTTTAATATTTTTTTAAAAATATAAACATAAAATATACTAAAAAATACATAATTTACTAGTTTACATTATTTCAAAATTCAAAACATATTTGCCACTTTTTAGTGATTCAAGTTCAAAAGTTGGATCAGCATTGGTCATTTCCTTTATAAAGTGTGACACAGTTTTGTGCTTTTACCCCTTTGTATTCTTTCCCTAACCTGGGTATGAAGGAAATAGTGAACTGCTTGGAAAATCTAGGAATTGGGTTGGTCACTATTGAGCAACTACTAAAAATAAATGGAGAAACCACTTGGTTTTGCCCAGTCCTGCCATAGTCACTAATGCCATGAAAAATTCGTGCAAGATTGCATTATGAAAGAGTTTTCATGATAAGGTTATCAACACTAAGAAAACCCAATGAACATATTTTCCCTAGGCTATCAACACTAAGCAAACCCAACAAACATATTTGCCTACAAAATAAAACTTTCATACAAAAAACTGGATGAAAACTTTCATACCTGACAATGTGTACTTCATTTTCCTCCATAGTCTGGACACAAATTATTTTCCCTAGGTCATCTCAAAATTTCAAGCAATAGAAGTAAGTGAGCATTGTCAACATAATCTGGCCACAATGAGGTAATTATTTGCCCCTTTTATAGATTTGTAAATGTTTCCATTGTTTCTTTGAATTTTACTTTTTTGTTTTTTATTTCTAAATTTAAATGAAGAAATATAATTTAAATATATATATATATAGACATGAGACTAACAAAGATAAAGATGAATTGTAGTTTTTATTTTTTTATTTCTAAATTTAAAAGAAGAAATATATTTTAAAAATATATATATAGGGACATGAGACTAACAAAAATAAATAGGAATCAGATTCCATATTGGGGGTAGAGGCAGTGAGCAAATTGGTTAATGTGGATTGGACAACGCTTGTCAGATACATAGAAAATAAATCTCGTAACACCCCTTAAACATTGCAAACATATAAATTGTGTGAAAGGGAATCAATTGATTCCCTAACCAATCCTAGATTGACCAAAAGATCTAGGTTGCAATCAGTGACAATAAACTCTAAGAATGTGGAATAGGGAAGAGAGACTTCCAATATCTGAGCCACTTCTGGGACAAATACTTCTTCCACCACATCATGTTATCAATCTTGCATTGGTAGCTACAATAAAATGATAGAATATGAGGTGGTTTCAAGGGAAGTTGGAATTATAGATACTAGGAAAATGTTTGTGAATAGTTTGAAGCAATCATACCTTCAACGGTTCAAAGACCATCTACATTTTCCATTCTCGGAGAGACCCATACAATTAAAAAAATAAGTTATCCATGTGGAGACTGAATTTGGTACAGATTGGTCGGGAAAGAAGATAAAGCTACAAATGTCTCAAAACTGCAATAGATTTCAGTTCAACCAAATAAAGAAGATAAAAATAATCCCTCTTGAGCTAAAGTAGTTTAGAATGCCAATTGATGTAAGTGTGAAAGTATGGAAAGAGATTGTAAAAGCATATGAGAAGTCTGATGCACAGAGGAATTCTGGTGAGGATAGTATGTAGGTATTTGAATTTTCTCATAAGATTATATCAAATTTATTAAACGATATTCAAATTTTATTTGTGTATAGTTAAATTGAATTAGTATATGTTTTAGGACAAGGCCTCCAAGGCTAGGCTTTAAAAATTGCATGCCACGCATCGTAGTGGCCAAAAAGGTTTACAAGCCTTGATATGTACATTTGTAAGTATATTTAATATGTTAAATGATGTATTTTTTTTATTTCCTTGGAAAAAGTAAATGGTTGCATATTAGTTAGTTTAACTATTCCATGTGCCATGTTTTGATAGGAGGAGAAATATGGCTACCATCAAAAGAAATTTGAAAAGAATATGTTACAAAACAAAAAGGAACAATTTTGTAATCTATATGGAGAATGAGGTATCAATAGTTTAGTTTCAATAACTTAGTTGGATATTATCGTGTTAATATTTTAGTTTGCATCTCTTGTGTTGAGCTATTTATTGATGCGTAGGATGAGTAAATAGAGCTCAAATCTTATGATTACAAGATGACCATTTATATGCATGAATAAATAGTATAATGATGTAGATGAACTCAATTCATCAGAATTTATGCCTCTTGGTAGGAATTCCTCTTGAATCTATAATATTAGGTGCCCAAGACTTCCCTATAGGTTTTACCTTTCGTTGTCACCTTTCTTGATCTTCACTGTTAGACTCATCTCCTTTTTCCTTATCTACATTTCAAGCTTCAACTTCTAATTCATCCCATGTATTACTTCTTCATCGTCCTCCTTTGATTCCACAAGGGATTCATCTTTTGACCCTTCCTCATCTAATTATGATTCATCTTCTATATTAGAGGGTTTGTATCCTTGATTTGACTCTTCTAAATTATCACAATTAGAGTCACTAGCTTCAATATTCAAAAATTCCCAACCATCATCTTCAAAAAATCTATCTGGATCATCAATAATAGTCTTCAAAATTGGCCACTAGTTCAAGTTCATTCTACTTTCATAATACTTTATATCCATGGATTCCAACCATTCCTAGATGCCATCAAGTGAAGATTCTGGAATGGTGTACATGTGAATTACATCCCACTTGAAGTCTTTGAAAATAATATCCATATCAAATTCATTTTTCCCAAGTCCTACACTCTCAAGGCTAACAATTCTCAATCTCACTAATAACAATTACTAAGAAAGGTAATTCCACCAACTCCACCAAACATTTTACCATAGGAACAATAAAAGAAGAGGCTTTGAAAGGAACTCCATGAAAACCAACCTCTGTAAATGGTATATCAAACTCCAGTTCAAAATATTTTAGATGAGGCTGCTCCCATAGCTCTCTTACACACTTGAAAAATCCTTCAAACTCCAACTTCTTAACATTCAAAAGATAAATGCAATGTCCTCAACACCTAGTAGAGATATCCAAAAAAGATAAGTAAAAACAAAAATGTGCTCCTCCACACAGTGGCTTAATGGTTGGTTGTCAAAGAAGTCAAACTACCAAAGTAAAAACACTGATCGAGTTAACATACATGCATCATTTGCATAAACATTTGAAATACGTAGAAAATTTTAATCAATACATTGAATTTTGAGATACGTTGAAATAATTAAAAAAAACATGTTTTGGGGAAAATATCAACAACATGGGGGAAGAAAGCATTAACCCAAATAAAAAAAAATTATGTTGTTCTTGATACACCATCTGTAAGTTTTCCCTGGATGAAAGTACTAAATTTCTATATGTTGTACCCCTTAAATGTCATACATGTTACAAATATGGAATAACAATGAACAAATTTTTATTGAGTCCAAAGACCAAGGAATTCTAAATTAGGGTAGCCAAACTTGATAAGGATGCAATCACTATTACATGTATTGACAATCTAGATTAGTCATGTAAAGACTATTGCCTGTGAAAACCATAATCAATCAAATTATGCACATTCAAATATAAGTTTGAAAGATTGCATTCCAATCCATGAATCTAAGTCCTTGTTGAAGATTGAGGGTGTCAACAACAAAGATAGAAAAAATCTCCTTAAACCATGTAGCTAGTTTTAAAGTGCAATATTTCCAAATCCAAATCCACTTCTCAACTAAAGAGAGGAATAGAGAAGGCCATAGAAAACATTGAAATAGAAGATCCAATAAGTGAGACGACATAGTTGTAGACCATATGTAGATAATCATAATTCTTGCAATCTACATATGCTTGTGATACAAAAAAAAGGTTCTTACACATTGGCTAAATGTATCCTCATCCAAATGACTAGAAAGAAATTTCAAATTTGGAAGTAAACTTTGGCAAAAATGTACGTGAACTTAATTCATTTGAATTTATGCCTCTTGGCAGAAATTAGGTTTCCCCTCCTAAATTTTTGATCACATCCATTACCCCCACATAAAATTGGACATACTTGGTCTTCTTGGTTCCAATGCAATGATATGGTTAAGCAAATGAAAATGAAGGAAAGTAATCATCTCCTTCTCCGGTGGCTGGAAGAATGCATGCTTAATGTTTTGATTCATGATATCATCTCTCTTTTATGCTCTCATGGTTGAATACTAAAATCCATTATGGTTGGCCTCTAGAGTTCCATTCATATTTCTTCCTCTTCCACCAAATGTTGGCCTAATCCACAAGTCTGCCAGCCTAATTGGCTTTGTTTTTGAAAGCTAAAGTTTCTCCTCACTCACCAATATTAATGTAATTTTTTTGAAATTTTATTATGGTATGTGCACTTTGATATGATGTAATATGATTATGGTTTCATCTCATATGTTGTAATATTATATATATAACCAAAAGAAAAATTGTTGGATGAAATAAATAATAAATTTTCATTTTAAATGTTCTTTTTTCATAGAACACGAGTCTTCTAGAAGATCTAGATGATCCTCAACATGATATAGGTCCACAGAATATTGGTTCTATCAGTACAGATCACATGGCAGAGGATGATGATGATGAAAATATGGAAGACATCGAGGCTAATGACAATGATGAGGATGACGATGATGATGATGAGGATGATCACGATGATGATGATGATGATGAAAATATGGAAGACATCGAGGCTGATGACAATGATGAGGACGACGATGATGATGATGAGGATGATCACGATGATGATGATGATGATGATGATGATGAGATAATTGGTGATAGTAACCAGTGACATTCATGATAATATAGATTACATCATGGATCATTGCTGATATATCATTATGATGACTCTTTTCATGGTTACTATCATATCTATCATTTTCACGACCTACAGTACTATATTGTTGAGTTGTATCATATTGAGATGTATCATTTTCAATATATCATTTGGACATGTATCATATTAACTTGTATCAATTTGAGTTACATAATTTATTAGTTTTATTTATATCATTTGTACACATAGATCATTTTCACTTATGCCGACAATTGGACATCTATCATTTTGACATGTTTTGGCATATTTGACTTTCACTTGTTTTAGTTATAAATGATGATGATCTTACCAATATTGACTTGTCAATTTATATATATTAAAAGTGTTCGATGATTTTTGGATGGATATTTATTAAGTATGATGATTTTAATTTACTGCTCAGGATGGATGTTGTCAAATTCAATTAAATTAAGATATTTGACTCACTTATTTTAATTATAGATGATGATCATGTTACAATAATTATATTTTTATTTAATCATATGAGTTAAATAATTAAATTATTTACTCTATAACAATATGAGTTATTTAAGAGTCATGGTATATTTAACTAATTAAATTGAAAAAATATATATTAAATTAAAAAATGAAAAAAAAACAAGAAGAAATTTTAGAAGAAAAAAAGGAAGCAACAATGGAAGCCAAACTAGAAGAAAACAAAAACTAATCTTGGAATAGAAATTGGAAGCCAAACCAAAAGAAAACCAGAAGAAATCTTGGCAGAAAAATTGGAAGCAAAATCGGAAGAAAACCTTGAAGCAAACCTAGAAGAAAATATGGAAGCAAACCTGGAAGCAAATATGGAAGCAAAACTGGAAGCAAACCTGGAAGCAAAACTAAAAGAAAAATTGGAAGAAAACCTGGAAGAAAACCAGGAAGCAAATTTGGAAGCAAATATGGAAGCAAAACCAAAAGCAAATCTGGAAGCAAATCTAGAAACAAAACGGGAAGCAAAACCAGAAGAAAATCTGGAAGAAAAATCGGAAGAAAAACTGGAAGCAAAACTAGAAGCGAACCTGAAAGAAAAATCAGAAACAAAACAGGAAGAAAAACCAGAAGGAAACTTGGAAGCAAAACTAGAAGCAAAATTAGAAGAAAAACCGGAAGCAAAATTGGAAAAAAACTTAGAAGCAAAAATGGATGGAAAACCGAAAAAAAAAATCGAAGCAAACTTAGAATCAAAATTGGAAGAAAAATCGGAAGCGAATTTGGCGGAAAAATTGGAAAAAAAACTAGACACAAATTGGAAGAAAAAATAGAAGCGAAAATGGGAGCAGACATGGAAGCAAAACCGAAAGCCAAATTGGACGCCCATTTTGGTGCAATTTTTGATGTTACTTCCTAGTGATATTTTAGGCACTAACATAGGTGCTTGGATTTTCTAGTGCTAAAGACGACACTATATCCGATGGAAAAATCAGTACAAGATTCAACGTTGAACTGACAATTCTTGTGTGTGCTGGGTTGAGCGCCAACCAAATTTTTCAATTCATGTACTCAAAATACACTAAAATCCAACACAAAAGTCGGTGCTAATTGCCTATTGTGTTGTTGTGATTGTAATACCCTTTTTAGTGCTACTTTTGGATTGTAAATATTAAATAATTTTATTAAAGGTTGGTGGCACCAAAGGATGGAGGATTTTCCATCATCTCAAGTTAGCTTCTCACATTGAGATGATGCTTTGCATGATAAGCATTTTTGGCTTTGATTTATTTTTTGATTTTTGGAGATAGGTAATGGGTTTTGTGTAGAGTTTAATATGTATGCTTTTCTAGTGATATTATGAGACTCTGAACGAGAATTATATCCCTTTGACGGTCATCAAAAAAATTGATGGAGCCATGTATTTGGAGAGCTGAATATGGATTATTTTTTAATAATTCAAGAATCTATGATTCAAAAGGTCATGGGGGAATAATTAGGGAATTCAACTTGAAGAAACACCTTTTCAAGGGTCACAAGGTAGCTTGATGGAGTTCTACCTAATTTAGGATTTGTTTCTTCAAGGAATATCTTCACAAATATGTTTATATATTTTGTAATCAACATTTTTTTCCGTGTAAGCCTTTAAGGGGAATCCTTTGGCAAAGTGATTTAATGGTTTCAAGAAAAATGGAAAAAGGGAGGGAATTCTAGCATAATTAGTTATATTACATTGTATGGCTTGTCGTTTGAGTCGGAAGTTAATTTTTATGTAACAAACTATTCAACCACTCCCACTCTCTTGTATAAATGCACTTGCATGATGATGAATAAATTTTTCAAATACATTCACCTTCAAAAAAAGAGAAAGAAATACTTATAGAACCACTAGAATCATAAAGTTTCATAGAATGCTAGTTCATCGTGCATATATCTATGTGGTTTTCTCTAGCCTAGGAAATTCAAACTTAGTAAATTTGAAAAAATATACAAGCATCACAAGGATCATAATACACATAAAATAAGTGTTCCAATATCTTGAATTTATGATAATTAACATTAACACTAAACTAAGAAGAATATATTGTTTGATTTTGTGGTTGTGTTGTTGATATGTGATGCCATTGATGTCAAAACTATTAGCATAAATTTCTTTAAGATTTTATATGTTAAGGATATTGAGAGAATTGTAATAAAAAATGTTATAGGTTATCTATGAAGCCGTGAAGATCAACATGATGGAAATTTTGGTATTTTTATGGTGAGAAGTTGTGGATTAAACGACTTTTTTTCAATCCTATCTAGTTTATTGACCAAAATTTTTAGAGGTACACATGAAAACTTGAGCAAGCTATGATTTTTTGTATTCTAACAGTTATTATGTTATTGTAAATGGTGTTCATAAAAGAAGATAATGCGATTCTGGAAAATTGAGTTGTTGTGTATGTTCCTGTTGTATTCGTTGATGTTTCTAGATCATGTTCTATCTATGTTGGACATCCATATTGATCAGTGTTCTTGTAATCCAATATTGTCTCTTACATGTTCATGTTTTTCATGTTCATGGTCGACAAGGTAATTGAAGCGTGTTGTGGATTTTTGAGGACAAATCTTTAAAGGTGTTTTGTGTTCGAGAAAATTATTTTGGGTATCTACTATGTTGTGGCTGACCTTGGTTGATTCACATTGATAATTTTTATTGTTTTGGGTTGACAATTTATATTCATTCTATTGTTTTGTTGATGTCAACATGTAATGATGTAATTCCTTGTTGCAGAGAAGAGTGTGAAGAAGAGTAAAGAAGATTGAAAAAGTGTTCATGAGCTTAACCAGAACTATAATAAGGCATTAGTAGATGCTACTTTCTCAGTTCAAATTCTTTAGATGGATTTAATCTAAATGTTTATGTAAGACAGTGAGTCTTCCTGTGAGCAGTGAGCTCTAGGTAGATTTTTTGAATGCCTGTGCATTCCCTATTTATTCTTCTTATACTTTTAACATGGTATAACTTGTGGATTAACCTCCACCATGTTTTTTCCCCTAACAGGGTTTCCACACAAAAACACTTGGTCTTATGTGTGTTTCTAATGTGTTGTTGATTTATACTTTCATGGTTATTAATCAAAGCTATGAATAAAAGTTAATAAGTTTAATAAGTTTGAAATTGTGTGACAACTGATTCACCCCCCTCTCAGTTGTCTTCCCTTGTGTTGCCCACATATATAATCCAGAAAAATTAGGGTAGGAAATTTCTAAGATTATAGAGATATAAATAGAAAATGATCTGAGATAATTAATTGGAAATAAATAATATAATATATTTATTTATAATAACATAAATATGTATCCTAGGTCACCTTTTTAGGAAATATTGCCATCTAAGACTCAAACTAATGTACTAATAAATAAAAATATTTTTTATAGTACAATCTTCGCATGACACCTTCATTGGAGTCAATAATAACTCTTATATTTCAAGTAATAATACTAGAATAAGATTATAAATAATACACTGTATAAGATCTATTTCAAGTATCCAATAAATAGAGAAACCAATTAAGTGGAATCATAAAATTATGTTCTAATATCACCCCAAAGTGGAGCTAAAATCTCATAGTCAAATTAAACTACCCAAATCCCAAAAGAAGCCCTATAAGAATCTATCATAATTTATTTCATATTTATCCTCCCAACTTGAACATAATTTTTTTCTTAAAAAGGCATTCAAAGATGTTTGATGGAAGTAATGATCATATGTTATAGGTTGGTTATTGTTCTTGGTCAATATATATAACTCTCTCTTGTATCCTTCTAATTGTCATAGATATTTTATATTCCTAATATAGGAACCTAACTTTATAAGGCCATATATTTTAATCAATGAACCTAGTAGAGCCTATTTTCTGAATTGGATATATTAAAGGTCTCTATTAAATTATAATATAATTTAATCTGCTAAACCCTTCACAAAAAAAATCATTTGCTAAAAATGACCTGTATAGCCCAAAACATACAACTTAACCTTAGGATGCAATATTTAGACACCTTTCATAAGAATATCTTTTTACTTTATCTTCCTTATTGAAACTTAGTACTTAATTAGTGAGTTTTATGTCATATTTTAATGTTATAATGTCACCTTAAAAATAACAGTTCTCACTACTTTTCCCTTTTCTTGTTTTATTATTATAACCGAGTATATCTTATCTTACATTATGATATACAACCCATACAATATTACACTAACTTTATTGTATCATAATAAACACAAATTGTATATTTATTAAAGTGATAAAACTCTTTTGCGTATTTCTTCATTAAAAAGATATTTGTACCCAATTATAAAAATTCTTAAACAATTCTAAATTTCAATTGGAAGGAAACAACTTACCCTTCGTACATGTCATCACTTAATCGTATTGAAAGATATTTATCTTATTATTCTTAATCTATTTTTCTTATAGATATTCCTACCATATGGGTGCATTGACCTTCAACTTAATTGAAACATACATTAATATCTTAAGATCTAACATGGATTAAAATTAAAATTACTTATCTAGATTATTCATTTTACAGCATACCTTTAGGAATAAAATTCATGAAGAAGGTGCAATGAATTCTTTGTTTATTTCCTTCTATCACTAATTCTATAGGAAAACTATCATAATATGTTATTTCATCATCATAGGTTGAAGCATCTACAACATATGTATAGTTCATTATTTAATACGTTATCATGAGTAACATTTTTAACTATGTATATTCATGTTTTTTTTACATAGTATTAAGGGAACCTACATTTTATTGTATGGTTGTCATCATGTGAATGAATTGATAATCATACCATCCTCTTTGGTTCCTAACTCATCTACTTATATGATTCATTTTTATTATAGATCACCTACAATGAAACATTGCACACTACCTTTGGTATGGAGTTACCACTTGTCCTTCACTGACCCCAAAAATAAGTTCTAATACTGATTGATGCATTCAATGATAAATAGTATAATTAAATAATTCTTTTTTATACAACATATTGACATAGATTAAAACCTAATGTAAGAGTACATAATAAAAAACTTGAGAAAATGTTAAATAATAAGATGGAATAGGATATTAGACTATGAATATATTCGTATTAAAATTAAAATCGATCCACATATAATAACATTCTTTAGAAGAATAAGATGTCCAAATTGCCATCTCTTTGGTGTTTTATTTTTTATTTACTTTAAATATTATCACTAGTTTTATCATTATGTTATAGATATATTTTGACATAGTAATATGGTGATTAATAACCATGTGGAATTATTCGCATGGAGACCTAATTATTTAGCACACAGTCAAAATGAGACCCCATTTTATAAAAAAATTGTTATAACATTTTTATTTTTAAAATAAATTTAAAATATTAAAAAAAACATATTAGAATTTTCTACCAATAAACTCTAGAAAATTTATTTTAAAGGGGACATTCTAAGAGATTTCACACATTGTTTTTTTCTTATAGCTAGAAAGTTAGAAACTTGTCCATAAATAGAAACACTAATATAAATATAATTTTCTATGTTATGTGTTTTTTACTGTTTCAAGTGATGTAAATACCACTAAATTCTCATATCCTTTCACTACACAACCCTAGGTCACTTAACATACATGTTCATTTAAAGGGCATGTGCCATAATAAATACATTACTTATAGCATACGCTTAGATGGTTCAAGTAAATATTGAAATCGGATAGTTGGAACATGGGCCTTTGAGAAACATAGAGGCTCTAGGATACTTTAGATCTGCTAAAAAAAATCATTACTTTTTTCACCATGCTCCCATTTTGAATCCAATTTCACTATTATTCATCTAGGAACATGTTTTGTGATGGTGGTACATTTGAGAGTTGTACTTTTTAAAGCACCTCCTATATGATAATTCCTCTTCTTACTTTGGCTTAAATGTATGAAGAGAAGGAAGATACAAGAGACTTAGCTGCATAGTTGGAAAAGACTTACTAATGAAGTAATTTATCTTCAAAATACTCAATGACAAAATTGCACATGAAACATCGCCAACTCAATAATTGCAACCAAAGTAATAAAAGACCTCCTCCGAGAGTTAATTTTGTCGATGTCGCCCTTGAAAATTGGTGCTGATTAGACAACTCCAAACTCCAGTGCTCACATAACTATGCATTAAGGAGCAACGGGTTACCCCCTGTCATCGATTTTTCCAATACCTCCAATGCCTTTCCTCTTGCGAATAAGTACATTGTTACCTTGTAATAATACATTAATACGAGTTCATCTCTATATCATAAAAGTGCTTTTATACTTGCTTGTTCACTTACTAGTGCTTTGAAACAAAATATAAATGGTTGTCCGAACTCTGTGCGCGTCAAATGTCTATTACCTCAACTGTGCTTCTTCATCAACAACGGCAATAGAGACACACGGTTGTCATAGCCATTACCTTCGTTGTGGTTCACCATTGACAAAGCTCGAAGAAAGCAACTTTCGCACACAAAAAGAGGTGTTGCAATCGCAGGATAAATACTTGATTTGAAAGGGATTCAAATTCAATAACGTGCATGAATACAAGCTTTTTGGTATCCATTCATGAACAATGCCAAAGGCGTGCGCAGTTCTGTTTTGCATGCAAAACACCATGCGAGATGATACCAATAAACTCTGAATAGTGGAATGTTGTACATAGCCATAACAATTTCATTTTGGAATTGTACTTGCTGTCACTTACAATGTGTGACTTTGCTTTAAAGCTTTTCTGTTGATTGTCATGCTGTTATATGTACGTGCAATTGATTATAACATTTCATAATATGAATTACGTTCGATTTATTAATTTTAAATAATAATTCTTAAGAAACAATAAACTAGCACAATATTACTATGTTCTATTTTGTGTGGACGTTAGTTGCATATGGCAGTGGATAAAAATGGAAGTGTTACTACTTTTCTTTTTAATTATTTAGAAAATGGCTCATACGGTATAAATATTTGAAAACCATTTTAATAGTTATGATATAAGTAATAATGATATTAAGTTACTTTATAGTATAATTATATTAGCTGTTTTTCATTGTGATTATTTAGGTTTTAAGTATATGTAAATATTTGAGTACAAACGAGTTTAGGTTGAATAATTATAATTAAGGATGATAAATCAAATATTCATAATACTGATTTTAGAAAAGTAGTTGTTTGTTAATCAAAGAATGTATGTTTTTAGTTTTTTTTCTCTAGATAAAAAGTAAAAGTCTAAATATTATTAATAGTATAAAAGTTTAGAAATTACATGTATATAGCATACAATCTTACATAAAGCTTACGAAATAAAGAGATGATCAAGGGGCCAAAAAAAACACAATGCCCTATAAACCAAATGCTTGACATGATGAGGCTATCACAGAATGAAAGCCTCAAACAAGAAAGTGTGAAGAAAATAGAGAGGGCATTTTTCCATGCAAGGGATTCAAGGTACTACTCATACCACTATAGGGGTGGCGTCAAAATCCATAATCCTTCGGAGATCTAACATAGGCTCTGGATTGTTTATCTTTTTTAGAAACTAGCTACCCATATGCACCAATGCTCTATGTTGTGTTATTGACACTGTGTGAAAGATCCTAAGGAATGAAAGATATTCCACTACATCACCCTCCTCACACGTGCTAGATGTCACATGTGTTCAAGATGCCAACACCGAGCCTTGCTACTTCTAGTGTAACCTCGAGCCCGCCTCAATTATGATTTTTGAAATATTTTACTGTTAGAACCCCCACCAACTCTTGTTTTCTCTCCTAAATCCAAGAGATAAACCGCAAATCATAACATGATATCCATGTTTACCCTATAATACTCTACTTCCATAAGGAAATCATCATCAAGTATCATCTTTACCACTTTTAAATCCCTTCTTGTGGGATGTTTCATGATCGGCTTCAAACATAGGTCTGTAATAGCACATGCAAAAGCCATCTACCATCATGAACATGTGAGACATAGATCGAGGTGTCCATTCTCAACATGAACCTAGAACCACCTATGAGGAAAGAAGAATAGGGAGGGTAATACTCTACCACTTTCAATAGAGCAAGCTAGTTTGTTTTCCCATGCTTCAAGAAGAGGGAATTTATTTGAACCCATTAGGAGAGATATTGATGCAATGTTAAAATACTTTATTACCATGATTATTGTGCATGCCAACTTGCCACTTAAGTATAATGCAGCCATCTAGAAGAAATTATTTCTAGATTTTCTTCCCATTAGGAGATATGTTTAAGTGACTTCAAAGTGCTTTACTCACATTTTCGTACATGCCAACTTGGTAGTGACGTGCTACATAGCCACCTTTTCATAAATAACAAATCCCTTAAACAACTAGCAATAAGGTGAGACTTGATCCAAAATGAAGTCAAGTGAATGACTATAATAAAAATTATGAGATAATGATGGCATAAAATTTCTCAACATTATTAAATGTAGGTCCCATCAGTCATTTTTGTATAAAATACTCCAATGTTTTCTTTTAAATTGGAAAGCACATAATTAAATATCAGTCGCTACCACATGTCATGGTTTTGTAGCTTGAGATAGCTAATGGTTTGGAAGGGCACTTGAGAGAGCACAGTGGCACCATGTGTTTATGTGCAAGTGGTCAGTCTTGCCTTAGATGAGCCTTTGTACTTTGAAAAATTCTTAGATACACCTCACAACCACCATTTTTTCACCACACAATAAACCCACCAAATGGCCCAACCAATCATGTAGTAGCGATTCTTGTCAAGATGTAGCAACCTTCTCATCATGCACAAATACAACACATGGAATTTTGTGGAGGTAATCATTTATAAAAGAAGAAAATACTAACCTTTTTTGTTGGCTATGTGTGGGGCCACCATATGGCACCAAAACACTTCCCAGTTTGCACTATCTTTCTAAGTGGGATTTGCTCATTTATGACAGGCTTGCCAATGTAGCCAACAAATCTTGCATTATTGGTATATTTTGAGGTGGTGGCAAGCTTGAAATCTTAAGAAAAAAGTTGACCATTGTGAAAGATGATCTATCGATGAAAGAAAAATCCAAACACCTCAACAGAGGAACTAGCCAACCTCACACCAAGAGTTGTTTGTGATGATTGGGGGATTTTCAAAATTGTGCCAATGTGACAATTGGTAATGAAGGACATGACCAAACATTTGAGGCCACTACATGTCACCACATAAATTTTCATCTTACATTTAGTCTTGGGTATGTGTAGGATCATCAGGAAAAAAACAAGCCCTTAAGTGGCAAAAAATTCAGAAAAATCAAAGTTAGAAAGCTTGATGTAAAAATTTGAATAGGATATCCATATTATTTCAAAAATATGTAAGAGTAGAATATGTAGAAAATTGAATGTAGTTTCTAAACTTCTAGGCTTATTTAAGAAAATAAATCTATTTGCTGAAAATTTGAAATTTCAATGCAATAGCACTTAAATTTTAGGGAAAAAATTAGAAGTAGGTGTTTGTCTAACAACCCTAACCACAATAAAATAATAATATTTTTATTATAAGATTTTAGATATAAGTGAAGGACTCATTTCCCAATGTGATGCATATTTTTTTGTTGTTTTTTTCCAAGTAAATAATTAATTATGATTTTTTTTAAAAATTTTATTAAATATAAAACATTGTATGTCTAACCACCTTAACTTGGTCAAAACTTCATGAAATTCATTTTTTTTAATCCTATAGTATGGAAAACATAGAATGTGATGCATGTTTCAGATTAAAAAAATGTGATATCGTTTGAAAGCTATAGATTTTTTTCAATCAACCTATCAATCAGGACTTTAGTTGTAATTCAAATAGAAAATCAATAATAATTATTTATTAAATTCAAAGTAAAGCATAATTTATATTAGTGGAAAGCTGAGAATCTCCCTTAAAAATCCTTTTTGTTTCATCAATTTTGGGTTAAAAAGTGTCATCAACCACATACCCTACATATACCCATCATATCACCACTTTTTGGCCCACCATGATCCTGCACATAACCTCTTGCAGGAATGATAAAGACTGTGGAAATTTAGCAACTGTAGACTTAACCATCTAGGGCTCGCAGACAATAGAAGATGCCCACACAAAGTCCTATTTTGTCTTTAATTTAAAAATATGTTTTCTTTATTAATATAATGTTTTGGATTCTACATTATTTTTGTCTCTTATTTGAGATCAACTCTAGGATTTTGGATCAAATGAACAATTTGTGATCTCAAACTTGTCCTTTGAGTTTGGACATGACCATGGAAAATGTATACTTATTCTCCTCTCTAATATATTTAAAAGGTATTTAAGGATGATGAAAAGGGAGGCTCTCCCATTCAATTTTGAAATCAAACACACACAATAGACTATGCAAGAAGGTAGAAAATTACTATGAAACTCAAAATAAGAAAGAGAAATATATAATATGTATTATGTTCTCAATCTGAAAATGGATTACATAAACATGAAGCTCATGGGCTTCCTTACAATTTGGGCTTCATACATGGGTGATTCCACAATAGTGGTTTACAATTTTTGGTCAAACTAGACACTGGAATTATTATTTTTAACTAACTCTTCACATTCGGGCACCTATACTGGCTAAACTGTGAGGAATTTGAAGATGATGTAAACTAGAGTCTCGCCACATTTTTTTTGTAGATTCTAAAATATTTTTTTCAAAATTTTTGGAATCAGATTGGACTTCTTTTTCCATCTCCCATGAAAACTTATTTTTTTCATAAAACAACATTTTAAAAAAGTGATGCACACCGTATAACGTATAACTTTTTTCCCTTAAAGGATAAAAAATCTAGTTCTTTTGAATTTAGATTTGTAACTCCGATATCTACTACTTCCACTTGGTTAGATAGTTTTTTATTGAATATTTTTTCTTTAATCAAGTTTCAAAGTCAGACCAATTACAATTTAGACATACTTCAACTGTATAACGCGTAACTTTTATTGTATTTATCGACATTCTTTTTTCTTTTTTTGGATCAAGGACTCCAATATCTGGTGCACTCATATTTATCAAAAAAATAATCTTCTATTTTTTCACATGTGCAGAACAAACAACTTCATTTTTAGTGAAAAACCTATATTTAATAAAACTTAAAAAATAAATGGATAATAAAACCAAAACATATTAAAATTATATTCTTTGGATAGCTCGTTCTGAGGGCTACCTGATACCAATTGGGTTTTTAAAGTCTCTTCCATTTTCATTCTCAAATCGAGCTTCGAAGTGCAAAATTATGGACAATTTTGGTGCCTCAAAGGGTGGAAGTGAAAAAAGGGTGGTTCGGTCGAACCCATGTTAGGTCAAACCCACAAATTATGTTCGATCGAACATGGGTTCAACTGAACCACTTTCAATTATAATTTAAAAATGTCTTTCGTAGGGGTTTAGTCGAACCTACAAAATGGGTTCGGTCGAACACCCTAACATGAATCTATTTAACCGTTTGTTTTTTTTCTCTCATTTTTTGATAGTTTTATTTTATAATATATAATATTAATGGAAATCTAAATTATATTAATTTTATATTATAATATATAATATACTTATTATTACAATATATTATAATAATAATATATAATTATTATTACAATATATAATAATAATAATATATAATTATTCTTAATTATATATTAATATTACAATATATAATTGTTATTATTATAATATGGGCGGATGCATAAAAATGGGTAGCAATTCCGTGGACACCCTAAAAAAAAAAGTTTCAAAACCATAACGCGAGTGCATTATAATGTGTTTGCGTTATGTCTCTGTTAAGCCTAGGCTAGGTCTTGAAAACTACAAAGAAATAATGCGAGCGCGTTATAACACACTCGTGTTATTTACTATTAAAAGAAAAAAAACAAATGTGAATCTCTCATTTGCATTTCGACTAGTTTTTTTGTTGCACCCGTGACCAAAAACCCCACAATATCGCGCTTGCATTCTAGGAGGAGAATATATTCACCAACAATTCATATTTCTTCACAACAATGGTGCCACGATGAGGAGGAGCTGTGAGAGGTAAGGATTCTATGGTTTTTGGTTTGAATTTGTTAATTTTAGCTTGAATTTGATATCTATTTGTTTGAATTTTTAGGAGATGCAAATCAACCCACAAACCCTCAAAATCCCCAATAGGAAGACCAACCAAATCCTCAAGATCAAAATCAACCACAACATCAACCTCCTCCACCAATCACTCAACCCTCCTGGCACTCAACAAAATTTAATGAGTGAAATTGAGAACAACAAAAGAAAAAAAGAGGATTTGATCAATAGGTTGAGTGATCCAAATGGTTCAACCACAGAAAGAACCACCCTAGAAAAATCATTGAAAGATATGTTAGAAAATGTAGATTCAATTACCAAACACATAACTGGATGGGAAGATAGGAGGCAGGCAGCTAGGGACTATTATACAAATAAACTATCATACAAGGATGTGAAGGATTTAAAAATTACAAAAGGTGATTTGTGCTCATTATTCACCGACCCACGCACAAATCAAAATCTTACCCTCAATGTGAAGAGGTTTCCTATCCATCAGTGCCACCATTGAAAGATTAGAGATTGGTTTTATGATAGGTGGTACATGATCTTTGATTACCCACCGTGCAACAATTGTGAGGTCCTGCAATATTTCCTTAGGAAACTATATAGTGAGTTCATATTGAACAAAATCCCAAATTAGTTTGATATGAGGGATTTCCAGGGAGAGGTGGGGGCTTAGCTCAAGATAGACTTGGTGTACAGTCAGATCCTATGCTAAAAGGTAGATGATCTCTCGCTAGGCCACCTCATCAGCACATTGTTATACCTTTTGTCGTGAAGGAAAGTGTTGATGTAGAGACATTGTAGGCAATCAGCACTTTGACCCAGAGTTTCATCCATCATACTAGCCCTATTCTACAGTGCCATACGGGGGAGTCTTCGAGTGGTGGCCTTCGAACACATGTGTGTCAATCTTGCGGGGCTACTTGTTCACATGACCCCACCAACCCTCAGGAGACTAGTACATAGGATCCGTCTGCAGCTATGGAGATGGAGAGGGCGGCTGAAATTTTGCATGAGGCATATGGCATTGATAGTCAAGTAAAAGTTAGTGCATGTGATCATTGAATTTAATTTATTAAATTTTGATTTTGAAATGAAAGATTAACTAAAAATGTTTTATGATTTTAATAAAATTGCAGGGTCACAGTGTTGAGACTAGATACACCATCCCCCCACCAACCTATTTCTCTAGTACAACTATTGCTAGGGTATGTAACTAGTAAACAATTATAAATTTATTACATGTTAATGGAATTGTTTTAAGAATGGTAATTTAATATGCAATTTTGGATGTTAAACAGACTTATATTGGAGGTTTTGATGGGACACTTCCCAGTGGCGGTGGATTTACTCAAATCTTCATGCAGGTAATAGAATAAAGAGTTTAACTAATGAATCAAGTACTTAATAGATTTGTGTAGTTTATACATGCACATCGTTGATTGCGTTGAATAATTTTTTGTTTTATTTTCAGTTGTTGCGAGATGATACACCTCTGAATGTGACGAGGGCAATGGATATTGGTGTGACATCCTCTATACAATCCTTGATGGCTCTGATAGAAGAGGTATGAGGAAAATTAGTAAATTTCAATTTAAATTTGTTGTTATAGATGTTAGTTAGTGAAAAATAACCATTATTGATTTACGTAGTTTAATTTCTATTTGTATGGTTTATACAGGGCTTGAGCACACCTGAGCATGGGTGTGAGAATATTTCCCTCATGGAGAGAGATCGTGAGATGGATGTAAGTGATTATTTTGTCAAATATATCATTTTTTATAATGTAATTTCTATATATTCATGTTTTTACTTCTTATTGTAGCAGTTAAAACTTCACCATGAACTAAACCCTAGGAGGAGTAGCAGGAGCACTCCACGAGCGTAGCAAAAATGAGTGATAGACCTATCACCATCCGAGCGAAAAGGAAAGGTAAATATTTTATTTCTAGGGCATGGAGAGCAATGACTTTTGATTCCAGAGTCCTTTGTTGTATGCCTGCATGGCAGTTTTGTACATATTTGACATTGTATGCCTAGATGGCATTGTCATAAGCCTATATGGCTATTTTGTACATATATTTCATACTTATATCAAAATATATTGATGTATGCCTACATGGATAAATTTGGTTAATACAAATATCTTTTATCGATGCATGTCCATATTTGCATTCTAAATTGATGGTTCAATAGATATGAGTTAGGTGTATTCAAGTGTATACTTTACAACTTATGTGTATACTTTGTGACTTATGTGCATTCGAATGTATACTTTGTGGCTTACATGTTTTCATGCATATACCTTGTATTCATGCATATACTTTGTTTTAATTTGTGTATACTATGTATTCGTGTGTATACTTTTTGAGGCTTACGTGTTTTTGAGTACTTGTACTTCCCTTATTGACATGTACATGTTTGACTAATTCACATGTATAATTATTAATTGGTTAGACCTAGCGTTGATCTATGTCATCCTCAATGCATGATCCTTGAGATGGAGTAAGAACACCCTCAAGGTCAAAAGGAGTTTCACATGCATTCTTCATAGGCTCATTTTGGTAGTGAAACCAAAACCCTCTTGCATCATTGAAACGATTTTTTTTTTCCTTTATAGCAGGTCTGAAGCCATTATTATTCTCCATCATTTCTTCATGTATCCACTCCCCATTAATGGTTGTCTCATGAACTTTATGAAACCAAGAACTTATCTCATTTGTGATAGAAGAAATGTATGACGATTTATCTTCCTCCTTATGAACCATTCATTATCATGAGAGATGGGTTCTTGTGAACCACTACTGATGAACCATAGGTCAATGAGTTTGACTTGTAAAACTACACGATAGAATCCTAATAGCAATATCACAATGTTTATATATCTAAATGTGTTATTTCCTTCAGCTAAAATTTGTGCTTATACTTATGTGATTGATGTATGTTTTGTATGGGATCATAGTAATTTCTATTTGATTATGCTATTCTATCTTTAAGGTTTATTTATTAAAGGGTGAATGAAACAAGTTTTAAATCCTTAAAAATATTTGAATTTCTTAGGTTTTTCTATTTGTCGATTTTGGGCTCTAAGCCCGAGTCCAAGTGAAAAGGTGGCTTGTCAAGTCTGAGGTGAGTCCTAGTCTTGTAACACTGGTGTGAACAGATCGAGGAATAATGTATATGCTGATGAAGAAAGAACCCATCCTTGTTTCCAAACAAACCATGGTATAGGTATGGTTGGTCGAGATAAAACATCACTCTTCTGGATAGTTTGAACCATAATCTTTCATGGCTACAAACACACCTACATTACATGTGTGTTCTTGATCCTACTAAAGAAATGGTGGAACATATTGTAGATCAAATATTGCAACCCTAAGTCCACAAGAAGGTTACTTGTCCTGATTTCCGCAAATTTCTTTAAGATGTTCATCCTTCTTGAGTAATGTGAACTATTGATGTCATCTAGATCTACTGTAGAAGCTAGAGCTATATCTAATACTATAAATGACTGCTCAATGGAATCCTGATAGAAATATCAAAATTTGAAACATTGTAGAAAATGTCTCCTACTTATCAATTGATGAGGTAAAGGGGCTCTATAATAATTTTTTTATAAGGCAAAACACTTGCTGAAGGTTTTGCAAATGGGATTGCAAGCTAAGTGGGCTTAACCTTGGGGAAAAAAATTTGTGGTTAAGCGCTTGAGCTAGAGTATACTGGAATGGGTGACCTCCTGGGAAGGTCTAGTGCCTCACCTCTATGAGCATCACCTAGATGCAATGAGTGCTAACTGGGCCATTCAATATCATTTCAAATTTTTTGCTTTAAGCAACTTCCAAATTTGTAACTTTAGACTCCTCCAACCTAAGGGATCGATCTGGTGGGACATAGCTCGAAGCAATTCCACATGTTTTGCTGCAAAAGAGGACCATGCCTAGTGTAAATATACCTATTTGGACATGTTGGAATAGTCTACTTGGTCACACAATTTGTAGAACGAAAGTTGCACCACTTTGCACTGCTTGCATTTAATTCTTTTTCCATCAAGTGAAAATTGGTCACCACTGGAAAACTACTCCGAGTTAGCAAAAAATGAGAGAGGTTTTTGTAGAAAGGCTCAATAGAATCCTATAGGATTATATGAGAAGTTTCTAAGCATCATGGTATCTGATTAATAGCGTGCTAAATTTTGCAGCCATTTTGCACTTTAGACCCCTAAGGGATCAATTCGGTGGAACATAGCTCGGAACGATTCCACGTGTTTCGGTGTGAAAGTGGAAAATGCATAGCATAAATATACCTATTCGAACATGTTGGAATAGTCCACTTCATCACATGAGTTATAGAGCGAAAGTTGCATAGCTTGAATTTGACACTTTTTCCATCAAGTGAAAATCCACCACCACGAGAAAACCACTCCAGAATAGCCAAAACCGAAAGAGGTTTTTCTAGAGAGGCCCAACGCCTTTTTGTAGGATTAGACGAGAAGTTTCTAAGTGTCATGGTATCCAAGCAATAGTATGCTGAAGCTTGTAGCCATTTTGCACTTTGGACCCTTAAGGGATCGATTCGGTGGAACATAGCTCAGAGTGATTCCACGTGTTTCAATGTGAAAGAGGACCATGCATAGCATAAAAATACCTATTCGAACATGTTGGAACAATCCTCTTTGTCACAGAAGTTGCAGAACAGAAGTTGCACCACTTTGCAACTTTGCGCTACTTGCATTTGATGCTTTTTCAATCAAGTGAAAATCCGCCACCACAGGAAAACCACTCTGAGATAGCCAAAACCGAGAGAGGTTTTCGTAGAGGGCATCAATTCAAACCTATAGGATTAGATGAGAAGTTTCTAAGTGTCACGATATCTGATTAATAGCATTTTAAAGTATGCAGCCATTTTGCACTTTGGACCCTTAAGGGATAGATTCGGTGGAACATAGCTTAGAGCAATTCCATGTATTTCGGTGTGAAAGATGAAGATTCATAGTGTAAACATACCTATTTTGATGTGTTGGAATAATCTACTTGGTCACATGAGTTGCAAAGTGAAAGTTGCACCACTTTGCAACTTTGCACAGCTTGAATTTGACACTTTTTCCTTCAAGTGAAAATTCGTCGCCACGAGAAAACCACTCCAAGATAGCCAAAACCGAGAGAGGTTTTATAGAGGGTCCCAATGCCTTTTTTTAGGATTAGACGAGAATTTTCTAAGTGTCACGGTATCGAAGTAATAGTATGTTGAAGTTTGTAGCCATTTTACACTTTGGACCCTTAAGGGATCGATCCGGTGGAACATAGCTCAGACCGATTCCACATGCTTTGGTGTGAAAGAGGACCATCCCTAGTATAAAAATACCTATTTGGACTTGTTGGAACAGTCTACTTGGTCACACAAGTTGCAAAATAAAAGTTGTACCACTTTGCGACTTTGCACTGCTTGAATTTGATGCTTTTTCCATCAAGTGAAAATCCGTCGCCACATGAAAACCACTCAAAGATAGTCAAAACTGAGAGAGGTTTTTCTAGAGGGGCCCAACATATTTTTATAGGATCAGATGATAAGTTTCTAAGTGTCACGGTATCCAAGTAATAGCATGCTAAATTTTGCAGCTATTTTGCACTTTGGACCCTTAAGGGATCAATCTGGTGGAACATAGCTCGGAGCGATTCCACGTGTTTCAATGTGAAACAAGACCATTCCTACCATAAAAATACCTATTTAAATGCATTGGAACATTTAGTTTGGTCATATGAGTTGCAGAGCGAAAGTTGCACCACTTTGCAACTTTTCACACCTTGAATTTGACACTTTTTCCATCAAGTGAAAATCCATGGCCATGAGAAAACCACTCAAAGATAACCAAAACCGAGAGAGGTTTTCTTAGAGTGGCCCAACGCCTTCCTATAGGATTAGACAAGAATTTTCTAAGTGTAACGGTATCCAAGTAATAGCATTTTGAAGTTTGCAACCATTTTGCACTTTGGACCCATCAGGGATCGATCCGGTGGAACATAGCTCAGAGCGATTCCATGTGTTTCAGTGCAAAAGAGGACCCTGCACAGCGTAAAAATACATATTCAAACATTTTGGAATAGTCCATTTGGTCACACAAGTTGTAGAGAAAAAGTTGCACCACTTTGCAACTTTGCACAGCTTGAATTTGACACTCTTTCAATCAAGTGAAAATCCGCCACCACGAGAAAACCACTCCAAGATAGCCAATACTGAGAGAGGTTTTTCTCAAGGGGCCCAATGCCTTCTTGTAGGATCAGATGAGAAGTTTCTAAATGTAATGGTATCCAAGTAGTAGCATGCTGAAGTTTGCATCCATTTTGCACTTTGGACCCTTGGGGGATCGATCAGGTGGAACATAGCTCAGAACGATTCCATGTCTTTCAGTGTGAAAGAGGACCATTCCTAGTGTAAAAATACATATTCGGACATGTTGGAATACATATTCGGACTGCTTGAATTTGATGGTTTTTCCATAAAGTGAAAATCCGCTGCCACAAGAAAAACACTCCAAGATAGCCAAAACCGAGAGAGGTTTATCTAGAGGGGACCAATGCACTTTTTTAGGATTCAATGAGAAGTTTCTAAGTGTCACAGTATCCAAGTAATAGCATGCTGAAGTTTGCAGCCATTTTGCACTTTGGACCCTTAAGGGATCAATTCGGTGGAACATAGCTCAGAGGACCATGCCTAGTGTAAAAATACATATTTGGATGTGTTGGAACAGTCTGCTTGGTCACACAAGTTGCAGAATGAAAGTTGTACCACTCTGCAACTTTGCACTGCTTGAATTTGATGCTTTTTCCATCAAGTGAAAATCTACCGCCATGAGAAATCCACTCCAAGATAACCAATACCGAGAGAGGTTTCTCTAGGGCTACCCAACACCTTTTTGTAGGATTAGACGAGAAGTTTCTAAGTGTCGCAGTATCCAAGTAATAGCATGCTGAAGTTTGCAGCCATTTTGCACTTTGGACCCTTAAGGGATCAATCCGGTGGAACATAGCTCGGAGCGATTCTACGTGTTTTGGTGCGGAAGAGACCATTCCTAGCATAAAAATACTTATTTGGATTTGTTGGAATAGTCCGCTTGGTCACACGACTTGCAAAAAAATGTGTAAAAATTGTTTACATGACCTTTATATGACCTTTTTTACATTGTTTACATTTGAAAATTCAAAGTTTGCAAATTTTTCTACTCAAGGCATTTACAGAACAAGGTGCTACTACACCAAACATGAAATCAAACCTTACAATATTTGATTATATCTCATTATTTAATTAAATCTTATTACAATGCCTCTAGCACTTCATTCTCTTAGATCTGCTACAATGTCACTCATACATTCAAGATTCTCTTTAAATGTCTACATCATAGGTGCTCATTATGAGGTTAACTTCAAATGAGTAACTTGAGATTCTCTAGCTAAGCTTCACATGCTCTCTTATAATGGCTTGAAATCAAAATCGAGATTTGTCAAAATCATCAAAATAAGTATGTTGCATTGCTCTTTTGGCTGAGATTCTCTTTGATGGCTCTTAAATCGGCATTTTCTACAATGGAAGATCAATCAATTTTTAGTAGTTTATTTACACATATGCAAAGTAAAAGAGAAAAAGAAAGAGCATCCAAAATGGAAATAAAATAAAAATAGATGGAAGGCACTTACAAATGTTGCATGCAGGCATCAAAATAGGGATGTTGCATTGCTTTTCTAGCTGATATTCTCTTGGATGGCTCATATATATGTTTTTTTGCAAGGGGACACCAATCACTATAAAAGAAGATGATAGCATTGGAATCAAACAAATTAATGTGCATACAACTTTAAATTAATAAGAACCAATGTGCATATACTTACAAATTAATCCAACGAACCATCTGATTCTACTCTACTCTTTATTGTGTCAAGTATTGCCTCATGGTCAGACTCACAGACCTTCCAAAATGTCTTGTTCAAAGGTCTACCCCCATATTTGGTCAAATGAACATTTGATTCCACGAAAAGGTTTGATTAATGAAGAATCTTACGATGCATTTCAAAGTCTTGAAATAGCCAATGTTTAACACTTGAATGTGGGTACCTCCTAAGCCATGTTCTAGTAACCACAACTAAGCCTGTAGGGTATTCGATATTTTCTCCATCTATAACTGGGACCTTCAAAAAAAATTTGGTCTCAACACAATGACACATGTAATATTTTGTTCCCTCTTCATTGTCTTCATCTGTAATAACCTCATGAACATGTTGTGCATTGATATGTGCAAAAAATCTCTTGAAATTTGTCAACATTATGAATACAGTACAAAGTAAGATAGCGATATGAAATCTCAACCACTAAGAAAGTAGATATATCACCTGGTTGAACTAGATCTGATACGTGGTCAAATTTGACTGATGATTCCATTTGTGTCAGTTCCAATACCATCGGAGGGCGATATATGTGAAGTGGGATAAGATAACTTGCGAACCATTTGTCAACCCACTCCCCTGACTCGCAATCATTTCAGGCTTGCATTGTACATGAAGAACAAAAGCCTGCCATCTTTCGTGTATCGATACTCCATGAACCTGAATTTGAGCTAAGGAAAGAGTGTACCTCACGCGATCCTATTAGTGTACAATAGTCTTCATATGGTGCAATGTTAGTATCATCCATCAACCAAAAAAATCTATGAACTGAAGATGTACCTTCATTACCTGGACCCATCAAAGCATTACACTACTCAACGATTTATTTTGTATCTGTCAACTTTGCATTGTCTTTATACTTTAACTCTTCTCATGGTAATGCTCTTTTCACACATGCTCCCACTTTCCATGTCTAGCCTCACAAAATTTCCACATATGTTGAACACCTGCAATGACATGCATCATGCACAACCAATAGAACATACGCGAGTTCTTGAACTATGTTGCACAGTTATCATACCATATTATATGTTGATTGTATTCTATGCCCCTCTGAGCCAAACCACTGTAGAACATCTGGAAGTGACCTTGCACAAACTCTGTAGAATGTGTGTGATCATCACTAATGTAAAAGTGGTACTCCCTCAATACCTTCCTTTGCTCATGTATACTATCAGATGCATGAATGAATGTTATGTGCACAAATATCAAAACTTGTTTGGAGTTGTAATACTATGACTGCACCTCATGTTGTGGCTATAGAGTTTAGTTCTCTACGAATTCAACCATGGATACTATGCTTCCAACTGGAAAGGTGTCCTTGCATAGCTTGAACTGTGTGTCCAACCATCGGGCTCTATGGGTATGCATTGCATACTCAGACAGTATACTGTCACAAAATGTGGTCATAAATTGGTACACTGGAATATTCTCAATAACCAAATCCCACCTTTTTGCTTGATACCCATCTTTTGTAGCATATGCCACTATTTTATACTTCCCGAACTCTACTAGTTTATGTCCCACCTCATTTGTGCTTTCCATATGTTGACATACTGGCATACATTGGAATCCACCGTAATGCTTGCATGAACCATCCAAGCATGTTGTCCTATAGAATATTTGGCCATCCTCTATTTCACATAAATTTTTTGATAAGAACTCTCTTGAAGATTTTGGTGGGGCTTCTATGCCACAATCCTACAAAACATCATTAGTATGCAAATCTAAACATATAGAACGATAAACATCATAATGGTTAGAAAACTAAATATATAGTCTACAACAACAAGTAGTGCGTGTGTGATTTATCTTGACATAAAAAGGTTTAAGCATTTCAAAAAATCTTTGAGAAATACTAATTTGAGGATAACCATTTTCAAATTTCTGAAAAAATTGGGTTTGAGTCATATCCAAAAAATGCTTTGGATGTGGCTCATGATTCCAACTACTGATTCTCCTTCTTACCACATCCCTTTGATTCGGAGATGGCCTTGTGTTATTCTTCCAATACTATTCAATTAGTGTTCTCAAGGCTTGGACAACTTCTTTATCTTTTCCTGACAGTCTCCCCAAGAATTCCCATAATTCATTTGTATCATTGCCCTCAATTCTTTGTTGCCTTTGAATGGCTCTTGATAAAAAAATTCTACTAATTCTAATTTTTTCACTAGTGTTTTTAATTAGACAAGCTCTCTTTGTTTGAAATCTTACCAAAGTCGATGTAATGACACATCAGGTGACATTACTATCCTTTGAGCATGAGGTCTTACCCACACTCTCATAAGCATCCATTAGATTCTTCACAATAGTGTCTTTGCTCGATGCATTCGGTGTTCTCAACCCAAGATTCTTCATGATGTTCCTATACTTTACACCCTACATCATTTCAACAAATAGTTGACATCTTGGAGTCTCATTTAGCCTTTCAAAGAATCGTTCCCAAATATTATCAGCATATCTTCTACAAGTGTGTCTTGAAATCTTACCTTCCATGTGTTGTAAAATCTCATCATCAATATTAATCAAATACTTTGGCTTTCTACACAAAATTCTAGGTGGTGTTCTCCTACATAAATACATCTCAACATTAGGAATTTCATCAATATTTAATTGACGTGGGCTAGATTGTGTACCTTCGATTGAGGGTGGAGAAGAAGACATAGCTTGAGGTTCACATGGGGATGATGGCATACCTTCTTCGTCAATTCCTAGTGATGATGTACTGTCAACTTGAGATATGTTGGATGGTGTCCAACAATATTCACTTGCGGTACATGGTGTCCCTCCATATTCACTTGTAGTAGATGGTGTCCTTCCATATTCACTTGTGCTAGATGGTGTCCCTCCATATTCACTTGTGCTTAATGGTGTCCCTTCATATTAACTTGTTGTAGAGGGTGCGTCTCCAACTACGGTATCTGAACCTGTCTTATGATGATGCTTTCGCATTTGTGCCTGTTGTGTTGTCAATTCTCGTTCTCTTTTTGATGATTGAGGTTCCTCTACAATAGGGTTGTTTTCATCAATAATTTCCAATTTCTTCTTTTCATGATATGTCGCCACCTGAATTCTCTCCTTTTCTTTCAAGGTTTCCTTCTCTTCATCTGTTAGTTTCCTCTTTCTCTTTTTCTTCGGCATGGCAGATAATTTTATTTGTACCATGGTAATGAGACGAATATTAGTTCCTGAGAAATGTATCCATACAAAGTTAATTGAAAAATATATTTTATTGAAGGCTTCATTTAATTAATACTTACAATCATCGTGTACAAAAGTTAACCTAGCATGTAGACAAATGTGTACAAATTATGGAAGCACTGGGCTGGCCAGAGCACATTCCTAACTAAAAGTGAATAACCATGATGGTGATTCTGAAAACTAATGAGTGTAATGGCATTGTGATTGTTTGATAATTTTTTGGTATAGGAGCACCTTGACAATCTAAGCTTCCATTTTGAAATTTGATTCAATTTTGGGTATCTTCATGTTGTAATAGGGTCATTAAAGACATTTTCCATGTACCGATTATATGAGCTTTCAAAGGTTCTTGTTTGTTAGTTATAGGAATTGGGGGGAGTTGGTTGTCATTGAAAAAGGTTTAAAAAACCTCCATTGGCTCAAAGGGAAGATTTTTGGTCATTTTGAAATCCATTTTTTTGATAAAAAAATGCTCTTTTGCATAAATTCACTGGTCTTTTTGTGCTTTCGTGCACTTGTACGGATCTATACAGCCTCCCCTTGATAAAAAAATAAAATATAATATTTTAGGAACATGTCTTAACTCTCGAATGCATCAGTTTTGAGGGCTTAACATTACGTTTGAAGGGAGCAATTGACATTTTCTGAAACTGCTCATTTCAAGCCAGTCAAGGGTTTGAGTAGGATTTAATTATGAAATGACCATCCCACCTACTATTATGAATTATTTCTTGGTGGGATGGCATGTACATTGTTAGAGTAGGGTATTTTATTGTTGAACATTCCTTGGAATGAAACTAATGACAGTAGGATGGGGTTCTTAGCTCAAACAAGCACTTTTCCATGAGAATTTGAGGAACCAAGGAGTGATTTTGAAAAAGTGTTGAAGGAGTGCTCTATGTAATGAAATTTTGGCCTTGTGCAGGGTATTTTGAAGATTTTTGATGTTTTGGAATGGTCTGGGAAGGCCTGGGTATAGGAGTTTCTATAAACCGTCCCTCTATGCATTGAAAAATGCGGGTTTTTGTATTGGAATCCTAGTTGATTGGGTAAGATCCTAAGACCTATAAATTATCTTGTTTTGAGACCTAATTAAAGATTTTTTTGGGGTTTGGAAGTTTGGTGTGAAGATCTAAGGGTAGTTCCTTTGTAAAATTGGCCTACTTTGAGGCCTAAATTATTGAAAAGGTTAGTTTTCTTAAAGTTATCCCAAAGGAGTCATGTGATGGGTTAAGGTACGCTTGCAACTCTGAAATTGGTGCTACAATAATTCTTTTATTTTCCTGGTGTTTTGGAAATTTTTGGAGTTAAGGGCCCAAAACTGGTTTTGCACGGTAACTAGATTCCAAGGGTGAAATGTGAGAAATAATGTTTTTGTTTGTTGTCCAGCTTGGAGGAGTGTTGGGATTGGTCCATTATGCCTTTTTAATCTTATTAGATGTCTCTTGAAGGCAAGTTGACATCTTTAATGGTTTTGGGTCCTCTAACTTTGCATCAAAAATGAGTATCATAGTTTGAAGTGTGTACATGGTTTGGGAGATACATATGACAGTTTGCAGATGCTTGGCTACTAGTAATGTGGACAGTGAACAAAGGAACTAAGTTTGTCTATAAGGGTAGACTTATGAAAGGTTTCATTTTTTTTGTACTACCTCAAACAAATATTTATTAAGCAAATAATTGTTTGGTTGTGCCTTAAGAATTATAGTTTGTGTTTGTAAACAATGGTGCGATTATGGAAGATTTAAGACAACTTGTGAATGACATAATCATTGGTTGATGTTTGGAGGAACCTAGTTGATTGTAATCGGTTATTTTCAATATTTTCAAGGTGTTTTTAAGGTCCTTAAGGAATTGGGAACTCTTAATGCTAATTTGAGTATACGAATCAAATGTTTTATGAAGGGAAATATAGTTGAATAAGTGTGTGAAGAAAGGTGTTGATTTCTTCCTTTGTACTGCATCAGTTTGTGTAGAGGTATTGGAAGGTGTTTGGAGCCTTCAAAGGAATGGGAGAGGCTTGGAGTTGTCTTAATGGTTATGAGTTTCTAATCAACTTTATGCTATGTTACATTCAATTTTATGATGGTTAATCTATTTTTTTGAGTCTGAAAAAGAGTTGAAACCAAGTTCTAATGTTTTGATTAAAAGATTATTGATTTTGTTTGTTGATCTTCTTCAATTTAAGTTAGGGTCAAAAGTACCCTTGATAATTTGTGGATCCTGGTAGATACTCTACATCAAGATTAAAATGGTAATTGGAAAGTGTATATAATTGTGTATATAATAGTAATTTAAAAGTGCATTGACAACCTAAGGTTATAATGACAAACAAAAATGAAATCAAGCCTTAATAGAATGAAATAAAATGTGTAAAGACTTCACATACCTTAAAAAACAAACTTTCAAATGGAGGAGTTCAACCCAATTATGTAGCCTTAGCTTCTTCTTTCCTCAAACTCCACAACAGTTTTACTTGTTCAAAAGCTTGTTCCCTTCCACACTTCAATTATATATCAGTTTTCAATGGAATTCAAACTTCAATTGATATTATATGTATTTTAACGTGGAAAATCTGCTATTTCATGCAAAGGTGGTAAAAAGATCATGGAAAAGGTGATGGAATGTGAAAAAGATGCTTGCACACTTCACAACATCATCAAAAAGCTATTTTTTGTCGGAGCACGTGCAGAACCAATGGAATATGCAGACTATGGGAATTCAAATAATGGGTATATAGAGTTTTTTACCATTTTAGTGGAGTAAAAAATGTGCTCGCGTTATGTGAAATTTGGTTTTCTTAGTATATTTTTGAGAGTGGGAGGGAGAGAGGGGGAGACTAGGAGATAGAGAAGGAGGGAGAAGGGGAGAGTGAGATAAAGAGAGTGCGGGAGGGAGAGAGAGGGAGTGTGGGAGATAGAGTGGGAGGGAGAGAGGTGGAGAATGGGAGATAGAGAGGGAGGAAGAGAGGAGAGTGGGAGAAAGAGAGAGGGAGAGAGTGGGAGATAGAGAGGGAGGAAGAGATGGTGAGAGTGGGAGAAAGATAGAGTGGGAGAGAGTGGGGGAAAGTGGGAGAAAGAGAGAGTGGGAGGGAGAGAGGGGGAGAGTGGCAGATAGAGAGGGAGGGAGAGAGGGGGAGAGTGGGAGAAAGAGAGAAGGGGAGAAGGGGAGAAACGGAGAGTGGGAGAACAATAAATTGGGAGAGAGTGGGAGATAGAGAGGGAGGGAGAGAGGGTGGGAGAAAGATATAGTGTGAGAGAGTGGGGGAGAGTGGGAGAAGAGGAAAGTGGGAGAAAGAGAGAGTGGGAGGGAGAGAGGGGGAGAGTGGGAGAAACCCTCAACTCTAAACCCTAATCCCTCAACCACTAAACCCTCTTAATCTGGCAACCCTCAACCCTCAGCCATTAAATCCTAATCCCTCAACCCCTATACCCTCTTAATCCCTCAACCCTCAACCCTTAAACCCTAATCCCTCAACCCCTATACCCTCTTAATCCCTCAACCCTCAACCCTCAACCATTAAACCCTTAAACCCTAATCCCTCAACCCCTATACCCTCTTAATCCCTCAAACCTCAAACCTTAATCCCTAAACCCTCAAAGCTCAACCCTCAACCCCTATACCCTCTTAAACCCTCAACCCTCAACCCTCAACCCTTAAACCCTAATCCATCAACATCTATACCATCTTAATCCCTCAACTATCAACCCTCAACCCTTAAACCATAATCCCTCAACCCCTATACCCTCTGAATCCCTCAACCCTCAACCTTTAAACCCTAATCCCTCAACCCCTATACCCTCTTAATCTCTCAACCCTCAACCCTGAACCCTTCAAAGTTAATCCCTCAACCCTCAAACCCTAATCCCTAAACCCTCAACCCTTAAACCCTAATCCTCAACCCTTAAACCCTAATCCTCAACCCCTATACCCTCTTAATCCCTCAACCCTCAACCCTCAACCCTTAAACCCTAATCCCTCAACCCCTATACCATGTTAATCTGTCAACCTTCAACCGTTAAACCCTAATCCCTCAACCCTTAAACCCTAATTCCTCAACCTATATACCCTCTTAATCCATCAACCCTCAATCCTCAACCCTTCAACCTTAATCCCTCAACCCTCACACCCTAATCCATCAACCCTCAACCCTTAAACTCTAATCCCTCAATCCCTATACCCTCTTAATCCCTTAACCCTCAACCCGTCAACCTTAATCCATCTACCCCTATACCCTCTTAATCCTTGAACCCTCAACCCTCAACCCTTAAACCCTAATTCCTCAACCCTATACCCTCTTAATTCGTCAACCCTCAACCCTAAACCCTTAAACCCTAATCCCTAATCCCTCAACCCCTATACCCTCTTAATCCCTCAACCCTCAACCCTTAAACCCTAATCCCTCAACCCCTATACCCTCTTAATCCCTCAACACTCAACCCTCAGCCCAGCAAACCTAATCCCCAACCCCTATACCCTCTTAAT
>CM021107.1:574017661-574532527 GCA_007115665.2 Sequoiadendron giganteum | reverse complement strand
TACCCTTTACCCTATACATTAAACACTCAACCCTCAATTCTCAACCCTCAACACTTAATCCATCAACCATTAATCCCTCAACCCTGAATCCTTAAACCCTAAACCCTCTACCCCTTACATTGGACCTAATCCTTCAACCATATACCCTCAAACCTATACCCTTAACCCTAAACCCTTAACTCGAAACCCTTCAACCCTAAATGCTTAAACCTTAAACCTTCTACCCTATACCCTATACCCTCAACCAAATACCCTCTACCACCAAACCTATTCCCTCAACCCTCAAACCTTAAACCCTAATACCCTAGAAACCATCAACCCTATAGGTCATCCACCCTAATCCCTCAACCCTATACTCGCAACCCCTATCACTTTCTCTCTATCTATACATCTCACCTCTCCGTCCTTCCCTCCCTCCAACACTCTCTATTGTCTCTGTCTATCATCTCCCTCTTTCTACGTACCTCTCGTTCAAGCAATCCCTACCACCCTTTCTCACTCCCTCTATCCATCTCTCTTTATGTCCCTCCCACTCCATCCCACTCTCTCCCACTACCACTCTCTCCCTCTCTCTCATGTCTCTTCCTCCCACCCCCTCTCTCTCTAAGGTCTCTCCCTCTGGCAACCTACCTAGGTAACTCTCTCTTTGTCTCTCTTCCCTCTCTCTATCTATCTCTCTAACCCTACCTAGATAGTTCCCTCTCACTCTACCCCCCTCTTTCTCTACCTCTATCAGGACACTCCCTCTCACACCCTCTCCCTCTCTCAGGTCTCTCACTCACACTCCCTCTCTCTCCCACTCCCTCTCTCTCACACTCCATCTCCCTCACACTCCCTCTCTCTCACACTTCCTCTCACTACCTATCTCTCAAGTCTCTCCCTCTCACCCCCATTACACTCTCAAGTCTCTCCTTCTCACACTCTCAAGTCTCTCCCTTTCACACCCTACCTACATAACTCTCTCTCTTTGTCTCTCTCTCTCCCTCTCCCTCAATTATCTCTCTCCCTCTCCCTCAATTCTCTCTCTCCCACCCCTCTCTCTCTCTCTCCCTCCCTCTATACCTCCCACCCTACCTAGCTAAGTCCCCCTCAATCCAACCCCTTCTCTCCCACTCCCTCTCTCCTAAACTCTCACTTCGACCCCCTCTCCATCTCTCTAGACTCTCTCTAAATTCTCCCTTCATCTAAAGACATACATAAATGCATACATACAAGCATAATACATATGTACATATAATCTTACATCCATACAAGCATACATACATACATGACATACATGTACATAAAAATATATCAGCATACATTTATATATTGGCATTTAACATAAAGTAAGACATAGTGCGAGCATGTTATAACGTGCTCGCATTATCTACTAGTAGACATGTTCCCCATAGAAGAAAAAACCATGTCAAAAGTGAGATATAATGTGAGCGCGTTATAACGTGCTCACATTATATCTTGCTTTGGGAATTCTCGAGCCTTAGGCTTGGTATCTTCCTTGGAATACCAACCCAAAGGCTTGGAGGGAATTCCCAACGATTAGAGACGTCTATTTGAAAAATCCACCATATTTCTAATAATCAAGTTCATCCTCACCATCAGGATTGCACATGGTTCAATATCAAAAAAATCGAGCACATGGGTAATGTTGGGTTATCTCTTGGCTATCCAACGATGTAATTTTTTTCACTTTCTGAAAATGTCAAGTCATTCATCCATAATTTATTTTATCTCTATGTCTTCTTTTTTCCAAAAAATAGTGTTTGGTATTTTTTTCGTTAGAAATTAACCGTTCATCAATTTTTCAAATAAATTACATTTTTAGAAACTAGACTCCATTGTACAAAATTAAAAAATTAAAAAAAAAACAAATCAATTAGTTTCCAAAATTTGTAGGGGTAGCATGACCAAAATTCTTTTTTCAGGATATGTCCACTTCGCAAATTAGTAAAAAATCATATATTCATTAAAAAATTATTAGAAAAATCATGCATCAACTACATACCATTAGCTAACTTCTGACTTTTGTGATTTTAAAAATACTAGAAAAAATTTCACCATACGTGGGTCGCACAAGAGTTGCTATGTTATGTTTTTTTGACAAAAACAACACCAATTTGTGTACATCCCTTGTTTGAACTCCTTAATCTCAACCATTTTCAAAATAAATTAGTAGTTTAGAAAGTAGACTCGGAGCACTTGAATCCTTCTTTTTGTTCCATCTCAAAATTTTGAGTCTAAGTATCCTCAATTTCACATCCAAGGTCAGTATTTCCTAATTTTAGAAAAAAGTTGTTCACTTAAGTCCCCTTTTTTGGAACCATCTTGGGGCACTTACCCATATTAAAATTAGATAACATAAAAATTATATAAATAAAAAGTATATAATTAAAAAGTATAATATAAAAATTATATAATTAAAAAACATATATATTAGAAACAACTAAAAAACATTTTGGGATGAGTTTTGGATTGGGTAGTTTATTTGAGGGTTGGAACAATTCAAACAAAAGATTTTTCTCTGAGATCTCGTATAAAAATATTGGAATGAAACAACCTTGTTTGGTTTCCCCTCAACCAAGGTCTAATATGAACATGAACATCTACAGCTCCGCACCCAAGCTCTCCTTGACACTGGTAGGTGTTCTCTTCAACTGAAAATCATAAAAACATGGGTATTGATGTGGAAATGCATATTAATTTGTTAGGGGAATTTTGTTTCTTTATAGATATTTAAGTAATTATAGATTGATGATGGGCACTATTAGACAAAAAAGTAGATTGGAAGGAAAAGGAGACATGTTTGGTAGCAACGGTGGAGAGTCTCAACTTGGGATATATAGAGAGATGAAGAATTGTATGAGATCAAGTCTGGCAGTGACAACATGGAATGGAATGGATCTGCTGATGAATAGGAAGATAACCATCCCAAAAAGAAGAGTTATCACATGCATAATCCTCAAAAAATTTAGGAGATGGAAGCGTATGCCCTTTTTCACTAAACAATTCAATACTTGTCATTTGTTGAGAATTGTTGTTTATGAATTTATTGCTATTTTGGGTTTGCTACATGCTTTTCAAAGAGTGCCCTCACCTGGATGAGAAGAAAAGGTAGCTTCTGAGTAATTAATTGGGGTTTGCACCACACCAGATTAAGTTCTAGTTCCATAATCGACGAACCTAGATGAAAGTATGTGGGGATTAAGAAAGTGACCGAAAATTGTTAGTAATGTTGCAAAATTGATGAACTTTAGGGTTTCACTTTTTATTCCTTAAATTTTTGTAATCATGTCTTTTCAAATCTTGGATTTTCATGCTCAACACTAGTGTCATGAAAACACTCTCCTCAGGCAGGATAACGAGAAGCTTCACTTGGAGAACATGCCAATTAAAGAAGCCATGAGAAATCCCATATGCACCAACTATGGAGGACTTGTTGTTATTGCAAAAGTGGGAGAGGGTACAAGGGTTTTGGGTTTAAGGGTCAAGGGTGAAGGGGAGAGAGGGAGACGGGTTAGGAGGGAGAAACTTGAGAGAGAGGGGGGGGAGTGGGAAGGGTAGTGGGTACAAGGTTTTAGGGTAGAGGGAGAGAGGGGGAGTGGGAGATAGATAAAGGGTAGGGGGTACAAGGAAATAGGGTTTAAGGGTTAAGGGTGGGGGAGGGAGGGAGAGGGGTAGGAGGGAGAGACTTGAGAGAGAGAGAGGGGGGTTGGGAGAGAGATAAAAGGTAGGGGTACAAGGGTTTAGGATTTAGGGTTTAAGGGTTAAGAGTGGAGGGGAGAGAGGGAGAGGGGGTAGGAGGGAGAGACTTGAGAGAGAGGGGGTGGGAGTGGTAGAGAGATAAAGGTTAGGGGGTATAAGGTATTAGGGTTTAGGTTTTAAGGGTTATGGGTGGAGGGGAGAGAGGGAGAGGGGGTAGGAGGGAGAGACGAGAGAGAGAGAGGGGGGAGTGGGAGAGAGGTAAAGGGTAGAAGGGTTTAGGTTTTATGGGTTAAGGGTTAAGGGTAGAGGGGAACTTTCTATTTCCATTTGCAATATTTTTTGTGAATTAAATTGATCACAATTTTGTTTTTTTATTTGCATTGATTTATGTTTTAAATATGTGTATAATAATTTAATAATTAGATAATACTTAATTTAAAAATTTACATAATTTAACATGCATCAATTCGATGGAACAAATATAAGTTGTATATAAGATTCTTGAACTTAAGAATTCCATGAAACAAATATAAGTTGTATATAATTGTAACTCAAAAAAAATGATTTTAAAAAACTTCACTAGGTTTCAAATAAGTATTGAAATCATATATATGGGTTTACATGCAAGCAAAAAAAGTGAGAGATGATGCTATCAAAAATTCTTGAACTTAAGAATTTTCCATGGAACAAATATGTACATATAATTGTAATTTACACAAAATGATTTACAACTATGTACAAGTTACTATAAGTTCTCACTTGAACATGTATAGGGTTACAAGTGAACTTGAAAATCATGGATATAATCTAATTCAAAGATTTTGGTTCAGCCCGCTCTTCAATAACATGTAGAATTTTTTGATGATCATCACTATCTAGTCTCCATTTTCTTCAGCCACATGTATGTGGAACTGCATGAAGATGTAGGACGGTAGCAATTATTAGGTGACTATATTGATATAGCTTGTTATTAGGTTGATAGTCAACAAAATGAATCCCATGTTGAACAACTTTGACTTGTTTTAGATATGTCCCTTGCACTACAACAAAACCTTCATGGTAAACATGAACCTAACGTAAGACATATGAACGTGTACAAAATTTCCATGCTCAAGGCTTGTATAATATATTTAAATGTTTATAATGTAATGTGCACATGTCCACACAATGTATTTATAATTCTAAATTCAAACTCACCTATGGTAAATGGAATTTCATCACTTGTTTCAGGTTGTGTTATCTTATTCCTCTCTTATGTGCAACAGAATAAATAATAGCTAACACCTTCAATGTTTCCAGGCTTTGCTATGACTGCAAAAACATCTCCTATAAACCAAATTTATACAAAAAAATCTAAAAAAAATAGAAATGTCTCTAAAGATCAATAACTAGATATATATATATATATATAATATTTAAATTATTGAAAACTTACACATGTACATTTTCTAACCAATCCTGAAATATGGTCATAATAAATTGAAATCAAAGGAATGTCTTCAAATCTTTCTTCCTCATTTTCATAATATGTTTCTGAAACAACTAGTGTCACTGTATCCCATTTACCAACACATTCAAGTTTTTGGTTGTTGCATGCATGATTAGAGTTTCCTATAATGCACTCAGTGCAAAAATAAGAGTAATCCCTTGTGTGTAATGTCCATCCATGACGACTATCTGAACTCCTAACACAATGCAAAGATCTTGTGTTTTTTACCCTCTTGCATCCATGCATTGATCTTATGTCCACACCTAGATAGATGTAAAACAACAAAATTAGGTGAAAAAACATGTATATATATATAAATTTTAAATTTAAATAAATTCAATTTTTTGAAAATGTAATTTATACATACCCAATATCTCCCAAAACACTCTATGTGGAATGTGTTGGTTTGTTCTCAAAGATGTGTCGACCACATTTGATGCAAAGTGTTTCCTGCACCATTCAACAACATCATGTGCATTATCTATACGATATTCTGGATAACTCATTTGATACTTTCTTAAAAGTCATTTGATGCAAGCTCTTGCCCCATCATGTTCACCCTTTCCATGCCCACTCTCAAAAAAACTCCAAACATGTGGTATTTTGTATATTTTATGATATATACAAAGTGCAAAGAATGTTCATGAAGATTTGAATTATGTTGCACATCCATTTGACCATATAAAATGATTTTCAAATTTTACACCCCTGCTTCTCAAATTCTCAAAAAAATTTGTAAATCAATGTTGGACAAAAAGTGTTTCATGCTCTTTATCATCACTAATATAAAAGTGATATTATTTCTTAATGGCTCGTTATTCATCTGTACTGTCAACACCACCCAGCTCTGATTGTGCATGTTGATAACACATATGAACCATAATAGTGATTTGCTTTGAAAATAAATACTCTGATTGAATCTCCTTTTGATGTACAAAGGAGTAATTTTTTGCAAAGTCGAGTACTGATAGAACTTTTCCAAGTGGGAAACTATCTCTCAATGTTTGGAATTTTTGTGCTTTCCACTTAGCAAAAAATGAATGGTGTATGTATGGTTGTATAAATTTTCTAAAATACTCCATAAATTTTCCAATAGGAATCTCCTCTTCTACATAGTTCAACCTTGTGGATTCTTTCCCAAAATTTGTTTGTAACTTTACATACTTTTACTTGTGTGAGTAAAATATGCAAATAAGAAATAAACCACATGTAATAAATGAAACATTACATTAGAGAATTCAAATAACGATCTAATCAAATTGAAAAAAATAAACTCTCTAAAAACAATACTTACCTCCTGCAATTTACTGTCTTTTTTAGGTCAGTATCCTCATTTCTTGAAGGAAATTTAGCCAAATTTCCACATGTCTCACAAAATACTTTAATGCAATTTATTTGAAGTCCATTTTCATGATCACATAATATATCCTTTATGAACAATCTTTCCTATTTAGGAGGTTCATTTTTAAAACCGCAACTTTCTTCTCTCATCTTTCACAACACTTCATAGTAGCGATCAAATTCAATATGATAACGGCAACAACAAGTTTCAAAAAAGTTGTTTCTCTTCACATAATATGGCTTTAACCTTTCAAATATTGTTTGCCTAATCTTTATATGAGGATATGTATTACCAAATTTCATATACATCTCAAATTGTGTTATGTCTAGCCAATGTTTGATATGATTTTCACAAATACCAGGCCCAATCCTATGTTTGATAACATCTCTAGTATTGGATGATGGACGAGTCTGATCATGCCATAAACTTGATATCAAGTTCCTAACAACATATTCAATCCTATTAGAATGGGGACCTCTACACATAATTTCCCAATTTCCTTCTGAACTCTCATCCAAAAAATTTCTCTTTTTCTCATATTTTATTAATGTGGTTCTACTATAACCAATTTCAGCCGAAAGTGCAAATACTTTTCTTTTTCTTGCTATATCTTGATGTACAACAGATGTGAACATCACCCTTCTTGTAGAGGCCTTATCCACTAATCAAGATCCTTTCCCAATGGAATCTAAACCCTTTTTAACATTTTGAGAAATATCCTTTTGTAATCCCATGTGTTTCTTCTTATTTGATGCCAAATGTACACCCAACAATTGTAATGACTCTTTCAGCTCATTACGAGGAAGTAAACATGATAACAATTGGGTTTTTTCAAGTGTATCAAGATGATTTAAATGATCATTGATTATTTCATTTATAGATTTAGTCATTGACCTCTTTCTCTTATTATAAGGCTGGTTGGGATAACATTTTAGTTTCTCCATATCCATTTCAAGTAAATGATCTAAATTTATATAAGAAATTTGTTTCATCACCTTTTCAACTAGTTTTATATGCTCATGTATACCAGTAGAAGGAAGTGATCCTGACCCCTCTCCAACATGCATTGTGTGAACTTGGGCATCCTCCCTATCTTCAAGGTCCATGTGTTTTTCAGTGGATTCATTTGATCCAATATCTAGTATTAAAGTTTCCAAGTTAAATCTAACATGGTTCTCATAATTGAAAATATATTTATAAGAAAAATAAATTGAGGTGTTAGTAAAATTCCTAGAAACAAACTTAAGAGACAGAGAGAGAGAAGAAACAAGCATGTACCTTGTTTATTTCTATGATAATTTTCCAAGTTTTGTTCAAGCCTCTTTTATTCTTCTTCTTTTGACAATTTTCATTGAGACATATTTTTTCTTTTTCTTTGTTTTCCCATTTTCTTCTTCAAATTAAAGATGACTCAAAACAAATCCTCTACCAACTTAGTTAAATTCTCCTCCAATATTTGAATCATTGATAAATGTGCAAAAACCTCTTCTCCAAAATTTGTGCTCCAAGTGATATAAATGTGAATTAATCTTGCAATTTGATATGGAAATATGAAAAATAAGCTTGTATTTATATGCATATGGGAAAAGAATTATTCTAGTGTATGGAATAACTAGATCCTAGTTTAAATGAATAAAGTGGTAATCAAACAAGTTATTTCATTGTGGAGTTTTTTGTTATTTAATGTATAGATATGCAACATATCTAGTAATTTTAGAATTTTGTTACTTGTCAAAAAGATAATAGAGGTATAATTTGAATTGAATTTTCTTAATGTTTCGAAGAAATTTTTTTTCCTATAATTTAATAATGGTGTAGATTAAGAGATTATTTATGAAATAATTGAACATAAAATTTTATAACTTAGAGGGAAAGTGTTTGAAGGATGGTATATTTAATTATAAAAGGAATGTTCCTACCTAGATTCTTTATAATTATATTTTGTTCTCAACTCCTCAATGGTTCATGTTAAGTCATTTTATAAAAATAGGAGTTTTGTGTACCACAAAGTGATGCACTTTATTTGTTCATACTTTCTATCAATATTTTAATTTCATCATTTTTATAAAATTTTAAAACTAGAAGAACATGTCCAAATTAATAAATTATAGGCTTGTAAATACACGAGCATTTATAGAATATCATCAAATAAGAAAATGTATGTATATTGAATATAAGAAAATGTATACATATATCATATAAACATGTAAACATATCAATATTGATGAATGTATAAACATGTAACATGTTATAAGAAAAGTTCCATATGTATGCATATCATAAAAGCAAATGTAAGTTAGAGATCATCAAATATGGAATACTAAAGATCATCATATAAGAAAATTTTGAATACTAAAGATCATCATATAAGGAAATGTAAGTTAGAGATAATCAAATGTCAACTACTAGAAAGATCATCATATAAGAAAATACATGTAGGAAAGATCATAAATCTAATGCAAGGCCTAATATGAATGTCGACTCCTAGTCAAATGATCATCTAAATAAAAACAGTCCTGCTATGATGGATGTGTTGAGCCCTACAAATAAAATGGTGTACAAAATATGTTAAATACATATAATTTATATTAAATAAATTTTATGAAAGTTATTTTTAAGAATGTACTTGTATATTTTTCAATATGTATCTAGATCTATGCATACATATGCATGTACATATACACGTGTATATATACAAATTTAAAACTTACATGTCCACTAGAAGCAGATCCATCCACAAAGTCACATCGATGTACATGATCTGGAACAAGGCTAGGAGTGACATGAGGTATGTCCACCTATAATATATATTGACATATATCAGTACATGAATATCTAGTTAAAACTAAAATTTAAAAATAATTATAAAGTAATTGAAACATGCACATGCACACATAAATGCACATCATTTGATATCAGATGACCCGAATCCTCTGAAATGGTCACCTTCACCATATCAACTATACGGTCAAGCGACAAACCAATATCTGAATCCATCTGATCTATCTCATGTTGTGCCATAAATGATGAGTGAAGAGGACTATGTAGGTTAGATGGCATCGACGATAACGAACTGACACCAATCAACATCTCAATAAAACCCATAGTTTGTGCAACTATCAAACAATCAAATAGTGGATCCCGACATGCACTAGTGCTAGTATCCTAGAAGTGAATGAACTCTGCATACCAAATGATCTCTAACATGCTCTACACTGATCCCATAGTCTAATGCAATGAAGGCATATGCCTCCAAGAGCTCCTCAACCAAAAAAAGAAGAGTCTTGCATGCCATATCTCCTATAAGTGTCTAAAGCTTTGGGGAAGTAGGGATGCCTGCTACTATGAAAGGATCCATGGTGGTTCACTATGCTAAAAATGGCATGGATTGGTGACGGCTAGACATCAAATACTGACCTACATGATCAATAGATATCCTAGTGGTGGCAGTTGCTTCCTTTTGGGAAGCAACAACAACCTTATTTGCTATGGGGGCTAGAGCTAGGGTGACAGCAGGAGACCTCTCGCCAACCAATACTCTAAATGCTAGGGCTAATCTATCTAGTCACCAATAAGTGGGCCTATCGTAAATCCTACCACGCCTCTGACCAGCATATGGTGGAATGTCCACGTAGTTGAATTTGAGGCCTAAATGGACCTCAACATACAACTGCTGAACAAAATATAATGGAATTTGGTCATTGTTTGGGTATTAACCATGTGCTATAAGAAATCATGGGTAGATCAATGAGGACATAGCATGATCGACACATCTAGTGACCTGGTATCCCATAACCTTACGTGCAATTTGATAAAATGGAAAAAAAATGGTTTTTATCATTTCTTTGGTCACACTATCCTGTATTTGTTTCAAGGGAACCTCACCATGTACTTCTTCCAGCATGCGGGAAAGAATAGCAGCTACTCTATCTAGAGAAAATGCACTAGTCCTCTCAAGTTCATCTCTTAGTTTTTCTAGACTATGTAATATTGACATGCACGGTTCATAATATATCCCTAGATTTGCACCCTGCACTAATGAGTCTCTCAATTTCTTAATCTCATTAGTGGTATTTGCAAACAAAGATTTTAGAGGTGGAACATCTCTATTTTCCATGTTACTTATGTATGTACACCTAAAGGAGCAATGAGACCTTGGTAAATAATATATCTAGATATCTAAGGAATTTAGAAATCTAAAACAGTTATAATAATTCATCTACTCATCAATAATATAATTTTCATACCATTAACAAAATGCATGTTCAACATCTATCATAGTTTTTAATAATCAAAACATTCAAATTACTAGATTGCACAAAAAACATAATCTAAAACAATTCTAAAATTTAAATTTACAAGTGTGCACTCTAGTACAAAATGTGTCATTAAAGACTTAAAAAATATTGATAAAGGTTGCATCTAAGATTTATTTCCTACAAGTAGTAATAAAGGTAAATCATCATTACTTAACATTGGTGGTCATGTAAAATCAATTTAGTCATTAGTGAAGGCATAAAAAAGAGAAAAAAATGAGAGAAAGGATAACCTTGTAAATATGATTTCTAAATTATTGAAGCAATAATTTGATAAGGAGGAAACCAAAAAATTAGAAATAAGCTTCCTCATATCCATAAAGAAATTATGATAGGTTGAAGGGACACATGGACATAATATTTATCATGAAAGGTACCATACAATGTACAAGAACATGATACTAAGGAACAAAGATTTCTTATAAGTACACAACAAATCTAGATGAAGATTTAACCCTAGTACAAAAAGAAAGAAATAATGAAAGAATAGGAGAAAATGACTTGATTTAATCTTTGTACATATTTTTTCTATTATCTCAAATCTTATAGATAATATAAAATCCACCATGTGAAAATATGGTTATATTTACTCATTTAAGGATAATATTTTATAATTATTTTATTACTCTTCTTTTTATAAATTTCTTGGATATTATAGTAAAATAAATCAACTCTTACATTTTTTAAAATTTAAAATTTGCCTATACAAATTCCACAATCTATATAATGGACTCTACTTTGTATAATGATGCACAATGATCAATCCTTGATGTTCCAAATCATTGATGAAAGATGGAATGATGCACATAATTGGTTGTAGATCCACTTGTCTCCCAAAAGAGGAAGGAAATGAAGGCTTTATATTTTTATTAATAGACTATATTAAGTGTTACCATGGTTAATTATGAGTTTTAATAGTTTAAATGTAAAAGGTAAAGAATCTCAAGTAGAAAGAGAGCTATTGATTGTATTTTTAGAAGATCTTATGAGTCTGAATTGATTATATTATTTTACAAGAAGTAAAATTGACCTAACACGTTTACCATAATTGAACACTTTAATTTATTTAGAAGGATTCTTTTATTTGGAAGCTAGTCATTAAAATGATAGACATGATATGCAATTTGATTGATTTAAGTATATACGATAGATTATATGATTGACTCTAGTGTTTACCCATGTTATAAATTATTTTAAGTTATTTATAAAATTAAGGGTTTTTATGTTTGACATTATTTATCCTTATGCATTAGATGATTTCCAAACATAAATTTTGTTTAAAATACCTTGGTCCCTATGAATGAAATTAAAAATTTCCTAGTAAAGACCATCAAGGAAGGTCATAATGCCATATGTGGCTTCCTTTGCCTATTATATATAAAATTCAACTATTTAAATAGATTTTAAGAAATAGTTCCACAAAATTAGAGGGGTCCAACCATGAACATTTTCAATTAATTTAAAACTATTATTTTAGGATTTTTTAATTTTTAAATTTATATAAATTTCTTACATTATTTTATTTTGAATTAAAATGATAATAGTGTTCCATTAATTATACAAAATTCTATGTTATTAAAATTTTGGTTAAAAAGTAAGAAGGTTAACCTTTAAAGCCATTAAGGAAGGCATTTCTACTACTAGATTTTACCCATGAAGGGCTTGAAGTATCATAAAGAAAGTAAATACAAGAGATTCAAGGAACATATAGATGATCTCCTCACAAGTATATATAAATGTTTCTACTTGATTATTTATCTCATCCTAGATGTTGTTTCATCACTTTTATCCTATCATTCGGTTATATATTTTCATAGATTTAAAATTTGAATATTTATTACCGCTTTTTGAATTAAATTCAGTTATGAATTTATATTTTTTTGGATGCACATAAATATTAAATATTGATATTTAAATAATTAAATAATTTTTTCTATGAATATGTTTCACAATGATCTATGTAAACACACATTATTACAAAGCCTCTACCATTGTATGATAGGATTAGTAAAATTTATGGGTAAGAAAGTGGAATATTTTCATTTTTCCCTCTTTCATTTTTAGAGCCTCGTAGAAACTTTGCTAACAAATATTTATATAAGTGTACATGAGATGTTCAAGGACGATGCAAGTAGCTCCAACTATTTTGAAAGTTTAAAACCTACTAAATGCCCAAGTAATCCTTGAGAGTAAGGACATATTTTTTATGTGATCATGTTATCATATTCTTTAATCTAATACCATTAGTGATATGAGACTTGTAATGCCCCGCCAAGTAACCTTAAAGGAAGTTGCAATTAACATCTTAAGTGAACCAATTTTTTTTTTTATAAAGTGCATTTAACATACACATTCACTTACTAATTAACAACAACCTCTAAGGCTACAAGGTTAGTATTACTTAAACCCACATATACATATTACATATAACCATAGCCTTATGAACTGTATGAAATAAACATCATACATCATAAGAATATAACATAACATAATAATATAATCAATCGAAATACAATCTCATAAACATTATCTTAAACCAATAGCTACATCACTCATTCCCAGAATGAGGCAATAGTACTCAAGGTTACAAATACAAACTTCCACCTCATAAAAATAAGAGGGATAAAATAACTTATACAAGTTAAAATATTACAATGCAAGATAATACAATAAGAACCGCGAGCTGTCCTTCTGGATGTCTCGCCACCAAGTACTGAAGATAGATGGGGACCCAACGGTTTTGGTGCATGTTCCACCCAACCAATGTGGTACCCGAAGGCCCACCCCCCATGCTAGGAGATAGTAACAAAGTAACATGGACAAAGATCTACTACCTCTAACCAAAGGCAGACTCATACTGACTTATACTATTATAACCCACCAAATGAATTAACAAGTACAACTCATTCACTATACAAGTACGAATCAAATACAATGCACGTACAAATCTAGTACAATATAAGTACAAATCAAATACCATACATGTACACATCAAGTACAATACAAGTACAACTCCAACATCACTGACATAGGTCACATTGCTTCCAGACATAACGTAGATCAAGTATGCTCACAGAACTATACACATAAAACAATTAACAATAGTTGTCATAGATAGAGTGTCATCGCAAGGTTTGTCATGAGATCTCCTCTGGGCATTCTTCATAGGCTCCGGCACAAGTAATCCTGGTGGCCTCAACCGAATCCCGGCACTCATACTCACTCATGCGGAATCAACTACCTCTCGCAAGAACTAGATAGTTGATCTTGCCATTCCAGGCCTTCTCACTCATCCCAAGTCTAAACAAGCCCTTGTGTCTATGAGTGAGGATTAAATTATCTTGATTAGTGTGAACTACATCCTAATCATCTAAGTACATTAATTTAATTATCACTTGATTAACTCACTTTTGAAGGTTACCCGGTTTACCACTTTGGGCTCCGGCCCCTAACAAAAGCCACTCTTCTAATGGACAACACACACCCAAACAATCCACCAAGGGAAACACAAGTGCATACCAACTGGGCATCATAATCCACTCCAACACAAGGAGGATACAAATAATAGAACTCACTCCAACATTTTGGAGGCAACAAACACATAGTCCACTCCTTTCACAGGAGGTACAAAAGATCCCACTCCAAATATGTTGAAGGCAATTACATATAGTCCACTCCTTTCACAGGAGGTAACAAGATGAAACCACATAACAAGGTCACTCCATACAAGGAGACACGGATCCCATAATCCGCTCCTAAACCAAGGAGGTGCAAACATCCCCGTTCATGAAAACCGGGTAAAACTGAAAAGACGCCATGCACTACCCAAGGAAAAACAACTAGATGGTATAAAGATTCAACAACCCTTATCCTCTAAGTTCTTCTGGAAGACTTATAATTTAGGACTAACACTAAATCTCAAAACCAACAATGCAACTTGACGACATAGCAACAAAAGCATTCAAGTCATCAATCAAATCTAATATTTGGATTTCCTAAATCCATACTCATTCAATAGGTAGTGTTGACAAAGTCAAAGACATGATAACTAGATCATCTAAAATAATCATAACCTCTATTTCCCTTTTCATTATTGGAAATCTAAAACGATTCAACTTACTTCCTTTTACCGAATATAGAGAATTAATTCTTTTAAGATAATCATAAGGAAGATACTACTTTTGGATATACTAAATCCATATCTCTTTCATAATCCAATCACAATGATTCAATTAATCTAAATAGAAATTAATAAATAATATAATTGATTGCTTCATCAATAAAACAACTTCTTAATTTACTTTTAAATCGACACAAATCCATGCAAGTAAACTCTTTCCATTTCCTAACCAAATCTTACATCTCATTCAATTTTCTATTTAACACATTCAATCTCTTTAATATAATAACATATTGTTTCTCTATCCATTTTCCATATACACTAATCAATCCATTTTTAAATCTCTATTCAATAATACATTACATACATCTTATAAAAATGAAATACGATAATGAATTTACCCTTGACATATTTTACATGCTCCATATTATATCTACACCAAACATATATATTAATAAACTCAATTATATAGATTCTTTAATATTCCAATCACAACGATTAATTTGTTCTATGGAAATAAAACATAATAACTATTTGCTTTTTTCAATAGAGATAGTTCCTAAATTTACTTCTAATGCAAACTAACATTATTGCAAACAATCTTTTCAATTTTCTATCCGGAATCTATGTCTCATCAACCATCCATTTAAAAAAATGAAATTTCATCAATGTAAAAAAATATCTTTTGGCTTGTCTATTTGGCCATGCATTCATATTGTTTATAATTAAATCTCATAATTAAAACAAACATATAAATATTTCTATAATTTTTCAATATATTTAAATATCCTTTTCCTTATCAATTTTGACCATACATTCAAAATTTATCATTTAAATTCTTCATGCAAAGCTAAATTACACGCACTCAAATAAAATAAGGTAAATACTGATTGAAAATACTCATGGATAAATATATACATTTCAATATATTTTCTTCAATCATATTAACAAAATACATGTTTCCTTTTAAATCAAGTAATTACTTCTATCAAAAAAAATATCTTTCTTTATTCATTTTCTACACATACTAATTATTTCTTTTAGAACACTAATAATACCCAATTTGCAAACAACAGAATAAAATAAGATAAAATATTATTTATTCTCTCAAATGGATATATACCTTCACTATATATATACTAAATATAAATTAATATATTTAAATATATTTAATCCTTAACATATCTTCTATCCTTTGCAGAATATCAAATTGATTAATTCAAAATAAAATATCCTTTATCATCAATATTTCAAAATATAAATATATTTTTCCAATTAAATCAAATTAATAATTGGACCTTTTACATATGGATTTAAATTCCACAATTCAATTTTAAATTATGCATTCTTTAAATCAAATATTTAACTCCTTCAATTAAACTTTAACATGTCATTTTAAAATAACAATAATTTTCCCATATGTTTATAATTTTAAATCCACCAATCTAATATACAAATTTTATTTAAAATAATATAAATAAATATAATACTTTAGTATTATAAATTACAATATAAAATATTATTAAATAATATTTTAATATTATAATAACAATACATAAAATATTAATATTTATAAATATCAATTTATTATTATTTTATTTTCAGAACAGCCATGGGAAAATAATTTAACAGCAGTCTCATGTTTTAAGCATAACTCAAAAACTACAATCTGGGTATTTGAGTTTTTTGGACACGGGTAAGAAAACTTCAAAAATCAAAAACCCTTTAAATTTCTTGAAAACCCAGTTTGTGAAAGTGAAGTTATAGGTGGCGCAACCAAACCATTTTACCATGAAAATATAACTATACTGCAGATTTTAAAATCCGATTTTTAATAATAACAAAGGGTTTCATTTTCTAAAAACATTCTAAATGCATTGTTCAATCTCTATGTTTAATTTCAATAACAATAAAATTAATTTCTCCAAATAATTTAAATTCAACTAAGGTTTTCACAATTTTCACTCAAGAATTTTCACAAGCAAAGGCTGTAAATTTGTTTAATTCTTTTTTTTCTAATATCAAATTTATTTTCTAAAATAGATTTAACAAATAAATCTTTAATCACTACTATTTTAAAAAAAAACAATCAAGAACAATAAAATACAAAGAGGAAAACCTGGTACAAGAAGCTATAGGAAGAGATGAATTTTTGATGCAAGCCTCCTCCAAAGATTTCCTGAATTTTCTTCAATCCTCCAATGAATCCAATCCAAAATCCAACAAATGCAAACAATCTTTCCTTCAATCAATTCTATAATGAAACTTTCTTCAAACCCTTGTGCAAATTTTCCAAAATTTCTTTCCTGCTGTAAAAATGAATTTTCCTAAAAACTTTCTTGCCCTAAAATTAAAACATATATTCTTATAAATCAAAAATACCTAATTCAACCCTAATTCACATTACATGCAAATTAGATATTTCAATTTCAATTTCAATTTTCAATTTCAATAATTTACATGCAAATTAGATATTTCAATTTCAATTTCAATTTCACTTTTCAAAACCCACTTTCAATTTAAAATGAAATTTCAAATAATAAATTAATTTCCAAAGTTGCAACCAATTTCCCAGATAAACATTTAATTACAATTTCCAATTTAATTTCCACACGTCTAAATTAAATTTCAAAATTAATTTCAATTCTTTTATTTCCTTCCATTCTCTTGCATCACGTTTAATTAATTAATTTAATTATTTAATAACTAAATTCAACCCCTTGGATTAAACTTAATTAATTAAATAAATTAAATATAATTAATTAATTTAAATATGAACTTTTATTCACATTGCATTATTTAAATTAAATAACCATCAACATGATTTAAATGCAATTATTCTAAATATCTATTTCTCATCAAAAATGCTTCAGAATTAAATAACATCAAAGCAAGATAGACAATGACTCAACACACACAACTGATGACACACTAAGGCTAGGGTATAGACTTGACACATGTTACCTAGCTACTATCTCCCGTTCAACTTAACCGTTGGATCGACACGCTCAAACCTGTGAAGCCAGGTGGAGTCGATGTCATGTACCTGCAAACCTGCAACCAAGTAAACAACATCATACAATATATCCAGCATATAATACACACCGTGAAGAAGGAATTACGGATTCGTAGGGCGCTCGCAAGCGAGTGATGCGAAACTGTCTTCTTCACCAATACACTCATCGAAACTGACACTTCCATCATAATTCCAATAATCTCATAATAACATCTCATGTTAACTCTACAACATCATTAATCCATAATGCATGTGAAACAAAATCAGATAACTACATCCCACAATAATAGTTGTCACTCAATAGTAACAATCAAAACATCATAACAAAATATATCTAGTATCAAAGTAACTGCAACCAACATAGCATAAAGCAACTTGAACAAAAATCAAAACGGAAGGGTGTTACAAGACTCCTCATTCTTAGAATATATTTCTATGAATTTTGGATATGATTTGAGTGTTATATAATTCACAATTTTTTATCAAAGAAATAAATTAAAATTATATTCTTAATTGACACTCAAATAGGGAGGCATTAGGTTATAGCTATTATTTTAATTCAAGATTTGAATTCAACCTAGAGAAACACATATCAATCTACAAAATCCACTTAGAATCTCTAGTTTCAGTGTTACATCTCACACTACTATAGTAGGTGGATATAGTAAGTGGATATTTGAATGGAAATCATATATTATATGTATGTACACTATTTTACAAAAGCCCATAATAAAATGTTAGCCTACATACTTCAAGCATTTCTTAAATTCAACTTGATTGAAATTTTAAACATGCAATAAGATTTGGCTTATCTTATTCCAAGCTCTAGCATTATTTCTTATCATTTTCTGAAAATATAAAAAATAGGTGTTCTAAAATATGTATGTAGATGGACATCAAAATCAATGAAATATCAATTTGGTAGAATTTTTTACTATGCCTAGTTTTACTTAAATGTATGCAAAATAGGCATGGATATAAACACCACACAAATTATTTGGAAAAATGCCACAAAAAAATTGATATCATTTATATAAAACTATGGTTTGTCGCACTCCATTACAACAATTCATCCAATTAAGAGGTGATGTAATTTATTGATTCACTAAATAAATAAATAAAATTATTCTTAAAATTATTCTCTAGTTAAACTCATGGAGTGACCAATTTGAAAATAAATTTGAACATTTCAATCACTTAGATAAAAAATTATCCTTGAAGAATAATTAAAATAGTGTTATGCAACCAATAATATAGAAGCAATAAATCTAGCCTATTAATTTTTCTAAGGTTTCATTCAAGTATAATTTTGAATTCAAGTTTACAAGAAAAATAAGTCTATAATAATATTCACAAATAATATCTCCATGTTTATAATGTAAGCAATGCCTTCAACTTAATCTATTAATGGATATAGAGAGAAATGAAAAATAGATATATACTTGTAGGTTGGAAATATCATCAAGATGGAACAAAATTAAATTTTGAGTATACATTTTGGGGGAATCTTCGGACTATAGATGTTGACTATTTTCTTCATAATTCTAATAGTTTTAAATTCTAATTAGAGGTTTGAGTAAACTTGGTTTAAGGATGAACAAAAATAATAGTAGGAAGATCTCATTGCTGGGTTAATGCTAGTATATAAGAAAGGATATAATGAATTAGTAATAGAAGGAAATGTTTTTACAAAGGTTGAGGCCCCAATTGAGATATGTGTTCTTATGAAAAAGAAGCATTGAAGTGGTTACAATTTTTTTATAAGATCATGCATATATGCATTGCTATTGGGGAAAAATATTAGAAAATTTCAAGCAAATGCAATTGGCAGTTGTAAAGCCAAATAAATATTAAAAGCTTTCAAGCAAATGCAATTGGTAGTTGTAAAGTCAAATTTTACAAAATGGGTTGGTTTAAAACACTCTAGAAACTTTGAAGAAAATGCAATTGGTAGCTATAAATTCAAATTTGGTTGAAAAATGGGTTTTTTTAAAAGGCTTTAGAAACTTTCAAGCAAATACAATTGGTAGCTTTAAATCTAAATTTTAAATAATGGGTATTGTTTCTAAAAGGTTTTAGAAACTTTCAAGAAAATGCAATTGGTAGTTGTAAATCCAAATTTTAAATAATGGGTATTGTTTTTAAAGGGTTTTATAAACTTTCAAGAAAATGCAATTCGCAGTTGTGAGTCAAAATGAGAGCATGAAATAGGGTAATATATTCATTATAAATAATAATAAAAATTCTCATAATGTGCCTTCAATTTTTAAATGAAATTTTTTTTTGGAATTTTCGTTTCATTCGATTTGTCTTCATTTTACACAGGAAAAATTTGGTCTCATGGAATCCATCGCGGTTTACAAACTTGCATTTACAAATGCAATTTTAAATCACTGTGATTCAAGAGAAATAATGCCAACCTAATAAAGGATGCCCAAGTCGATGATATTTTAAGTTGAGATGGTGGCCCCATTGGAAGCTTTCTTCATTCCCTTCCATTCACATTCGTTGTTGTTCACATTCGTCATGCACGAGCTTAGACTGTTAGTCATTCATTTGATAGTGATAGCCTTTTAAAACTCCCTAATTCAAATGGATTTGATTGAACAGGGGTTCGATTGAACCCATTAAAATATGAATTTGTATTGATATTTTATTGTGGTTTGGCCGAACCATAGGTTCGGCTAAACCATATGGTTCGATTGAACCATTTGATGGGTTTGGCCAAACATACATGTTTGACCAAACCCCCTTTCCTATTGAAATTTTAAAAAATCTCATTTTTCCTTCCTCTTCTCAATCGTAAACCACTATTGTGGTTCCACCCACATACAAAAATTTGCAACATAATGTCTTATACATTCTGGCTTCATTCTAGAAGCTCATCTAGGTTTGCATCCACAAACTCTCCAAAAGCCCCCTACTCCACGTGAATAAGCCTCAATATATAGAGAATTTGTGAGGGTAAAATCATCATTGGTTTCAAAAACAACCAATCATTGCCACTTTGAAATTCCACAATCAACTTGTGGAGAGATAAAAATATATAAACAAAAAAAATTCCTTGCATACATGGCCTTCACATGGGCGCCTAAATCTTGGCCAATCATCTTGGTCAACTATGACACCTTCACTTATTCTTGGTGGCGCTGATGACTCCAAATACAAACATGCAACACCATGCAAAGCTTGTGGAACAAACAAGAAAATGCATGCAAGGAATACAATTGAACATGCACAAGCACATTCACCCCAAGTAGTCCCTACCAAGAAATGAGATGGCCAAAAGGAATATTTTCCCATTTATGCCTGAGAAGGATTTACCATTGCATAATTTCCACCAAAATTATAACTACAATTTTTCCACAAGCAAAATAATAAAGTTTCAAATCAAAGTATTTATTCTCCAAATCCCTAACCCTTACTCAAAATAGAAATTTTACTGAAATTAAAACATTTTTGCTGATGTAGGATTTCCCTTTCACCTTTGATGCTCCTACATCAAAGAATACCTTTAAAAAAAATTTCATTATGTTGTGCATTGAGATGTGTTCTCCTAGGTCTACACTTAGAAATATGTATCAAATATCAAAGATAGCAAGCAAGGATGAGAGAATATGTTTGAGATATGAGAAACAAATCAAATGAATGCTTTTAAATACTAGAGAATATAATCAATATTTTTTAAACCTATACTTATTTCAATCAAGGATAGAAAATAAAGGAAACCCATACACATAGATTTTTTTGAAAATTATACTTAATTTTAAAAAAATTATGGCTTTCCTTAGGATCAAGGGACATTTTCAATGCAACCCCAAATCCTCTAAATTTGATGGTAATATCCATAAAAAATTGGAACATGTTTGAATGAGAAGGTTTATAAAATTTATTTTGGATAGTAGACATGACCTTCTACTATATGAATTTTTGGATACTAATTGAGTTCATACAATGAAATAAAAATAAATAAATTCTCTAGAGAAATCTGAGACATCAAAACATTTAAAACCGCACTCCTTAAGTTTAGATCCATGTTGTTTTTTCTAAAAAACATCTTGAAAATATGATTTTAAAAGAAATATTTGTATTCAAAATATTTTTCAATAAGAGGATTTCTTATATGAATTGAAAATGTTTAGATCAGAAATTAATCCCTCAAAATGTGATTTGAGTAAGAAAATTAGTATATGAAAAGTAATTAATTAACTAGTTAGTGTTATTTTCCCTTTTATTTTATAATAGTTAATGGGTAGGGTAATGAAATGATTTAAAATTTTATAGATGTGTTTCAATAATAACACCCCTCAACATGAGAGGATATATCTTGCATTAACCTTAGGCATGCAATTATAATTTTATGGAAAATAATGTAGAGTGTAGAAGTAATAGGTGGAACACACAAGATGGTTAACAATAGAATTTTTGAGGCTATAGATTTTCTAACTTTAGTAAATTAACCTAAATTTGGCTAGAAGGAAGAGCCCTAGTAGATCTCACACTAGATTTCATTATAGAAATATTCTAGATTGTTTTCAATGAGGAAGTTACATTGATAAAACTAACAAATGTTGATTCTTTTACTATGTATATGGTAAGGAGGTTTGAAGAATGTAGGATAAAAATAATATTATCAAATGTAGTAGAAGTTGTGAGTAAATTTGATAATTGTTTTATCCAGTTTCTAAAATTTTCATATATCAAGATTGAGGTATTCTTAGGAGTAGCATACATGTTACTTAAATACCCAAATAACACGGTCATTTTAATGTTGTCAAAATTCTATGTGTTTCTAAATGGTATCAATCATGTGTCATAGTGTTGTTATAGTTTATTTGTAATTTTTTCTATGATTCCATTCTAAATTGGTATCAGAGCCTTGGTTTGAAGCAAATCCATGTTCTATTAAATATTTTGGTTGTAGTGAAATTTTTTCATTAGATTCATATTTTGGTAGATGAAATAAGAGTGTGAAGATTAAACGACTGATTGTAGAGACAAAAATTAGTTGTGAAGACATAGACATAAGAACTGTGTTGAAGTCGAAGGATAGGTGTGTGTAGGGAATTAGGAAGATGCTAAAATTAGTAGTGAAACATTCTGTGAAAAGTTCAAGTAAGTCCTAAAACTTTTTAATGGCAAGCCAAAGATCTTTAAATGCAAGCTCATCACTTCCATTTGTTATTCATGATGTGTTTCAGGATAAGGAAGAATATTTTTATAGAAAAGGTAATTTTAAGTTTCCAGATATTAATATTTCATATTTGTGGAATGATACAAATTTGCACCCTAGAAATATTCCCCATTTAATTACCCCTATCTTAGAAAATATAAATTTGATGATGCAAAATTGATCACTACCACTTTGCCCCATCCACCTAGCCACATCATTTTGTGTCAGTAGAGGAATTTTTTGTTGGATGTTGTGGTTGTGTTGCTGATATGTGGTTATCATTCATGTCAACACTATTAGCATTGGTGATTCTAATGGTTGTATATGTCAAGGATATTGAGAAAATTGCAATAAATATATTGTAGGCAGTCTATGAGGTTGAGAAGGTAATATTGATGGAAATTTTTGTACGTTGATGGTTAGAAGGTGTGAATTAATGGGTTTATTTCTAATCCTATACAATATGTTTCCTTAAAGTTTTAGAATTGTGCATCAAGAATTGAGAGAGTTATGAAGTTCTATGTTCCTATAGTTATTCAGTTACTATAGCAGGTGTTTCTAGAAGATGTGACTACAATTCCAATGAATTGAGTTGTTGTGTATATTTCTGATATTTGTAGTGATCATGGTCTATTAGTGTGGTATGGGCACATTGATTGGTGTGTTCATGATTGACAATTTTCCTTTGTGTGTTTGAATATCTTATGTTCTTGAACGACATGATGGTCGTAGCGTGTTACAGATCCTTATTGATTAATATATTTTTTTTGGCATGTTCAAGGATGTTAATTTAGGTCCTCACTATGTTGTGACCGACTTAAGTTGGTGTGCATTGAGATTTGTTGATGAACTGGGCCGACAGTTGTAATTTATTCTTTATTTGTGGCTGATAGAGTTGTTGATGTAAACTCATTTAGTAGATATATAGGAGACAAAAATTCTTCATTTTTCAGAGTGTGTGTGTGTGTGTGTGAAAGTGTGTGGAATGTATGTGAGATGTGCGAATATCATTTGATTTCAGAGCAAAGTGTGAAGAAGATTGAGCGAAGTGTGAAGAAGTGTTTATGTGCCTAACTGAAACTATCATCAAGCTTTTGTAGAAGCTAATTTCTCAGTTCAACCTCAATAGATGGATTTAATTTGGTTGTGTTTATGTAAGGCAATGAACCTTCCCTTTGAGAAGTGAGCTCTATGCAGTGTGCTTGAATGCATGTGCATTTCTTATTCATTTTTCATTATACTTCTAATAGGGTATAATCTTGTGGACTAACATCCACTGTGGTTTTTCCCCTAATAGGGTTCCCACGTATAAAATCTTGTTGTTCATGTGTTAGTGATGTATTGTTGATTTATGCTTGCACTGTTAATTATCAGATCTGAGATTAAAGGTTGATTAAGGTTGAATAATTTTAAATTTTGTAACAACTGATTCACCCCCACTCTTAGTTGGCTATCCTTGTTTTCCCAACATTTTTATCAGGGATACACACACTGCGTATACATCCATGCTCCATGCTTCCATCTTGAAAGGATTCCTACCCTTGCAATCAACAAAAGCATTACATTTTCCAATGGCTAAAAAGCATAACATCTCCTACCTCCCTTGACTAATGAAAATTGACCTTTTTCTCCTTTTTGACAATTAAAACTAAGTTCATTCCTTCACTTCTTCACTTATGCATTCATTCATGCTCTCTAACCCATTGTAACTCTCATTCTCTCACTCTCACTTCACTCTTCCTTCTACATCAATGTTATTCTAGCTGCAAGATTCTTGGCTCCAACATCATGTTCTTATTGTAACACTATTTCCATTGAGGGATCATCAAGCTTCATCATCTCTATGTGGTGGTGTCACTTTCTTCCTTATACTATTGGCCTTGATTGCTCAAAGTTTAGAAGGTGATATTGTATCTTATTGTTTATCTTGCATCATCATGTTTATTGAGTATCATTCTAGTTGTTTGTGCTCTCTATTTAAATACACTACTTCCTTTCTAATTTCTCTATCAATTTCTATATATCTTGTGGCTATATGGCTATTCATGGAGGTGGGAACACCAAAATAGGGTTCTAACTGAGGTAGGTCTCAAACAAAGCCAAACAATTTTCTTGTTCTTATGTGTGTAGGTGAATTCGAGTGGAGCTAATTGAATAATCAAATCATGGGTGGAAATATGTCTTTTCCTACCCTTTCTTCATCATTTCTAGAATACACCATTTAATTATTCATCTTCTTGTATTTGTTTTCATTTGTGTTTTCCTTCATTCTATCAAACTACAAAGCTCAAATAGTTAGACAACTAGTAGGTTCCTAGTGCTTTCTTCCTGCTTTCTAGACCTCTATCCTTACAAGATTCCAATGTGTACCTGAGATGTCAGTGCATTGCACTTGAGTCTAAGATCCGTGTTTCTATCCTCAAATAGTGAGCCATCTGGGAAATAGACAAAAAACTCTATACCTAATTATTTTGACCTTGTAAACACCGTGTTTTAGCAGAAGGAAAGAGGCACATTATATTTGCTTCCTTTTTATCCTCAATACCTTGTCCTTTTCAATATATCTATTCAATTTGGAGGTATTTTAGGAGAGTTCATTCCTTGGGGCTCTCTTTTGACTTGGAATCCTAGTGATGATGGATCCCCCTACTATACATTTTTGGTGAGCCTGACATGAAAGTCACTGAATCCATTCCCTTGTGTTGAGAACACTTCTCTCATGTCATGGGTGTGTTGTAGACCTATGTATTGTGAATCTTTATGAGCTTTAAAACTCATTCTATGACCTCTAGACATGTTGTTAGGAGGACTTTACAATATAGAGAGATGGATCCTTAGAAAGCTACTATAGGTCCCACCTTTGAAGAAATGGTTTCAACAAAATATACAAGTTTCTTCAAAGAAACTACTCGTGCTCCTACCACTCCCGCTTTTCCTATTGCCTCATCTATGGAGGAATATGATTCACTCAAGTTGTTCATGTAGAGTAACTTAGTTCCCTACATCACAACCTTTTGGAATTGGGGAACTATTTGGGGGAAGAAATAATTATAGCTAGGGCTTCTAGGGTTGTTAATGAGCTAAGAATTATATTGGATAAGGATTGAGTAGATCTATAATTTATTTGGGGCTATGTTAATATAATGGAAACTCATATCACATCATACAATCCTAGATTAGGCATTTCCTAGGACCTTGGACTTGAGACCACTGAAAGATAGATAAAGTTATTGATCCCTAGGGTGTCAGTATACATGGTCGAGATTATCCCTTCCATCAATTTTACCTTTGTTCCTCAACCATCCCCCACCATTAAAGTAAATAGGGTACCCTTGGGATTCAGTTTCACTACTCCCAATGATCTCAATGGAAATCCTAGGGTCCATGTTAGCTTAGTTGGTGGGATGTTTTCTAGAATGGAGGCTAGTGGCTCCATTGATTCTAGTGGTTTTGGTAGTGGTTCCACTAGCCCTATTTCATCATTTGACTTAGTCCTAGCTGTCTTGTTGCAGAACATAGGTCATATGTAGAACTCTTTAAAAAATTATCTCAAGAAACCTCTCAACCCATATTTCAACCTTTATTTCTCCATAGTCCTTTGACGATAGCCATTCTAAATAATCCTATCCCTCAAGGGATGGAGATTGTAAATTTTAAAAAATATGGTGGTAAGGGGGATCCTCAAATAGACGTTTCAACATTCAATGCCATGTGAATTGATTTCCACCACAATGCATTAATGGATAGGTTGTTCCAAAGGTCTCTTAAAGATACAACCCTTGAGTGGTACTGTTCCTTACTTGACAATTCTATATTCTTATTTGATTAGATGCTAAATCAATTTCTAAGATAATTCAAGCCAAATATTGGTTTGAAGATGGCCTTCTCAAATCTTGTCTGATGTAAGTAGGGAGAAAATGAAAAGAATTTATTTTATCAAGAATTTTATCAAGTTATATTATCACAATTTTTTTATCATTGTCCTGATTCAGATGTTCAAAAGGTCTTCATCAGGAACCTACACAAATCTTGGTAGGAAATATTTTCCACGATGAAGTATCCCTCTTTTCTATATTTGTGTGTTGCATTATTAGAATACTAGTAGATGGTTGCATAGTTTGGGGGATCTTCTTTGCACTCTCATTATAAGTGTAGGTATATAGTGTTGATATATGGTATAAATAAAGGTATTGAAAATGTGGTATTTGTGTCTAACAATGAGGGCCTAAAACGTAATAGGAATTTTATAAAATTATCAGAATCTTACACTATTATTTTTTAAAAATTATTGAAAGACAAAGCCTTAACATTGGTAGATCATCGACCTCTTAGTGAACCTGAACATGACTGGTATGATGAGCATACATTCTACCAATACCAACAATTACAAAAATATCATATTGAAAGATGTGTGTGCCTGGACTATAAGATATGAGACCTCATCGATTATGTTACTATCCATGTCTCAATGGTAAAAAACAAAATTCAAATAAGTTTATGGAAAACACTAATAGTGATCTACAAATTTATATAGATCCTTTTCCATCCCATTTTTTAAATTTAATTTCTCAATCCTATAAGTCCCTTGAGTTTATCCCATCAGAATATGTGAACATGGTGTCATTCACACATATTCTTCTTACCCAGTCTCCAAGCACATCACTTGAAACAAAAATTTCCTCACAAGACTTACCTTTGAATAAGGAGCCTTTTCCCTTATACATTCCTTCTCGAATCAGTGGAAACCTTGTGAGCAGTGTCCTAGTGGACCCTATGAGCTGAGTGAATATTATAACTAAAGAAGCTTTTTTTATAAATGTTTTGAATAATGAGGAGTATGAATCTAGCCAAAGGCCACTATCTATATACATGATGGACTCTCAATTCCTCCTATTAGCTCTATTTCTCTTTCATTCTTAGTAGGACCCATGACAATTGGAACTTCCTTTGTCATAATCCTAGAGTTAGACCTATATAGGATGAGACTAGGCATCCCTTATCTAGTCTTCATGAATGGCATCACTTCAATGGTTCATAAATGTCTTTAATTCTTATATGAAGTATTTATGCACATGGTGCATGGAATTGGTTACAAACCACTAGTGTTACATGGGGGCTTTTCATTGGACCACTTTTGGGCCACTCTAGTCTGACCTCTCCCTCCAAGGGGAGATTTATTGTACCATTCTTATGTAGAGTACAAGATTTAGAGCACAATGCTAAAAGTGATTTATCCAGTTTTTCCCTATACTATCTTCCTGAAAGTCTCCATGATTGTGTAGCAAGAAGCTACTTCCTCCTCCCAAAAAAATGGGAAGGGGACGCTTACTCACAACTAAGGGAATTCCTCTTCCTTGTCCTCTACTCCATCTACTTCTACTTCCTGCCCTATTGTGGTATCTTCAATTCGTGCTCCAATGCCTCGCATGGAAATTTCGATGGTGCCCACTTGGAAAAATACTAAGCGTGAAGTTTTCAAAGTGTACTGTAGAAAATTCTACCTCTTTCTAGGAGAGTGAAAGTACGATTTCACACTTATTTGGAACATTTTTAGTAACCTTTTATTTATGCATTTAAAAACCTCATTTTTGGGCCCCTACCTTTATTATGTATCCAAAGGCCTATTTTATTTATTTTTTGACACCACAACCCACATTGAATAAATGTTATTGATTAAATTAATACCTTGATATTAATGAAATCCTAAAGTTTTAGGTCAAGACCCATTCACCCATGGGAAAATGGGCCCTCATTAAGTGCCTTCAACTCAACTTTGAACATGTTTTTTGGCAGAATTTCAAGGTCTCAAATTTCAATTTCAATTGTCAACTTTTTGGATTTGATAATTGCATAATTAGAGAGGAATCTTATAAAGATAAGTTTCATATTCATTTTACACTAGCAAGGAATTTTTTTTTGCATGAGAGTAGAAGTATTCACATTCAAGATCAGGGATAAGTTAACCAAGCAAGAAAAAGTGACATCTTACAGAAACATTTTAGCTAGTTTTGCAGGTCTTCAAGCTCATTTTTATATCAAGATCAAGCATTTCCAAAGATTAATGAAAGATCTATTAGAACATAATAATCTACTAAGAGGGTGGTGAATCAGTAGATCTTAAAATTATAATCCTTATATACGCTTTGTGTAGATTAAGACTTAACATAAAAATTTATGAATAGGCACACACATAAGCATCACATAACGCAAGATGTATGTGGAAACCCATGATTAGAAAAACCATGGTGAGAGATGCTAATGGGAGCTACTGTCCTAATCTAGCTTCACAATCAAAGTTCTCTTACAATGTTTAAGGTTTTTTTCCCTAAGGAGACACCAATCCCCTAAGGTTATGAGCACCCACTCCAAGGAAGCACCCATTCCCTACTCTGATTACCTACCCAGATATTTGATGGCACCCACCAATCAAATTTATAATTGTGATAGTTACAAATTCTTCGATAGAACACAATTCAATGTTGCATCTTTCTTTTAAACTACTCAATACTTTATTTTTACCCTTGTACCTTCAACTATGCTTCATATCTCTTTTATTCTACTCTTGTAGGTTATTCACAATGTTAATTTAAATTCCTCTTCTTTCAGTTGCTACTAGTGTAGTCCCCCTTTTCCTGTTAGTGTATTATTTGTCCATCTTAAGAGACCTACATATACACTTTACATTCTTGTTGCACTTTCTTTAGGAGTTCATTCTTGTTCATGTAGTGTATTAAAATGCATACCCTTGCATTTTTATGCTTTTTTGGGTGCACCTTACTTTATTTATCCCTCTTTGTGGCTTAATTGGTCATAGTTTGTGTCCACAAGCCCTATGAATTACATATTTTTTCGGGCTAATCCTGACATTCTCCAATACATAAATGGTAATCCAATGATTCTCATCTATGTCCCTAATTTTGGGTCAGGACTAAAATGCCACTTAGGGTGTTTTTGTCCCCACGAGGTCTTGGTACCCTTATTTTGAGGCATCCTAATTAGGTCTCTTTTTGGTGTTTGTGCCCCATGTTGTATGACTTGGGACTAATACACCATTTAACTTGTGTCTTATTCCTCCTTGAGTCATTTTCGAGATTTAATTTTAAATTCTTTATAGGATTTAGCCTCCTTTCTTTAAAAAAATCATATGTCAGCTTAGTGTGATGTAATTTTGAGATATTAAGCATAGATAAGTATAAATACAATGTTCATTAATTCATTTTCATCCTAGCATCTTGAGTATTCATTCCTAAGGAAAATTTATGAGATCAAAACCATTCAAGAGAAATTCATCAAGCATTTGGAGCCATCATCAAGATTCAAGCGTCATATCAAAGATCTTGCATGATGTGTGTTGTGCAAAAATTTGTGATGTAGGGTTTTGATTCAAGCAAGCAATTCAAGTGCGTATCTATCAAGAATTCATTGGATTCAAGATCTATATCCATTGCAACCATTTCACACAATTTTTTAGACATTACAACAAGGATTTAGTGAGTTGTAACATTGCATGTTGTTCATTCACCATTTCCCTTCATTACTTTATTTCTTATCAAGGTTTAATTACCAACAAGGGGTTTGACCAAGGCAAACACAAATTCACTAACAATCAACAAGTTTTTCCCATCTTGCATATTTGTGTTTGTAGATCTAGATTGAAGACTTGAATATCATTTGGAGTGCAAGATTGTAAAGTCACAAAGTTGCATTACAAAGTTGTCATCTTCACAGAAAGTCACCTACAAGTCAGATCCAGAAGTTTCAAAGCTTGAGATCTAAGAAGAAGTAAGTGTAGACCTTGGAGCTTAGGATCACATTTGGAGTTTTCAAAAATTTAGAATGAGACTAATATGCCACCTTGGGTGTCTTAGTCCTCCCACGCATATTTTTGGGAGATTCTTTTAGATTCGGTTGCGACATCTAGATATACTATATTTTCCTTGAAAAATAGTAGCGAGACAATTTTTAGGGTCTGCAATTGCTTTTCTATTTTTCTGTGGGTTGTCTTCAAGTTTTTGTTTTAGTTCTGAGAATTATTTTTATTCAAATTTATTTCATTTCAAGTGTAATTACAAGCATATGATATTGCGCTCATTGCACTTTCTTTGGTTTATCCCTTGTATGAGATGTAGTATTTGGTGTTCTACTACTAATATTGCGGTTAGACGAAGTGCGAGACTCATGGCATCTCGCGATAAGACACTTGTTGTGGATCTTGGGTTATCAAGCTCTCTTACTTTTGGTGTTGGCACCAGTTCACTAGGTATGGACCATACCTTTGACACCTCTTTTTTATGCCTACCTTACCTAAAAGTATTATTCCAAGTGTTCAAAAAATGGTTGATCATATTCCTCAAGAAAACATAATGAAAATGCATGAAGACCTAGCCCATTTATAAGATAGTGTTAGTACCGAGAACATTTCCAACACTGTTATAACTACTGTAGATATTTTTCACCATGTGATGGAAAGTGATGAAATACTAGAAGTTGTATGTAACATAGCTCTTATATTTGGAAAAAATATTCCTCCCACCACCAATGGTGCTCAAACTTCAAACAATGTGCAATGAGGAAATCAAACTCCTCCCTCTTCAACCATACCATCCATTCCCACCTATACAACTCCTCAAGTGACCACAATGAGGAAACCTACTAGAAATATCCTTCCTACCTCACACATTTACACTAGTGCTCCTTATACCTATTTGTCACCTAATCTCATACCTCCTCCCACGAGAAATCGATTCATTTGTCCTTCCAACACATACAAACCACCACTCTATTAACCTCCATCCGAAATCACAAGCAATGATCCTATCATTAACCACCTTTTATAAATATTTTCATCCCTTCAACCCCAAGTCTCTACCATAAACCACAATAAAAATGGTCTACCTTCATACTATGTCAAAAGAAACACATTATCCTTGGAGATATTGAGAATTCTAGTGCCACAAGGTATAGAGATCCCTAGATTTGAGAAATATGGAGGAAAGCGAGATCCTACTAATAATGTTAATTCCTACTCTAATTTGTGTAGTGACTTTATCCTTGAGGACAAACTTTTGGCTAAAATTTGTCCTCGATCCTTGAAAGACATTTCCTTGGATTGGTTTTCTACATTACCAAATAACTCAATTCATTCATTCAATGAACTTGTTGAGGCCTTTATTGACCATTTCCAAGTTCACATGGTTCTTGAAATGATATTGGTTGATTTGATGAGATGTAATGAAAATGAGGGTGAAAAACTCAATGACTTTATTTCACACTACCAGTCGCTTTATTCCCAGATTAGTGTGGAGATTCTTGATTCCCACCTTCAAAAGATATTCATAGAAAATTTACACAGAAAAATACAAGACAACCTCACCATGATGAAATTATCTTCCTTCATGTACCTATGCACTGCCCTTCGAGAATTATAAATTCTATAGGTGCTAGTGAACCAAAAGCCACTCCTACCCATCCTGAAAAGTCTGAAACTTCAAACCAAAAAATTTATCAACCTTTCAGAAGACAAACTAAAAGTTTCCTTCAACTAAATTCCACCTCTCAACCTACCCAACCAGTTGATACCCAAGTAGCTACTATAAAGAAGAGTAATCCTTATATATTTTGGGATCCACAAAGTAAATTTACTCCCTTACCTGACACACTCCATAATATCATGACCTAGATCTTAAAAAAAACATTCTTACCTTACCTTCCATCTGACCCATTTACCCTAGCAAGCCATTACCTTTGAGATTTAGACACAATGCCTATTGTGATTATCACCAACAAAAATGACATGATATGAAACATTGAAAGCATCTTAAACATATTGTGCAAGACCTAATTGATTCTAATCATATCCAAAATTGGAGGTGTGAATGACAAAGGTAATAAGTTTGTGGCTCCTCCCAACAAGAATTTGCAAGTATTTACCAATCTGATGCCCAACCATAATATTTCATTTATTAAGGCTGGTGAAACTAAGCCCAATGTGATGAATGTTGACAGGGATGATGAAAATATGAGTAATCATGAACAAATTCCTATGGATGATGATGAATAGAGTCCTATAGATACTAATGAACAAATTCCTATTGATACAATGATAGGAGTGATTGACATCGAGCCTCGTAAACAGTGAACCATTGACATTACTTTATCTTCAAAATAAATAATTAAACATGCACCTGATGGTCCTCTGTACATAGCTAACATAATCAATGACAAGAAAACTCGTGGGATTTTAATTTATCCCATTTGTGGAGAGAATGTGATCACATAAGAACTATTATATGTGCATGAACTCATTCAAGATAGATATGATAAACCAAAAGCATGGATTAAAATGTATGATGGTTTTGCTCATGTTATGATGGGATCGATCATACTCCCATTACAAGTAGGACTCAAGAAATAAAATGTGTCATTCTCTGCTATATATTCATGTGTTTTCCTCTTTGTGGTGACATTGGGAGTAATTTCCTTCAAGAGTGTGACCTATCTTAGCATATTGCATTCCCCTTAGTGGTGATAGAATGCATTGCATCCCTTAACTGGTGAATATTTTATTCTTTATCTGGTCCTCTCTTGGAGACATTAGGAATGATGTCCCCTAAGAGTAAGACCTCACATGAACTAAGAAAAATCCCTTTGAGCATCTCTCTTTCTTTTTGTGTTGCATTTTCTCTTTTTCTCCTTACTAAATTCATGGAGGTATGGATTTGATATGGACTCCCTAGGGCTCACCTAGCGAACAACTAGCTTCACTAGCCCTTGTGAGCATGCATCTTGGACCTTATTAAGGTCATGGAGGTATGGCTTTAATATGGTTTTTTGGGGCTCACCTAGTGAACAACTAGCTTCACTAGCCTTGTGAGCATGAATTTTTGTACCTTATTTAAGTCATGGAGGTATAGCTTTGATATGTTCCCCTGGGGCTCACCTAGTGGACACCTAGCTCCCACTAGCCCTTGTGAACTTGTGTTTTGTTTGAATTATGGACAGTGCATTCCACTTGTAAACTCCTTTTTTTTTGACAAACAACCTAGACCTTGTCCACTGTGTTGGACAACCAATAGAAGCTTGATTTGTTGCAGTATTTATCTTTTCATTTTGACTTTTTGTGTCTTTGATGGTGTATGTTTGCGATCTAATTTTGGATTCGTATATCATCCGCAAGTGTTTTCCTTTATGCCTATGTTGGTATCCTATAGGATCTTGATCCTGGCGGCTTGATCATCCCTCTTGATTATTGTCATCCTTTCTTACTAACATTTGTACATATGAACCCCTCTTGATTGTGTTGTTGGCTACTTTAGTGTGAGTTTGAAGCAAGTTCATCTTCTCACTAAAGTGGGGACTAAATTTAGTGTAGTAAAATGCATACCCTTGCACTTTTACACTTCTTTGGGCCCGCCTTGCTTTATTTATCCTTCTTTATGGCTTAATTGGTCATATTTTGTTTCCACAATCCCTATGAATTACATGTTTTTTTGGCTAATCCTAACATTACCCAATACATAAATGGTAATCCAATGATTCTCATTTGTGTGTCCCTAATTTTGGGTCGGGACTAAAATGCCACCTAGGGCATCTTTGTCCCCTAAGGTCTTGAGACCCTAATTTTGAGGAATTGTAATTGGGACCCTTTTTGGTTTTTGTGCCCCAAGTTTCATGACTTAGGACTAATATGCCACCTAGGGCATCTTAGTCCTCCTTGAGTCATTTTTCAAGATTTAATTTCAAATTTTGGTGATATTTAGCCTTCTTTATTTAATGGATTCATTTTTTGGCTTGGTGTGATGTAATTTTGAGATATTAAGCATAGATAAGTATAAATACAAGGTTCATTCATTCATTTTCATCTTAGCAACTTGAGTATTCATTCTTAATGAAAATTTATGGGATCAAGAGCATTCAAGAGAAATTCATCAATCATTTGGAGCCATCATCAAGATTCAAGCTTCATATCAAAGAGCTTCTTCCATACTGTATGTTGTTGTGCTAAGATTTGTGATGTAGGCTTTTGATTCAACCAAGAAATTCAAGTCCATATCTATCAAACATTCATTGGATTTAAGATCTATATGAATTATAGCCATTTCACACAAGTTTGCAAACTTTACAACAAGGGTTTGGTGAGTTGTAACATTGCATGTTGTTCACATTTACATTCATTACTTTATTTTATTTCAAGGTTTAATTACGAACAAGGGGTTTGACCAAGGTAAACCTCCATTCTCTAACAATCAATAAGGTTTTCCCATCTTGCATATCTTTGTTTATAGATCTAGATTGAATACTTGAAGATTATTTGGAGTGCAAGATAAAAAAGTTGCATTACAAAGTTGTCATCTTCACAGAAACTCACCTACAAGTCAGATCCGTAAGTTTCAAGGTGTGAGATCCGTGAAGAAGCAAGTGCAGACCTTCGAGCTTAGGATCACATTCAAATTTTTAAATTTTTTGAATGTGACTAATACGCCACCTTGGGCATCGTATTCCTCCCAGGCATATTTTTAGAGATTCTTTCAGATCTGGTTCTAACATCCAAAGATTTTGTATTTTCCCTAAAAAATAGCAGTGGGACTAATACACAACCTTGGGCATCTTAGTCCTCTATAGCACATTTTGGTAGCTTCTTTACATTTTCAGAATCCTCACACAATCTCTAGACTTCCCAGGTACACACATCATATCTCCCTATTACATAATTTTATTATTTACATACCTCATTTAGCCTGAATAACTGGGCTTTGTAGGTTGAATGTTCATTTGTCTTTTCCAAGAATTTGCTTGGTGGTGAATGCCTTTAAAGCTGAAAGAATCCTCTCCTAGGTTCTACTCATTATGAATTGAATCACCTTTTGAGGTTGTTAGTCAATCTAATCAGGGCTCTTAGGACATAATCAAATGACCTAGATAGAATATGTAATCACCCCTTCTATTTTATCTTTAGTTAATTCCACCTATTAGAGCTAAACAAGGACATTGATGCCCTTCATGCTTATTTTTATTGTAACCTTCTTTGATGCACAAGAATCCTTGGTTCTCTGCAATCTTGCATCAACCAAAAATATTTCTATTTAGTTTTGATCTTGTTCTTGTTCCAATTGGTAGATCCAATGTTTCTTCATGTTTACTCGCCAGATCATGTGTGCCTAGGATTCCATTGTGGACATGCTCAATTTCCTTATTCCAATTTTTTAGCTCGATTGGATTATTTTCTGGTAACTTATCGCTTTCGGATTAAGTGGAATTTTCTTGTTCTTGCCCCGAAATAATTTCAAACCCTAACGGCTAGTTGGATCGATCGCGGATCTCACCCATTGCTTGTGGATCCTCATGGTGTGTTTAGATTTGTTCTATGGAGTGTCCCTGAGCTTACACATAGGTCCACACTTCATCATGCGCATTTACGATGGATGAATTTCAGATTTGAGGCCAACCTATTCTTCCACACATTACACTTTTCTTCTCAGAGATTATAGCGATCTTTGGCGGACTTAGATGTTTCTTGACCCATGTATATGATATAAAGCTAGTATTGAATCATTAGATTGATAGTAGAATTAAGAAGATAGACTATGATGTATATAGATTTTGATCTGTAATATTTTTTCTCACATGTATGAGCACTATATCTTGAGCATGTTGTAAGCAGGCCTATGCACCAAATCTGTAAGCCCGAATGTGGCTGATTGTTTGTAATCAATATTTTTGATAATAAGAATGTTTTTAACTGTATTTTCCTCCATATTTCTTGTTGCTTATGTTTTTTGACTCTTGTTGCATGGTTTGGAATGTTCTCTTTGAGGACCCTCCTACCATGACTACACCAAACTGGTATCAGAGTGAGATTTGTTCCTTGCAAGATCGTTACAAGTTGTAGAGTCATGTTAAAGATTTGTTGTAGGGTGGTGGATTAAGGATCTGACCTAAAATTATAGAGGACTTGTGTAAAGATGGCAGGAGGAAGGAATGGTAGAGGAAATGGAGCATGTTGAAATGTTGAGAGGAATTTTTGCTAGATTAGAAGCGATTGAAATGACCCATAAAAGAGGTTGACCGATTGATGATGTAAGTGATGAAGAAGTAGAAGAACAAGAAGAAGTTGCAAGAGAAGAGTGACCTGGCCTTGATCAGGGAAAAGAGAGGTTTATAAGAGCCCTAACCAAAGTGAACACTAAGCCACATTTCAAAGCATTGAACTATAATGGTAAGTTGGATTCAAATGAATTGTTAAATTGGGTAACATAAATGGAGAAATAATTTGATTTTGAAGGTACCCCAGATGATAAGAAGGTGAAATTTTCCTGTACGAAGTTGAGAGGACATGTACCCATTTGGTGGGAACATTTGCAGATTGATAGCCAAAGAAAAGGGAAGGAGAAGATAAGATCATGGGATCGGATGGTGAATAAATTCAAGACAAATTTTATTCCTGCAGACTATCAAATTAGTTTGTTCAAGAAATTGTAGAACCTAAAGTAGAAAGAATCAAGTGTGATAGAGTATACTGTGAAATTCTATAAGTTGAATATTAGATTTAGACATTCAAAAGATGAGATTGAACAAGTAGCTAGATATTTGAATGGTTTTAGGTAATCTATTCAAGACGAGATTAGTTTGATTAAGTTGTTGAGTGTGGAAGAGGCATATCAGTGTGCCCTAAAAGCAGAAAATAGGTTGAATAAAAGGCATGAACAAAGACAAAGAGGAAGAGGTCGAAGGTTTCAGAGAGGAAGAATATTTACTGGAGGAGGAAGAGTAACCTTTTTAGATCATAACAAGGAGGTCAATAAGAATGAAAATTCATACCGAAGAGATGATGTAAACTCTTATAGAAGAGGAGGATATGGTGGTTACAGAAATAAAGGGTATAGAAAAGATGACAGAGGACAAGAGAAAAGAGTATTTAGGGGAACTTTCTTTAAATGTGGTGGAGAAGGACATAGAGCCTTTGAATGCAAACAAGGAGAGACAAGTAGAAAGACTAAGAACAATAGGAGAAAAACCTTTGTTGAGGAGGATCATGTTGGTGATGAGCCTCGAATTTAGTCTAATTAGAGGGATAGAATCTCTTGCTATTTCTTGGATTACCATAAGAATTTGATATTATATGTTGACATTTTCATATAGTTCTCTTAAGACATATGACATTTGGACTAATTTCACCTCTACCAGTTTTAATGATATATATACCCATTATTTGGAATATCTATATTTATCTTTCATGTGATTGAAGAATGTTCTTAGGAAAATTATTATTATGTGATTATTATGTGTACTCACATTATTTTGCAAACATGATTGATACGCTAAGTTGAGAAATGCAGCTGCCAGCCGGCTAGGTTGAGGAAACATGTGAAGGTCAAACTTGGGATGCTAGCAAAAGATTATGCATTAGCCGCATGTAATTGCTTTGCACCAATCTTCGATGACATTGAGCATCAAGGGCATTACTGCAGTGGTTGAGTCCATGTTTGGGATTGCATGTCAAATGGATTCCTCTAAATGTGTAGCTACTGCTTCAACTTTCTCTCTCTTTCCCTAAATAGCATCCTCTCAATTAGTGGGAGTTGATGGCCCTATTTTAGTTTATAAATACGGCTTGACCCTTTTTTTTGGGGATCTAGCTAATGTTGAGTTGATTTCCATATTCTTGTACAAGTTGATTACCAACCATGTTTTTGTAACTGCATTTTCTAATAAATAATATGAGATTTTGAGTTGAATATCCAAGCTTTATATTAGTTTATAGGATACTCATCCAATGGGGCCCACTTGGTGAGTAATCTCTATTTTAGTTTAGATAGATTAGTGTTAGTCTCAGTTTGAGTACTTAGTTAAAATCCTAGAATTGACTGTTCCTACAGCCATTGGAGGTATGTTCTTTGACTGTTCTTGGAGCGAAGGCTGGTAGAGTAGTTTTTTGTTGAATGCATTGTATTTCCTTCCTAATATGCCTAATAAGTTTAGAATTTATTGAGTAATTTTCAACATTTTCTTTGTTTCCTTTCTTGCAATTTACTTTTAGTTTTAAGTTTCCCATAGATTGAGAATGAAGATGACCACTCTAGAATTCCTAGTTCACATATTGTGCTGACCCATTTCAAGTTCATGTCCCTAGGTTGACAATTGAAATATACCTTCGTAGTGATTAAGATGGCTATTCAGGTTAGATGTCCAATCTTTGAATTATGGTAGTAAGATCTGAGTTATTGAGATCATTATAGGAGGCCAACATTTTTGGCACCATTGTTGGGGATGGTGTCAAACTAGGAAAATATTTTGGAGTCATTGGTAGTTTTTATGCTTTAGTATTTTAGAAGTTTTCTCTTAGTATTAGATGTATGATCCACTATTTTTCCCCACCCATTCTTTGTGTGATTTGGCTGAAACTGAGTTGATACCACATGCATAGAAGAAGAAGAGATTATTTTGGGGGATTTCTTCCTAATAATCATATTGAGCCATTTCAGCTAGTAGAACTTCCAAATCTGCCCAGAGACAAAGAAGAAGAACTACAACTCTTTTTTGATGTGTTCCCCAATTTGACTAACTCTGAAGTTTTGCTTGAGGATCTAAATCCTATTGAAGAACCCTTTATTGTTGAATTTCATCAAGATATGGCTGATGCAAATGGAGATAGGCCTAACAAGCAGAACCAACTAGCTTTCCCCTTTCCCATTGTTGAACAAAATAAAGTGGACAACCTCAAGAATATCCTTGCCTCAGTCCTTCCTAAATTCTATGCGCTTGTCATAGAATATCCTGATACTTTCCTATTTGAGTTTGATATACTCTGTAGAAGCTATGGCTATACCACTAATGCCCATAGACTCAATCTATTTCCTACTACTTTGAAAGAAGCTACATTAATGTAGTTTATGAGCCTTGGTAGAAATACTATGAGAACTTGGGAAGATATGAAGACAAAGTTTCTTGAAAAATACAAAGAATATTGTAGGGGTAGTGACATGAGAGGAGGAGATATTTTTTGAATGCAGTAAAAATAAGATGAGAGTTTGGAATATTTTATTTCAAGGTTTTTATTTTATCTACAAAAATCTCCACATCATACACTTAATGAAGACTCACAAAAAATACTTTTCCTGAGAGGAATTAATGAAAGATGGACTGATGCCTTTGACTTAATGCTAGGAGGAGATATCACTCAAGCTCCTTGGGATGATATTAAGAAGATATGTTAAAAATATTTTAGGGCATCTTTGAAGAAAGGAAGAGCCTATCAATCCTCTACAGGTAAATCATCTAGTAGTGGAGTCTCGAGGATGGAGATTACTAATTTTTTGGTATATTTAAAGTAAGATATAATTATCAATCTTGCTACTCAGCTAGATACACTTCAAGCTAAAAAGAAACATGAGGTAGAGGAAATATTGATAGAATATTGCCCCCAGTGTAGACAAAGGAAGAGAGACTGTAGATGCAAGGTGATAACCAATATTGATAGTAAGCAAATCCCACCTGAGTTCAAACTAATCCAGACTCATGAAGACCAAGTCTACTTAATTGCACAAAAGAGGTCATGGGCTTTAAGACAAGGTATGCCACTAGATCAACTATCTTTTGCTATACCATATTTTAACTCTTATTCATTTGGTAACTAGTGGCAACCACCCTATCCATCCAACTATGGATGATACCCACCCCAATCTTGGAATAACCCACCTAGTACTTTTTCCAACTATCAAAATACCTCACCTCAATGGCAACAACCTCATAGGAATTGGCAGCAGTTTCAAGGACCTTGGCAACCACCTCCATGAAACTACCAACAAACATCTCAATGGAGAGGTGGCCAACAATGGCCAAACCAATTGATAGGGTAAGAGTTGGATGGAACACTCACTGTTCCATGCTCTAGATCCTTTCTTACAAGATCTCCTTGGTGTCTTTCTACACCAATTGAACCTATAGGACCTTCATCTTATCTAGGTGCTCCTTGTTCTTCTGGCCAACCCTACTATCATGTCAAACTTGGTGCACTACCTGCCAATTTGCCTTTAGCCTTCAATCTTCCCTAAAGACTAACTCTCCCAACTGACACAATTCATCTTTGTAGGGGGTGTTGATATGATTTTAAGATTTTATAATCATCTTCCTAGGGTTCTTGATAGTTACCCATAGTCCATTTGTCATTCACTACCCCCAAACCCTCACCTAGGGTTTTAGTTCCCTAATTTTAGGCTTCCCAAATTAGGCCTTTCCTTTGAGAGAATGAAGTAACTCTCCTAATTTCTCCAATGAACCCCAAGTATTTCCTATGGTTTCTTGGTCCTGATACCTAACACTTCAATATTTTCAAGTTCTCAACCCTTGCTTGACCGTACACAGGCCTATCCTTCGAAGTAGAAAATTTAGGCCTTTTAGAGCCATTTCTTGACCACCCGGTGAACTGTTATTTTGTTCTCCCATCACATGGACTGTTGGAACCTCCTCTTGATTACCAAGCCTCTACAATGCTTCCATCCACCTTTCTACCATGTGGTTTAGCAAGGAGAGGTCACCCCTGCAAGCCAAGTGTTTTACACTTCCTAACTTTCCTAGTTGGGCATTGTCAAGCTCGCCTAGGAGAAGTCTTCCTTCATGAATTCCTAACCCATAGAGACTCCTACCACTACTATGGATATAGGCATGGAGCCTAGCCACCATTTCCAAGATCCCATACACTAGGTACAGGGGAAGAGTGGACTAGAACTCCATTTCTGACAATCTGCCAGTTAGAACAACAAAAGAAAGAAACTAATTAATTGAAAGAAAAAGCTTGAAATGATGAAAACAACTATCTACAGATCCAACCAGTACTTGGAAGACAATTACATCACAAACCATATGCATAAAAATGCCTGGTTATGCCATTAACACTCTACCAAGAACAAAAACACACAAAAATTAGTTAATCTCCCTACTATCCTCGCTTGTCATTCATGAAAATGTCAAATTACAAGACTTCCAATGCCTTCCAACCTTTCACACAGGTCGAGGCAACCCTTAAATAGGTTTCCCAAAGTGTTTACACCCTCCTTGGTCGTATATTGTGGTTACAAGGTGGAAAAAGTGAAAAATGTCCCATTTTGCCACCTTTGCCACCCTTGCCAATTTCCTAGGAACTAACAAACATGAGTGTCTAAACTTCTAAGATGTGCCACTCCTGATAGCTCCTGATGAAGGAACTTTATTAAATCTCTATCTCTATAGCAATGGTCAACATGACCTTATAACTTCACAACCAAACTTACCTATGCCTAGTTTTTCCTAGGTGGTTTCTAGGTGTTTTTCCTGGGTGCTCCTACACCATTCTCCCCCTCTCTGCCAAAACTAAGGAATGGAAGGAGAGATAAGTGACATATCAATTCCATGCTTCTTGAACTTATCCTCTTGTACCCATGTAGCCTCAGATTCAAGCTTGTTCCTACACTTGATAAGATGTTCCATGTACACTTTCTTCCTTGTAGATTTTTGTAGTCTTGACTCCAAAATCTTCTCTGCCTGAAGCTTGTCTTGGTTAGGTAAGGATACATTGCTGATGTCCTTAAATATCTCCTTACTATTCTGATCCACATCATTGACTGATCCTTTGTACTTGATCAAGTCAGCTATATTAAAGACTGGTGAGATTCCTAAGTCGGTAGGTAGCTCAACCTTGTATGCATTTTTCCCATACTTAGCTAATATCTTGCATGGTCCTACCCTTTTCATCTATAGCTTGGTTGACACTCCCTTCTGCAACCTTGATTTATTAAGGTGAATCATGACATAATCTCCCACCGCAAAGTGCACATCCTTCCTTGTCAAATCTACCTTCTCTTTTAACTTTTGTATAGCTTCGGTGACTGTCTTCTTCACCTACTCCTGAATCTCTTTCATGGTTTGATTGAAGTCTTCTACATGTCCACTCCTATGTTCCATAGCTCCAAGATCCCTGAGCTCACATATCCCTCTTGGGTGCATTCCATACACAACCTCAAAAGGACTCTTCCCTATGGTTCGGTTCACACTATCATTATAGGCATACTCAGCTTGCGAGATTACCATATCCCAAGTCTATCCATATTCCTTAGTTAGACACCTTAGTAGGTTACGTAGCACCCTGTTAACCACCTCTGTTTGACCATCATTCTGAGGATGGTAGGCTGATCCAAAAGATAGGTTGGTACCCAATCTGTTCCATAGAGTCTTCCAAAAGTGACTCATGAATTTAACATCCCTTTCTGAAATAATACTCAATGGCAATCCATGAATCCTAACAATTTCCTTGAAGAAAAGGTGAGCAATGTAGCTAGCACCATGAGTGGTTTTACAAGGAATAAAGTGACTCATTTTACTAAATTTGTCCACTACTACATACACACTGTCAAAACCAGTCTTGGTCTTAGGAAGTCCTACCACAAAATCCATGCTCACACACTCCCATGGTCTGTTAGGAATGGGTAAGGGTTGATATAGGCTAGAATTTCTAGCTCCTCCCTTAGCTTTCATACACACAACACATTGCTCTACATACCTCCTGACATCTCTTTCCAACTTAGGCCAATAGTAAAACCTTTGCACTAGTTCTAATGTCTTATTGATGCCAAAATTTCCACTAAGACTACCATTATGCTTTTCCTAAATGAGGTTTTCTCTCATTGACCCTCTTGGAACATAGTTGATTCCCTTTAAACAACAATCCACTTTGCAAAGTATACTCTGAGTATTGGCTATGAAAATGATTCTCAAAGTTAGAACATACCTTGTAGGCCTCTGAGAAATCCTCATCCTCCCCATAGAGATCTTTGAAACACTCTATACCAATGCTTTTGATCTGTATTTCTTGGACTATCAGCAATCTTCTACTCATTGCATCTGCTACCTTGTTCATTTGTCCCTTCTTGTGCTTGATGGTGAAAGTAAAAGCTTGGATGTACTCCATCCACTTCAAGTGTCTATTGCTGAACTTCTCTTGGGTATTGATATAACTCAGTGCTTGATTGTCTGTAAAAACCACAAAATCCTTGGGTAGAAGGTAATGTCTCCACTTCCTAAGTGACTAAACCAAAGCATATAGTTCTAGATCATAGGTAGAATACTTCTTCTTGGCTTCATTGAGCTTTTCATTGAAGAAAGCTATGGGCCTGCCCTCTTGACTAAGCACTCCTCCTACTACAACTCCACTAGCATCACACTCCACAATAAACAATTTGTCAAAGCTTCGCAATAAGAGAATACGTTGAGTTGCCACCTCTTGTTTTAGTTTCTCAAAATCCTTTCTCAGCCTCTTGAGTCCATACAAGCTTAGTTTTCAAACCACCCTTGATTGTCTTTAGAACTGGTGCACATATGCCACTAAAGTTTCTTATAAATTTCCTATAAAAATGAACCAATCCATGGAAACTTCTTACCTCAGTCCCTATAGTTGGTGTAGGCTAGTTTAGGATAGCTTCCACCTTACTTGGATCCATTTTTAGTTTTTCTTGTGACACTACAAAACCCAAATATATCAGCTCTTGTTTAAAGAATTCACACTTCTCTAGGTTGATGGCTAACTTCTCCTCTTGCAGCCTCCTAAGAACCAACTCCCCATGCTTAAGGTGTTCTTTTTCTATCTTGCTAAAAATAAGTATATCATCAAGATACACCACCACAAATAACCTTGTAAAGTCTTTGAGTACTTCATTCATGAGCCTCATGAATGTACTAGGGGCATTAGAGAGGCCAAATGGCATAACTCTCCACTCATACAACCCATCTGTTGTCTTGAATGTTGTCTTCCACTCATCACCATCCTTGATTCTGATCTTATGGTACCCACTCTTGAGATCCAACTTGGTATAGTATTGAGCTCCTCCAAGACAATCCATCAAGTCTTCAATCCTTGGAATAGGGAATCTATATCTGATTGTGATCCTATTTATTGCTCTAGAGTCAGTGCATAACCTCCACTTGACTCATTTCTTTGTTGCTAAGACCACTGGTACTGCACATGAGTTGATGCTCTTCCTAATCAATCCTTGATCCAACAACTCCTGCACTTCTCTAGCCACTTCCAAATTCTGATCCGGTGTAAGCTTGTAAGCTGCTTTGTTAGGCAATGATGCTCTAGGTATGAAGTCAATTTGATGACTAATAGCTCTTTTAGGAGGTAAAGTTGTAGGTGTACGATCACTTACTATGTCTTTATACTTTTCAAGCAAATTCTGGACTACTTCGGGTATGACTAGTTTTTCAGTCTTATCTTCCTCTTTGGACTGCAACAAGACTACATATCCTTCTCCTCCTTTATGTAGGGTATTAAGGAACTACTTCCCACTACTTAATAGAACACTTGGTGTCTTTTACTGTCCTTCATCTTCTTCTAACAGTGACTGCAACTTAAAAGTCTTCACATCCTTCTTAAATGAAATTGTATTCTCCTTTCCATCATATATGGCACTCCTACCATATTGCCATGGTCTACCCAGTAGTAGATGACATGCATCCATGGGTAATACATCACAAACTAGCTTGTCCTTGTACCCTCCAATAGGGAACTCCACCATTACTTGTTCATTGACAAGAACACTCTACCCTTTGTTTAGCCATGTCACTTTGTAGGGGTTGGTGTGGGGTACCTTCTCCAATTTGAGCTTCTTTACTGCCTCTTCTGAGATAATATTATCTATTGAACCTTAACCTACAATGACCTTGCATAATTTACCAATTATCTTGCATCTCACTCTAAATAGAGCTCTTCTTTGTTTTGGTTCTTCCTTGATCGGTTGTCTGATCAAAAATCTCATAAACATTAGATTCTCTCCCATTTTAGATTCAATATGACTGATCGCAGGTGATTTTATGCTCATGGTGTCCTCTTGTGCATATGCCACCCTCTTCTCAGCATTTGAAGATGATGCTTTCTCCGGGAACCTATAAGCTGGATGGCCTACTTGACCACAATGGTAGCATTTCATGGTAGAAAAGTATGAATTACTTTTTCCTGCTCCTCTTCCTTTGTTTAATCCTCCTTGAGAACCTCTACATCTTCCATAACCTCCTCTAGAAGATGTTTCACCTCCATGCTCTATGGGTTTAGATTCACCTTGGTTTCTTTGCTCATTTCTCTTACCTTGGTAGCCACCTCTATGTCCTCTTTGATCTCTTTGATCTCTGCCTTTGCCTCTACTCTTAGAAGCCTAATCATGTTTCCTCTTGCTTCTTTCCTCAATCTTGATAGCTAACTGATAGCATTGATGCACTATCTTTGGACTTAGAAGAGTCATCTCTTCTTGGATGTTCCACTTCAAACCGTTCAGATATCTAGCTACTTTGAGACTTTCATCTTCTGAGACATTGGACCTCATACAAATTTTTTGAATCTCCTTAGTGTAGGTGTTCACATCCTAGTCTCTTTGCCTCAAACTTTTCCTCTTCTTGTGTAACTGAATCTCATAGTCATCTGGTATGTAAGCTTCTCTCACTTTTGCCACCATACCTTTCCAAGTTAAAATAGGCCTCTTGCCTTCCTTTTCCCTCTCTGTCTGAATGAATTTCCACCATGTCAAGGTAGATTCTCTCAATCTAGACTTGGCCGCCATCACCTTTTATGCTTCAGTGACTCCATCACATTGCAAATGGTTCTCCATGCCTTCTATCCAATCTAGGACTAAGTCAGCTTCCAATTTCCCACTAAACAATGGTATACCTTCAAGTTCTTTCCCACTCAAAGCTTTCAATGCTTTTAAGAATGGCTCCTCTTGCATAACAGGGTTAGGTTTAGGGGTCTTGTCTTCCTCTACAACCTCTTCAATATTTGGTTCCCTGCCCTCCAATCTATCACTGACCTCATCAGCCTCGATTTGTACATTGTTCAATGCTTGCTCCAGTTGAGCTAGTCTTTCTCTCAACCTCCTATTATCCTCCTCCTGATCTTCAACCTTCTTTTCCAATTCAATGTTGGTCACCATGGTTGTGGAACCACTGGATTCAAGGTCTAATATACACAATTCTCTCCCAAATCTTTAACTTGCTCTGATAACAATCTGATAGGGTAAGAGTTGGATGGAACACTCACTGTTCCATGCTTTGGATCCTTGCTTGCAAGATCTCCTTGGTGTCTTTCTACACCAACTGAACCTATAGGACCTTCATCTTATCTAGGTGCCCCTGGTTCTTCTAGCCAACCCTACTATCATGTCAAATCAGCTTACCAAGTCAAACTTGGTGCACTACCTGCCAATCTGCCTTTAGCCTTCAATCTTCCCTAAAGACTAACTCTCCCAAATGACTCAATTAATCTTTGCAAGGGGTTTTGATATGATTCCAAGAGTTTCTAATCACCCTCCTAGGGTTCTTGATAGTTCCCCATACTCCATTTGTTATTCACTACCTCCAAACCCTCACCTAGGGTTTTAGTTCCATAATTTTAGGCTTCCCAAATTAGGCCTTTCCTCCAAGAGAATGAAGTAACTCTCCTAATTTCTCCAATGAACCCCAAATATTTCCTATGGTTTCTTGGTCCTGATACCTAACACTTCAATATTTTCAAGGTCTCAACCCTTGCTTGACCATACACATGCCTATCCTTCAAAGTATCAAATTTAGGCCTTTTAGAGCCATTTCTTGACCACTCGGTGAACTGTTATTTTGTTCTCCCATCACACGGACTGTTGGAACCTCCTCCTTGTTACCAAGCCTCTACAAGGCTTCCATCCACCTTTCTACCATGTGGTTTAGCAGGGAGAGGTCACCCCTACAAGCCAAGTGTTTTACACTTCGTGACTTTCCTAGCCGGGCACTGTCAAGCTCGCCTAGGAGAAGTCTTCCTTCATGAATTCCTGACCCCTAAAGACTCCTACCACTACTATGGATATAGGAATGGAGCCTAGCCACCATTTCCAAGAGCCCATTCATAAGGTACAGGGGAAGAGTGGACTAGAACTTCGTTTTCGATAGTCTGCTAGTCAAAACAACAAAAGAAAGAAATTAATTAACTGAAAGAAAAAGCTTGAAATGATGAAAACAACTATCTACAGACCCAACCAGTACTTGGAAGAAAATTACATCACAACCCACATGTATAACAATGCCTGGTTATGCCATTAACACTCTACCAAGAACAAAAACACAGAAAAATTAGTTAATCTCCCTATTGTCCTCATTTGTCATTCATGAAAATGTCAAATTACAAATCTTCCAATGCCTTCCAACCTTTCACACAGGTCGAGGCAACCCTTAAATAGGTTTCCCAAAGTGGTTACACCCTCCTTGGTTGTATATTGTGGTTACAAGGTGGAAAAAGTGCAAAATGTTCCATTTTGCCACCCTTGCCAATTTCCTAGGAACTAACAAACATGAGTGTCTAAACTTCTAAGCTTTGCCACTCCTGATAGCTACTGACCAAGGCACTTTATTAAATATCTATCTCTATAGCAATGGCTAACATGACCTTATAACTTCAAAACCAAACTTACCTATGCCTAGTGTTTCCTAGGTGGTTTCTAGGTGTTTTTCCTAGGTGCTCCCGCTCCACCAATCCACCAGCTATATGTAACCATGTTCTCAAACCCAACAAGTTGGTATAATGGCCCCCACTCCTAATCCTAGTGCCAATATATATAAACCTACCCAATGACAAGCCCAACCCACACCCAACCCGAATAATAAACCACAACATCAGCCTTTATATTCTACTGATCCAAATCAATTTATTGTATATGTTGTGAATTTAAGTAACATACATCTGTGTTCAGGAACAAACTTGCAAGCTCCTTCCACCCCCATTATCACTGAGCTACTTGTGGAAGAGTAGGAAGAATCCTTGACTGATCCCACTCAACGTAGTGCACTTAAATCTCTTGATCCAACTCCAGCAAAGCAATCAGTACAAGACCCACCATTTCCTCAGAGATTAGAAGCTACCAAAAAAAAAAAAGATAAGCAGGAAACTAGCTTTGATATCCTACATTAGCCAAAGCATGTATGTGTGTAGATACCTATGTTTCAAGCTATAAAATATGTCCCTATCTATGATGGCAAGGTAATCAAGGATGCATGCCTCAAGAAATCGGGTAGGAAAAAGAAGGACCCCAGTACATTCCATGTAGTAGGATATCTTGCTAACATCATGCTTGGAAAAGTAACCATTCCCAAGTACTGTGATCCAAGTAGTCTTGTTGTTGAAGTTGTTATAAATGGAACAAACATAAAAAAATGCCTTGATTGAGTTGGGTGCAACAATCAATGTGATGACTAAGGACATCTTGTAGCAACTAAATATTGCAAACATGAGATCCACTCCTCCAGTCCTACATCTTGTTGATAGCTCCACTATGAAGCCAGATTGCATACTAGAAGACCTAGTGGTGATCCTTGACTCTTGGGAGTATCTAGCCAACTTCATGGTTCTCTCACCTAAAGCCACACTAGGAGGATATCCAATTATCCTTGGTCGGTCATTGTTAGCAACTGCAGATGCTTATATTGGATGTCATTCAAGTGATATGACCATTTTAGATGGCATGAAAACTAAAAAAATTGTTTTTTATCATCCAGCTCAGCCATCCCAAAATGTATAAATATCAGTATGGCCACATATTCATGAAGATGCTTAAGAAGTCAACCCAGTGGCTCAAATTATGATTCTTGGAAGAATTCCTTTCCTACAACTTCAATATGATGATGGGGTTTTATCTATTATCATTCGAAACCAATGTCAATTATAAGAAACATCATCCGGTTCTATAGACATCATGCAAACACTTTTGTTCACTCTGCACGATCTTCCTGCATCAACTATTCCCACAAACAACATTCCTGCAGCCATAGGTATGTTTCATGCAATTTTAACACCTAAATTTAATCTACCTTGTATTAATGAAGAAACTATGATAGATCTAGTCACACAAGTACAAGTGTCTGAGGGACGATCTCTAAATATCAATAGTAAATTAAATGAAGGACAACAGTTGATATTAGCAAATTGGCTGAAAGCCCATCAAAAAGAATTTTCCTAGGATTATCATGACATGAAAGGATTAGATCCAAAAATCTGCAGTCATAGAATCTATATTGAAGATGAATGTACCCCTGTAAGACAACCACAATGGAGAATCAACCCTGTCTTGAGAGAAATTGTCAAAACTAAACTACAAAAGCTGCTAGATGCAGGATTTATCTACCCTATTTTAGATAGCTAGTGGGTATCCCCATTGGTAATTGTGCCCAAAAAGGGGGGGAAATGGATATTTTTTTTTGACTATAGGGATCTCAATGCTGCCACTAAGAAGGGTCACTTTCCCCTAGATTTTGTAGACCAAGTCCTAGACTCTCTTGTAGGAAAATAATACTTCTCCTTTCTTGATGGATTCAGTGGATACAATCCTATTCAAATTACACCAGAAGACCAAGAGAAGGCTACATTTACATGTCCTTGGGGGATATATGCATATTATGTGCTTCCATTTGGGCTATGTAACTCCCCTGCCACTTTCCGGAGAGCAGTCATCAATATATTCTCAGATATCTCCCTTGACTGCATGGAGATCTATATGGATAATTTGACTACCTATGGTGCCACCTTTGATGAAGCACTACAAAAACTGAAGAAAGTACTCCATAGATGTGAGGATCAAAATTTTTCCTTAAATAGTGAAAAGTGCTTCATGATTATAGAGGAAGGTGTAGTCCTTGGCCACTACATTTCACACCTTGGCATCCAAGTTGATCCAAGAAAAATTGAGCTAATAAATAATCTTCCTATACCTGCAAAAAAAAAGGATGTTAGGATTTTTTTAGGACATACAGGCTATTATAGATGTTTCATCAAGAATTTTAGTAAAATAGTTGCCCCACTATATAGTCTCCTAACCAAATATGTGGAGCTTCAATGGACAGAAGGTTGTGACAAAGCATTTTCTAATTTAAAGATAGCTCTAACTCATGCTCCTATACTCAAAGGACTAAATTGGGAAATCCCTTTCCATATACATACTGATGCCTCAAACTATTGCATAGGAGTAGTCTTAGGAAAAAAGGAAGAAGCTATTGAAAATGCCATCTATTTTGTCAGTAAAAACTTGCAGGGAGAAGAATTCAATTACAAAGTTACACCAAAAGAAATGTTGGCATTAATCTATGCCTTGAATAAATTCAAGCACTATATCATAGGTTACAAATTTTTTGTACACACTGATCATGCAACCATTAAATACATCATGGACAAACCTCTAATCTCAAGAAGATTAGCTTGATGGTTGCTATTAATGCAAGATTTTGACATAACTATTGTGGATAAACCAAGGAAAGAAAATATGGTTGCACATTTCCTCTCAAGGTTGACATCATCAGAAGATACTCAAGCTATAGATGACTCCTTTCTAGATGAGAATCTATTCTCTATACGTGTCCAGACACCCTGGTATGCTAAAATAGCCAATTACCTTTTGATAGGGAGAGTTCCTCCTCACTTCTCCCCAAAGGAGAGAAGAGTGTTGATTGAAAATTCATTCCCTTTTCCTTGGATAGCTAGATGCCTATTCTATACTAGACCAGATCATGTTATGAGAAGATGTGTAAGAGAAGATGAAACCTATGACATTTTGCATGCATTCCATGATGAACTCTGTGGAGGCCACTTTGTAGAAAAAAGGACAGCAATGAAAATATTGAATAGAAGATACTATTGGCCTACACTGCACAAATATGTAGGAAGATATACAAGAAAATTTGATAGGTGTCAAAGGATGGGTAGGCCAACAAAGTTAGATGAAATTTCGCTCTATCCACAAGTGATAGTAACACCATTTGATAAATGGGGTTTTGATATTGTGGGAGCCATTGATCCTCCATCGAATGGTAAGTCCTACATACTAGTGTGTACTGATTATGTAACAAAATGGGTTGAATTCAAAGCTATGAAGCATGCAAGAGATAATAAGGGTGCACAATTCCTTTATGAAGAAATTTTCACAAGATATGGTGTACCAAGAGAACTAGTAACTAATCACGGAACTCATTTTACATCAGCCCTTAATACAACATTGATCAATTAATATAACATCAGCCACAAGAAATCCACCCCTTATCACCCTCAAGAAGATGGACAAGTCGAAGTGACAAACAGGGAAATTGAGGCCATCCTCACTAAAATAGTGTATATTCATAGAAAAGATTTGGAAAATAGATTATCATAAGTAGTTTGGGCTTACAAGACCACCAGGAAGACAACTACAAGCTTCACCCCATTCAAACTTCTATATGGGAAAATAGTCATGATGCTTATAGAATTTGAGTACAAGACTCTCAAAACTACTCTCCAATTGGGGATGGATATTTATAAGGCACGACAAGAATGGATCATGCAGCTCAATGAATTGGATGAGATGAGGAAAACAACTTTACATCATACCGAACTTGAGCAAAATCACAAAGTCAAATGGGATGATAGATTTATCAGAGAAAATAAATTTCAGCTAGGCGACTGGGCATTGCTTTATAATTCTAGATACAAGGTGTAACTTAGGATTCTTCTGCAAGATTAGATGGTTAGAAAACACACATGCATATTATCAAATCCACAATAAAATAATGAAGTGAAAAGGAAATGAAAACAAAACAAAAATGGAACAAGCTAACTCAGTGTCTTCAATCTCCATGGCTGACCTCCATTATACCTTCTAGCTTGCTTAAATGTGAAGTGCCCTCAAATCTTGATGAGCAATTCTAAACTATGGACTAGCCCTAAGCAAGTGTTGAAGGATTTAATATTAAATGCAAGAGAAAATCAATCCTACATGCAAAACTAAGTGACTAAAGGACAAATGCTAAATATTAAGAGATTCAAGAAATAAGAGATTCAAGATGTAAGAGATTATTAAGAGATTTTTTTAAGAGATCTTGAAATAACAAAATTGGCATTTTATAGAAAATACAATTTTGGATGGATGGATGAGATTGAAATTTGAGAAATTCCCTAGAATCAATGGTCAAAATTCAAATTGACAACTCTCAATTAGGGTTAGGGTAATATTCCCAAATGAGTGGACAAGATTTCATTTAAGAAATTAAATCAAGGATGGAGAATATTTGTAACAGTGAGATGAGAATTAGCAAGTAGAAAAAGGATGTAGAAAGGGGGAAATTGCCAATTTAAATAAAATAAAGAAAATCAATAAGATAATTAAATAACCAAAATTATTTAATTATGGAGGACAATTAGAAAGTGGGTAATTGTAAATAAATGATTTTATTTAAAATTAGAAAGAAATTTGGAAAGGATAATAATTTAAATAAACAATAAGAATTTATTTAATTATGAGAAGACCTAAATAATTAATGATGTATTAAATAAATAAATAAATTTTATTTATTTAAATAATCATGAGGAAGTAATTGACTAATAATAAGTAAATAAATTTAGGAATTTATTTAATTATAGGGTGACATAAGCAATTAGTGACGTATTTAAATAATAAATATAATTTATTTATTTAAATAGCCAAGAGGAATAAAAGACACAAATTAATTAAACAATTAAGAATTATTTAATTAATAGTTGATATTAGACTATAGGACATAATTAAATATTTTAAAATTAATATTGAGACGAAGCATGATATAAAAAAATGTGGTTTGTGAGTCAAGGCCATTTTTATGTGTCTACATTTTTCCCTCTTTGTCATAATGCAGCCTATCACATTGTGGAAAAGAAAATAAGTCAAAAATATACCCCAGTGCAAAATAGGATGAGGAATAATGACAAGGAGGGTTGTGGTATGCCCCCTCGAGAGGACAGGTGGGTTCAGAGAACACAAGTGTGCCGTCAAAATGGATGAGAAGACTAGAGAATGAAGGAATAGAAGAAACATTAGCATGGAAGACATTGATGTTAGGGTAGAAGAAAATGCAAGTTAGTGCAGAAAAAGAAATGCATGTTAGAGTCCTTCAACGTTTGCCCAAGTACTAATAAGTTTTGCTCGAATCATCATCAGGCAGTAAAAATGACACAAATGGAAGAAAAACACCATGGTATGACATAGATCAAGGTGTGGAAGGTCATCCACTTGCAAAACAGACAATCATAGACAAGGAATGTCCTAACTTATACTAAGGGTCATGTTGCCCTAGTCGTTTTTCCAAGACAATCCACAAACAATAGTCAAAGAAAAATAGAATAGGTCATGAGACATCATTGCACCTCTAAATCCTTCATGGGACGTCCTCAAGGTAGCTAGTAACATGACCAAAAGACAAGTCAACTAAAAAGATAAGACAAAATAGCCATTTAATTGTATTGCCAATGTTTGTTTGTCGAGGATTAATTGTTTGATATTTTGACAGTTTTGATGGTTTTACGGTTTGACGGTGCCTAAGGTCAAGAAGGACACAACCTGAAAAGGAAAATGATTTTTTTGACAAGGTCCAAATCCAAGAAGGAAACATCTTGAAGAGGACCAAAAAGTGACGAGATTGACATTTCGACTAATGTTTTGGCAAGTTGACTAATCTTGACTGTATGATTGATTAGCTTATGTTGTTTGATTTTGACCAATTTTGACATTGACGTTTCAAATAACTGTCTTGTGTCAAGAGTTTGACTATATATGAATATTTGACTAACGCAACCATGTTTGACTTATGATTTTTATTTTGAAAAACCTAAAAAGACTGACCTAATGTCTCGAGGACTCATCGACTGATGGCCTTTCCTTATGTAGCAAATGTGTAGAGACAACTTAGTTCAGACAATTGACAAAGATTGACTGACTTGACAAGATATGAGTGAATTTGGCTCATTTTTTGGGATTTTGACATTGATTTGGATGTTTTTGTGTTTTCTTCAAGATATTTTTCAATTTTTTAGGTCTTTTTTGAGAACTTTTTCTAATTTTTATGAATTTTTCAAGACTTTTTCTAATTTTATATGAATTTTTTATTTTTTGAGAAAATATTGTGACAAATGCATGTGAATGATGTTGACACACATGAATCTAAGGAAAACCATGATTTTTATACTAGTCCAGATGAATACCAATTGGCAGGTGATGATGACGATGACAACGATGTTTGACATGGGAAGGACACATCCCGAAACAATGTGAAGATGACAATGATATGATAAGAGGATAAAATGTTGCAGCAGGGCTAGGGACAAAGTCAATGAATTTTTTGGATGATGCACCGCGTTTGACATATTGTTGCATTTGGAATGACTTGGTGAGGACTAGATGGGATGACTTAGGATTGTAGGACCATGGGAAAATGGACGAAATGATAAGATTTAGATGGATAGATGGAAATGGGAGATGAGATGACTTGCCCCCAAGTGTAATGGTCCACATAAATAATTTATTCTACACATGATGCCTATTTTCCAGGTTTTCATCATGGTACTTATCCAAAGTGCCATAAGAATGGTTTTCACTATTGGACGAGATTTTTCTCTTTACTAGTTTTGCCATTTTTTTATTTTTGTGGTGTCATCATGATGCCTCCTTGTTAGGTTTTCATCAAGGTGATGATTTATTTGATTTTTCCATTTTTTTGTATTTTTTCATTTTGCCAGATAGCCTTGATGCTTTAGATAACCACTAATTTTGCTAAAGCCTTTGATAGTGCCGATGTAGAGACTGGTGCCATGGCATGCCAAAAATGACCTTTCCGAAGTAGTTTCCTTATCAGGATGATAGCGCTTGCATATAGATGATTGATTTCATTGTGATCCTTTTTGATATTGGAGTTGGCCTTATCAAAATGCGCACATCGTGATAGAGTGCCATGAGAGTCCTTATAATAAAGATGTGTTGACAAGATGTGATGGATTTGTGACATGGGATGTTTGGACTTTAAGGAGGATGTAGGATTATGATGGATGATGATGGATGTGGATGGCTTGTTTGGATGTATTGGTTTTACTCTCCAAAATTTAAGTGTCAGGTTAGGATTTTGTTTGGAACCAACATTTTTATATGTCTTTCTTGATGGCCATTTTGATGGCGGTGGAGATCTATTATATGTGGGAGTCCTCTTGTGTTGTTGCTCCACATTTTGATTGACTTTTGGCATATTTTATTTGCCTGATTCATTCTTTTCTTGACTTCACCCATTTTTTTTGGGATCAATTTTAGCTTCATTTGTCGACTTTTATTTTTGATTCATTCCCTGGCCTTTGACATGTGATTTTGGATTTTGGATTTGTAAGACTTTTGTTGGTTCCAAATGGAAAGTTTATTCATAATGGAATGATGGTTTGAGGTGTGGAGGGAAGGGGTGTTGGAAAAAATCTTATGACAAGGACTACTCCTGACACCCATCTTGATGTTTATACCTGATAAATTTTCTCGCAATTTTGAGGAGGGACCACTAACATCGTTAGATTTTTTGACTGATAAATAGCCAAGACCTTGATGTCTATAATCCGTTTGAACTTGTATAGGTTCTATAAATCCTTGCTCATGTAGGCCTAGTCCTTTTCCTTGATAATCCATGTTCTGATACATTCTGTTTGCGATAGGGTACTTGTTATTTTGGAAGCAAGATTCCAACCCATCCTTATTGTGTAAATTAATGCTCAAAATCTTCTCATTTGTAAGAAACCTTGCTCTAAAAAAGATAGATGATCCTAATTGATAGGATTTTGTAGCTTTACTGACATGTTGGATAGATTTCTGATTGACATCTATTAGTGTAATTAATTAATTATTACACTAGCATAAGTTAACTTAGGTTTTAATTAATCATATTAGTCCTAAGCTGCATTTAATCATTTAATAAAGTTGTTGAGATAAGATTCCCTTCTAGAAGATGAGTTGTCTTTTATAGAACTTATCTCCATCTTGTTATCATTCCCTAAGTAGTTTTTTATGGTTTCTTGTTGTCACATGAAGTGTGATTTGAATACTTGGCAACATCCTTTTCATTCTAGGTTTAGCACTTGCCTATATAATCAGCCATATGTAATCTTTGTAGTTCAATATTTCTTCCTAGCAAAGGTCCACCTATGCATCCATCATTCCAACACATCTTTGGTCTGATTTTCTGACATATCAAATTTTGATGATTCTGTTGGTGCTTCAAAGTTGATGCCAAAACCATCTTCATGGTCATTGTCATAGAGCCCACTGAATTCAGCTATAGCTTGATCATTTGTAAATATGTCCATGCTAGAAGAATCTTGTTCTAGGGGAAGATCATCTATGTGTCTTATGGAGGTAAGTGTCTCATCTTTTGAAGTGTCAATACTTGAAGTTTGGATGGAGTCATATTCAAGTGTTTCATCATGAAGGGCATAAAGGTCAAGGAGTGGATCATTTTGGAATTCTTCAAGAGTAGTGTCTTGATCAAAGATGGGGTCAGTTGGAATGGCATGATTGAAAATAGGGTATTGACCAAGGATAGGTTCATCTTGAATGTCATGCGTTTGGATGGACTCTTGACCAAGGATAGGTGTCTTTGGTATGCCATGATTGTCTAGGAGGACTTCTTGAATGGATGTAAAGATGGAGTCATGGAATGGACTAGTTTGATCTAGACAAGAGGGTGATGTTATGATTTCATGCTTTGGACTTGCCTCTTGACATGTATCCTCAAGTGTAGGTAAGAAGATGGGACTTTGGAGACCATGACTAGATATGCTATCATAAAAAAATGGAGTGTCTTGGAATGGATTGGTGTATAATGGACTAGGATATGACATGGAGGTTTGGACCTAGTTGAGGGATGATTGACTAGGATAGGACATGAATGCATGACAAGGATATGACATGGATGGAGGACTAGGATATGATGTGAATGGAGGATTAGGATATGACATGAATGGAGGAATAGGATATCATGTGGATGGAGGAATAGGATATGATGTGAATGGAGGACTAGGATATGATGTGGATGGTTGGCTTCCCTTGTCAAAGTAAGGGTGAGTATGACTAATGGAAGTTTTTTTTTAATTAGTGTTATGGATAGTGTTAGGGGACTCTTGATAGTAGATGGATAGAGTACTAGGAATTATGGGTTGTTGGTAAGATGGGTATATGGATGGAGGAATAGAGGTTGAGGAAAATTTGTGTTTGGATTGGAGGTATAGTTTTTTGAAGTCTCGAGCTAGTTGTGCTTGACCATTACTAATAAATTGGCATTCAATTTGACTAGCAAGCATGTCATAGTGACTTGAAGACATGATGGCAAATGGAATGAGACAAAGACTAAGACTATGTATGATGCAAGGTGACAATGCAAAGTTAAAAAAAAAGACCAAAAGTAATGTCAAATGAAAAGTGGTAATGAGTGTCTTATGTCAAATAATTTTTAGGAAAGGTTTACTAACCATTTAAAGTTTGGCCAATGTCTCAATTTGGACTGTCAAAGGACTGGTTTAAAGGACAAAATTGGACAAGGTGACAAAGTGAAGTTTCCATGCTAGACTTATGAGTTGGAAATGTCTCACAAGAGGACAATGACTAAGGATTGATTTTTTTGACTTGGTCCAATGATGATTTACTTTTTGAGACAATGGTTTGACAAAGTAAGGAAAGTTTTCCTATCCTAAATTGTGCAAATTTGAGGACTTAAGACTATGTCTATGAAGAAGATGATGGTGGATTGCAACCTGAATGCAAAATAATAAATACAAAGATGGATGACTTGAACAAGTGTCTTGATTTCAGACAAAGACTATTGGAAAATAATGTCAGGAAATCCATTTGCAAACGTTTGGTCTTGGGTTTCTGACAATAATAATATTTTTCCAATTTTTAGGAAAATGCATCACCGTCTCAAATGCATCTTTCCAAGAGGCAATTGCATCTCAAGAAGGAAAATGCATTGCAGATCAGATGTGTTTCAAATTCTATCAAATGTGTTCCAGGAAGGAAAATGCATTGCAGTGCAATGAGATGTGTCTCAAAGTTTAGAAAATGCATTTCAGGAAGGTAAATGTGTTGTAGTATAGTCAGATGCATCTCAAAGTCTAGAAAATGCGTTTTAGGAAAGAAAATGTGTTGCGGGATTTTAGCATATGATGTGTAGAATGGAAGATGCGGTGTTTCAGATTGCGAATGCAACGTGGAAGATAAATTGTGGCGTTTATTAAAGAAAATGTGTTGTGAGATAGGAAATTATGGAATTTATTAAATAAAATGTGTTGTGATATAGGAGATTGTGGCGTATGAAAGGAAACTGAGGCATTTACAGTTGTGAATGTGGCTTGACATAGTAGTTGCAGCTCAAAAATAAGTAGTTGCAGTTCAATATAATAGATGCAGCATTTCGTCAACCAAATGTTTCAAATGATAGTCAATTGCAGCATTATAGAGGGTGATTATGTCTTGAAAAAATAGATGTGGCTCAGGAATAAGAAATTATGGTTCAATATTGTAGATGCGTTGTACAAAGTAATTTCTGGAAAAATATTGGCAGTTTGCAACAAATTTCTTTTAGTTTGGAAGTGTTGTTTCAGATTTTGGGGTTGATTTTAATTTGTTCATATTGTCTGAATATACTTTGGAAAACACATGATGTTGTAAGAAAGTGAAAAACAACCAAATAGAAAACATTTACAAATCCCTATGGCTACAAAGGTAGTATTCTTTTGGATCCCACGTGGATTTTACTCCAACCATGTATTCTTAGGGAATAAATTCAAAAGCTTGGCCCAATGGGCTCCCCCTTATAGTGCACTCACTTCTCAAGGAAACCAAGCTTCCAACCCCCATGAATCTCCAATGGTAGGCTAATCGTATCTACTAAAAACTATGTAGGTGTGGGTGCCTTGGCAATGACCGTTGTTGCACCAAAGAATAGAAGGTTTTTGGTCACTAAAAATAAGGGTTTTAATTCAGGCACCCATTCGAGTTGTCATACATGGGGCACAAGATTAAGCTTTAGTAAGGAGGCACTCCAGCCTAAAGAGGTTAAGCTCAATAGGGTTCTGGGGAGTACTACTTGGTCTGTATAACATATCTCCACTTGTAATCCTAGGCTTTCCCTTAGGATTCACATTTCTATACTAGTTAGGAGTACCTCGGCTAAAGAGATTTTTTTTTGGTTTGAGTCACTTTGGCGTGAGTAATTTTTCCCACCAGAGTAGGCCCAGTTTCTAAGGTTAACAAAATCGAGCAAACATATCCGTAGTTCAATCAATCTTTGTTGAAAAATAAAGAGAGAGCACACAAATATGTTTGACTCACACTTGCATTGTTGTTATTTTTAAACCCAAATTGAAATATGAAGATGTGACAATTAACTAAATCACAAAACACAATAGACACGCATTCATTTTAACTGTTTGTGGTGTTATCAAGCAAAGGGTTCATTTTAACTGTTTGTAGTGTGAGCTAACTAATAGTTCATTTTAAACCCATGAAAGCAAGATTGTTCTTTTTAAACTCATGCAAATGCATGATTGATTAAATTCTTGGAAAAAACAAAAAATAACCATGGGTTAGATTCCAGCTTGAAAAATGTTGCAACAGAGAGATTAGTATAAAAAAAATCATTAATCTAGAAGCAAAAAACAAAAGGAGATTGAAAAAAAATAAAACAATTTTTTTTTTTACCATACATTTGCATCTCAACAAAGAAAATGCGGCTCGATGTTGTAGATGTGTCATTATCTCTGGTAGATGTGACTTGATATGGCTTTTGCGGCTTGAGATGGTAGTTGTGTCGCTCAAACAGTCAAACGTGTCACAACAAAGTGTTTGCATCGCTCATGCAAGAAGATGTGGTGCAATAGAGAATTTTTGTTGCAAAGACTATCAAATGCGTCATTCCGTACACCTGTACCTGCAAAAAAAATTGACAAAAATTGTATGATAACCTACAAAAATCTGTTAAAAAAAAAATGTTAGGTTCACCAATGTAATTGAGGATTTTTCTGCAAGATTAGATGGTTAGCAAATGCACATGCATATATTCAAATCCAGAATCAAATAATGAAGTGAAAAGGAAATGAAAAGAAAACACAAATGGAACAAGTTGACCAAGTGTTTTCAATCTCCATGGCTAACCTCCATTATACCTTCTAGCTTGTTTAAATGTGAAGTGCCCTCAAATCTTGATGAGCAATTATAAACTATGGACTAGCCCTAAGCAAGTGTTGAAGGATTTAATATGAAATTCAAGAGAAAATCAATCCTACATGCAAAACTAGTCAACTTGCCAAAACATTAGTCAGAATGTTAGTTTCGTCACTTTTTGGTCCTCTTCAAGATGTGTCTATCTTGGATTTGGACCTCGTCAAAATGTCATTTTCCTTTCCAGGATGTGTCCTTCCTAACCTTAGGCACCATCAAACCGTCAAACCGTCAAAACTGTCAAACTATCAAACAATTAATCTTCGGCAAACAAACATTGGCAATATAATTAAATGGTTGTTAATTTTTGGCTATTTTGGCTATAATGCAAAAAAAAATTAGACAAGATGGCTAGGGCCATATTGGGTTGCAAAAGTCTTTCCCAATGGAGCTGTGTAGCTTACATCCATTGATCCTACGAAATTCAAACTACTGGTGAATGGGAACCATCTTAGATTATATCACAGGCCAGCTTCAAAAGAAGAGTTCTTGTAGCAGTTTGTCTAGCACATAGAGCCCGAACACAGTTCCTACAGCAATGAATTTCCTACAGCTGAAGGCAACGGACCGAGTGTCCCTCCTTCCGATTAACTGAGGTACATATTTATTATAATAAATATTTCTACTTTTGTAGAAATTCATTTCTTCACCCCACCTTTCTCTCTCTTCCATCATTTCACTTTACCTCGCCCTATTCCATCACCATCAAATGCTCAATTATTTCACATCAATGCAAGTAGTATTTTCTCCCTGATCAATGATATGATTTCTCCACCATCATATTTGCATACATTCATGTACGTGCACATTAATTGCATTCTTAATTATCCTTTTGAGCATTTTATTTAGTCACATTATGATAAGATGGACATTCACATAATCATATTTAACTCCCCCATGAAATTAATCTTGCCACTCCACATGTGAGGACACGTGTCAAAATTTAGGTTGGGGGGAGGGGTAAGCTAGATATAGAAATTTTTCCACATGCCGATATATGATTGTTTGTGTCAACAAATCTTGCTGAGCTGATTCAAAATTTAAAATGAATGATGACTCACATGTGTGATGTGACACTAAAGTACCACTACCATTCCCTCTCATTATGATTCCTTTTAATACCATTTCTTCTCTTCTTAAATCCGCCATGATTCTGTAATACAAGTGGCAAGTTGCTAAAACTAGGGCAAAAAGGAAATTCAGTCAACGGATTCACCCAACAAAGAAGACAAGAGAAATTTGAAAAATTATAGAGGTAATTTTGTAGGGTGACAAGTTGAGTAGAGAAAATCGGAGGCAAACTCATTTGGAATGAGCCCTCAACTCATGATGTCTTGTTATAAGACGCAACATGCTTGGCTGAATTTTAGAATTGCAGATGGCTAGACTATTTTCTGAAGTTGGATGGTTTCAATGAGGGTATTACATTGCAGTTTGGTCGAACATTATGAGATGAAAATGCCATGGTGAAAGGAATGGAGGTCATAGCGACTGAAGAATTAATTACTGAAGTTTCAAGGTTACCAGCTAACGGTGAACCATACCCTATTTCTAAGGATGTCAAGACAAATAGATCCATATTTACAATGCATGGGGACTCTCCACTCACAATTGACAAGAAAGGTACCAAGAGGCTCTCTCAACCCAAGCCATGGAAGCAGGTTGCTATGCATATCATCAAGTACATTACTTCCAAAGGTCGATTATTGAACCTGCCCTTAGTACATTTCAAATTGCTGAGTCATATGCGGCACAAGAGGAAGATGAATGTGCCCAATGTACTATATAACCATCTCTCTATTATGGCAGAAAAAACATAAAAAGGTAGAGAAAACTTTGTATCCCACCACTGTTTGATTAAATTCATGGTTGTAAGAACTTTGCATGATACAAACCCTGGAATGGCCTCCGATGATTTTGCAAAAAAATTTTGCAGTCTAGACCTGAACCCTCCCAGCCTAGGGTTTCATCTCAGTCATGTAGGTCTCACAGAAGTTTGAGCACAGCCGAAGGCACCTATGGTGCCTAAACCTTTGGTGCTAGTATGGATTCTCCAATTGAAGAAAAGGCCATAAATATTAGTTCCTTTGACTATGAGAGTGAAAAATAAAATTAATCATCACGCTCTGATGATGTCCCAATAAAAACTATGATAAGGAAAAGAGCACAAAAGAGAGAGGCAAAAGCAAGGAGAAGAAAAATGTAATTTGCACAGGAAAAAGTGCCAAGCCCTAAGAAAAGGAAGGCTAGCACTGTTCATCCTGTAGCCAAAGAAAAAAAAATCCCTCTCAGGAAATCAAAGTCGGCCAACCCTAAGCCTGATGGGACATCGGGTGAAAATACAGATGCTCCAATGGAGCAAGAGAAGGGACAATAAATAGATGTGTTCGAAGAGGCATCAAAAATGAGCCTGGTGGATCTTGTTGTCATCATTGGAGAAGTTGAAACTCAAGAAAATAAGGAAAATGAGGACTTCCTATAGCAAGACCAAAAATGGGACTTCCTACAAAAAATTTAGGAAATAGATCAGGAGCCCCTACAACCACCACTAGAAGAGGAACAAGAGGTCCTATAGTAGAACACGGAAAGAGGAATCATACCTCAACAACTTGAATCGATAAGGCCTCTTGAATCTATGCAGATAGTCCTCTATGAGAAGCAACTGTCTACAAAATTTCTAGTAGGAATCCACAACCCTCCTAATTTTTAAGTTCATGTAGCTATTTTGAATTTATGGGAATAAATACAAAGAAGAGAGGAGAAGTGGAAAGAATAAAATGAAATATTGAAAAAGGAAATTTAGATGAGGGATGAGATGATCGAAGAAAACAACGAGGAGATTGTTTTTCTAAAGGAAAGGATAAGTGGCATTTCAACTCTGGTGCCACAAATTTTGCAATGTAGAACCCCTCCAAGGGTTTACGCCTTGCACTTAAAGGAGAAATAACTTTCCTTCAAAATTTCAAGAATCATCTCAGGTCTAAACGCCGCCATTGAAACCCCTACTGAATTTTTCAATGCCTATAGAATTTCTTCCTCTGAAGTGAGAAATTTATTGTGTGAATTCTATCTACATAATTTTTTTGTCGCAAAAGATAAAGATTGGAACCCACTGCCTTATGTTGGAGACATATAGCTGAGATAATTTATGTCCTAGGTGCATAATGAGATTAGTTGGGGTGAGCAATACAATTCTCACAAGAAGAAGTAATCTAGTATTCCCCTAGCCATCAGGGCTAAATCTAAGAGCCCCAAAGACATTCATATATATTGGAATAGATTTCTCTTCAGGCCAAGCTATGGTGACTGAATCATGCCTTGGATTGAGGATTTCTATAGTGAATATGAAGTGAAAGTTGCTGCAAAATAAGATGCTATGAGAGGATATCTATCCCAGCATTGGAACTTGCTGACTGATGAACTAAAGCAAGGTGAGCCACACACTACTCACAATTATGTTGTTGCATTGAAGAGAATTGAAAAATATATCTATCTTGGAAGAATCAAAGGACGTGAATGGCTTCCCTTGACTTTCCAGCCTCCCATCCTCCTATGACCTATGCCTAACTTTTGATTCTACAAATATGACACTGCAGAAGAGCAGTAGAGATGGAGATGACTTGATAAGTTGGTCGGGTTTTATTAGAATCCTGATTCACCTACTACAAACACTGACATTGGACAACTATTAGTTGCAAACTTTAGGGCCTTAACAAAGCAGAAGCATAACTCTTCCCCTTCTAGAGGACCAACAAAACATTAGGTTGGGGGGAGTGATGAGCCTAGAATTTATTCTAATTAGAGAGATAGAATATCTGGCTCCTTCCTTGATTACCATAAGACTTTGATATTATATGCTAAAATTTTCATATAGTTCTCTTAAGGCATATGACATTTGGACTAATTTCACCTCTGCCAATTTTAATGATATATATACCCATTATGTGGACCATTTATATTTATCTTTCATGTGATTGATGAATGTTCTTAAGATATTTATGATAATGTGATTATTATGTCTACTAACATAATTCTACATACATGATTGATATGCTAAGTTAAGAAATGCAGCTACTAGCTAGCCAAGTTGAGGAAACACATGAAGGTAAAACTTGGGATGCTAGTAGAAGATTCCACGTCAGTCGCATTTAACCGCTCTGCACCAATCTTCAATGGCATTGAGCATCAATGGCATTACTAGTGGTTGATTCCACATTCTCTCACTTTCCCTAAATAGCATCCTCTTAGTTAGTGGGAGTTGATGGCCCTATTTTAGTTGATAAATAAGGACTGATCCTTCTTTATTGGGAGCTAGCGAATGTTGAGTTGATCACCATATTCTTGTACAAGCTAATTACTAGCCATGTTTCTATAATTGCATTTTTTGATAAATAATATGAGATTATGAGTTGAGTATCCAAGCTTTATATTAGTTTATAGGATACTCATCCAAGGGGGCCCACTTGGTTAGTAATCGATGTTTTAGTTTAGATAGATTAGTGTTAGTCTTTGTTTGAGTACTTAGTTAAAATGTTGGCATTGATTGTTCTTGCAACCACTAGAGCTCCGTTTTGTGACTATTCCTATAGCCAAGGCTGGTAGAGTAGTTTTTTGTTGAGTTCTTACTCTTTCCTTCTTGTTATGCATAATCAATTTAGATTTTCGTGAGTAATGTTCAATAGTTTCTTTGTTTCCTTTCGTGCAATTTACTTTCAGTTTTACGTCTCCCTTAGATTGAGAATGAAGATGACCACTCTAAAATTCCTAGTGCACATATTGTGCTGATCCATTTGAAGTTCACATCCCTAGGTTGACAATTTAAATTTACCTCCATTGTGATTAAGATGGCTATTCAGGTCAAATTTCCAATCTCTCAATTATGGTAGTAAGAGTTGAGTTCTTGAAATCATTATAGGAGGTCGATAGATGGATCATCTAATCAATCGGAAGAAGTAGAGGTATTGGTGAATAGGAGAGTGTTGTGTCAAGGTAAATTGGAGAAAGAACCATTGGAGAGAAAGAATTTGTTTAGGACCAGATGTAAGGTAGTTGGTAAATGTTACAAAGTGATCATTAATAGTGGAAGTTCAGAGAACCTGGATTCTGAAGAAATGGTAACCAATCTGAAGTTGGAAAGGTTGAAACACTCTAAACCCTATCAGATAGCATGGATTGAAATATGAGCATAAAATAATGGTAAGTGAACAATGTCTAGTGAAATTGAAGATATGAAACTACCATGATGAAGTTTTGTGTGATATTTTTCCTATGGATATATGCCATATCTTGTTGGGAAGGCCTTGGCAGTATGATTGATAAGCTATTCATGATGGAAAGAAGAACATATACACCATTGTTGCTAATGGGATGAATAATACTTTGTTACCCTTGGAAGATGTTCCTAAGGCTAAGATTTGTACCACCACTAGAATGTGTTTGGTTGATCGAAGAATATTTCTAGATGGACTAAGACATGAGAACATGTGTTATACATTGGTGACTAACAAAGTTGAAGACTTGAAGCATGTAGAAGGACAACTTGGGGAGATAAAAGAGTTGTTCATAGAATATGAGGCTATCATTTCAGATGATGTACTTGATGTATTACCACCTATAAGGAGAATTAGTCATTACATGGATATGATTCTTGGAGCTAGTTTTCCTAATAAAGCAACACACTGGATGACACAGACAAAGAATGAAGAATTTAATAGACAAGTGAAAAATTTGTTGAGGAAAGGTTTGATCAGAGAAATTTTAAGTCCTTATGCAATACCAGATGTGATTGCACCTAAGAAAGATGGAGAATGGAGAATGTGTACTGAATCTAGACCCATAAATAGGATCACAATGAAGTATAGATTTCCTTTGCTCTGGATGGATGACATTATGTATTGTTTGAGAGGAGCTAAGTACTTTACAAAGATAGACATGAAGAGTGGATATCATCATATCAGAATAAGAGAAGGAACATTTTGATTTTAAGTAAGACTAGATAGGAACATTTGGATGAAATTTTGATTTTTAGTAAGACTAGAGAGGAAAATTTGTTGCACATAAGACAAGTTTTGCAAAAGTTGAGAGAAGAACATCTGCTAAAAAACCTTAAGAAGTGTAGTTTCATGAAGGAGGCATTGGTATATCTAGGATTTGTGATATTAGTGGATGTATTGAAGATGGATACTAACAAGGTGAGAGCTCTTGTTGAATGGCCTACAACTGAAATCATTGGAGAGGTAAGATCATTTCATGGATTCGTTAGTTTCTACTGAAATTTCATTGGGAGTTTTAGTTCTATTTGTAGCCCTATGATAGAGACAATGAGATGAGACATGAAGGAGTTTAGATGGACATCTAGAGCATAAAGAAGTTTTGAATTGTTGAAGTAGAAGGTAATGGAGCAACCTCTGTTGGCTTTACGATATTTTGATAAGGCATTTCAAGTAGACTGTGATGCAGGTGGAAATATAATTAGAGTAGTGTTAAATCAAGAAGGAAGACCAGTAGCCTATTTCAGTGAGAAGTTGAATGATGCAAGGAGAAGATATTCAGTATATGATTAAGAGTTCTATACCATAGTTCAAGCTTTGAAAAAGTGGAGACATTACTTGATATCTAAAGAGTTTGTGTTGTATACTGATCATCGATCTTTATAGTATTTGAATAGTCAAGGTAAGTTGAATTAGAAACACATGATATGGGTAGAGTTCTTATAGAGTTACACTTTTGTCTTGAAACATAGGAGTGGAAAGTCAAATGGAGTTGTTGATTCTTTGAGTAAAAGAAGCAATTTATTGGCACAGATGAGACTGGGGGTATTAAGAGTTGATGAATTGAGGAACTTGTATAAGGAAGACACAGATTTTGCAAAACCTTGGAGAGAATGTAGAGAACCAATCTTAGAGGATAGAATTTAGTGGTTGGATTATTTCATCCAAGAGGACATGTTGTTTAGGGGAGATCAGTAGTGTGTACCCCGAGGCTCGATGAGGGATACATTGGTAAAAGAGAAACATAGAGGAGGATTGGCATGCCATTTTGGAATTGACAAGATAGTAGCATTGGTGAGTTAGAATTCATTTTTGCCATAGATTCGTAAGGATGTCAGGAAATTTGTATAGAGTTGCAAAGTTTTTCAAGCTGCAAAAGGAAGTAGTCAAAATGTTGGATTGTATAAGCCTTTAATAGTACGAGAAAGACCTTGGGAGGATATTAGCATGGATTTCATACATGGTTTTCCTAAGACATAGAGAGGTAATGATTTAGTATTTGTGGGAGTGGACAGATTTTCTAAGATGGCACATTTCATACCTTGTAAGAAAACAACGGATGTAGTACATGTAGTAGATTTTTTTTTAGAGAAGTAGTCAGATTGCATGGATTACCTAGGAGTATTGTTTCAGACCGGGATACAATGTTTTCTGGTTACTTCTAGAGGACACTTTTGAATAATTTGAGGATAGATTTGAAGTTCAATTCTACTTTTCACCCATAGAAAAATGGATAGATAGAGGTAGTAAACCAGAGTTTGGGAAATTTACTGAGATGTTTGGTTGGAGAGAAAATTGGAAGTTGGGATTTAACCCTTGCACAAGAAGAGTTTGCCTACAAAATTTGAATGAACACGAGTATAGGAAAGACACCTTTCGAGATTGTTACTGGAATTCATCCTAGAGGTATATCAAAACTAAGAGACATTAGTAAGGAAGCAAAAAGGAGTGCAAAAGAAGAAGAATTTGCAAAACATATGAAGATGCATAATCAAGTGAAGCAACATTTAAAAGATATGAACCAGAAGTATAAGGAGAAGGAAAATGAAAGAAGGAGAGATAAGGAATTTGAAGTTGGATATGAAGTGATGGTGTATCTAAGGAAGGAAATATTTCCAATTGGCACATATAGTAAACTTAAAATGAGGAATTTTGGACCCTATAGGATATTGAAGAAGTTTGATTCTAGAAATGCATAGAATTAGAATTACACGATGACATGGGTATTTCGCCTAACTTCAATGTTGTAGATCTACATCAGTGCGATGAAGTAGAATTCAGTGAAGACAATAAGGTGAAGTTGGAAGAACAACTTCCTAAACAACAATCAGATGAGATAGAAGAAATTTTGGATTTCAGAGATGGCAGAAAGACTCATGGAAGGAAATACAGATAATTTATTGTGAAATGGAAGGGTAGACTAGTGGAGGATTCTTCTTGGATTTCTCAGGCTGATGTAGACCCTACTAGTTTTCCTTTGGAACCAAAAAAATGAGGGACTCAGTTTTCATTAACCTCGGATGTCTGATGTAGGAGCATCCTTGGTTCTTAGTAATCTTTCATCAACCAAAAATATTTCCATCTAGTTTTTTTCTTGTTTTATTCTTGTTCTTGTTCTCGGTGGTAGATCTGGTGTTTCTTCATGTTTTCTTTCCAAATCGTGCATACCTAAGATTTAATTGTGGATGTGGTCAGTTTCCTTATTCCAAATTTTCAACTCGATTGGATCTTTTTCTGACAAGTTATCGCTTTTGCATTAAGTGACAGTTTCTTGTTCTAGCCCTAGAATAATTTCAAACCCTAATAGCTAGTTGGATCGATCATAGATCTCACCCGTTGCTTACGGATCCTCACGGTGTGTTTAGATTTTTTCTATGGAGTGTCTCTAACCTTACACATAGGTCTACACTTCATCATGCACATTTACCATGGATCAGTTTCAGATTTGAGGCCAACCTATTCTTACAAATGTTACAGTTTTCTTCTTAGACACTGTAGTGATCTCTAGTCGATGCGAATGTTTCTTGACCTACGGATGTGATATAAAGCTAGTATTGAATAATTATATTGATAGTATAAATAATAATATAGAGTAATATGTATATATATTTTGATCTGTAAGATTTTCTCTCGCATGTATGAGCACTATATCTTGAGCATGTTGTAATCAGGCGTGTGTGCCAAATCTATAAGCTCAGATGTGGCTGAATATTTGTAATCAATATTTCTAATAATAAGAACATTTTTAACTGCATTTTCCTCCATATTTTGTGTTACTTCTATTGTGTGACTCTTGCTGCATGGTTTGCAAGATAGAATAGGTAATCATCCCTCCTATTTTATCTTTAGTTCATTCCACCTGTCAAAGCTAAACAAGGACATTGATTCCCTTCATGCTTCTTTTTACTACAACCTTCTATATTCATCTTAAGAGACAATTGTTTCTCAGATGCAACATACCTTTTCTTTCCTTCTACTTGCAACATTCTCCACTCTACTTAATTCCTTCGACCTTCTCCTTTTAACCATCACCTACATTCAACATCGACCTCGATAATTTTACATAATACATTCTCTCTACTATGGTTCAATATTTATAACTTATTATTTATGCTATGAGATCATTGATCCATGCATCCACTCATCAAAAAACTAAAATATTTTTCTAATTTTGGCATCTACTAGTGGAACTGTTGAAATGATAGATATGGCTATTGGGGATGACCTTGTCCATCATATCCATGGCCTCTCCTCCATTGCCTCATCTACATCCTCTTATTGACACTCTTCCCTAGTAGATCCTAGTAAAATTGGATCTCCTCTAGGGTCGTTCTCAAGAAAAATAGGAGTTGGTCCTATTGTCTCTCACCATTGAATAAATCTATCCATCACCACCACATCATCAATTTCTAATGGGGTTGATTCATCATCACTGTTGCTGCCTACCTCACTCAGTTTCACATCCCTAATTTTAATCTAGAGTAGGTCCTTGAGTCTGATAAGGCTTCTAAAAGATTTTATATTTATGGGTATGGAACAAGAAACTTTATACACTTTCCCAAACTAGAACATAACTCATTTCAAATATTTTGGAACAATTTTATGATTATGGTGACCCATTGGGAGCTAGTTGGGTCTTATTAGTGATCCATCTATACATCCCTTGATACAACTATCATATGATATAATTGACCCTTAGGCACCATCCATGATCTATCTTCAAAATAGTAAATCTCCAAATTTCCAATACTCTAACAATGGTTATCCATGCCCCTAGGGAAGATCACCTGTAATCTATTAGGGAAAACTATCTAGTCAAGTATATGTGATGTTCTTGAAGGATATGGTAAGGTTAGTGAGAGGGAGTGTGGGAGAGAGGTAATGGGAGAGAGAGAGTGAGTGTGAGTGAGAGACTTGAGAGAGGGAGAGGGTGTGGGAGGGAGTGACTTGAGAGAGGGAGAGAAAGAGGGGGGTGGAGTGAGAGGGAATTATCTAGGTAAGGTGGGAGGGATAGATAGAGATAGGGGAGAGAGAGAGAGAATTACCTAGGTAGGTTACCAGAGGGAGAGACTTGAGAGAGAGAGGGGGTGGGAGGGAGATACCTAAGAGAGAGGGAGAGAGATGGAGTGGGAGAGAGTGGGAGGGAGATAGAGAGATAGATAGAGGGAACGAGAGAGGGTGGTAGGGATTGATTGAATGTGAGGTACGTATAAAGAGGGAGAGGGTAGATAGAGACAATTAGAGATGGTAGGAGAGAGGGAGGGAGGGAGAGGTGATATGCATAGATAGAGAGAAAATGATAGGGGTTGAGGGTATAGGGTTCAGGGATTAAGGTGTAGGACATATAGAGTTGATGGTTTCTAGGGTATTATGGTTTAAGAGTTGAGGGTTTAGGGGTTAGGCTTTATGGTAGAGGGTATTGGGTTGAGGGTATAGGGTAGAAGGTTTAAGGGGATGGGGTTAAAGGGTTTAGCGTTCAAGGTTTAGGGTTGAGGGTAGAGGATTTAGGGTATATGTTTGAGGGTATATGGTTGAAGGATTAGGTCGAGGGTCCAATGAAAAGGGTAGAGGGTATAGGGCTTGAGGGTTTAGGGTTTGAGGATTGAGGGTTGAGGAATTAAGGGTTGAGGGTTCAAAATTAAGGGTTGATGGTTTAATGTATATGGTAGAGGGTAGAGGATAGAGGGTTTAGGGTTTAAGGGTTGATGGTTGATGGTTAAGGGTTTAAGGTTGAGGGTAGAGGATTGAGGGCATAGGGTATAGGGTTGATGGATTAGGGTTGAGGGTCCAATGTATAGGGTAGAGGGTATAGGAGTTGAGGGATTAGGGTTTAAGGGTTGAGGGTTGAGGGTTGAGGGTTTAAGGGTTGAGGGATTAAGGTTTGAGAGTTTAGGGATTAGGGTAGAGAGTTTGTTTGGATTTAAGGGTTTAAGTGTTGATAGATTAGGGTTTAGGGATTAGGGGTTAGGGTAGAGGGTATTGGGTTGAGGGTAGAGGGTAGAGGGTAGAGGTTAGAGGGTAGAGGATAGAGGGTTTAAGGGTTTAGGGTTTAAGGGGTTATGCTTGAGGGTTTAGTGTTTAGGGTTGAGTGTTTAAGGTTTTAAGGGTTGAGGGTTTAGGGTTGAGGGATTAGGGTAGAGATGGAGGGAGGGATGGATAGATAGATGGAGGGACAAGTGAGATAGAGAGAAGGAGATAAGAGGAGGGAGTGACATAGATATATGAGTGTTGAGGATTCAATGTATAGGGTAGAGGCTCGAGAATAGAGGGTATAGGGTTGATGGATTAGGGTATTGGTTTGAGGGTATAAGGTTGAGGGATTAGGGTTGATGGTACATATGGTTGAAGGATTTGGGTTGAGATTCCAATGTATAGGGTAGAGGGTATCAGGGTTGAGGTTTTGGGGTGTAAGGGTGGAGGATTGAGGGAATAAGGGTCGAGGGTTGAGGATTTAATGTATTGGGTAGATGGTGTAGGGTAGAGGGTTTAAGGGTTTAGGTTTGAGGGTTTAAGGTTGAGGGTATAGGGTTGGGGGATTAGGGTTGAGCATCCAAAGTATACGATAGAGGGTATAGGGGTTGAATGATTAGGGTTTAAGGGTTGAGGGATTAAGTGTCAAGAGGGTTGATAGATTAGGGTGGAGAGTTTACTAAGTGGTTTTAATGGTTTAAGGATTGAGGGATTAGGGTTGAGTATAGATGGTAGAGAATTTAGGGTAGATGGTTTAAGGGTTTAGGTTTAAAGTGTTAAGGGTTTAGGGTTTAGGGTTTAGGGTTTAGGGTTGAGTGTTTAAGGATTTATAGAGTATAGGGTAGATGGTAGAGGGTTTAAGGGTTGATTTTTTAAGGTTGAGGGTAGAGGATTGAGGGTATAGGGTTGGGGGATTAGGGCTGAGAGTCCAATGTATATGGTAGAGGGTATAGGGGTTGAGAGAATAGGGTTTAAGGGTTGAGGGATTAGGGTAGAGATTTTACTAAGTGGTTTTAATTTTTTAAGGGTTGATGGATTAGGGTTGAGGGTATGGGGTAGATCGTTTAAGGGTTGAGGGTTTGGGATTTAAGGTTTAGGGTAGAGGGTTGTGGGTCCAACGTATAGGGTAGAGGGTATAGGTGTTGAGGGATTAAGGGTCAAGAGGGTTGAGGTTCTAGGGTTGAGAGTTTACTAAGTGGGTTTAAGGGTTTAAGGGTTGAGGGATTAGGGTTGAGGGTAGAGTGTAGAGGGTTGGGGGTAGAGGGTTTAGGGGTTTAGGGTTTAGGGTTTAGGGTTGAGTGTTTAAGGGTTTATAGGGTAGAGGGTAGAGGGTTGAGTGTTTAAGGGTTGAGGGTTTAAGGTTGAGGGTAGAGGATTAAGGGTATAGGGTTGGGGGATTAGGGTTGAGGGTTAAATGTATAGGTTAGAGGGTATAGGGGTTGATGTATTAGGGTTTAAGGGTTGAGGGTTTAGGGTTGAGGGATTAAGGGTCAAGATGGTTGAGGGATTAGGGTAGAGAGTTTACTAAGTGGGTTTAAGGGTTGATGGTAGAGGGTACTACATTGAGGGTATGGGGTAGATGGTTTGAGGGTTGGGGGTTGGGGGTTTAAGGTTGAGGGTAGAGGGTTGATGTTATAGGGTTGGGGGATGAGGGCTTAGGGTCCACTATGTAGGGTAGAGGGTATAGGGGTTGAAGAATTAAGGGTTTAAGGGTTGAGGGATTAGGGTACAAATTTTACTAAGTGGGTTTAAGGGTTTAAGGGTTGAAGGATTAGGGTATTGGGTGGAGGGTAGAGTGTAGAGGGTAGAGGGTATTGGGTTGAGGATAGAGTGTAGAGGGTAGAGGTTATTGGGGTGAGGGTAGAAAATAAATGGTTTAAGGGTTTAGGGTTTAAGGGTTGAGAGTTTAGGGTTTAGTGTTTAAAGGTTTAAGGGTGTCAAGTTTAGGGTTGAGTGTTAAGGGTAGAAAATTAAAGGGTTTAGGGTTGAGGGTTAAGGGTGGAGAGTAGAGTGTTTAGGTTATAGGTTTGAGGGTATATGGTTTAAGGATTAGGTTTGAGGGTATATGTTTGAGGTTATATGGTTGAAGGATTAGGTAGAGGGATTAAGGGTTTAAGGGTTTAGGTTTTTGGGTTGATGGTTTAGGGTTGAGGGTAGAGGATAGAGGTTTTAGGTTTTACGATATAGGGTTTAGGGTTGAGTATTTAAGGGTTTAAGGGTTGAGGATTTAGGGTTGAGGGATTAGGGTAGAGAGGGAGGTATCGATGGATAGAGATATGGAGGGAGAACTGAGATAGAGAGAAGGATAGAAGAGGACAGAGGGACAAAGATATATGAGGGTTGAGAAACCAATGTATAGGGTAGAGGGATGAGGATTCAGGGTATAGGGTTGATGGCTTGTATGGCTGAGGTATTAGGGTATAGGGTTTAGAGTATAAGGGTTAAGGGTAGAGGGTAGAGGGGAGAGAGACAAAAGGTGTGAGTGAGTGAGAGAGAGAGAGAGAGTTGAGAGAGGGCAGTGTTGGAAAGAGAAACTACAAATATCTTTTGTTGTTGTCATTGATTGAAAATCTAGTCGATAATTGGGTACGCGCATCATCATTTTCTCCTACTAATAGTTAGATCGCAAATAGTTAAGGAAGAACAGAGCATCTGATATTTTTGGGTTCATCAATTCTCATGAAGATTTTCTATTAATATTTTGTGTTATGTATCTCAGGAAAGGTTGATCAATGTATGCTTAGTGTTATCTGTAAATCTTAGTGCCTTGTATTGATCCGTGTGCGAGTTAAAAGATCTTGTTGGCTAATTATCAGTTTTATCAATACTTTATCTGACTTCATGAATGTATCATGTTGTGGATGTTTGGGAAGAAATCTTTTAAATATTTTTGTATTCGAGCATATTTGTTTGGGTCCTAGCTAAGTTAGGGCCGACTATCATGGATGCACATTATACTTTACTCATGATTTGAGCCGATGATTGTAAATATTATTATTTTCTATTGATGTCGACATATGGGTGATTAATTATTAGTTTTGGATATATATAAGAGATCATTCATATAATTTTGATGTATGTACAAAGTTTGTTGATGTGAATTGCAAATAATAGCAGAGCAGAAGAGCGATAATGCACATCTTCACTTGTGAATAAAGGATCTATTTTGCGAGTGTGAGTAGAATAGATTAGAAGTGTAAATCAGTTTATAAGACTAAATATTGAATATTGAGCCTAATTGGAACTATAATCAAGCATATGTAGATGCTACTTTTCTCAGTTCAAACTCTCAGATGGTTTTAATTTGATTCTCTTTGTAAGGTAGTGAGACTTCCAAAATTGAGTAGTGAGTTCTAGGTAGTGCGCCTGAATGCAAGTGCATTCCCCATATTGTAAACTTCATTTGAGTACACTCAAATTATATTGTGGATTGGACATCCATCATGGTTTTTCCCCTAATAATATTTCCATGTAAAAAAATCTTGTGTTATGGTGTTATGATTGTTTTCTTCTTGTTCATGCATTTTTATTGAATCTTACAAGTGTTTGAAGATAAAATAAAGTTAATTTTTGCACAAAGCTAATTCACCCACCCCTCTTAGTGTAGATTATTTCCAAAAATTTTCACTAGAGCTAGTTCCTCAAAAGAAGAAGTCTAAGAAATCAGGGAGATCTTGGAAAGTGTTTCAATGGATTTAAGCAGTCTTCAACAACAACTTTTGGTGTCCCTAGATAATCTTGATCACTCAAAGTTTGAAGTTTAGAAATTGCAAGAAAAACTCATGGATTCAAAGAAATTAATTGAGTCCTTGAAAGACAAAATCAATAAGTCCAAAGAGAAGAGAAAGGATTTATTTGATCAAATTAAGCAGAATGACAGTAAGAGCATTAAAGATGAACAACTCAGTCAAGCTCTAAAGGAAAATACATAAGAATGTGAAAATATTACTAGAGATAATATAGTCCTAAAGCATGAAATGGAATCTATAATGATGAGGATGATCAAGGAGATTGAAGACAAAAAGAACAATGAAGAGAACCTAACATAGTGCTTGAAAGAAAAATCTGAAGTACGCAATCATTTGGACGATGAATTGGAACAATCTAAAAACAATGAGGAAATGTTGGAAAGGTAGATTGATGATCTCAGAGATGAACTTGCTACTAAAACTGAGTACAAAGAAAAGTTCAAAGTTAGCTCAGCCAAGCTTGATGAACTTATTAGTAGTCAAAGGACAAATGGTGACAAGCGAGGTCTTGGATATGAAGAAGGAGAAAGTTCCAAATTAGGAAAAAGGATATCCAAGAAAGGAATTCAAATGAACAAATATGGAAGGTATCTGGTAAGACAACCTAATGCTCAGATATTTAATGGATACTATTTCAATTCCAATAAATTTAGACACATGGCTACTTAATGTAGAAGTAGGATAAAACAAAGTGGCCCATCATTATGAGGTTAGTGCTTTAATTACAATAAGTTTGGTCATAAGTTAAATGAATGGAGAAATGTGATGAAAAAATATCATAGAAATTTTAGATGTTATATATGAAATAGACTTGGCCATATTACTAACTAGTGTAGATCAAAATAAAATCATTGGAACAACTCGTCTAGAAAAAAATATGTTGTGTGCTATGACTACCAAAAATTTGGTCACATTGCTACATACTATTGGAACAAAAGAGGTCCACTAAATCAAAGAAGGAACATGCAGAAGGTTGTTAAGGGAAAATGAAAAGTCACTACAAATGTCGTTAGGAAGTAGATGCAAAAGAAATGGGTGAAGAAGAACCCTTCTATTGAATAAAATGCACTAGCACTAGAACCTACGTCTAGTAGTTCATCTGGGAATTAATTTTAGGCCTTTGGCCTAGGGGGAGCCAACAAGAAAATATATTAAACCCCTACTGATAACTAACACCAGGATGTAGATAAGTTCAATAAGTGCATTGATGCCCTATAGATGTTGTTGAACTCATTGGAGAAAGCAATATGCAGTATGTAAGATCTACAAAATATTTATCTACTAGACATTCGCATGAAAACAATATACCCGGATGAGTTAGGGTAAAAACATTTATTTTGAGAAAAAAAGGGTTAAGTATGCAAGTGATAAAATTCACTTTTTATCTTCCATTTGTCACTTTTCATTATGAAGAAAAGAATTTTGGAGAGCTCTAAGATAGACCTTGGTGAATTAAGGTGAAATTCAAGTGTGAAGGCGATTCAACAATCAAACTACAATCTGACGAAAAGGTATTTATCAAAAAAACTCTGTGAAGTTGTGAATTGGTGATTATTTCTAGTCCATTAGTAGTAGAAGTTAAGGACAAAAACCACCCCATGTTCAAATGGCATCCCTACAAGTCTGTTGAGACTGAACCATTAGGCGCTTTTTCATCTATTTTGTATGGTGTGATACACACAAAAGATATTAGGGCTTATATTCACGCTAATATTGAAGAGCTAGGAAGCTCAGAGCTGTTGAATCTATATAATAATCACATCATAGGAGAATATTTATGCGAAGCCAAAATATAGAACACTAGAAGAAAATAAATTTTCATAGATTGTTAAATTTCCCATCTTTGAAGAGTCGAAATGGATTCATTACATCTTGATTTGAGTTTATGATGAATTCATGTGGTTGAATATACCCTTAAAAATCCCAAAGGATGCTATGAATGTTGTAACAAGTCTAAATTCCTAAGGTGGATTACCAATTCTGAAATCATTGAAGAATCAAACTATCACTGATGCAACTGGTTCTAAGTATGACAGAAGAGCAATGACAATTGATGAAATTGTTGACGTAGATGTAAATTTTTCATCTATGGTTATTGGGTATAATATATATCATTCCAGCGAAGACAACTTTGTGTTTGGTACAACCCTTTTTTTTCCTATCAGATGGTAAAAGAAAATGCAAACTATGATCTCTGTGAATTGCTAAGTTAGCTAATGGAAAATACTGGGAAGATTCAGAAGTATAAGAAAAATCATTTAAGTATGGTAACCTACTATTATGCTTATTCTTTGACTTCATGGATGAGGTACCGAGATTCGAAAAGGTTCATTGGAAAAATGACAAACCGATAGCTTCTCAGATTAGAGATCTCTTTCATAAATTTGTAGACATTAAGATAACGAATGCCACTATCTAGGGATATTTGAAAAGTTTTTCAGAATATGATGCAGTCCAAAGAGAGGATTCCTACTTCCATTGTAGAGAATTATAAGGATATAATTTGTTTCATGGTGGATATTGATCAATGCATGATGGAAGCCACTGATCCAAGAATAGTCTCGATCATGCCGATGGGATATAAAGTTGAGGAGCACATTCTAGAAATGTTTGTAGAACATTTATTGAGCAAGCCTCTAGACTCATCAGAAGAGAGATTCAACACTTATGTCGAAAATAATATCTAGGTACATAATGAACTTAGAAAACTTGTAATAGTTATAAGAGTTAGAAAAGAGGTGGAAGTCTTAGCAGTATGGGTATATTGACATAAAAATTAGAAGAACCTAGAAGGAAAAGGAAGAAGCTCAAGAAGAAAAGGAGGTAGTCACAAATAAATATTTTGGTTTGGCAACACCATCTGCCCAAGCTAGGTCAACTAGAAGCTATGCACCCCTATCTACCCCTGCAAAAAATTCAATCCCTATAAAAACCCAATCTAAGGGATCCGGTAAAGATGGAAAAATGAAAAAAGATAAAATAAAAATGGTCTATGTGGCAGTTTTGAGGATGAAGAGACAAAGTTTGATGAAGGAGTCAAAGAAATCAAGCATCAAGGCACCAAGGTAGCAATAGTTAGAAAATTCAAACCATCCAATGGTGATGACCAAGCAAAGAAGAAGGAAAAAGCTGACCATCTAGGTATGCCAGTGGAAGAAGGAACAAAGTTTGATGAAGAGACAAAGTTTGATGAAGGAGTCAAAGAAATCAAGCATCAAGGCACCAAGGTAGCAATAGTTAGAAAATTCAAACCATCCAATGGTGATGACCAAGCAAAGAAGAAGGAAAAAGCTGACCATCTAGGTATGCCAGTGGAAGAAGTTGAAAAAGTTGTGGTTAAAGATGGAAATCTCAAGCCACTTTACAAATTTTATGAATCTTTTGGTAAATATTATCAGATAATTCCTGAGGAGGCAACAATAAAAAATTTGAATACTTTCAATAAAGTTTTGATTGAAATAAATGCCTAATCTACCTAAAATTTTATATGACATTTTGGAGATGAGGAGAACTAATGCTAGGTCAAAAGAAGAGAAAATGAGAGAAAGAATTATTATTGAATTGTGTCCAGTAGTATCTATGGAAGAAATGAAGTCAATACTTAATAAATCTAAGAATAAATTCAAAAGGAAAACAAGAGTGAATAAGTTGATGATTTGTCAAACCAAAGAAGTCACTGAAGAGGCTGAACAAATTATGAGAAAAGTTTTGTTAAACTTTAGAATTGATGTTATACTTGAAGGAACTCATGATGTTTCATCTGGTCTAAGAGAAGAAGAAGAATAGAAACAATATGCAACTAAGGATATTCAGATCCCTCCTAAAATGAATAATACATAAATGCCTATTGAAATTGAAGCTCTAGATATTGTATTAGTTGAGAAACTAGAGATCCCTGAAGATAAGTCAGATTCTGCAACTGAGGAAGTAAAGATTAAAGAGAAGAAAGTTGATGTTACGGAAATTCTTGTAGAAGGAAGAGACACTACTGAGGTAGTGAATAAATTTTTGGTAGAAAAAAAAGAAGAGTTTGATCCTGAATTGATTGAAGGTCTGATAGACCTATATACCCTAAGTCCAAATAAAAAAATGAAAGTAGCTTCATTTTCCCAAGCAAAAGCTGGAGAAGAACTGCTAAAGTCCCACATTGAGGACAGTGAACTTCTAAATCTTACATATGAAGTCCTAAAAAATATACTGCCCAATCATGTGAAAGGTCCAACTAGTTCTTGATCTTGTGAACCAAAAATGCTTATCAACTTAGTAAGTAATCACTTCTCATCACTTGATAAATTAGCTATGATTAAAGTGTTGAAATTGTTTTTATGTTAAAAGATTATATGGGCTGAAGGAAATGATAACAAATGATAAAATTTTGCTATCCACCTGTATGGAAAATATCCAAATTCTCTATCTGAAGGTGGGAAGATTTACAAGTCTTTTTTTTCATTGACAAAATTTACTAATGACAATGAAAACAAGGTTAAGGATCTGGAAAAACAATTAGTTACTATTTCTGATGTGTTTGATCCTTTAACTAGCAGTGTTGGAAAGTTAGAAGGTGAAGTGATATCTTTGTTTGACAAAATAAAGAGCTTAAAACATGAAAATGACAAATTGTTGCAAGAGCATGTGAACTTAGAGATCTAATTGGCCCAAAGATAGAAATTATGTCAAGTGCATTGAAATAAGCAGAAGATGCTAAGGCAATGGGTGATCTAGCAAACTTAGAGTCTACATAGACAAAATCCTACTTGGTGTGTGGTCACATAAGAATCTTGGAAAGTCTCAAAAGAGTTTAGCACATGAATTTGATTCTGCTAAAGAAAGATTTTCTAGATTTTCAAGTTTATGTAAGGTGAAGAATTTTGTTCATACTTAAGCAATTTGTTCATAACAATTTTGTTAAAGTTTTGGTATGCCGATTCCCGCCTTTCCATTGATCTGAAAAGGGGAGAGAGAAGAGTGAAAAATGCATAATCATCTTAGGGGGAGAATTGTATTTTGGAGAAGATTTTGGTTTTTGAAATTTTGGCAATGTAATTGATGTTGTTACTAATCCAACACTTAGTCATTTTTCACTAAATTTTGCCATCAATGCCAAAGGGGGAGATTGTTGGAAAGAGACACTGGGAATATATTTTGGTGTTTTCATTGATGGAAACTCCATTCGGTAATTGGGTACATGCATCATCATTTTTTCCTACCGATGGTTAGATCGTAAACATTTAAGGAGGAATAGAGCATCCAGTAGTTTTGGGTTCATCGATTCTCATGAAGATTTTTTGTTAGTATTTTTTCTTGTGTATCTCAAGAAAGGTTGATTGATGTATGATTAGTGTTATCCATAAATCTCAGGGCCTCATGTTGATCCATGTTTGATCATATTTTTTTGGGTCCTAGCTAAGTTGTGGTTGACCGTCATGGATGTGCATTGTACTTTAGTCATGATTTGAGTTGATAGTTGTAAATATTCTTTTCTTCTATTGATGCTGACATATGGGTGATTAATTCTTAGTTGTGGATATATATGAGAGACCATTCATATCATTTTGATGTATGTATGAAGTGTGTTCATGTGAATTTTGAATAAGAGCAAAGAAGAAGAGCGATAATGCATAGCTTCACTGGTGCATAATGGATCTATGTTGTGAGTGTGAGCAGGATAGAGAAAAAGTGTAGAATCATTCTATAGGACAGAAGATTGAATATTGAGCCTAACCAAAATTGTAATCAAGAATATGTAGATGCTACTTTTCTCAGTTCAAACTCTCATATGGTTTTAATATGATTGTCTTTGTAAGGCAATGAGCCTTCCCATTTTGAGCAGTGAGCTCTAGGCAGTGCGCCTAAATGCAAGTGCATTCCCCATATTGTAAACTTCATTTGAGTATACTCATATTATATTGTGGATTGGCTATCCACCATTGTTTTTCCCCTAATAGTATTTCCACATAAAAAATTCTTGCATTATGGTGTTGTGATTTTTTTCTTCATTTTCATGCATTTTGGTTGAATGTTACATGTGCTTTGAATAAAAAATAAAGTTAATTTTTGCACAACGCTGATTCAGCCCCCTCTCATTGTAGCTTTTTCCAATAGGTAGGAGGGAGAGAATTGAGAGAGAGAGAGGGAGAGAGTGGGAGAGAGAGAGGGAGAAAGTGGGAGAGAGATAGAGGGTAGAGGATAAAGGTTATAATGGTTAAGGGTAGAGGGTAGAGGGGAGAGCAATAGAATTAGGGTATAGGGGTTGAGGGTATAAGGGTTAAGTGTAGAGGGGAGAGGGGAGAGAGAAAGAATTAGGGTTTAAGGGTTGAGGGTAGAGGATAAAGGGTATAAGGGTTAAGAATAGAGGGTAGAGGGGAGAGAGATAGAAGGAGTGAGTGAGTGAGAGGGAGAGAGTTGAGAGAGAGGTAGGGGTTGCATTGAGATACTTGAGAGAGAGAGGGAGGGAGTGGGAGAGAGATAGAGGGTAGAGGATAGAGGGTATAAGGGTTAAGGTTAGAGGGTAGAGAGGAGAGAGATAGAATTAGGGTATAGGGGTTGAGGGTATAAGGGTTAAGGATAGAGGGTATAGGGGAGAGAGATAGGTGTGAGTGAGTGAGAGAGAGATTTGATAGAGGTATGGGGGTAATGAGGGAGATACTTGAGAGAGAGAGGGAGGGAGTGGGAGAGAGATAGAGGGTAGAGGATAGAGGGTATAAGGGTTAAGGGTAGAGGGTAGATGGGAGAGAGATATAATTAGGGTATAGGGTTTGAGGGTATAATGGTTAAGGGTAGAGGGTAGAGGGAAGAGAGATATAATTAGGGTTTAAGAGTTGAGGGTAGAGGATATAGGGTATAAGAGTTAAGCATAGAGTGTAGAGGGTAGAGAAGAGAGATAGAATTAGAATATAGGGGTTGAGGGGAGAGGGAAGAGATATATAATTAGGGTTTAAGGTTTGAAGGTAGAGGATAAAGGGTAGAGGGGAGAGAGACAAAAAGAGTGAGTGAATGAGAGAAGTTAAGAGAGGGAGAGGGGGTACTAGGGAGAGACGAGAGACAGAGAGAGAGAGGGAGGGAGTGGGAGAGAGATTTAGGGTCGAGGATAGAGGGGAGAGAGATATAATTAGGGTATAGATGGTATAGATAAAGAGAGAGAAAATAAATCTATAAAAAAACCAACTTTCTCATAATGTGAGCACATTTTGAAGTAGAGATTTGACTGTTTTTAGCAAGAAATAACATGCTCAGATTATAACACGAGTGCTTTTTGGCTTGCTGTAAAAATGGTAAAAAAATTCAATATTCATGTGATCTCAAGGCCCACATTCTGCATATTCTCCTAGTTCTACATGTGCTCCGACAAAAAATATCCTTTTGATGATGTTGTGAAGTGTGCGTGCATGTTTTTTTTGCATTCCACCACCTTTTCCATGATCTTTCCACCATATTTGCATGAAATAGCATAACTTTCACGTTGAAAGGCATATAATATCAATTTAAGTCTAAATTCCATTAAAAAGTGATATACAATTGAAGTTTGGAGGGGAACAAGCTTTTGAAAAAGTCAAATTGTTGACGAGTTTGAAGAAAGAATAAGCAAAAGCTACATAATTGGGTAGAACTCTTGCATTTCACACTCTAGTTTTTTAGGTATGTGAAGTCTAAAAAATTTCTTTCATTTTATTATAGTTTGGTTTCATTTTTTTTATTTTTCATATTCCCTGTTGATCATTGTTTGTTTGCCATTATAACCTTAGGTTGTCAATGCACATTTTAAATTACACAATTCTATACACTTTCCAATCACATTAATAAGCTGCATCTCTTTGAGTAATTTTTTTATTTAACAGTTGTCTTAACTTGTGTATGCTTCCACATTTCGTATACACATATATATGACATAGGATTTAAGTAAAAAAAACATCATCTCTCAATCCTTTATTATGGATGTACATACCACTCTTCAAATATTTCTAATGTAGAGCATCTACACAATTCCACAAACTTCAAGGGTACTTCTGACCCTAATCCCAAACTGAGAAGATCAACAAAACTTTCAACCAAGATTCACTTAAACTTTCAACCAAGATTCACTTAAACTTTCAACCAAAATCCATAACTTTATAACTTGTTTCACTTTGCTAAAAGGCACCAAATTACCAAATCAGGTTACCAACTCACCACAGACCCTAAAAACACCTTGAAAATCATTACCTTGACAGGTTCAAAATAAAAACACCATTGGAAAACTTTGAATCACTCAGTTACTCATAAAACATTCTCACCAAGACACCAATTTGCACCTTGTCTCCACATTGCTATAAAGCACTAAAACAACAAATCTTGACTCCAAAAATTTATCAGGCCCAAATTATTCTTAACCATCATCATCTTAATAGGAACAAAGCAACACCACCTTTTCATAACACAATATAATTAGTTTAACAACTTATTGCACTCATGCCATCCATTTCTTGTAGTAGACCATAAACACTAAACTGAATATATTTCTTGACCCACATTGAATCTTGAGAATATAAACACATATTTAGGAACCCATTTCAGCCTATTATAACATACCAAAATATTTGATAAGGCTATTTTGAAATATTTACCAAAATAATTGACTGCCCCATGGAATAGGGCCCTAATTAGGCCTAAAATACAAAGCAACTACCTTCAATTCGACTCCACAACCATGAATAACTTTGAAATTTATCTGATCATGTTCTAAAACATCTGAACATACCATGTTTTGATCCCTTAAGTCCCTTCAAAGGTCACAAAGGACAAACCATCACTTTATGCCAACTTAGACTAAATGCAACAGGGATTTATTAGAAGTATGCTTGCCAAATCTCATACCAACTTTCCAAGGCCTCGAAAAGGTTTGTATATGTATGCACATGGTAACCAAACCGCCTCCAAGCTTTTACCACTGTCATTTAACCTAACCCTAATCTGTAGGGACCATTTCATGCATGGAAATCTCATAAATTTACTTGGAGTAGTAACATATCTTTTGTGTTTCGCCTTCCTCTTTTCTAACAACACACACACACACACACACACACACACACACACAATATGGAACACTCAAAAATGATTAAAAAAGGTCTTAAAAGGTGTTTAAAAAATATTTCTTGACTTCCCTCTCAGTTATTAAGACTTTACAGTTTCACGACTCTTCAACTTCCTGTTTTTTGCAATTTTGCATTTTTGCATTGTTTACAAGGGTATGTATAGGATCATGATGGGCCAAAAAGTGGCAATATGATGGGTATGTGGCTAACGACCTTTTTTTAACCCAAAATTGATCAAACAAAAATGGTTTTTAAAGGAGATGAAACCAATATAAATTATGCTTTACTTTGAATTTAATAAATTATTATTATTCATTTTCTATTGAATTACGACTAAAGTTCTAATTTTTAGGTTAATTGAAAAACATCTATAGCTTTCAAAAGGTATCATATTTTTTGAATCCAAAAGATGCGTCACATTCTATGATTTGCATACTATAAGATTAAAAAATAAAAAATTGAATTTCATGAATTTTTTACCAAGTTAAGGTGGTCAGACATACGAGTCTTTATATTTTTTAAAGCTTGTCATAAAAAAATATAATTAATTATTTACTTGGAAAAAAATTACAAACTAATATGAATCACATCAGGACATGAGTCCTCTACTTATATCTAAAATCTTATAAAAAAATAATATCATTTTAATGTGGTTTCGGGTGGTCAAACAAACAGGTCTACTTATTTTTTTCCTGAAATTTAAGTACTGATGTATTGAAATTTCAAATTTTCACCAAATAGATTTATTTTTTTTGTAAATAAACCTAGTAATTTAGAAACTACATTCAATTTTCTACAAATTCTATTCTTACATATTTTGAAATATTATAAATAACTTTTTCAAATTTTTATGTCAATTCCCTAACTTTGATTTTTCTGAATTGTTTGCCCCTTAAGGGCCTATTTTTTCCATGATGATCTTGCACATACCCACAACTATTACAAGATTTTGAAATTTTCAATACTTTGACCATAAAACCACGTAGTGACCTAATCAACTAATTCAAATACATCAAAATGACCATTTTACATGATTTTACATGAGTGGAGATTTCAAATTTTAAAAAATTGCCTTATAGAGGCATAAAATGCACAAAGTGCTCCTGCATGACTTTCATTGATGTATTTTTACAAATAGTTATACCAAGCAGCTGATTTCCTTGTCTATGCTACCAATTTTTCCAAAAATGTCTCTAAAAAATTGGAATATACTCCTCCCAGATTGATAGATCTTCGAAACTATTTTGGTTTTCATCTTTATTTCTAAATTTACCTCATCACTAAATCTACCTACAAGGGATTCTAACCCTTCTCTCCACTATTTCCTTGATTATTCTACCTACAAGGGATTCTAACCCTTCTCTCCACCATTTCAAGACTTTTTATTCAATGCTAAGTTAGCAACATGGGGAACGGTGCAGCCTATCTTGCAATCATGGATCAAAATGGAAGCATTGAAAAAGAATCTGAATTGTTTGACTATAATGTTTTTCATATAAATGTATGCAAAATGTGATAGCATTTACAAGCAAGTGATCTTGGCAAGATAGTGATCTCACTCACTAGCTTTCCAATTTGGTGGGGTTGAGAAGGTAGGGGCAGCATATACCTCATAGAAATAGGGTCTCATAGTGATGTATAACACCATGAGACCCCATTTCTATGAGGCATACACTGCCACTACCTTCTCAAATGATGCAATAAAGGTTCCAAAACATTCAATGAATCACAATTTAAGTCTTTGGAGACAACTTTGCAACCTTTAAAAATTTATCTCAACAATTCTTCACCAATTCACCCAATTTCACTTCTAGGTCTACTGACCTAGTTTCTTGACCAAATCTGACTGAACTTGTACTCACTAAACCAACTAACTAAATATATTTCAATTTATCCTTTAAGGAATACGCAAACATATCTCTTTTGGAAGAAATATCTCAAATTCATGCTTCTACGCTATCCCAACTAGGCTAAATAGGCCAATTTAACAAAGTATCACCTCTATAAACAACTTATGAACCCCACATTCCTATGGATAGCTATCAACCAACCTATAAAACCAGCAAATATATATCCTTTAGCAAATAAACCACTCATAGAGTGCACTTTTTACAAAACCTTCATTTTTAGCAAAATTAGGGAGGGTTTATTCAAAGTCCTATTCCCATTCCCTATCTCAGCCTGCCAAAGCATCAAACATGATCCCAATGACCTGCACAAGCTTACAAAAGCCTTAAAAATTTTCTTCTCAAAGTGTTTAATACACTTTCCTTCTCATAACCACCAATTTTCACTCAAATGCATAATATTGTCAACTAGGGCATCATGCCCAAACACTCAACTTCGCCTCCCTTGCAATTACAAAGCTTCAAACAACTTGTAAAAGTTATTCACACACTTTGTGAACTGATATCCAATCCTCTTGAGTGCATTTAAAATGAATTTCAACTTGGAGCCATTACTTTCATAGGAAATACTCAAAAACTTATGTGGGGGTAGCAATCAAAACCTCACCAAATCTTATTCTCTACTCAAACTCCTACATATACATCTAATACATTTTCAAACTCCCTTTATGTCCTTACACTATCACATATCACAAAAAAACATACAACTCTTTAAGAACAAATCCCTCAAACAAGTGCTTCTACTTTGTCCTAGACCTTTAATTAGGTCACTTTTACAAAGGAACACCCCTTTAAAGTTACTACCCACCCAAAATTCCTTTAGATAGTGATGTACCAGGTTGTAAAACCTCAAGATCTTCTATTTTTAATTATATGAAGATGCACTAACTCACCCAACCATGAAACCCTCAATTTGGCTTATTTTAGGGAGGGTTTATTTGAAATATGAATTCCCAAAATGTTTTCAATCTAACTATGAACACCAATCATATACCTGCACAAACATACAAAACAAGGACATTATTAGATTCAAATTCAAGTATGAACAAGGATTCCCCATGAAATCCATTTACAATGCTCAAAGATAGAAATGAAATGAAGAACGAGACAAGAAACTAAATCAAGTTCTATTTAAGCAACGCAAACACCTAATCCCATGGGGGATTTGGCACCAATTATGTGTAGAAATTGGCCCTTTCCAAACTCCTTTGTAATATTTGATGATTTGATCGACTTGATGGTGAAGAAATGTGATTCCTTGAGAAAACCTTCAATAACCTAGCTATGGTGATGGAAAATGCTCAAGAAATGTATAAAATCGAACTAATGTGAAGATAATAACTTTTCATTCAAATTGTGGATGATATTTCAATAGCGGAGGCCTCTATTTATAGATTTGATGAATGGAAGATTGAAGGATTTGGGTGAATTTGGGACAAAAGACCAACTAATGAGAGAAGGCCACTTGTCCACATGTGATTGGAGGACGAATGAGCACATTTTGGTCAATGTGCATGATAAATGCTATGAGATTCAAGTTTGAAATTTGAAAGTGACATTTTTAGAGGGAAGTGAAATTAAGTTAATGTCACTTGGCTCAAGGACAAGGACATGTAAGAGGCATTAAATGTGTTGTTGGAAGTACCCATCTCTTTTGGAGGGAGTTTTGAATTGGAAGAATATTCCACAAAAGATGCCCTTTTGAATGGAAATTGATGAATTAATCAATCAAATAAATTGATTTATCATGCAAGTTGAAAAATCTAGAGGATTGGAGTGATTAGGATTAGCATTAATCAGGATTTGATTAATTAAGAGGGGGATTTGCTAATTTGACCATTTTGACTTGGATTTTAGGATTTAAATAAATCAAAAGAGAGGAATAATGATTTTAGACTTAATTAAATAAAGTTTAATTTATTTAATTAAAGAGAATGATGTTATTTTTAAATCAAATAAAGATAATTTGTTTTAATTTAAATGAGACGACTTTAGAGATTAATTAACTAAAATGAATTATTTAATTAAAAGAGGGACTATAGGATTAATTAAACAAATTGATTTATTTAATTAATAGGAGATGATGACTTAATCAAATAAAAGGGGATTTATTTAATTAAGAGATGAAATGTGATGAGTTTAATCAAATAAATATTATTCAATTAAATTAATTATTAAAGGGGATGATTCAGGAAGAAACAATGTTAGTAAGATCAGGATCAGTTGTGTAGGATCAACTTGTATATTTTCCATGTCTACACTAACAACACTTCAAATACTTTGGAATTGTCTGCACAAACTTAATTAAACTTCAAAATTTGTTTCCCCCAAGAGTTTCACCTATCACCACCCTCTAACCACCAAATTTGATTAAAAAACAAAGGAATGCCATCTAGGGCATCACACAAAACCACTTTCAAGGCCTCCCCTACTCGTAAATCTCATTCAAACATCTATTCCTACCATTTTGGACTCATTCCATTGAGTCATAGTATTTACAGTAGGTGGAACTATTCAATTTCTCATTTTAGGCAACCACAACCCCTCAAAATAGGGTTTCAAACCTTATTCATGACAAAAAAGACATAAAACACCTAATGACCTATCACAAAACCAAAATTGCAACTTAGCTAGGTGCACTTGCACCACATGGCTTCTCAATGCTTTCATTTTCAACCTATCTTGCAATCATAGCATGCCACAAATTACCACGTTTCTTTAAGGCATTCCATCGAAACAATTCAAGTGACCTTTGTCTATGCTAGAAATACTCTTCTAGAGGATGATTGTAAGAATTTTTTTTGAATCCTTAAATGACCTATATTTCATTTATTTAATTGGATATATTTTTTAGGAAACAATATTTGTGTCATTACCATGCTAAGGTAAAATTATCCACCATGTCAAAGAAATGAAAAAGGAAAAAGGAAAAAACTAACAGACGAAGAGAATGAAACCTTCAAAGGAAAGGAGAGAGAATAGGTGGTGATAATCATGAAAAGAATAAATTGGATATGATTGATGAAAATAAGCCAACTAAAGAGGAACCTCAACCGTCAAAAAGAGAATAGGCATTGGCAACACAAAAGGTATGAATGTGAAAGCATCGTGGTAAGATAGATTTGGATACCATAGTTGGAGACACACCCTCTACGACAAGTGAATATGAAGGGACATGATTAAGCACAAGAGAATATGGAGGGACACCATCTACTGCAAGTAACTATGGAGGGACACTATCTATCGCAAGTGAATATGGTTGCACACCATCCAACACATCTCAAGTTGAGAGTACATCATCACTCGGATTTGACGAAGAAGGTATGCCATTATCCCCACGTGAATGTCAAGGTATGTCTTCAAGTTCATCCATGAACGAAGGTACGTAATCTAGCCCACCTCAATTAAATATTGATGAAATTCGTAATGTTGAGGAGTATGTACCTACGAGAACACCACCTAGAATTTTACATAGAAAGCCAAAGTATTTGATTAATATTGATGAGGATATTTTGTAGCACATGGAAGGTAAGATCGCAACACACAATTGTAGAAGATATGATGATAATATTTAGAAATCATTCTTTGAAAGGCTAAATGAGACCACAAGATCTCAACTATTTGTTGATATGATGCAGGGTATAAAATATATAAACATCAAGAACACTCTTGGGTTGAGAACATCAAATGCATCTAGTGAAAACACTATTGTGAGGAATCTAATGGATGCTTATGATAGTGTGGGTAAGATCTCATGAACAAATAAGAATTTGTAGAATTTTTTTATCAAGAGTCCTTCAAAGGCAGGAAATAATTGAAGGTACCAATTCAAATGAATTATGGGAATTCTCAGGGAGACTTCCACAAAAAGATAAAAAAATTGTTGAATCATTGAGGAAACTAATTGAAGAGTATTGGAAGAATAACACAAGGCCATCTCTGAATCAAAGGGATGTGATAAGAAAGAGAATCGGTAGTCGAAACTCTGAGCCACATTCAAAACATTTTTTGGATATGACTCAAACCTAATTTTTCTAATAGACCAAAATTGCTTTTTCTAATACCCCCAATACCTTATTGCCTTTCTCTAATGGTCACATACTCAAGCCTTGAGAATGCGTCTATCATTACCTTACTTTACAATGGTAATTTATTACGAGTTCATCACTACCTTATACTCGTACTTTAATAAGTGCTTGTATTTAAATGGCTAGCTAGTATTTTAAGTCCTTACGATAGTTGATTTGAAAGGCATTAAAATTGAATAAAGGGTGTGCATGCATATAACGCTTCTGGTATCCATTCATGAACAACGTCAAAGGCGTGTGCAATCTGTTTTGCATGAAACTTTTATTTGCATAACCATAAACCATTTGTTTTCGTACTTTTATTTACCAATCTGTGACTTTTCTTTAAAGGTTTTTTTGTTGATTGATGTGCTGCCATATGTACCTTTAATTGATTATTACATTCCATAATACGAATTCGGTTGAATTTATTCAAATTTTAAATAAAAAATCCTGCAATACTCATGTAGAACAACATTACTAACCTTTACTTTTTGTGGATGTTAGTTCATATGGTAGAGAATAATAAGAATGAAAGGCTTTACTACTATAAGTTTATTTTTAATTATTTAAGAAAAAGTAATTATTATTTTGAAAATTTATTTAGTTTTTGTCATTATATGTTTATTTTAAACAATGAAAAATAAGAATGTTGATATAATAGATATTTTTAAATTATTCTAATAATTATGATGTAAGTATTAATGATATTAAGTTTTTTTCATTGTTATTAGATAGAGTTAATATATATTTAAATATTTGAGTACAAATCAATTTATGTTAATGGTTATAATTAAGAATGATAAATCAAATAATTATAATATTGATTTTATAAAATTAAATGTAATAGTAGAAAGTACTTAGCTTGTTGACCAAAGAATGCTATGTTTTTAAAGTGATTTTTTAATATACCTTATTTTTGTTGTAAAAATGTGCCTTCTTTGTTAATGGAATGCTTTGGATTGCACATTATGTTTGTTTATTGTTTGGGGTCAAGCTTGGGAATTTGGATAGAATTTCTAATTTATAACTACAAACTTGTCCTATGAGTTTGAGCATGACCCAAGAGCCTATAGTAGCATGATTTCAACATACAAACAAGGCCTAATTTGATCCACCTTTTAGTCATTGAAGAATTTTTTTCTTCTATAGGGAATAACTTTCATCTATGACATTATATTTTTAAGTTTCTCTCATGTGTTGAAAGTATATCTTCAAGCACTACATAGTCCTATTGGTTTGGTCATCATATTTTTTTGTTTGTGGGAAAATTTGGTACTTAAAGTTGACATTTCCCTAGAATGGTTAACAATGGATATCTTTAACATAAAAAAATCAATAGGAAATGATGAGTATTTTTAGTGCACTACATAGTGAATTAGATGGTCTTTTTACTTGGATGAGTAGAAAGAAGTTTATAATTTTTTAGCACTTGTAGGAGGCTAGTATTTGAGGTGTGATTGCATGAGAATATACATACGTTGTTCATAAAATATGGGAGTGCATATTTTTATTAGACAAATATGATTGTATGGATGGTTATCAAATTTGGTGCTTCTTGATATATTTTTATATGTAATTTTAGAGTATAGAATTTGATGGATATATGTACAAAGACTATCTTCTAGTTTGAGGACATGGTTGATATGCATGTGATACTTGGATTCATAGTTAGTGAGAGTTGAGAAAAAAAAATTTGATGGTGATCATAATTATGATGTCATAGAAATTCATGTATACTTGAGAATTGGCACAAAATGGTCATGTATGTAGTTGAAAGTATTGGGTTTTCGTATTAAATTGATTCAAGCTTATATGTGATGGTGTGGTTTAGCGATAGGAGGTTGTTTTATCTATTAGCTTATTGTTTTTCCTCTAATATAGTTACTTAATTTTGAATTCATGTGAAAATTCAAATTTTGAAGTGAATTGGTGTCTAATTTTTGAGGTATTCAAGTCATATATATATTGAAATGATGAAAAAGTGGGATGGGTGGTATTATATGGTTTTGGAAATAGAACATACCCACTTCTTCAATTTCATTCAAAAATAACTCTAGAGATCTCAATGCAAAGGATAAATAGATCTTGCAATAGAGTTATCCTAGGGGCTGAATGTAAACTAATTAGGGGTTCACCGCCAAGTAAGAACTTGGAAAAGATAATGAAATGCAAGATGAAATTAAAAACCCTAATTGAATGCAAAGTAACACTAAATAACTTAGAAAAGTGAATGAAACAACACAACAAACTACAATACTTAATGTGTCCACCTGAAAATATGGAAATGGTCGGATGGAGGTCTAGACTAATAGAAAATCTAAATTTAATGTTGTTTGGGACTCATTTTCCAAGCTAGGTGAATTAGTCCAAAATATAGGTTACTATGTAGAAACAAGAATCTACCAAATTGGTATTGAATATACAAAAACCTAAAATGTGATTGTAATTATGACTCATTTTCCAGAAGTGACCAGTGAGTTAGTCTAGTTGGTCTTTTCTTAAGCTTCAAAGGCTAATCCTACTCTTTTTTGTCTACTCTATCCTTCTTGATTGGTATTTGGATCCGAATATCTGATATACAACTTTTAGGTCTTCTCCAAGGTTCTTCAAGGCTTGATGACAATTTTGACAAGTTTGAATTCTTGACAACTTTTCTGCAATCTTTCTCCTTAGGAAATGTGTTACCTAAACCTACAAATTACATGAAAAGGAGAGGAGAAAATATTGTTGGGATAGTGAATAGGGGTTTGTCTTGGTCAAACCCCATTATGGAATTCAATCCTTGAAATGAAATCAAATAGGAATGGAGAATGATGAATGAATAAACAACAATGTTGCAACTCACCAGACCCTTACAATAAAGTGCTACAAATATGCTTGAGATGGCTCCAACGGATGTAGATCTTGATCCTTGCTTGAATGATGTTGATCCATAATGAAACACTTGCTTGAATCATGAAACCATACATTACAATAACTAGCACAATAAAAAAAATGATGCATGAAATCCTTGACATGATAATTGATGCTTGAATGATCCTCTAAAATGCTTGATAATATGCCCTTGAATGCTCTTGTGAACTCAAAATTTTTATAAGAATGAATACTTGAATGCTTGGGATCACTTAATTGCTTGTTAAGATAAAATGAGTGAAAGAACCTTGTATTTAGACTCAATTATTCGAGAATTCCTAAAATTACAACACTACAAGCTGACATCAGATCTAGGAGAATAAAATCCCATCAAAAATTTGAATTAATTTTGATTTTGGGTCACACAAGACTCATTCACCCAAAGTGGCAAATGAGTCCCACCAAGCTTAGTTTTTGGGACCAAATTTAAAAATGCTTAGAAATGTGTGAAATGAGGTTTGGGACCAAAAGTTCTAGGTGGGGCTCATTCACCCAAGTTCGAAAATGAGTCCCAGATCACTAAATTTGGGCCATTCAAACCTGAAACACTTGAATTATGATTGGCTAATGATTGGTGTCAGGATTATCCTTAAAAAAAATCATTAAATGGGGCTTGTGGACAGAAAATAGGGCCCATTAAAGTATAAGAAAGCCCAATTATTAATTAAAACCATAGAAAAGTGTGAAATTTTGTTACAATACTTTACAATAGTTCAAGCAAGGCACAAATAAGTTCATTTAGTTCAAAAGGGCCCAAGACCTAATGTGAATATGTTAGGCATAATACAACACTAAATCAAGGCCAAGTTAAGGGGACCTTTTTTCGTCATTACATCTAGCCCCCATTTTAGTGAGAGGAGGAACTTGCTTACAACTCACACTAAAGTAAATCAAATGCAACAATGATCAAGGGGGGTTCAAATGCACCAATTCTCTCATAAGATCGAACAAACATGATCAAGAGGGTTGCATTAGGCTAATTCTGGTATTTACCTATATATATGTGTGTCTGTGTGTTTGTGTGTCTTCACTAGTTATACTTGTCGAATATTCAAGCTTTATTCTATACATTTTGCAAGTATTTCATCTGGAACTAAATATCTTCATGGAATCTTCATGGGATTTGACTAATCTCACATAAGATTTGAATGTGAATTTTGTCTATTAAATTCTTAGCCTAGTAGAGGCGTGCATGGAAGAATAGGGTAGAAATTGATTTTTTTTTTTGAAAATCACACAAAGGTTTACAATCACATGGTTGTACATATGCAATGGTAATGAAGTTTTTAAGGGGGTACATTCATAAAAAAATAGAGAGGTATTTTATCTTCGGCTCCTTGTATTTTCATTATCCTCAAGTGGTGTTAAATTTTAGGTTCACACATGTCACCACTCCCACCAAGTGAAATATGGTAAAGTTGGATTTCTTGACAAAATAGTCACTTCCAAAGATATTATTATTGTCACCCATTTTTCTAAATTTCTCTCCCTAGGGATTTGAAATTGATGAAAAGATTGTATTTACTAGTTGAAACATCAAAATAGGGGGCCTTATCTTTTAGAAGATGAAGCATAATGAGGGGTTTATATTTCACACACTTGTTTCACTCAAGGAAATCCTCTATATCTCAATCTAGTGTAGAAAGGGGAAAGATATTTGGAAATAGGGTTATCCTAGGCTATGATTAATGACTAAAGAGGGGTTCACCGCCAAGCTACGACTTAGAAAGGAAAATGAGATGAAAGATCAAATATGTAACCTAATGAAATGAAAGAATTTTCTAAATGACTTAGAAATTAATGAAAAATAGAATAACAAACTGAGATATCAAGGGTGTGGACACGAAATCTGTAAAAACATGAATGAAGCCTTAAAATGATGAAAATATTGAAATTAATGCAAATTGGGCCTCATATGCGAGAGTAGGAAATTTAGTCCTAGGTTAGGGTTTCTGGGAAATAATAAAAATTTGGCAGAGATATGTTTGAAACTCTTGAAAGCTAAAAAAATCACTATATTGGGACTGATACGCCATAAGTGGCGTAACAATCTAGTTTGATATTTCTATAAATTCAAAGTTTTAATCTCCTCTTCAATCTCTACTTAGCCTTCTCAACTTGATTTTTTTGATTTGACACTTTGATTTGCAACCTTTAGATGTCTTTTAATGATCTTCAAAGAAAGGTTACAACTTGAATGACTTTAAACACTTGACAAATTTTCTCCAATATTCCTCTTCTATATGTCTCTGACCTAGATCTACAAGTCACACACTAAAGAGAGGGAAAAATGTTGTTTTTTAGTGGAAAGGGGTTTTCCTTGGTCAAACCCCATTTTTTTAATCAAACTTTGTAATGAAATAAAAATTAGATAAAGGAATGATGAATGAACAAAATGTAATGTGGCAATGCCCCAAAACCTACCAATAAAGTGTTGCAAACATGTATGAGGTGGCTCCAATGGATGTAGATCTTGACTTCTAGTTCAATTTGATAGATCTTCAACTGAATGCTAGCTTAAATCATGAAACCCTACACCACATTTGTTAGCTCAAAAAATAAACATGATGCATGATGACTTTGACATGATTCTTGGCACTTGAATAATGCTAAAAAATACTTGATAATCAGCTCTTAAAGAATCTTGAATTCTCTTGTAAACACTTGAGTGCTCTTTTAAACTCAGATTTGCTTGAGGGAATGAATAGATGAAAGCCACTTTATTGCTTGTTCAGAGAAAAAGAGTGAAGTAACCTTGTATTTATACTTGTTTATGCCAAATTTATTGAAACTACAACACTACAAGCTAACATCAGGTCTCAGAGATAAAATCCTACAATTAATTTTAGTTAAATTTAATTTTGGGCCATACGGGACTCATACAACATAAGTGGTGTATGAGTTCCATTAGGCTTTTAAACCATGGGACACATTTTTCAAAAATTCCTAGATTCATGTGAAATTAGGATCAAGGGCCCAAAACCTAGGTGGGATCCTTACACCAAAGGTGGCATATGAGTCATAGATCACTAAATCTAGGCCACACAACCTAAAAAGATATGAATTATGAATGGATGCTGGTTTATGTTGTGATTATCCTTGGAAAGATGCATTAATTAAGGCTTGTGGATGCAAAATGAGGCCAATTAAAGCATAAAGAAGCCCAATTAATGATGAAAACTCTAGATCAATGTGCAAGTGTTGTACAACACATTCAACACCTTAAATGAGGTACAATTAATTTCATTTAGTTCAAAAGCAGCCATGACCAAAATTATACAAGGAGGGTCAAAACAAGCAAGGAAAAGTAGAGGGATAATTTTCCATTGCCAAATTTAGCCCCCACTTTAGTGCAAGGAGGAACTCGCTTCCAACTCCCACTAAAGTAGAAAAAATCACATCAAGAGGGTTCCAAGTGCACCTATACCAACAAGATAGGATGACAATGATCAAGACCTCAGGATCAATATCCTATGAAAAACCAACATAGGCACAAAAGAACACACATGAAAATGATATAAGAAGCAATAACAAGACACGAGCATACACTACCAAAGACAAAAAGGAAAAAAAAAACAAAAGGGTTGGATCAAGCTTCGACCTTTTGTCTATTGTGATGTGGATCAAATCTAGGCTATTTTTCCAAAAATGCATGCTCACTCTAAGGCAACATAACTTTAGGCTATGCATTGGATGAGTACATCAAAAGAGGTGAGACACATACTTGTTGGAGTAAAATACCACTGAGAGGGGTGAATTAGTGGTATACCAATTTAAAATGACCTTGAATTAGTATTTCACAACTTTGAACATATAAAATGCAAGTTTTAGAATGGTTCAACTATCATGTGTTACGCCATGCATGTAAATCTATCAAGCTTAATTAAACATAAAGAACATAAGAAGATTGTAAAAGTAGAAGACACCATAGAAACTAAAATGTTGAAAGATACAAGACTAAATGTTTGAACATGTATACCAAGTAGACCACAAATAATCAGAAACCATAACAAAGTGATTTATGAGTGAAAACCCCTCATAGGGATATAAAACTAGCTCGAAAAATTCCTCACTAGCTAAATAAAAACCCACTGATTATAGAGCCTCACTGGCTACTTTTAGTGCCTCATTGGAAAAGATTGACTAACTACAAAATATGCCTAATTGGAAAAAAAACCTCACTAGTTACAAGCATGCCTCCCTGACAAATACAATAGCCTATTTGGTAAGATAAAATTTCACATCAAAATGATTATGTAAATAACAAGATAGAGTATGATCTATGTTTCACTACAAGAAATTTCTTTTTTGTCTCATTTTTCATTGGAGACACAAGAATCTATAAGTGTGTAAATGTAATTGCAAATTGAACTTAAAGTACTTTTGAATGTTAATAATAGTTTTCTCATTAATGGTTTCATCATAAAAGTAAAAGTAACTCTTAATAAAGTATAGGTCTAATATTTTCATCCAATCTACACATTGTGACTATGTCACTTTTTTATATGCACCAAAGTACCAAATTCCTTTCACAAAAAATTTGTAACTGATGTTCACAAACTGTCACCTCAAAGTTTCATAACTTCCCTCTAATCTCAACGTAGGAAATTTTTTGTATAGTTTTAAGTTGTTTAACATATGCCTAATATTCAATGATGCCCTTTTAAGTTTCAACACCTTAAGCACAAATATGCACAAATATAAAGTTGACATGCTGCCAAAAATAGGGTATACAATCAACATACAGTGAATACACATATGCCTCAATGAAAGACCTTGTCCACATTACATTGACATATAGACTATCTCAAGATTGAAACCCAAATACCATTAAATTTTTTGAAACAACAAGAAACCCTTAGAAACTTAGTCCAGACATATACTTTTGAAGGATCATAAAAAACCATTTTGAAACCAACTGTATAGATTCATAGGAAAGAAAAGTGTATTATGCTTGGTGGCCATATAATATAAATTTGTAGATGCAACATAGAGAACTTTTAAAGGATTTTTTATTATTTCATGTAAGGTCTTAACCTAGGGAGCATTGTGCCTAATGTCTCCAAGAGAGGACCAATCCAAGAATAGAATATTCCCAGCTTAGGGGATGGAGTGTGTTGTATCAATCCATTAAAAGGAATATAATATGCTAAGAGAGATCATTCTCTTGAGGGAGATCACACCTAATGTCACCACAAAGTTAAAGACACATCAAATAAAATAAGAAAACTATAGAATGAACCATGAAATGCAAAATAATAATGCCAATGTATGCCCCTACATTAAATAAATCAGTAAGTTCACCATGTTATGTGAAATTAATTTAAAGTAGCAAATAATAAATTCTAACAATGAAGAGAACATGAGAGATAACTTGGAAATCCCTATGCCAAGTCATATCTCTCCACATTAAGCTATTCCATGAAAAATAAAAAATAAAAGGGGTTTCCCACAAAATGGAACTAGAAACACATGAGGGATCCATCGATTTGGGGTTAGTATGTTCTTGCTACAATAATTTTAGAGAGCTTGAAACTATCATCATTCCCTAAATACTCATAGAACTAGAAAAATGACACAAAGAGAGTGAAAACAAAGAAAACCTTTTAGGTCAACATGGAAGAAACCTGAATGTCTCAACGCCTTGCATCATCCCCAAAAGGAAAACAAAAGACAAAGAAAAGATAAAGAAAAGGGAAAAATATTTTTGACATAGATAAGAATGTAGGTACAAACAAAGGAATTCCACAAACAGAGAGATGAACACCAAACAAATTAGTACAAGGGATCGCATTACATACATGCAATCACACAAAAGAACAATAAATAATTTAAAATACTAGTAAGGCATGTGTGAGTCATCCTATAAGAAGATCGTCTACATTCCAATTGTGTGCATTATATATAGAAGGAAGAAAAATAGCCAAAGGAAAAATTTCAAGTGTTGAACTAAGGTCACCACTAAGTTCAACACTCTTCTTAGGATAATTATCATTTAAGATCATAAAAGAGGAAAATAACATATCAAATTCATTATATACCCCTTCATCAATTTTATTAATCTCCTTGTAGTCATACAAATTAATCACAACAGTAGGTCTAATTATAATATCCAAAGAATGGTTTAACTCCTGTTGGGGTTGTGGTATAGGAAATTTTTGTTTCAGAAAAGCAGGAGACTCATCATGCATTGATTTGGGTAGGTTTCGATATTATTTTTTCTTCGTTTAACCTTTGACCAAGGGAATGAAATATACACCTATGTTCTCTATAATTTGTATTAATTTTAGTTCAAATTTCAAGTTTTTTTTTGTAGGAATGGGTTTATCAACCATATTTTTCATTTCTTCTCTAAGGAGAGGAAGAAAAGGAACCATAGATGTTTGTTCAACCACATTCTCTTTAGCTTCATAAAATTGTTTTATTTTAGGAGGTGTGATGGGATTGTTTTCATTATCTCCTAGTCTTTTGTAGGAAATAGGAAAAGTATTTGTCTTAGGCTGGTATTGGGTGTTTGGAATTACCTTAGGTTTAATCATGTTTCTTCAAGGATGGTAGGCTAAATCTTAGGTGGAGGTAGTTTTTTAAGGGATAGTTTTTCTATGTATTTAACCTTGAAATTTTGGTAGGAATTGAAAAATAATTCTTAAAAAGGTTTAATAGGTTCCATACAATCGGGAAAAAATATATATAATGAAAAGTTTCCATAGGAAGACAAGGGGTTATAGCCTCTATGATGCATAATAAAAATTTCATTATATAAGGGAAACTTTAATAATTTATGCAGGAGCAATGGGATGACTTATATGGAGTGTAGACATGGGTAAGGAAGCTTCACACATGATTTATCTAATTTCAAGATGATGGAGAATGAGACATCTAATTTTTTTAGTCATATTTGTAAAGGTAAGGTGATTGATCCCATCGTAGGGAAAGCAAAACCATTATACATCTTTATTCATTCTTTTGGTTTGGCATATTTTTCTTGATAGATCTCATGCACAAGTAAGAATTCCTCGATGATCGCATTCTCTCCATATATGTGATCAATTAATATCCCATTAGTGGGCTTATCAAATATTCGGTCAGCTATCTAAAGAGGACCATTAACTGCATGTTTAAGTATATCTTTAGATGATAAAGAAATTTGAAGAAGATTTTTAGTTTAGACCTTACAATGTTAATTTTTGACCAATGCAACCAAACCATCATAGGGTTTTCTCTATAAGATCTTGTTGATTACTATCCATAGGAATTTGTTGAATTGTATCCATTTTCTCATCATCCATGTCAACATTCATCACATCAGTCTCTCTAGTTTCACTAGCTTTGACAAATTAAATATTATGTTTAGGCATGGGGTTGGTAAAGATTTAAAAATTTTGGTTAGGAGGGGTAAAGGACTTATTTCCTTGATCATTAACACTACCACCTAAAAGTCGATGAGAATCAATGAAGTCTTGCACAAGATGTTTAAGATTCTTGCAATGTTCCATGTTGTGTCCATTTTGTCAACGATAATGGCAATAACCATTTGATCTAAAGCTCAGAGGTAGAGGATTATTAGGATTGAGAGTCTTAACTTTTGGAGTGAATGGAATCTCTTTCACGTAGTGGTTTTGGTGTTTTTGGGTGTTCATTCAAAGGAAGGGGTTTGATGTGATGTGTGTGTAGTGTGTGACTAAGTTTTGTAAAAGAATGAATCTAATTAACTATGAAACATGAAGCAAATGTAAATATAAACTATATACAATGTCAAGAAACTAACCTAAATGCTTGCAAATAGAAAGGAAATGGGAAAGAAAACAAATTGTGCACTTGGGAATGATATGTATTAGATGGAAGGCCCCAAAATCCTTTGGAAAATGTTTGAAATCTTCATAGGGACATTCCCGCCAAGTTGGGTGACCTAGTCCTCTTGTTAGGAAAGTTTTGCCAAAATAAGTTTCTATCAAAACGGTATCCAAATTTGCCAAAATCCCTAAAAGGTAGGTTTATCAGGACTAGGTCAACCAAAGTGGTGACCTAGTCCTCTCCTGAATTTCTATAAACCAAGAAATAGAATCTAGAGCCCTTGGTCAGAGTTTTCTGCCTCTCTAGGTGCCTAGTCTTGCAAATGCAAAATTTGTCCTATTGGTGTCTTCCAAGCTGCAACTAGGGTTTCTTCAACCTTAGTGAGCATGGATGATTTTTAGGATGATATTCCTATAAGACCTACAAAGAACACAAAAGAAGGAAAACTTGTTGAATGTTAGGGATTAAGGGTTTGCCTTAGTCAAACCCCTTTTAATTAATCAAACTAAATGGAGATAGAAATGTAAAGAAGCATGAAATAAAGAAGAGAAATGGAGTTTACCTTATCTTGATGATTGATCTTGAGTTGTAGAAATGGTTCAACCCTTGAATTCTTCTTGAGACATGTCTTGTTGGCTTAGAATACTCAAACCCTAGCTGGCTTGAGAGGAAGAAGGAGAGAGATAAATTGAGAGGAGAGTTGAAAATGAGGGTACCTAATGAGGAATTAGGGTTTTGGAGGCTATTTATACAATTTATTCCCTAATATTCCTAAAACAATATCATATTGACCGTCTTAGGGATTTAGAGACCTAAATCCCGACAAAAATTAACTTAAAATGTTATTTTAAGCCACATGGGACTAGGTTGCCCATGGTTCTGACCTAGTCCACCTAGGAATTTTTAAGTGTTTTTTGGGGATTAAAATATTATTATTTATGTTCTTCGGGATTTTCTCAATAAAAAAACACTAAGATAGGATTTGTATGAGGATTAAGGGGTCAATTTGGGATAATAAATGTGTATATTAAGTGATGACAAGCCTAGGAGAGTGTGAAAATGTTTTGCAACACCTTACAACACTTCATCACAAGGCTTGCAAATGGGTAAAAATATGCTAAAAATAGTCCAAGATCATAGGCCAAGGTCCAAATGAGTGAAAATTGACAAAGTCCTCACTTTTTGGCGACACATTTAGGCCCCACTTTACTGAGAGGATGAACTTGCTTCAAAAAAACACTAAAGTAGCCACATGGTTCAGATGGTGAAGGAAGAAGAAGGAGGTGGTCAAGCCCCCAAGGGTTTGAGATTCTAAGTCAACTCGACATCAATGAAAAATACATACAAGGGTGGATGCATTGCAACAAAATGAGATGCATGATCATGCAATGACAAGGTTGAGTGTGAAGAGAATAAAGAGATATGTTCTCACTCTGGGGTGAATTCTACCAAAAGGTGAGAAACATACACATGGTTGGTATGTACTCACAAAGGTGGTTGTGGGGAAATTCATACCGCTAGTTGGCCTTCCCGCTCAAACCATACCAAAGTTATACCTCGTGATAAATCTAATAAGGCACTACAAAACAAATTTATTTTTGATATGATTGTGTTTCAAAGGGAATTTTATTTTCTTCATTTGATGTCTCAACCTAGGAACCATTATACGTAATGTAACCAAGAGAGGCAAAGTGCAAGTTTACTCATCTTGCATGCAAGAGAGGCAAAGGCTCATCTTGTATACAAAAGAGGAAAAACGCGAATGTCTCAATCTTGAATAACATTGTGTGTAATGTTTTCAAGAGAAGGAATCACAAGAAGAAAGAAGATCGTACAGTGAAATGTGAGTGGTGATGTATGCCCCCACTTTAAATGAATTGTGAATCAATGTACTATGAACAATTGATTTAAAGTAGAGAAGAGGACATGAGAGCTTATTCAAAAATCCCTATGTTGAGTCATATGTTTTCGATAACTTGAATCATGAGGAGAAGGGGTAGTATGTCACATGGGAGTCAATCTTAAGACAAGTCATCCACATCTCAAGATTGCTCTTATATGTTCATGAAAATTTGACGATAGTTGGAAAGAGACAATGACAAGTGGCATACGAGGGAGAAAGGCTAACTAGCCTCTTTCCCCCACTAAGTGTAGGAAAAGAGTGAGCCGAAAGGGATCGAGGGAATGCAAGGTAAAGGGAAAAAATAAGGATCAATTAAGGGAAGGAGGTGCCCCCATAGAAGGAAGAACACCAGGTTCCTTAAGATGTTGAATTGTGTTGCTCAAGGCCTTACACTTGTTAGTGTGATGACCATGAACTTGGTGATTTGTCAAAAAATTTATGTCGAGTGCGAGGAGGAAGGGAGATCAAGTGATCTTGGAGGATTCTTGATAAAATACCCTCTTGATCAAAGGTATAAGGGGATCCTCTAGTTGGAAACAAGGAAGGATCTTGCTTAGGATGGGATGTCATACCTACACAAGGCTCTATGGATTGTGAGATTTTGTAGACTCTTTTGAAGGAGTGTGTAAAACTTGAATCAAGAAGAGGTTGTGAGATGACATTAGCTTTAAGAAAAGGGTCCTTTGGCTGTGTCAAAGGAACACTTCTGAAGGTTGGGATAGAAGGGTGATGAAGGTGTATACACCTAAAAATGGTTTGGATAATCTAAATAATTAAATACGATTTATTTGATTAATTACCCTTAAAATTACTCTACTATTGAATAAATAGAAATATTTATTTATATAGTTCATGTTTAAATTCTTATTAAAATTCTTATAATTCTTTTAGTATTTCATCTTAATTGAATAGACAAAATTAAATACTTTTTTTAATTTAATTATCAAATTCCCCTATTTATTCTATAATTTTGATTACATCATTTTATCTAAATTAAATAAATAGGTTCACATACTTTATTTTATTTTATTATTCATTTTATTCCATATTTAATTTAATAAATAGACTTCTATAGTTTGTTTTATTAAATTTAATATATTATTTCTTTCTAAATTTGAATAAATCCAAAATATTCAAATTAAAAACATATTCTATAGATAATCATATCTCACCTACCAAATTAGATATAAAATATCTAATTTAATTAAACTTCACCTTCACGGGAAAGTTTGGAGACAAATTTGAGACAAATTTGAAGGCAACTCCTTCATCTTCTTCCACCAATTCTTCCTATCATTTGGCCAAATGTTTTTATGGGGAGGAACAATCCCTATGATTAGCTCAAGCTTCTCAATCCTCAAGATCAAATCCAAGCCCTTGTTGTGCTGCCCCTTTGCAAATTTTTTGTTGTGAATCTATAAATGCAACCTCATTTTATAGGAAAAGGATCCCATCTTTGTGCAATCTGACTTTGTAGGAAAAGCAATCAAGCATCTTAGCATTCATGAAATTGATCATATAGCAATAGAATCATATAGAAATAATTAGTTCATTATAATCATGGCGTTCCATTTAGATTCATCCTAGTTTTCGATAGATTCATTTGTCTATTTCATGTCATTTTCATCAAAAGGATCACATCATAGATTTTAGAAATAATTATCAATCATTACATCATTGCATTTAGCATTTTAATATTCACAATGCTTACCAAATCTAAGAGCCCTCTATGATTTAATAAATCTTTGGAGATAAGAAACAATGAGACACTTTCAAGGCTTTTGTGTTTTAAATTAATTAATTGCTATTAAATCTTGATATAATAAAAAGTGTTTCTAGTTGTTTTACTTATTTACTTATTCACACTTATAGAAGGATGGATTTGATGGAAGAGGAAGGCTTGGTGATCTCAATGAGAGGATAATAACCAAGACCATGATGTGTTATTTGCGTACGAGGCTCGATAGATTTGTGGATACCTTGTTCATTAGTAACACAACATTTTCCACTATAGCCAAATTACTTCATAAGGTCATAACCTTTTCCATTAATCTTTTTCAGATATTTTGGATCAGGTGATTGTTCATTATGTGTTGTAGTAGCTCAAGTAGTTGAGGTGGATGCATGTGAAGGATTAGCCAAGTCTTGGGTGGACAAGACTATGTATCCCTTTCCAGAGTCTTTGTTTGTTATGGTCTTGGATTCTCCCATTAAGGGAGAGATGAATTCTAATTAGCCCCAATCATCATCTAAGAGCTTAGTGATTGGCTCAATATTTTGTTCATTATTGAGGTGGTGTGAGGGTTCCACTTGGGTGGTGGGTGTTAAGGTGTGGAAATGATTCCCTTTGTATTTTTCATTGTTTAAGCAACTATTAGGTTCGGGATTGGCATCAAGTGTGTACACTCTATTATTGTAAATGTACTTCATCTTACGATAAAGAGTTGAAGGCACTCCATTCATAGCATGAATCCATGGTCTACCTAAGAGAAGGTTGTATGAAACCTCCCGAGGCATAACATGGATGGTTGTGTCCAATGTGGCCATTCCAACTATAAGAGGGATAGTCATCACACCGATTAGTTTCTTAGATACATTGTCTAATCCTCTGACAGAGAGAGAATCAAGTTTGATGTGGGATCAATATATTCCAAGTATATCCAGAAGGATCACACCACACAAATTGAGAGTAGATCTGGTATCTACAAGAGTTCTCTTGATCCCTTTTGTTTTCTATTGAAATATTATCAGAAAGCTTCATTTTGTTTTTGCACATCCAAAGGAGGAAGCTCACTTTGGTAAAAAACAATATCAGCATTTAGTCCATGAATAATAGCTTCTATTTCATTTGATGGATCATTAGCAAGGATATGAAATTGTTGTATGGCATTCTGCATCATATTATGGTAGTGGGGGAGACTTGAATAAGGTCCCATAAGGAGATTTTTGTGGGAGTATTCCTTAGTTGGTCAACAAGGTCATACTCCCAAAGAAGGGAATTTAGGCGAGGGATAACATGAAGAATAGGAGGATTAGGTAAAGGTAAGGGAGTGGAGGGTAATGGTTGGGAATGTGGGTTGTTGCAGGTATAATTTGTATGAGAAATTTTATAAGCACTCAGTTTCTGCAACACATTAGGGGTAGGTAGGTATAGGGTAAATTCAAGCAAGGGTTTGGTTGAAGAAGGGTAAAGGATGAGTTGAGGTTGAATAATATTAACATCCCCTAGGGAAGGAGAGTCTAATATAGGCTATAAATCTTCTTGTAGGGGCATAATATTATTGAAGAAATGATCAATGATGGATTTATGAGGAGAAGGAGGATTAGGATAGTAGTCTATTTGATCATCAAAGGTCTCATTGTCTTGTTCAAAACAAACTATTCTAGTACGAGAGATTGAAAGAGGCTCATCACATGCTTCACTACAAGGGGGCAGGCATCAAGATAAGGAACATGAGTTTCAAATAGGTAGGGAGGGTTGAGAGTCTTATGAATCTTAGGAGAATGATCTTTTAATATGAACATGTCCTCTTTGCATTGAGGAGGGACATTAGAAGAAGGGAATAGTTGATCATCACAATTATGGAGGCTAGGGAGGGTAATGTTTAGGAAAGTGTCTATAATTTTATTTTCTTGTGTTAAAATTTCTTCCCAAAGGGGATGAGGAGAAGAACAAGCAAGACCATCATGATGCTCAACAATTGTACCTTCCTTTAACAAGATACCTTCGTCACTATAAAGAGAGGTATCAAGAGGGGAACAATTATGATCACCATGATTATCTATGTTTGTATTTTATTCTAACACATCATCCTCACAAATAGGAGAGATAGAAGGTTGTATAGGTTCAAGACAATTATTAACATTTTCATTTACTAGACTCTCATAACTAGGAAATGTATTACAAGAGTGATTAACATGTTTATTTACTAATCTCTTCTTTACAATTTTAGAAAGAATTGAAACAAACATGTTGGAAGAATGTACACTGCAATGTAAAGAAATAAGGAAATACAATTTTCAGATAAAGAAGGCAATTTTTCTATTACACTATCGATGATCTGAAAATGAAATTTTGTAAGTGAAAAATTGAAAATTTACAATGCACAAAATGAGCTAATTTATGCCAATTTTAGTAAAATAAATGTAACATAAAAAAAACCTATTGATAGAGGTAGGTAATGGCACAAAATAGAGGCTCAAAAACCAAGTTTTCAGCTCTGTAAAGGGTAGTTTCGAAAGCCTAAAAGGACTAGGTCGCCCAAGATGGCGAACTAGTCCTCCTAGTCAATTTTTTGAGATTTAGCAGGTGTTTTGAACTAATACAAGTGGTTTCTATATGGGGAATGCAAACCTAACAAGAAAATGCAGAAATGCAGAAATATTTGATGATTTAACATGCAAAGAGGTAGCCTAAATGCACTTTTTCACTAATGCAAAATGCAATGCAAGCAAATCCTAGGATGAGGAAGAAGTTAAAATCAGAAAAGAAGGTGTAAGAGGGTCAGGTTCACCAAAATGAACCACCAGAAAGATATGCTCTCTAAGGAAAGAGGATCTCCCAAATAGGCTCCTAGGTTTTTCACCTAGGAGCACTTGGTTATGAAATGAGCTCTCTTTCACCTAATGATATGCTTCTTGGGTGCTCATTCAAAGGGGGGTTTAGGGGTTGTGAGGTGTGTGATTGTGATGTCTAAATGAACTAGTTTAAGTGCTAGAAATAGAAAATGAAAGCCAACTAATAATGTGAAACTAATGAAATACAACAATTTTGGAAAACACTCTATGTTATGCAAATGAAATAGGAAATGTAAACAAACTTTAACAAAAATGAATAGAAATGAAGAGGTGCACCTAGAGGTTGAAGAGGGATGATATGAAGGTCTGGAATCCTGAAAAAACTATTCTAGAAGCTAAGAAGGACACTTATGCCATTTTGGGCAACCTAGTCCTTCTGTCAGAAAAATCTATCAGGACCCATTTCAGCCAAAAGGGTACTCAAATCTATCAAAAAACGTAAAATACATGTATGGAAAGACTAGGTCACCCCTAATGGCAACCTAGTCCCTTTTAGCCTTTCTAAAAATCCGAAAGTGGAAAATGGAGGTCTTGATCTATGTTTTCTACTCCTCCAGGTGTTCAGTCCTGAACGTGTAGAATCTTATTTGTTGAGGTCTTCCAATCTTCAACTAGGATTTCTTCAAGCTTAGTGAGCTTGGAAATATTTTTGGATGATCTTCCATCTTCATTCCTTTCCAAATCTACCTACAAGACCTACAAATTACATAAAGAGAGAAACTTGTTGATTGTTAGGGTATAAGGGCTTGCCTTGGTCAAGCCCCTTTGTAGATAATTAAAACAAATGAAGAGACAATGAAGTAAAGAATGGAAATATGGAATAGTGGATTCAATACCTTGTCATGATGAGAGATCTTGAGTTGTTGTAGAAATCAACCTTTGAATGCTTCAACAAAGATGTTTCGTTGACTTGGAATGACCAAACCCTAGTTTTATTGAGAAGGAGTGGATCGAGGAGAGAAGAATGAGGGTACCTAATGAGAAATTAGTGTTTTGGAGCTTATTTATACAAGTTAAGCCCTAATTTCCTTTAAATAACACCATAGAAGCCGACCTTAGGGTTTTAGAGACAAGAATCCCAAAAGAATTTAAGTTAAAATTGTAATTTATGCCACATGGCACTAGGTCTCCCAAGGTGGCGACATAGTCCACCTAGGCATTTTTAAGTGTTTTTTGGGGATTAAAGTATTATTATTTGTGTTTTTCAAGATTGTCTCAATAAACCACACTAAGATAGGATTTGTATGGGGATTAAGGGGTCATTTTTGCATAATAAATGTGTAGATTAAGTGATGATAAGACTAGGAGAGTGTGAATTTTTTTTGCAACAACTTACAACACTTCGTCACAAGGCTTGGAAATGGGTAAACATGGGTTGAAAATATTCCAAGATCATAGGCCATGGTCCAAATGAGTGAAAAGTGACAAAGCCTCACATTTTGGCAACACAACATGAAATAAAGTTGGTAAACTTTTCCTCTTATTTTTGCTTACATCTCATGAAATCAACTAATGTCATTTTAGGAGTCATATTCACTTGGAAACTGTTTATAAATTCCTTAACAAGTTCATTGAATGAACAAATTGAGTTATTCAGTAATGAGGAAAACCATTCTACGGTATTTTCCTTCAACGGTCTAGTAAAAAACTTATTGAAGAGATTATCCTCAAGAATAAAGTCACTACATCAGGTTGTATATGTGGAAACATAGTTAGAACGATCTCCTTTCCCCCCATATTTATTGAATCTAGGCACCTTTATACCTTGTGGAATTAGCGTTCTCAATATCTCCAAGTACAAGGGATTTATTTTCACATAATATGTAGGTGGATTATTTTGATTTTTGTTTATGGTGAAAAATTATTTTTGGAGGGATGAAACAGTTTACAAAAGTTGGTTTATGAGAGGGTCATTGTTAGCATTTTTAGATGAAGGTGAATAAGGAAGAGGTGTGTATGTGTTCAAGGGGTAAAGGAATAGAATGTGTATAGGAGGTAAATTTCTAGGAGATGTGACATGCAATTCCACAAACTTACTAGGAATGCTAGCAGAAATACCCAAAGAAGGAATAGGTATGTTATAGAGTAAATAATTGTGGGAGGAGGGATTTTAATTCCTCCTTGACTTGTAACATTATTCAAAGTTAAAGGACAACTAGTTGTTGAGGTAAGGCTTGGTCCAAAAATCTAAATAATGTTACGCGTAAGATCAACTCCTTCTTCACTTTCAATAATTAGATGTGTTATCTATGGTAGGGGTAGCAATCTAGTTGAAAGGTATTTACTACTTATTTGAATTTTTAAGTTTGTTAAGTCTTCATCAATTTGGATTATGTTTTCTTGTGGAACACTAGCAACCATTGTTTCAACATGTGGCACACTACTTGAAGGAAATGAGTTGTTAAGGTTATGGTCTATACCTAGTTAACTAGTGTCAACACTAGTAGTGAAAGAGATAGACAACCCAATATCAACGATGATTGTTCTATCATAGAATGACATGAGTCTGTAACTTCATCTCACTATAGTATTAATATAGGACACTGAGTAGAAAATCTCATACAAGGGATAATTGAGGAAATGAAAGATGCGATGAAGCTAAGCTAAATTAAATTAAATGAATGTAAAAAAGCTCTATAAAACTTAAAACAAAATACTAATAACAACAAATTGACATATAGAAATGAAGAATTCAAAGCTAGAAAGTCCAGTTTAAAATGTGAAATGGCCTATCTAAATCTCCTAGAGGGGAATATGAGTCCCAAATAGGGTTTTTTAGAGTTTTGAATGTTGAATAATAATCACTACAAAATATCTAGAAATTAGGAAAAACCACTTCTACTAGTACTAAATCACCCAAAGGGGCATCTAAGTCCTAAATGAGTGTTTTTGCTCAAATTTCAAAAACTCCAAGTGAAAGTTATTCTTGTTGGTTTTTATGATGTCTAAAGTAAGTGAAAATGCATATTTGAAATGATTTTCAATGATGCAAGATTCCAAAAATGCAACTTGTATTCACTTTCACTAATGCAAAATTTAGAAACCCTAGAATGCTAATTAACTAATGCAAACCTTGATGTGAAGTTAATGTAAGCTATATCTAAGATGATAATACAATCCAAATCTAAATCAAGATGTTTTAAATGTAGGTTCACCAAAATGGAACATCAAAATTAGGGGGCTTTACCTTTCAGAAGATGAAGCACAATAAGGGGTTCCTATTTCACACACTTGTTTCACTCAAGGAAACCCTAGATATATCAATCCAATGTAGAAAGGGGAAAGAGATCATGCAATAGGGTTGTCATAGTGTATGGTTAAGGAATAAAGAGGGGTTAACCACCAAGCTAGGGCTTGGAAAGAAAAATGACATGCAAAATCAGATATGAAACCTAGAAGGAAATGCAAGACTTTACCAGATGACCTAGAAATGAGTGCAAAACAGAATAAAAAATTGGCAGATCATGGGTGTGCACCTGGAAATCTGTAACAACTGTAATGATTACCTAAAATTTTGAAAATACTAAAATTAATGTAGATTGGGACTCATATGCCAGACTGAGCAATTTAGTCCTAGGTTATGGTTTCTAGGCAAAAACAAAAATCTAAGAGAGATTTCTCTAGAACTCCCAAAAATTGCAAATTTCACTATAATAGGACACATATGCTAGAAGTGGCATATTAGTCTATTTTGAATTTTTAGGAAATTCAAAGTTTTAATTTACTCTTGAATCTCTGGTCAACCTTCTTAACTTGATTTTTATATCTGAAACTCTGATTTCTATCATGTAGATGTCTTTCAATGATCTTCAAAGAAAGGTGACAACTTGAATGACTTTGGAAACTTGAATTTTTTCTCCAATCTTGCTCTTCAATATGTCTTAAACCTAGATCTACAAGTCACACACTAAAGAGAGGGGATTTATTTTGTTTGTTAGTGGAAAATATTTTTCCTTGGTCAATCCCCATTTTGGTAATTAAACCTTCTAATGAAATCAAATGAGATAAAGGAATGATGAATTAAAAAAAATAATGTTGCAACTCACCAAACCCTAGAAATAAAGTGTTGCAAACATGTATGAAGTGGATCGAATGGATGTAGATCTTGACTCTTGCTTGAATGTGATATATCTTGAATTGAATGCTAGCTTGAATCATGAAACCCTACACCACAATTTTTAGCTCAAAATGTTGAACATCTAAAATAATGAGAGGGGCGGGGTGAATTAGTATTCCTCTAAAAATATTAAAAAATTTAAATAGTTGTCCACATAGCATAATGAAAATTAATGAACAATAACCAATATAACACAACACCACATAACATCAAGATTTTTATCATGGAAAACCAAGATGGGAAAAACCTTGAAGAAGGTTAACTCTCAAGTATTAACTAACCGATTACAAAATACATAGGTGGATCACCATCAATTTGGCTCACTGCTAGGTGGCTCACTACTGGTGGGTGCACTACCCAATTTAATATAAAACCAACTGTTATAACTGAGAGATGACTTATTGCTAGAATATATGTTATAAAACTAAATTGCTATAGTTGCATTTTCATGTGTATGAATATAATTCTTGCTAAAGTACAAAGTTATTTTGTACAAACACTACACTAGGCTACTATAGAACATATATTAGTTCACAAGATGATATCAATACATCTCTATATACATCACATATCATAAAGCTACATATTATGCCACTTCATATATATATATATATAAATATATGGGATCTACCGTTCCACTAGTCATCTTGCATGGAAGATGGACTCAGGTGAGCACGTTACACAAAGTGTTAGATATGTCAACATAGATGCAAAAATAATATCTTGTGCTATACCAAATAAGGCCAGACCAAAAAAAGATTTGGTACAATATTGCATAGACCAAAACTTGTGCTAGTAACAATTATACAAGATCAATGAATAAGTTGGAGGTAGGAAAACCAGAGATAGGAGTAACATACATTACAATGACATCAATGACAAATATAAACAATCTCCCCCTTTGTCATTGATGGAAAATAAAATTTAAAATTCTGAAATGCCGAAGGCTCAAAAAAAAACTCCAAAATTTTCCCTTATGATGACTATCTCTATTTTTTCTTGTTTTTAAAAAACTTTTCTTTTCCTTTCTATTTCTCCCCCTTTTGACATAAATGAAAAATGGGTAAGGGTGAAATCATTAGGATGCACCTGATGCACCACAAGAGAAAGACTATTTTATTTTGTAAATATGGTTGACCCACTTACCCTTATTATCATTCCACTATAAAATTGCTTCGGTTAGAAGTTGTGCATGAACTTGTGATGCAGGAGCATCCAGTGGTGTAAGGGCAATCCTACATCACCCAAAAATATATTTACTTTCATTTAGATTTTTTTTGTAGATGTTTTTGTATTTCTGGATACCCTTTTTGTCGAAGAAGAATTCCCAACTTTCAGAACTGCTTTTCTGCTTTTTTTGCTCAACTGCTATTTTTAGCAGGTATGAAATTGAAGGCGTGAGGAGACAAAAATTTAAGCGAAGCTTCAGGACATAATAATAAACACTTTGGTGAAAGAATCAGATCAAGAGCATTTCCGGTTCAAAAGTTATTCAAGTTTCAATTTCTGCTTTTTGCCTTATGAAATCTTCGGAGCTAATTTTGAGGTACTTAGAGGCTCCGGATGGGCCTGAAAAATTGGCGGAATACGAAAGTGGTTAGCCTTTAGGCCCCACTTTCCGGCAAGAGATCTTCGCGAGAGCTTTCCGAAAAGGTATTATCATTGAAGATCTGACGGTTAGATCTTGAGTTAGGGCTTCCGAAAGTTGGTGCATAATTTGAATCCCGTTTTTGGCTCCAAACAAAGAAACGGGCTATTTATGGGCGAGTTACTGTTTCTTTTAGGCAGTTTTTGGGGAAAGAAGATCGCATGCTGCGAATAGGGGAATTTCTGTAGTTTCTTTCTGTAATTTGCATGTATTGCAAAACTGGAGGATTTGAGATCCTCTGCATGTAGGAATTTCATACTTTGAAAATAATAAGATTTGTTAGTTTTTCTGTGTGATTTTCTGTGTCTCGGGTTGCACCCTCATCAAGTGGTATCAGAGCGGGTTTTCTTGAGCGTGTGGACAGATCGCCGATCGTGAGGCAGTTCGCACCAGGACTGTGGTTGTGGGTTCAAGATATTCAAGATGCCTCCAAGAGTGGCACGTGGTAGGCGAGGTGGTGCCAGAAATGCTGGTGGAAGAGATCCATTAGCGGCTGAGGGTTTCAGAGCCCTCCAGAGACAAATAAATGCATTACAAAGAGAGTTAAGAAGAGGGGTAAACCCGAGAAGGGGAGAAGAAAGTGAGGATGAAGAAGAGGTGGAAGATTCAGATGTAGAAGAGGAAGAAGAAGCTATTGATCAAGATCAAATGCGCTGATAAGGGCCATTTCGAAGATCGGAAAAAGACCTAGAGTAGAAGTTCCCAGTTTTTCTGGAAGTCTAGACCCAGAAGAGTTGATTGATTGGATCAATGAGTTGGAAGAGTATTTCGAGTATGAAGAAGTAGAGGACCCAGATCGGGTTAAGTTTGCAAAAACGAAGCTAAAGGGCCACGCCAGTATCTGGTGGAAAGAGGTCCAACTAGAAAGAAATAAGAGAGAAAAGGGAAAGATCACCAGATGGGATCGCATGGTGGAGAAACTGAAGAAGCAGTTCATGCCAATGGACTATGAGTTAGATCTATTGAAGAAATTGCAAGGGTTGAAGCAAGGAAGTAGATCTGTGAAAGAATACACAGAAGATTTTCACAAGATGATCATCAGAACGGGACATGCAGAGGCCAACAAGGAGAAGGTAGCCCATTATCTTAATGGGTTACGGCCGAGCATTCAAGAGGAGTTAAGCCTGGTCAAAATGGCCACCATTGAGGATGCTTACCAATTTTCGCTGAGAGTTGAAGAAAAGTTGAACAAGAGATTTGATAGCAAGCAAAAAGGACGAGGAGGTCAAAGTGGAAGGGGTAGCGGAAGATCTTTTGGAAGTTGAAATGAGGATGAGAAGAAAAATGAAGATGTGGGTACCAGTCGAAGCCAGAGGAATGATAACTTCTACTGCCCACGTGATCAGAATGGTGGTGATCAAAGAGGTAGAGGACAAGGAAGATTTGGGCAAGGACCTGGAAGAGGTGGTTTCAGAGGAACTTGTTTTTGATGTGGTGAAGAAGGGCATCGAGCCTATGAATGTCCACAATACCAAGGAAGGACAGACAAAAGGCCAGAAGGTCGTGCAAGAGTTGTGCATGTAGATGAGGAGGCTCAATCTGAGCATTCAGATGATGCTGAAAGGGGAGAAGCCCTAGTGGTTAGAAGAGCCTTGGTGACTGAAGAGAAGGAGCCAGAACAGAGGAAGAATTTGTTTCGCACAAGGTGCAAGTGTGAAGACAAATGTTGTGATGTCATTATTGATGGTGGGAGCACTGATAATCTAGTGTCAGAAGAAATGGTTACAAAGTTGAAGCTGAAGAGGGAAAGGCATCCACATCCATATCGGATTGCCTGGTTGCAGAAAGACCACAAAGTTCTAGTCAATGAGCAGTGCCTGGTGAAGTTCAAGATCGGAAGCTATCGTGATGAGGTACTCTGTGATATCATCCCCATGGATGCATGTCACATGTTGTTGGGAAGGCCGTGGCAGTTTGACAGGCGAGCTGTACATGATGGCCATGCAAACACTTATTCCCTGATGAAGGGTGGAGTCCGCCATAAGTTGAAACCCCTGAAGAAGGCCGAAGAAAAGGTATGCAGTAGTGCTAGAATTTGTTATGTCGATGGAAGGAAATTTTTAGAAGGCATAAAACATGAGCATGTGTGTTATGCATTGATTCCTAAAATGGATAAGGAGGGTAGTGAGAAGGTTCCAGTAGAAGTTTCTGGGTTATTGAATGAGTTTCAGGATATTGTTTCTGATAATGTACCTGAGGGTTTACCACCAATGAGGAAGATCAGTCATCAGATTGACTTGATCCCAGGAGCCAGTTTGCCGAATAAGGCAGCTCATAGAATGACTCCTGCAGAAAATGAGGAGTTAAACAGACAAGTTGAGGAGTTGTTGAGAAAGGGTTTGATTCGAGAGAGTTTGAGTCCATGTGCAGTACCTGCAGTACTAGCACCAAAGAAGGATGGGGAGTGGAGGATGTGTACAGACTCTCGGGCCATAAACAAGATAATAATCAAGTATAGATTTCCCCTGCCAAGGATGGATGACCTGATGGACTGTTTGAGTGGAGCTCAGTACTTCACAAAGATTGATCTGAAGAGTGGATATCACCAGATTCGGATTCGAGAGGGAGATGAATGGAAGACCTCCTTCAAGACCAAAGAGGGCCTGTACGAGTGGTTAGTCATGCCTTTTGGGCTAACCAATGCACCGAGCACATTCATGCGGCTCATGAACGAGGTACTGAAAGAGTTCCTAGGAAGCTTTGTTATTGTGTATTTAGATGATATTTTGATATTCAGTAAGTCACTGGATGAGCATATAATGCATATTGGTAGAGTCTTTGAGAAGTTAAGAGAAGAGAAATTGCTGATTAATCTGAAGAAGTGTAGTTTTGTGAAGAAGGAGTTAGTGTACTTGGGGTTTGTTGTCTCGACAGAAGGTCTCAAGATGGACCCAGAGAAGGTGAAGGCTATTCTGGAATGGCCTACCCCAAGAACTACTACTGAGGTGAGGTCTTTCCATGGTTTGGCCAGTTTTTACAGAAAGTTTATTAGAAACTTCAGAAACTTCAATGTAGTATTTGTGCACCCCTAACAACACAGAGGGGATAGAAAAGAGTTCAAGTGGAGCACTGGAGCAGCAAGGAGTTTTGATCTATTGAAGCAGAAGGTGATAGAACAACCTGTTTTGGCTCTCCCGGATTTCAATAAGGTGTTTCAAGTGGATTGTGATGCCAGTGGTTGTGCCATTGGAGCAGTGTTAAGCCAGGAAGGTAAGCCCATTGCCTATTTCAGTGAAAAGTTAAATGATGCAAAGAGAAAGTACTCTGTATATGACCAAGAATTTTATGCAATAGTTCAAGCATTAAAGAAATGGAGGCATTATTTGTTGCCGAAGGAATTTGTTATGTATACTGATCATCAAGCATTGCAGTACCTGAGTAGTCAGGGAAAATTAAATCAGAGGCATATGAAATGGGTAGAATTTTTGCAGAGTTATACATTTGTTTTAAAGCATAGGAGTGGGAAGTCAAATAGGGTTGCAGATGCCTTAAGTAGGAGGCATACATTGTTGATAGAAATGCAGATTGAGGTGGTTGGGTTCAGTGAACTCAAGACATTGTACCCGAATGATCCTGATTTTGCAGAGGCTTGGAAAGCTTGCAAGGAACCTGTTACAGTTGACAGGACAAAGTGGTTGGATTTCCTAATTCAAGAAGGCATGTTGTTTAAGGGAAGTCAATTATGTATTCCGAGGAGTTCCATGAGGGAGAATCTGATAAAGGAGAAGCACAGTGGAGGAATGGCAGGACATTTTGGTCGGGATAAGACCATTTCCATTATCAGTGAGCATTATTATTGGCCTCAGTTATCACAAGATGTGAAGAAGTTTGTGCAGAGTTGTAGGGTATGTCAAATGGCTAAAGGAGTGAGTCAGAATACAGGGTTGTATCAGCCCTTACCTGTACCAGAGAGGTCGTGGGAGGATATAAGTATGGACTTTGTTCTTGGTTTGCCAAGGACACAGAGAGGGAATGATTCAGTATTTGTGGTGGTTGATAGGTTTTCGAAGATGGCACATTTCATCCCATGCCAGAAGACCCATGATGCAGTCCACATTGCTGACTTGTTCTTCAAAGAGGTGGTGAGGCTACATGGTTTGCCAAAGAGTATAGTCTCAGATCGTGATACAAAATTTGTTGGATACTTTTGGAGGACCTTGTGGAAGAAGTTGAAAACAGAGTTGAAGTTTAGTTCTGCACACCATCCCCAGACTGATGGGCAGACTGAAGTTGTGAACAGGAGTTTGGGTAACCTACTGAGATGCTTGGTAGGAGATAAACCAAAGGGATGGGATTTGATCTTACCCCAGGCAGAATTCGCTTACAACAATTCTGTCAATAGAAGCACTGGTAGATCACCGTTCCAGATTGTGTATGGAAGTAGTCCTAGGACTGCTCCAGAATTGAGGAAGATGGACCAAGAGAAGAAGACAAGTGCTGAAGCTGAAGACTTTGCAGAACACATCAAGAATATGCATGAGAAGGTAAAAGAACACATTAACAAGATGAATATGCAGTATAAGGCTAAGGCAGATCAAAAGAGGAGGTATAAGGAGTTTCAGATTGGTGATGAAGTGATGGTCCACTTGAGGAAAGAAAGGTTTCCAGTAGGAACCTATAACAAATTGAAGATGAAGAAGTTTGGTCCCTGTAAAATTTTGAAGAGGCATGATTCAGGGAACGCATATGAGGTAGAGTTGCCAGATGGATTCAACATTTCCCCTGTGTTCAACATTGCAGATTTGATAGAATATCATGAGGGTGGCGCAGAGGAAGTACCAGCAATGGAACAGTGCGGTATTCCAGCACCTACTTCAGAAAAGGAGGAGATTGAAGAAATCTTGGATAGCCGTGTAGGAAGGAGTACCAGAAATAGGCAATATGAAGAATATCTGGTGAAGTGGAAAGGAAGGCCTGTGGAAGATTCATCCTGGTTGTCCAAGGCAGAGGTTGACCGTTTGGGTTTTCCTCAACCATCTGAGAAGTGACGGAGTCACTTTTCAAATTACCCTGGGTGTCTGATGCAGGAGCATCCAGTGGTGTAAGGGCAATCCTACATCACCCAAAAATATATTTACTTTCATTTAGATTTTTTTTGTAGATGTTTTTGCATTTCTGGATACCCTTTTCGTCGAAGAAGAATTCCCAACTTTCAGAACTGCTTTTCTGCTTTTTCTGCTCAACTGCTATTTTTAGCAGGTATGAATTTGAAGGCGTGAGGAGACAAAAATTTAAGGGAAGCTTCAGGACATAATAATAAACACTTTGGTGAAAGAATCAGATCAAGAGAATTTCCGGTTCAAAAGTTATTCAAGTTTCAATTTCTGCTTTTTGCCTTATGAAATCTTCGGAGCTAATTTTGAGGTACTTAGAGGCTCCGGATGGGCCTGAAATATTGGCGGAATACGAAAGTGGTTAGCCTTTAGGCCCCACTTTCTGGCAAGAGATCTTCGCGAGAGCTTTCCGAAAAGGTATTATCATTGAAGATCTGACAGTTAGATCTTGAGTTAGGGCTTCCGAAAGTTGGTGCATAATTTGAATCTCGTTTTTGGCTCCAAATAAAGAAACGGGCTATTTATGGGCGAGTTACTGTTTCTTTTAGGCAGTTTTTGGGGAAAGAAGATCGCATGTTGCGAATAGGGGAATTTCTGTAGTTTCTTTCTGTAATTTGCATGTATTACAAAACTGGAGGATTAGAGATCCTCTGCATGTAGGAATTTCATACTTTGAAAATAATAAGATTTGTTAGTTTTTCGGTGTGATTTTCTGTGTCTCGGGTTGCACCCTCATCAGCTTGAGTGGATGAAAGTAGAGATTATCCATCTTCAATGGAGCAAGGATCAGAGAGAGTTTCCAATTGTTCCTTTAGGAGGGCACAATTAGTTAGTAAAATGTTGTCTGCACACATGTTCGAGAGATTACCTAAGGGAAGAATGATGTTGTCCCATTTTTGTTGCAATTTGAAGTAGTTTTTTTGTAGTTCCTTAATTGAGGATCTCCCAAATCTAGACAAATCTTCAGATAACTTAAAAGAATGGTATGCCTCTCAAATTTTTGACTCAATTGAGTCAAGCTCTTTTTCTGATGATGGTTGTGGCATATGACCATTGTAGGTTGTACAAATACAAATAATTTACTTCCTCGGAAAGTTCTTGACCTTGCCTAGTTAGCTGATGAAGAATGGAGAAGGAATTTTCACATCGATCTTTTAATTCCTGCAAGAGCTTATTCCTTTCAACTTCCTTTTCCCTTTGAAGCTTTTCATTTATATAGGTACAGAATTTCTTTACAACATTAATGAGTGTTCTACATTTATCTATATTCCTTCTAGACTAATCTATATTACATTCAGGAATAATACTTTGGAGAGCAGCAATAGTCTCTTCAATCAAATTATGTTTTTCCTCTAACTCCTTAAACATATCATTTATGTCGAAGCCTAAATGGAATCACCGATTTGAAATTTCTAAAAAGGATTAATCTTATCAAATTCAAGAATTATCTTGGAAGAGGTGATGGGTCATAAAATAAGAGGTGAAGCAAGTAAGTTCTTCAAAGTGTCATTAGAACATTTATCGATGGATTTTCCACTAACTTATTCTCTTTTCTCAGTTGTCCATGCTACTAGTTCTTCACCATTTTCTTGCTTTGTGTTCTCTTCCTACTTTTTGGTATCAATTTACTCTACAACTATATCTACTCCTTTTCTTCCAATTTCCTCTATTTCCTTTTCAATTCTCTTCTTATCTTGCATTCACTAGAGCAAAGTCTTTATCCAAAGAATGAGTGTGTTCAATTTTTATAGGATTCATATCAAGATTGTATACTTTTGCATTAGTGTATTCTGGTACAAGATTTGTGATTTTTTTAGTATTTAATTCCTCCTGAGAGCATGTGTGGGAAGCCGATGATGGAGTGGAGCCATCACTGGATATCATCCCAAGTTTTCCTACCATGATTGTAAGCTTGCCAATGATATCTATTTTCAATTCATCTATAGCTTGTTTTTTATCCTTAAGAGTATTTTCCCTTTTCTTTATTCTCAACCCTAACCGGCTAAGTTCCTTAAAAATTGCTAAGTCTTCATATTTTATAAGCTTATAAATAATATAAAGAGCTTCATTGATGATGCCCTTATACAATTCCCTAGCATTTGCTCAGATTAAGTTTAGAACAATCCAGAGACTATCAAGAATATCCTCTTTGAAATTTTCTATATTTGCATCTAGTCTTGCATATTATTGAACAAATTCCTATGTCATGTTTTATTTTCCCTTGGAAGTAGTAGGGATTTACAAATCACCAACCTCTTTTAATTTTTCTTCTACAAGTACTTCAAATAAAGTATCTACATCAAGAGGATCACAAGTTACCTCTTTAGATTTCTTATCCTGGAACTTAATTTGAAACTTGTCAAAGTTTGATTCTACTTCAAATTCTTCATGAGAAAGATTATCCTTAGTGTCTTTCACTTCTTTTTCCTTCTTGCTTGAGGTAGATGGAGGAAGAAATTTTTTTGCATAGCATGAGATCTATAACCTTTTGGCCAATTTCCTTATCTTTGGATCAAAACTAGGCATAAGTTGTTCTAGTTCCTCAAAAAAATGTGGCCTCACTCCCAAATATTGTGTATACATCATTGAACGCAAGCTTGATATAGCCACTCCCTAATATAGTTACCTATAATGGTACCCACTTCAACTTCAAAGAATGGTCACTAGTGTGGCAATGAAAAAAGTATCCTTCTACTTTTCCTTTCTTGTTTGGGTCCTCCTTGTTAAAATAAGCATAATGTTAGCTTGATTTAATGTTGTAATGTGTTTAACAGATTCACATTAGGTCTTGGGCCCTTTTGAATTAAATAAAATTAATTATACCTCATTTAAGGTGTTGTAAAGTGATATACCACACTTTCACTCTAATCTTTGGTTTTCATCATTAATTCATCTTATGTATGCCTTAATTAGCCTCATTTTACATCCTGAAGCCTTAATTAATGCATACTAGTCTCAACATAAACTTGCATCAAATAACTTGTTGGAGTAGTATATTATATCATATGTAGTGTAGACCGTAGTAGCAAAGATGGAGTTATCTATGTTGGAGTATTAGATTTTATTTCAAATAACCTGGGAAACATACTTCATAGCTACATTTGTAATTCTATGAATCACCAGAGACCTACTATCAAAAATGGCCTCAGCTAGGTTTTCAACCTCCTTATTTTTACTATCTTTGGTGTTTGAAGAATGTTGCTTTCATTCATCCAAGTAATAATCTTCATTACTTCTTTACTGATCAAATGAGCTTAATCTAGACACAAGAATGTGTCATGGAACCTGCTCATAGCCATTCATATCCAATTATTATCAAAGTAGAAAAAGAGGAAATCGTTTGAGACATGCAACTTCTTTTCAACAAAAACCTTGTATTTAGGTTTGATATTGAAGTCATCACTAATGATCTCATTTATGCACGCATTAAGTAATATTCTATGATTAAATTCTTCGAGCTTCAAATGAATGCAATCCCTAACATCTTCTGTAGGAGGGAATCCATGTGGGATTTTTGATCAACAACCAACCATATCAGTTTCAATTGATATATCTAGATACTTCTTGAATATAGGATGAGGTTGGGATGTCACCTTGACCAGAGTGGGAGTAGTCATAGCTATAAGTGCAAAGAAATAGTAAAACTCAAGAGAAATACCTCTTTCCAATTCACAAACCCTAGAACACAAGTCAAATCCTTTCTTCTCCTTAGCTCCTTGTAATCCTTTCACTTGAGTGATCAAAATGACTTGTTGATTTATTTTTTATGCTAACTTCGTAATAAATGCACCTTTTTACATTAAATGTGCCATAACTTCTTTTGTGGTTCATTTTTCATCAAATGGATGTGACTCTACCAAATGTCCCCAAGTTTCTTTATCAAAATTACTCTCTATTGGAGACTCCTTGATCGAGTAGAACTAACATGCTTGTAATCTCTTTACTCTTGAAGGATGAAGAGGTAGACTCTAAAATTTCCTTCCCCAGGAAACAACCAAAGAGCTGATAGTAATTGGAGTAGATATTTTGTCCAGAGATAGCTCCATTATATTTTCTTTCTCTAGATCTTCTTAATTTCAGCCTTAACTTCTTCCTTATTTATTTTCTTCTTTGGTTTGGTTGGCTTGACTGCATCAATTTTGCAGAATCTTGCAATGTATTCAATTTTATTACAATTATAACACCTGTTGGTTTTCTTCCCATGTCTTGATCTGTACTAAATAGAATTATATCCATATGCATTATATGTATAAAAATAAGCACTAAAATAATTGGTTCTATTTTGTTTCAAACATTTATTAGCTTTATGACCATAACCATTACAATTATGACATCTACCGGAGTAAGATCTAGATTTCTGGCTCATACTATTCATACAATTTAATGCTTTATGACGTAATTTTTTACAATTAAAACAATGATCACTAAAATAAAAGGGTTTCCTACTTACCTTTTACTTCACCAAACAGTTAGCTTCTTTTACTGTTTCAAGTTTCTTCTTTTCACTAGGTTTATTGTGTGAACATTCACCAAGCCTATGCCTTTCTTGTTTGTTGATGATCTTTGAGCTGCTAGCATTTCATCAATACTTCTCGAGCTTAATTTGTATTTGACCTCTTACTTCTTCGATTCTTGTAAATTTGATTTGAGAGATACAACTTCTTGTTCCAACTTAGATTGCATTCCTCAGGTTTTTACTTGATTACATTATTCAAATATTCCTTTGTCTTTTCATCTTCTTCACTCTTAGCTTTCAAATCAAGGATGGTAATATTTTCTAACTTGAGTTCATTACTGAGCTCCTTATAACTTAGCTTGAATTTGTGGATCCAATCTTTCAACTTATAGATGCAATCGTTCACCATTTGAAGGTTTCCTAAGAGTAACTAATTTTCATCTTCTACAACTTCAAGATCTTCAAGGACAAACATGAGTTCCTTATAATCCATGGTAGATCTGGGTACCATATGATCAACGTTTTTCTCCTTTGACCTATTAGACTCTTCTAAAGGATCTGGCTATAATACCAATTATTGAACATGTAAAATACTGAGAGAGGAGGGGTGAATCAATATTGCTCTAAAAGTATTAAAAAAATTAAATAGATGTCCACATAACATAACTAAAATTATTGAAAAAAAACCAATATAACTCAACACCACACAACATCGATATTTTTATTGTGGAAAACCAAGATGGGAGAAACCATGAAGAGGGTTAAATCTCAAGTATTAAGTAATCAGTTATAGAATACATAGGTGGCTCACTATCCGGTTGGCTCACTACTGGTGGGCTCATTGCCCAAAATATAAAACTAGCTATTATAGCTAAGAGATAACTTAGTGCCAAAGTATATGTTATAAAACTAAGCTACTATAGTTGCATCTACATATTCCTAAATATAGTTCTCGTTGAAGCACAAAGTTCTTTTGTACAAACACTACACTATGCTACTATAGTACATATATCATTTTGTAAGATAATATCAAAAAAATGCTATATACATCACATATCATACAACTATATATTATTCTACATCATATATGTGTATATATACCAAATATCCCTTTCTACTAGTCAGCTTGGATCAAAGATGGAGTCGGGTGAGCATGTTACACAAAGTGTTGGAGATGTCGACATAGATGCAAAAAGAATATCCCACACTATACCAAATAGGGCTGGACCAAAAAAAAATTTAGTAGAACATTGCATAGACCAAAACTTGTGCTGGTAAAAACATTGCCAGATCAAGGGATAAGATGAAGGTAATAAAACCAGAGATAGGAGTATCAGACTAAACAATGACATTAATGACAAGTATCAACACCAAAAAAAACATGATGCATAATGACTTTTACATTATGCTTGACACTTGACTAATTCTCCAAAACACTTGATAATTAGATCTTAAAGACTCTTGAATGCTCTTGTGAACTCAAATTTGCAAGACAACATGAATACTTGAAATCTTAGGTCACTTGATTGCTTGTTAGGAGAAATATTTGTGAAATAAAGTTGTATTTATACTTGCTTTTGCCAAATTTTCTAAAATTACAATACTACAAGATGGCATCAGATCTAGGATGATAAAATACCACCAATAATTTAAACTAAATTTAATTTTGGGTCACACGAGACTTAAATTCCAAAAGTGGTGTATAAGCATTAGGCTTAACTATGGGACACATTTTTCCAAAATTCCTAGATTAATGTGAAAACAAAATCAAGGCTCCAAAACCTAGGTGGGAACCATACACACAAGGTGGCATATGACTCTGATATCACTAAATCTAGGCCACACAACCTAAACAAACATGAATTATTATTGGATGTTGGTTTATGTTGAGACTATCCTCAGAAAGATGTATTAATTAAGGATCTTAGATGTAGAATGAGAGCAATTAAAGCATAAAGAAAAAAAATTAATGATGAAAACCCTATATTACTTTGAAAGTGTGGTACAACACTTTACAACACCTTAAATAAGGTACAATTAAGTTCATTTAACTCGCAAGGGCCAAAGACCTAATGTGAATGTGTTAAACACATTACAACACTAAATAATTGCAACATTAAGCTTAATTTAACAAGGGTCCAAACAAGCAAGGAAAATTAGAGGGATAATTTTTTCATTGCCACACTAGTGACCATGCCTTAAAGTTGGAGTGGGTACCAAAATAGGTAACTATAGTAGGGAGTGGCCTAGGACGATAAAATCCCACCAATAATTTAAACTAAATTTAATTTTGGGTCACACAAGACTCAAATTCCAAAAGTGGTGTATGAGCATTAGGCTTAACTATGGGACACATTTTCCCAAAATTCCTAGATTAATGTGAAAACAAAATCAAGGCTCCAAAACCTAGGTGGGAACCATACACGCAAGGTGTCGTATGACTCCGATGTCACTAAATCTAGGCCACACAACCTAAACAAACATGAATTATTATTGGATGTTGGTTTATATTGAGACATTCCTTAGAAAGATGTATTAATTAAGGCTCCTAGAGGTAGAATGAGGGAAATTAAAGCATGAAGAAAATGAATTAATGATGAAAATCCTGAATTACTTTGAAAGTGTGGTACAACACTTTACAACACCTTAAATAAGGTACAATTAAGTTCATTTAACTCACAAGGGCCCAAGACCTAATGTGAATGTGTTAAACACATTACAACACTAAATAATTGCAACATTAAGCTTAATTTAACAAGGGCCCAAACAAGCAAGGAAAATTAGCGGGATAATTTTTTCATTGCCACACTAGTGACCATGCCTTAAAAGTTGGAGTGGGTACCAAAATAGCTATAGCAAGGATTGACTATATCAAGTGTTGGTTATTTTTAATGTAACCAGGTTGATCTTCTATTCTACCTATAGAATTGTCAATTCTAATCAAGGGCAACTTGAAGGACCTGGACCAACTGATGAGGATTTTAACAAAAAACTCCTACACTTCGGGCTCTGCAAGACCCGAGAGGGTGATCCCCTTTAATGTGTTTATAATCTCTGCACCAAAATTATAAAATATCATTAAAAATAACATATAATCTCATTTAATAGCTCAACATAATAGGATAATACTAAATAGAATTGACTTTTCATCAATAGTATCAACTACTTGAAGCATGAGATGATTACAAAAATACTTCACAAATTAAGATAGTCATTGATTTTAAATTTGTAGTAAGCTCTAAGCAAGAAAAAGAAAATACATAACCTCACAAACAAATACAATTTATAGCAGTGCCATATACCATTGGGGAGTCGAATTCACAAGCATTTAAGGATCCATGACAAATTCAAACACATAGAATATAAGATCTCTGACAATATTGCCTTACAAAACCATCAATTTATATCCTATCCCAATACTTCTTATCAAATCCATAAATATATCCACCTATAACTCCATTCAATAATTTAAATTAATTCTTTGAATTAAAGCCAAAATGAGAATCATAAACTCCACGACAGTGAGATGAATGCAATAACCCTTGATTATATTATTCAAGTTTATGATATTCTTATACAAGGGAGAGACATGAGCTCAAAATGAATCATTCTCATTCAGGTGCTAGTACTGTCATGAAACATCAAGCCCTCATAAATTCAAAACCCTACTATAGAGTGACACAAAAACATAAATTGCATTTACACTAAACCAAAAGGCTTTACAACTTTCCCTACAACTATGCTTATAATCGACCTAAAAATATCTAACTTCCTAACCTGTATTTCTTGCCTTGAAATCCTTCTTATAGAGAATGAAGGAGAAAACAAGCATTCGACCAGAAATACACCTATCACTGATCACTTGGACCATCTTGTGATATTTCAAAAATTTGTTACAACAACTGAGTCCTTGGATAATCTTCTTGTTTATCCCATCCATTGGAAAAATAGCTGCTACATTAGCCACACTTCAAGAAACCTACGCCAAAATTTCCATCAAGACATAACCAAAATATTTTATAACTATAACATCTTAACTATTAACCGTCAGTAGTCAACACTGTCGTACTCCTCCTCGGTTAAATATTTGTCCACCCATTTCTGATATTCTTCATCCATTGGAAAATCAAAATTTACCACCTCATTGAATTTGGTATTGTAAGGTGTGTATTTCACTACTACCTAATTGGCCTCTCTTTCAAAAGACTCCAAAAATGTGTTGGTGTTAATTATCTTAATCATGCTACTCACCAACAAATCATAGTCTGAATCATCACAAATCAACTTGATTTGTGTGTTGATGAATTCATCTGCTCTATCCAGCCACTATTGCAGTGATTTAACATTTCCTTGTGCATCAATTACATCTGGAAAAATGTATCACTCCAATCATCAAAACTCTTTACCAGTTCCTTAATTCTCCTACTCAAATCATCTAGCAAGGCTTGAAAAATCTTCAGTTATTTCACAAAAAATTGAGTAGACCTCAATGATTGGGGCATGTTAACTACATCAAATCTAGAGGCCTTAATCATAATATCTAGATCATTCATCCTAGGGATCCACTTCTTAGTCAAGGGAAAAACTATTTCTCGATCCTTATTAATATTTCTTATTTCATCCAAGAATAAAGAATATAAAGAATATATTGATCATAATATACCATCAACCTTCTCATTCAGGTACCTCAAAAATGTATCAACAACCTCATTTTTTTTGGCAACTAATCCCTCCTCACTTGCTTTTAAAGCAACCTATAACTCTGTGATATTATTTAACATCTGCTTCTTAGTGGGATCCATAGAGTATTCAAGCTCTTCTTCAATTGGCCCTAATGTAGAACTGAGAGATGGCATCTGGATGGGGGATCCTCGAGTAGAAACAATTGGAGAAGTAGGGGGTATTGATCCTAATGTAGAAGGTAATGAAATGATACTAGGAGCACTAGAGGATTCTCCCACCTACCTATCTTTCAACCTATCTACCTCAGATTGCAAGTCAACATTCCTTTGTTGCACCCTACTATACTCTCCAATTATGATGTTATATTTCTCCATCAAACTCTTCTTTTCAGCTTCTTCTCTTTCAACTGTCTTTTAGGCCAATTTGGCCACATTTAGAGTTAGGCTTGTAGCTTCTATATAGTTCAATTTTCAAAATCTCTCTTGATTACTAACCCCCCCTTAGGTTTTGGCTAATATCAGTCACATTTGGCTTTCTACCCTGGGGTGCCAATCCCTAAATTGCCAGAGTTTCATATTCCTCACTAAAAGCAGAGTCCTACATAGTTGCCTTAACCTCTTCCTCACTGTTTTGTATGGGATGCTTGGACTTAAAAATAGAATTGAATACTACTGCATCAGCTATGTCCCATTAAGGAAAATTCAGGGCACCAACCTGAGTCACTAGTTTCCTACCTTCCTCAGGAGTGATGCTTTTGAATTCTTCCATCAGTTCAGCCTTCACCTCATCATCATTCTCCTGATCGGACCTATCAGGAATTTATTCTCTCCTCTTCTTGCTTTTTTCTAGGTATTCTTCTAAATTCATCCTCCACACCAGTTGCAAGAATACTGGAGTCTTCACAAATGCATCATCATCCAAGAATTCCTTGCAAGCCTCCATTCTAGCATCTTGTACACATTGTCCTTTCACATCCATATCAAATAGCACCAATTGTGTTGAACTAGGAGGGGAAGGAATACCAACCTGCATGTCTTGATCTACAACAATTATCTCATCCATCAAAGTCTCTTGTGCTTTCTCAACTCTCTGCCTCTTAGGGCTTGGCTCTGATGGTAATAATGCAAAATCAATCTTCATTGGTGAATTGAAATCAATAATTTTTATCCCTCTAGATGCTTTGATCTTTGGACTTGGTTGTGATGATGTCTTCATTATCTATTTTCCTTTCTTATCCCCCTCCTCCTCATCGCTATTGGCATTCATCTTTATCTTGTAAAGAGGCCAATTCACTGAGGGTTGATAAGTTGGCCTTATTTCCATAGGCTTCACCTCTAGTCTTTGTATACCACAATCTAATTCCAAATTGACCTTCTTGTTCATCAAGGTGCCCATGATCTCTTTGAATTTATCCATCAAGAAGTAAATTTTCTTGTGGAATGAAGTGAACTACATTAATGGATCATAATTTGGATCCATTTTATGCACCATAGCTAAGAACTTCTCATATGCAATCCACTTTTCCTTGTTCAATTCCTATCTATTCAAATCAAATTCATTCCTGATTAGGTCCTTAGGAAAATTGAACTCGTGTACAAACCTTCCACCTTTAATTTGTTGCCTAAACAAGGCAAATAAATCTTGAGGGTCATGTTGCCTCCTAGAACCACTCCTCAAATGAAAGTCATCAAAATATCTTCCAAAGTCGACCCATCATCCCTTGGAAGAAACAAATCAAATATAACAGTGTAGTCAGGGAACAAAGTTCCCTTTCCCCTCCTTGTCAGGTTGTCCTTGTGAATACAAACTATTTTCCACATGACCTTGGCAAACCCCATTCTTGATGGTACATTAAATGGGAGGATATGTGGGGCTCCCTGGAAACCATATACTCTTAGAACAATACTTACAAGGTACATGATGATGTCACCCCAATTATGGAAAAATTTCAAATCAGGCTTCCTCACCCTTGGTCTGAGGAAGCCATGTAGGTCTTCAGGTACTCTAGGAACATTCACTACGAATCGAGGCCTGATTCTGGAGGCAAACCAATTGTCAAATTGTACAAATCTAGCACCTCCCCTTTTGTATGATAAATCAGCACTCCAAACCTATACTGGTAATCTTTCTCCATTTACATCTTTCCTCAACTTCATCTTCTCTGAGAAGAAGACAAAATTCTTATACAAGAGCATGTGTATTAATAGGGAATACCAAAAGAAAGGAGTCCTAATATCCCCCACCTATAACTTTAGCAATCCCTCATGTATCTTTTCTGCCAGAAAAGATGCAAAGTCATACACAACAGAGAAATTGGATGTTGAATTTGGGCCCCCATGAATATGTATGCAATTGGTATTATAGTATTAGGGCCGAATCCCAAAATCTGGCACAGTGAATAAAATGTACCCAAAAAGTGATTGGGAAAGCAACTCAACCTAAAAGGCTCTTGGTCACTTGGGTTGATATGAATTGTTGAACTGCTTGCCCTAGCCATATGAGGAGGAAGCAACTTCAATTTGAAAAGAGGCCTCGATCTTGCATACTCCTACTTCATCTCCTTAAGATCAACTAGAACCAAAAATGAGCTAGATTCACTCAAATCAAACATTTTTTGAATTTCATCCATTCTTATACTCAATGAAATCCCACCATCATCATCCCTTATTACTCTTGTAACAGGGTCATATTGTGTTGCCACCACTCTAGGTAGGTCCAAATCAGGGAACACTTTTGGCACTACTAGCTTCCTCATGTCATATCTCTAGTCATTATAAAAGGGGTGACGTAAGTTTTGTTGTCCATACCATAACCTAAACATTTCCAAACCAATCATAGGAACCCTAACATTTGCAATGTTATAACTCTTGCACACTAGTCCTTCGCCTAGGGTTCTTCCATTCATCAAAACTAAACCCCTCTTCTTGTCATTTGTTGATAATGGGAGTTGATCCAGAAAATCATCATATAAACTCCTCTATAAATAATCAATATGGCCAGAATAATGCTTTGGTGGTGCCATCTCAAATGAAATAGGGCTTCGTTAAATAATTTAAATTATTGAACAAACTAGGGCTACCCAAAAAATGAAATTATTGCAAAACCTTGCAATTTCCCCCAATTAAACAAACCAGTGACCCTACGACAATAATTAACAAGCCCTCTGACAAGCACACCACAATTCCTTCACAAAATCATAGTAATATTGTAGACACGTGAAATCAACATTATCGATTAACATCATAGTTGATCATTTTCTTCTCAATTAATTAAATCAAATTAATTAATTAATCTCCTAAAGTCTCTCAATTTAATTAAATCACTTCTATTTAATTCAATGACTAATATTTATTTTCATCTCATTTGTTTTAAAATTTAAAACAAAAAATACAAATCAAATGTCACACCACCTAATCACTAGCTTAATTAGTCAAATCCCTAATTAATGCTAAGATTAACCCATGTTCCATCCACTTGCACAATAAATCATCTAATTTGATTTATTAAAACACCTATTTTCCTCACAAGGTATATTCCCAAGGAATATTCCCTCATTAACTCCCCTTGTTTGACTTTTTTGTTCAAACAAAATTCCCCCCAAAATCCCTCAACCACATGCATTTAATGCCATTTTCAAATTTTAAATGGAAAAATTAGCCAAAAATTGCACAATTATGGGCCAATCCTATTGTGACAAGTGGCTCTCTCTCATTTGTTGGGTTTGAGTCCCACATTTCTCAATATTGGCCTCTCCTCTCTCACTTTCTCCTATAAATTCAATACCTTTTCTCTCATTTTATCATCTACAATTTGGAGCATCCTCATTATAGGAAACTTGAGTTCACTTTGCATCTCATTATCTATCATCTCATTTTCCTGGCAAGGATTGCGAAAGGGCTATCTTCTACACAAAGGATAGCACCAATCCACTATGGAATAGGTATACTTCATGTTCTGCATTATTTGTTTATCTTTTTAATTTCTTTTCATTTGGAATCATGGAGTATTATTTCATAAGGATGTGTATTTCTGTTATGTTGTTTTTGTCATTTTACTAACATTTGCAGATTTTCATGTCCACAAAATGGCACTAGAAGGAGGGCATAGTGGTTGTCTAGATTCTACATTAAATCTTTCATAGAAATTCTAGAACTGCTTTGGTGATAAGATTTGTGCCTGTTCAAATCTTTATTAAAATAAGATATGACGAAAATTGCAATGTATCCAATGTTTACTAACATGCCTAGTGCAAGTAACTGAAAACCATTGTTTATACAAGCTGGTTTAAAGCACAGTAACAATGCATTAGAATTATTCTCAGTAGTTTTATGAACCATTTGTTAGAGAATACACTCCTATTGTGCTACATTATGTCAACCATTCTTGTTATTTTCCTTGGTGTCATTGATACCTTCGTACCATCTAAACTATACTTGATATCACTATTAGATTGATATAATTCTATCTCTATACACTCATTCATGTCTAATCTAATATGAATTTCAGTGGTGATTTGTGTAGCATGCATGGCATGATTTTAAAATGCATGCTTGCTACAAGGGAGAGGTTATATGCATTTGATTGATTGGTGTGTAATACAAATGGGAAAATTAAAGAAACTTTTTCTTTCCACAAGGGATTCATATATATTAAATTAGTGTCTCATTTAGCAGTGACCTAAAAATCTAGCTTATTTGCACTTGATGAGTAAACTTGATGTTATAGGCATGTGAAATTCATTGAAAAGAGGCATATTCAAATATGGGTTTGTTTAGATAGGAAGTTGTTTTCTTTTTTTGTTCTGAAGTTGTCTTCTCTATCAACTAGATTGAGGCTGATAGATGTAATAGAATGTGAATGCAAAGCACAACTAACATAATGTGGAAAGAAAAAACAATGCATGTGGATAGAGATATTAGGAGAAAGCAGTCTTTGGGAATTGTCTTACATCTACCAATAGTGTTGGCTTAAAAAGTCTCTAAGCTCTTTTGTTTGCTATTTTTTTATGGCACATTATTTCAGCTTTACACCTGCTAAGAGTATTTGCTTGAAAATTTCCTTGGGATTTTAATGCTTAGGTCCTGCAATCTTGGTGTGCATGAGATAGCATCCCTTTGAGGGATCATGTCAAAGCTGTAAAAGGTATATCATTTACTCCCAGTTGCGCACTCATGTGCTCTATGACCATAAAGATGCAGATAGTGTTCATTGTATTCCAAGAATAGACTGCAAACTTGCTCCTATTCCACATAGGGGACGTTGGCAGAACTGAGCAACTCGAGTGCAACAAACTTTGATATTTTTGTTGGGTGACATAGTGGCTAGTAGATCATCTCTGGCAGTGTATATTTTTCTATCTATTAAATGCTCGCTAGCCTACCTCTGCAGTTCACTCGCATCTACCTGTGCTCTTACCGATTACATTATAATGCATGCTATAGTCAGTCTTTAAGGGTGATCAATGTGCTTTGTTTTCCTTAGCATTTCTATGTAGGGTGTCATGCAGTTTAGAGATAGGGATTTTATTAATTAATGGTCAGTAATTTTATAAGTTCTTTGTAATCGATAGGTAGTGCCAGGCTAGAACAATGTAAGGCTATTTTCTTTGTTTTGCAATCATTACAGTTGAAGAAATCACAGCTCAATTAGATTTGTTCAACATGAAGTTTGTACTGACTTCCAATCCCAACGACTTCCATTACTATCATTTATATTTGAGTCTTAAAAATAAGTTATGCAAGAAGACTTAGGGATGTGGATTATATTCCACCTTTAATTGTTGTAAGCCTACCTCTTCGGTCTTCAAGACTCCAACCGCTTTTCCAAAATACTTGGTGGAGGTATGGCACCTTTTATTTCTCATCATGTGGAAGATATTAAATGTCGTTATCCACACGAGAGCTCTTTGTTGTGCCGCCTCCAGTCTTCTGCCATACATTTGTTCAAAACATCATGTTAAATAGTTTGGTTCCTTGTTGGCGTGTCATGTCACAAAGCTCATTACCTTGTCAATGATTCTACAATTTTTGTTGCTATTATCCAATCATATTTATTGACAGATCTTCCACCTCCCAATGATAGTAAATTAAAAAATTTGAGTACCTTTACCATATGTTGGTTGGCTTATGCCTGAAGGTCCTATTCCAAAAATGTCACCTCCACTTGCACATAATCTAATCCTCCATGTTGGAAGTCATCCTTGTTTTACCAAATTTTGGGAAACTCCAGATCCACAATCACGACAACTGACTCCTCCAGTTTCCAAACTATATTTTGGTTTCTTTCCAAACCAGCCATGTTGACCAATGTCTGAATATCCCGTTGAATTTCCTCTTACACCTATCACACAGGAAGAAGATATTGAGGAAACCACAAAATTGGTTATATGGTCATTTTTCTTGTGTTTGTCAAGGGCAATCCTACTATTTTGGGCACGTTTATTCTACAACCACTATATGTATAGTGAAATAAGGTCGAAGGTTGAATAGTTTCATGTTTTAGTTTCTCTTTTCAACCAGAAAGTAGTCTCTTAACTTTTGGGTCTGCACCATTGATGGTCCCATTTACACTTACCGAAGCATGTCTGCATGTTTAAGTGTCTGTTGAATTCATGAGTACTAATAATAGCTACATATTGAAAGGTATTGACATTTATCAATTTGGTGCTACCTAATAGATGCATGGAGGTGGTTGTCATTAATTTGAGATTGAAGTACATGTTGATTTGGGGCCATGTGTTGTTGGGTAAAAAATTTAGGTAAAACGAGTAGGGGAAAGTTGGCATTGTTAGAAATTTAGGTGGGTAATTTGTTCCACTGTTGAACTAATTGGGGGTGCTACTTATGTAAGAATCCAAATAGAAATAATATTTTTTCATAGGACATCATTCATCACATTATTACCTATCTCCTTGTCATTTTTTTGCATCCTTGCGTGGTATGGATATATTCTATTTTTTTTTCTAAATGGTCAATAGTTATCTCTGATTTTGAATAATAATAAATTTGACTTTGAATAAACTTTATTTTCAGGTCGAAAGGAGGTTTAAGAGGTGAATTCTTAAATGATTTATTTCTGCAAATAGTTGTGGAACTAAATTTTTAGATCTCAAACACTTGTTTCGAGTGAATTGCTTTCTTGTTTTGAAAAAATTGTAAATTCATTATGGTTGAAACTATATTCATTATCTTAAGTTATCATTTATCCTTGAAATATCATACACCTCATTTTTGATAACTTTGTAGTTATTATAGGTTGACATCAAGGTTGACATCAAGGAGGGCATTGAAATCAAGCATCAAAATTAAACAAAGGCAAACTAAGCAAAGTTGAAAAACTTGTGGATGAAAATTTGAAATTCATAAAGCATTTTTTAATGCTTAGGGCTCCAATTATCGCTTCAATTTTTTGTTTTGAACCAACTCACCTTTTCTTTATGGGTTTAAAATTAACCATTTGACTTGATCTTTTGGTTAAAATTGAACTTAGAAACTCACTAAATTTCAATTTGGGTTTTAACAATTGGACAAGGAAAACTTCACATCTCTTTTTGGTGCTTTAAAACAAATCAAAATCACTAATTTTGAGGTCTAAAATGAACAAGTTTTTTTCATGTTTTGCAATCTTTTTCATGAATTAATATCATTTAAAAGGTGTATGCACTTCTCTTGCGCTTCATGGCAATCTTGAGAATCAAAAGTATTTTGGTGATATTAGTTTGTTTAAAAGATTTCCTACACACTTTGATTTGGGATCTAAAATTGAACAAAACATCTTGCGAGTGTGGGTAAACTTATTACGAGTGTTTTCCCTTTGTTTCTAAATGAAGGTTGATCGAACTACGAGTATGTTTCCTTGCTTTTATTTATCTTAGAGGGTCTGCCTTGCAGGGAAAAGTATGCACCCAAGGGAACAACCCAACTAGTAAAACACTAAAGCCAAGTGTATTTCCAGCTAGGCTATAAAAGCGAGTATTGGAACAAAAGCCAGTATCATGCAGCTGGCTCTGACAAGAAGGAAAACAATGGTCACTCACCACATGGGTTAGCCTCCATGAACGGAAAGTCCAAATTAAAACCCTTGTTAAGAAGGCCAAATCCTTATCTATTTTATTGGTGCAAAATGTCATGTCCTTTGAATCCCTCCCACGTTATACATGTGGTTTTTTTGTAGAGATGAAAAGTATGCCATGAGAGATTCATGGGTACTAATGCTTGGCTGACCTAAGAAGTGTGTGCACTGTAAGCGGGATCCTATGTGGTCAAGCATCTAGTCATCCACACAGAATATGGGTAGCTAGATTCATCCAAGGGTGAGCCCAATAAAATATTGTCTCTTCATCCTAGGGTTGTACATGTGCTCGGAAGTGGAAAATACATTGCTTGGTCCTCAAAAACAATTGAAAAATAAACATTCACAAGGAACTCAAAATTTCAAACCCCTTGGAGGAAACAAATATCCTTTGACGAATCTATGTACTCTTGCTTTCCCTAGGGATCACATCCTTAGAGGTTTCTAAGTGCTTGGATTTTATCATCATTTCTTTTCACTAAGGTTAAACCTAGGAAACTTTTTTCCTAATTTCGTTGATTTCCACATAATGGACCTTGTGGGATGAAAAGAAAGTTGGACATTAGACATGCAGTTTGGAACATAATCAAGAATGTGCTTTTTGTAAAAATAATTCACTAACGCAAGATAACAGACAATTAAACAACACATGTGCTTGGTCCCTTTTGATTCATTTGGTTTCCATGCAAACATTGGTCTTTTGGTTTGAATTACTCCTACAGAAAAGAATGTTCTTCATCACCTTGGTCTTGTAAGTCCTCATAGGGTCATCTAGGATCAAGTCAAAACACTTCATCCATCCAAACATTTATCAAATTTCCATCTCACCAACGAATTTTGGAACTTTGAAACATCTCTTATGCTAGACTTTTGGAAAATCAACATCACCTTATTTGACTTAACACACCTAGTCAAATTATCAATCCTCTTGAACAAATTTTCCTCCAGGATAACACAACTTTCTAAGGTCTACTAGTTCATAATCACTTTGATTGGCTTAACAAACTTAGCCAATTCATTCTCTTATGCGAGTTTTCCCTAGGATAACAAAACTTCCTAGGGTTTACAAGTTCACCATCATCTTGATTGGCTTAACACACCTAGTCTAACTATCAAAATAAAATCAAACCAATTCCTAAAGTCTAGCATTGATCCAAAGTTCCTAAAATTTTAAAAATACATATCATTCACCCCTTTCATCCTTCATCTCATCATTGGTCCTAAACCCCTCAAAGGTCAGCAAGGTCAAAACACAAGAGGAACATGGAATATAAGCTTGATTCATCCATCATGAGTAATCTAATTCAACCAAACTATCCAATCCTTACAATTCTAATTGATTTTTAAAACTTGCATTTGTAAAATCCATACATAGGATCATTATCTCTTACAAACCTCAATGGTACAAAAAATATGAGTTTTACCAATCTAAATTTTGGAACACCTTTCCCTGTGGTAGATTTAAATCAAATTCAAAACTTACAAATCTATCAACCAAACAATCAAGTCATGAGCCTTCCCCTTTTACCAACCATCAATAAATCGAATATGAGCAACACTCCAATCATAAATCAAAGCATCATATCAAATCCTCCCATTTTTCCATCGATATCGCAACAACCGATGGAAACCATTCAATAAAACCCAAAAATCAACACCATTCCCAATCCACCACCACCACCACCAAAACAAAAAACTGAAAAATTCATTCTCCATCATGTTGCAAGATGCTCAACAAGCTGCCCACCAAAATGCACTCCAAAACCAACAAGTTGCACAAATAGCTACTCAGTAAGCGCAAGCACAATTAGATGCCCAACAAGCCGCACACAATACATAAGTGGCTCAAGTATCCCAAAAAGCACAGGCTCAAGCTCAAGCTCAACACCAAGCTCAGAAAGTGCAAACACAATTCTAGGAACTATGGCAAGAAATCCATCAAAAAGTAGCTCAAGAACAAGCCCAAAAAAAAGAATTATTGGCACAACAACAACATGACCAACAACAAGCATTGTTGGCTTAGCAGAAAACACATGCATCACTTGCTCAACAAAGCTTGCAACAGATTCCCACCATAATTGTTGAAATCAAAAATCAAGATCAATCTATCAATGAACACCTTAAAGATGTTTCCACCTCAACTAATAATCAAATCAACACACACCAAGAGCCACTTTTCAATCATGATCAAAACTCACCAACAATGCCCAACAATATCCAATTCGAGAAATTTCAACATCACTTGACCCTATGGTTGAAGAAATTGACAATCTCTCCACCATAATAGTTGAAGAAAATGATCAAACTCAATCCACTATTGATCACTGCAAAGATATGTCTACCCCATCTAGTGATCAAATCAACATTCATCAATAGCCACTTTTTAATGATCTATTTCAAGATTTGTTGACATTATTTGATCCTCTTGACATAATCCATGATTCATCGACCAATGATCATATTCAAAATGTCTCTACATCGCCTTATGAGTTAGAGGAAATATCTCAAAACTTCATTCCAAAGCATGATCAACATCTTCCATCAAAGTCTAGCAATGGTCCCTCCAAAAGCATATTGACATCCTTCGACCTCATGGTTGAGAATAGTGAAAGAATATTTGAATTTTCACTTGATCCAAATCCATTCTAAGAACAAGTGGATATTAAGCCACTTCCCATTCCTAATAACAATTTCCAAGAACCCTTTGTAATCAATCCACCCTTTGAAATCGACCCATGTCAAGAACTTCATCCAAAGTGTGTCGAAAGCAATTCCAAAATTAGTCAAGATAAAGAATTTGTATCTTCGAGATACTTCAATCATCTAATGGGAACTCTTCTATATATACAAGATTTTGCAAATAAGGATGACATCCATATAGCACATATTCCTCCATCTACCCATGAGATGCTTTCTTTGGATGGACATGTAGGTGATCTTCATTCAAAACAAGAGTCTCATACTCTTGACATCATTACCAAGGAACAAGATTCACCTACTCTTAACATTTGTACACATGACCAAGATATGGAAAAATCTAGAGACATATCAAAAGAAAATCATGAAGTAGGCTTCTATAGAAGTTGTAAATCAGCAACATCCTATGGACACCTAGCAAAAATAGATCATGAAGAAGGCTTCTACAGAAGTTGTGAATCAGAGACATCATATGGAGACATATTAGAATGGTTCTACAAAAGTTGCAAATTAGAAACATCATGTGGAGATGTAGCAGAAATAGGTCATGAGGAAGGCTTTTATAGAAATCACAAATCAAAAACAACATCCTATGAAGTGAATCATGAGGAAGAATTTTATGTGGAAAATGAATCATCAACACTTCTTGAAGAAGCATTACAATTTGATAACAATCAAACATTCATCCCACATACGGAGGATCCTACCACTTATAAAATTGAATCACTTACCTTTCTTAGGGCAAGCTACTTCATCAATAAAGAAGTTGTTTTTGAAGATCCACCATAGAACAAAGAAGGATTAGCACCTTGTTTCCAAGGTAGATCATATCCTATTGCAAATAATTTTTTTCAGCAGATGAATTATCAAGGTAGAGGATTAGACCTACATGAACAGGGTATCCTAGAACCAATGCAGATAGTTGGTAATCCTAAGCATCAAGGCCTTGGTTATTCGACAATCAAGGGATATAAACAAATCAGTGATACATCTATAAAACTGGGGGAAAATTCATCTCAAGAAAACACCAAGATAGGGAGCATGAAGAATCCTTATGATCAAACCAATGTCAATACTACAACCAACCACATCATGAATCTTCCTCCACCCATCACCCCATCCATGAATTGGGACCAACATCAAAAGAAAGATTTGATTCAAAGCTTGAAGAACACCATTAAAGAAAGAGAAGTTGAGAAGCATGAAGGAAAAATCAAATACATATGGATACCAAAGAATACAAAGAAATACTATCCCTATCAAACTCCATTATTCAAAGAAACTATGGGGCAACATAAAAAAGGGAAAAGTATCCATCAAATATGTCCACAAAGGAAAAATCAGTCTTCTCAAGCGATGTACAAAGCATATCACGTTGTTGGTCCCAATTCCACACACACTTCCATATCCACCCATCATTGCTCATCTTCCCAAGTTTGGAGAGTCAAAGGTTCCAAACTGTCAACCAATCCATATTTTACTCCTAAACACACTCCTCCATCCACACCTCCACAAATGATATGCAATTCTTACATTGACCATGTCTTGGAAATTACCCTTTATCATAAGGATTCAGAAGGCACTCTATCACGATGTGTGCACAAAGATAGAGTAAACTCGGGTATTAGCAAAGCAGAATAGAGTTCTCAAAATTTTCTTTCAAGTGCATGTATCTTGGCAAAGAAACTTCTTCAAGTAGGATACCGATGGCATGTTATGGAATAAGCATCAAAATCAACACTACCAGGTGGTTCAACATCAACTTAAAATGTCTCAAAAAATACATAAAAATAAAATCGGGAAAAAGGATTGAAAAACAGTAAAGAGAAAAATCGTCCTCTAGCGAAAACCATTTTGGTGGCACTTTGGATAGGTACCATGATGAAAACATCGTAAATAGGCATCATGTGTAGAATCGAGCATCTACATTTGCCATTTTTAGGAGAAAGCATCTTATCACATCCATAATAAAGCTAGCACCCTAGCCATATCATCTGTTCATCCATGAACCATTTATCCAACCCATTACCATCTATCTACATTATCTTGATAAAATTTTGTAGCACACTTTACACTTGTTAATGGTAAAAATATTGACATGGGTCATTGTCATTGATCCCATCCTACCCAATGTTATCTAAGACTTCAAGCATTATCTGAATGAGGAATCCTTTATTCGAACACCTTATCTTGTCACAAGGTAATACTTGGCATCCTTTGCATGCTTACCATATCTATCCATACACCTATTCAATATTCCACCCATGGCATTCCATACATTGCTAGACACTGGGAAAAATATTTACATCTTGGTTCAGGAATAAATCTTGATCTATCCTCTAATTCATGTGGTGATCTAAACATTGGCAAACATGAAATAAAATTGGTCAAGGCATTTGTGAACAAAAAATATAAGTCACTAGCCCATGGAATATTTTGATAGGAAGACATTCCTTATCAATCTTTATCTTTCATCGAACATCAATCTAAACAATCAATATCAGTCGCATCTAATGTGCACGTCAGCATCACATCAAATCATCAAAAAGTAATTTTGTTCCAAATCAAGCTTCATCAATCTAATCAATTGAATCCAATCAATTATCACCTTGTTTTGACTTAACACACTTAGTCAAACTATCATCTTGTGCACAAGTTTACTCTAGGATAACACAACTTCCTTGGGTTTACAAGTTCATTATCATCTTTGTTTGGCTTAACACACTTAGCCAAATTATCAAATCCAAAAACACCTCGTTTGACTTGACACACTTAGTCAAACTACCCTCTTTTAGAGTTTACAAGTGTATTATAAATTTTGTTTGACTTAATCCACTTAGCCAAACTATCAATCCATCAATTTGATCAATCAACCTTAGCTTGGTTTTTAACAAAATCCCAAAACAAAGCACTGATATCATCACGTACCCAAATCCAAATTGTAAAAATCATGCGATAAACCAAACACATCCAAATCATTCAAAATCTAAAACATCTCAAAAGGTTAGAAAAAATCAAAATAGGTTCATCTGGCTAAACTACGTCACCTCTAAGCTTGAATGTAGGCAAGGTTGATCTATGATCATCCCCTGAGACATTTTAGGATTTTAGGCATCCATCGCAATGGCAATCTATTTGCTCATCTATCTCATCAACAATCAAGTCAATTTTCATCTGAACTATGTCGTATCTGAGCTTAAATGTAGGTAAGGCCATCCTTGATTGGCCCCCGAGACACAAAATCCAAAACCATTCACAAATCTTGAAAATACCAAAAATATTGAAAAGCTCAAAATCCCCAAAAAACCCTCAAAATATCTGAAAACCCAAAATGGTGCATTTGTCTCATCTCGCTTTCACCCACAATAATCACTATTCCTAATAAAGCATTGTCACTTTCATCCTTTGTTAAGTCAGTCAAAAGAAATTCTAGTAGGGTTAAAAGTGAATGCTCAATCATCAAAGTCTCAAGTCTAGATCAGTGATTCAGCAAGTTGATCAACTTGGAGTATCAATAGCTTATCATCCATCCAATCTCATTAAAACCCTTATCACAACATGTGCTAGGAACGTGACCTTCCTGCGATGGACATCAACGTCAGGTAATCCCGTAGTTTAGCCTTGGCTAGTGGTACGAAGAACATTAGCTTGTTTATTTACTTTCTCTTGGTCTTGTTTAGACTTATCTTATTTTGTGCTCATTCCAAGGACCTCTCAATGATGCCTAAACAAAATAGGTTTAGAGAGAAAGGAATGGGGCAATGATCATTATATTTTTATCTTTTGTGCTTGTTGCATATTCTTGTAAAATAAATTCGTCATGCATAATTTTTTTGTTTGTAGGAAGGATGTTTTAGATGTCCTGTTGACCAAATAAGAAGGCTTGCATTTTTATGTTTTGGCCCAAGATGTTTAGAATATCTGAATTGCATTCTGAATAAGGTTTCATTTGTCAAGTGTGAACAAGAGTACTCCTATCTGTTTGACAAGTCAATGTCCATCACACTAGCTACAACACCATCTTGGTTCTTAATACCTTGATGCATCGCACCTATGTGTGTTTTCAAACATAAAGAACATTATGCTCTTTATCTCTCCCATCCTTGGCTAAGAAATACATCATCATCATTCATCATCATATCCAATAAAGTCTCAATGACTAGTGGAGTTGTTGGAATTCTACATCTTCTTGGATTTAAGGGTTGATCACTCTCATTCTTCTATCTTCTTTCACGCTAACAATGCATCCAACCTGCATCCTCACTTTCATCTTGCATAATCATGTCATATCATTAGAGGACAGGACCATCCATCTCGTTTATCTCACATGCATTACATAATCATTTAAGTTGTTTAGGATAATATAGATTTTTTATTCTAAGTATCTTCCAAACATCTCATTTACATCATCATTATCATATAGATCATATAGTCTAAGCATCCATATATCCATTTTGAACCTCTTTATTGCGAGATCAACCTCAAATCAAATCTTTTCACTCATTCTCTCGAGGGGGCAATGTACTAACGTACTTATTTCCACTAGTGCATCCGAAAAAATCAGAGCTTTTTAAAATTTTGATGTCAGCAGCATCATTCTTTGAACCAATGCAACAAGTACATTGCTTCAAAGAGGGGAAAAATGTAGACACACAAAATCAACATTATCGATTACCATCATAGTTGATCATTTTCTTCTCAATTAATTAAATCAAATTAATTAATCAATCTCTTAAAGTCTCCTAATTTAATTAAATCACTTGTATTTAATTAAATGACTAATATTCATTTTCATCTCATTTTATTTAAAATTAAAAAAAAAAAATTCAAATCAAATGTAACACCACCTAATCACTAGCTTAATTAGTCAAATCCCTAATTAATGCTAAGACTAACCCATGTCCCATCCACTTGCACAATAAATCATTTAATTTGATTTATTAAAACACCTATTTTCCTCACAAGGCATATTCCCAAGGAATATGCCCTCATTAACTCCCCTTGTTTGACTTTTTTGTTCAAACAAAATTCCCTCCAAATCCCTCAGCCACATGCATTTAATGCCATTTCCAAATTTGAAATGGGCACATTAGCCAAAAATTTCACAATCATGGGCCAATCCCACTGTGGCAACCAGCTCTCTCTCATTTGTTGGGTTTCAATCCCACATTTCTCAATCTTGCCCTCTCCTCTCTCAATTTCTCCTATAAATACAATACCTTTTCTCTCATTTTATCATATATAATTTGGAGCATCCTCATTATAGGCAACTTGAGTTCACTTTGCATCTCATTGTCTATCATATCATTTTCTTGGAAAGGATTGGGAAAGGGCTATGTTCTACACAAAGAATAGCACCAATCCACTATAGAATAGGTATACTTCATGTTCTACATGCTTTGTTTATCTTTGTTATTTGTTTGCATTTTGAATCATGGAGTATTATTTCATAAGGATGTGTATTTCTGTTATGTTTTTTTTGTCATTTTACTAACATTTGCATATTTTCATGTCCATAGAAATTAACCAAGCAGTACGAAAAACAACTCACGAATTTTGCACCTTGTAGAAGACCAAACTCCTGCTTTGATTACTCGAAACTTTGTCTTTGGCTCTGAAACTACTTTGCCAAGGTGCTTGAAAGCTTTGTGGTAAAATAGAATGAAGGAAAATACTTTATGTCGATCGAATTGAGTTAGTAAACATCTCATCCATCATTAAATCTCACTCACATACCACACCAATGGCTCGAATCGCATTTGATGTGATTTCAAATTCCAACCGTCAATCTTTTTTTTGGTCAAATCATCGAATGAATGACTTCAAAAAAAGTTGATGCAACCTCCATCTAAGAACCAAGGGCCCACCACATTTTGCATCACCAAGGAAGTACACGTGGCGCTTTCCCATGATGTCATAATCATTAAACACCTTGCATCTTTGGATCATGCGATGGCGGGCAACTGTTGATCTCCACCATCGATAATTGTGTTCATTCATAGTAGTCACCAACACTAAACATAACCGTCAAGAAACTTTGCATCAAGATTATAAAATCACCGTTGATCTTGAGCACGTGCATCTTGCAACTATTTTAGTAACCCATTATATAGTGAATTAAAGCCCGATAGAAAAATTAGAGCACTTCGTTAATATTTTTGGCATCAGTAGCTAAGACACATGGCGCTCGCCTGTGATATCACAATGAGTTGAAACTCAGTAGTGAGGCCATCATAGGATTGCAGGAAGTGGTTAGGATCAACTGTTGGATGATTGACAATGACTAAATAATGTTCCCTACAAAATAAAAAACAATTATTAAAGGGATAAGGGTACATCACCTAGGCAAATGACAAGTTATGGATTAATGTTGTTCTTTAAAATGGGGCACAAGCCAACCTAAACTTAGGAGATAATAAAATTAGGCAAAAATATTTAACGTTGTTTATAAAAGGGACCTTGACCGAGACAAATCAATGGGACATAAGTGATTTTAAGAACCTCTTCAAAAACGCAATGACCGAATAGATCCTACCCAAGGTATTAGATGGAACATTAGGATTTTTATGAAGCAAAAAATAAAACCCCCAACCTTAGGTTTCTTCCAAATAGTATGATAGACTAGTACATAGGCAAGATAATAATGGAACTCAAAGAACAAAATTTGAAGCTCCATCATCAGGCTTGAGTTCAATGATGTATGCACTGTACTTGGGAGTGAGGTCACATTTGTTTGAGGCATTAGATCAACTTATTCCTAGCTGTGATCTAGAGATAAGTAAATTGGCCCAAAGCTTATAGACCATGGTATGCGAAAAAAGGTTTTCTATTCATTTTATATTCACTAAATTATATTATTGTTTGAGTTTCAGAGACCTTTTTGTTACTCATGGAGAAGATGGGGTATACGACTAGGTTATGTGTTGATTGGGATTTTGAATGTTGTAATACTTTTTTTGGTGCTACTTTTGGAGTGTAAATATTAACTAATGTTTTTGATAGAAGGGTAAAATGGGTTTTACAGGGACCCGAAACCACAAAGTTTACAAAATAGAGAAGAGACCACCAAGGGTCCACAAAAAAAAACCAGCAGCAAGCAGGCAAAAAAGACTAGGAGGGTCAAAAAGGAAAGGATAGCAAAAAAAGTACACATAATTACTTCAGAGACCTAAGGACAGTCTCTGTCTCTGCCTCCAAAACCTACATATCAGTAACCCCCTTCTTGAAGGTTTGAACCATTTTCGGGGTTAAGGGGGCCTTTTTCAAATATTAACTAATGTTATTAGAGGCTGGTGGCACCAAATGATAAAGGATTTAACGTCAAAACAAGTCAACTTCTCACTTTGAGATGATGCTTTGCAAGAGAAGAATTTTTGGCTTTGATTTCTTGTTTTTCCTTGGTGCTGACAAATTTGAAGAATACATATATTATGAAATTTTATTTTTGGAGACAAGTAAAGGGTTTTGTTTAGAGCTCAATATGGATGGTTTTTTGGTGAGATTAGGAGGCTTTGATTGAGAATTATAACCTTCTGAGGGTTGTCAAAAAAATTCATGAAGCCATATGTTTGGAGATGATTTGTAATTAGAGGATTACAATTAACTTTAAAATGAACATAAATTACATTTAATCTCAATCCAACAAAATTGCATGACTAGGTTGTTTAACCAATGAAATTACAGACTAGGTTCACTTTTACATAAATTAATAAAATTACTAGTTACTAAAATTTTGTAATTAGAAATCAAATACTAAATTGAAAAATAAATAAAAATGAAATAGAGAGGAAATTAGACAGAAGAGAAGTTAACACAAGAGCTTGATAACGGAGTTCATGCAATAAGGACTACGTCTCTAACTCTATTTCTCAAAGTTGGATTGCTTTCATTAATATCACCAAGCAAAAAAAATGTCTTGTTACAATATCCAAGCTCCAAACTTGCATAAAACTCTCCTCATAGTCACTCTCAACTCTTGAAGACAATTCAAATGTCTTCGTGTTTACAAAAGTATCCTTCAAAAGAATTCTCTCTCCTCAAACTCACAATTCTAATAATTTCCCCAATAAAATAATTATTCTCTCCAAGAGAATTTTTAATCACCTAGATATCAACTCTCTTGTTCTCACCTCCTTTTATACAAAGATTTTACTCAATATGGTTTAAAACCAAATGATTTGAAACAACTACCCTATCTCTGAAAATCCCCCATAATTACATATGTAGTTATAAAAATATGCCTTATTTATAAAAATAATCTCCCTTTAAAATCAGAAAAATCCTAACCTCTTTTAATTGTAGGCCCTTATAGTTTTGGGATTTACAAGGTAAAAATCCAATCATTAAATGTCCTTTTTAAAAAGATCTTGATTAAATCCTTAAAGTTTTAATATTTTGGAAACCCTTATTTTTAAGGCATTTGGGTTGCCTTTTAAAAGTTCATAAAGGATATTTTGTAAATATTATTTTAAGGTTGACATTATATTTAGGGGAATTAAATCTTATTTAAAGGTTTATATATACAGACGGGTTTTCCTTTTATCATGAAGAATGTAAGGCAAAAGGATCAAATCCCACTAAATCCTCCTATTTTATGTTTTTTAAACAAATTTTTTTCCTTTAGTAATTATGGTTTAATCCATATTTATGCCAGCTCACTACTCTTGCCATATCATATGCCACGTGTCCTGCCAAGTGTCAAGCTTTGGTGATGACCAAAACATTGATTGGTCATAAATTCACCACCTGAGCTTCGTTTTCGAAAAAATGAACCACGTCAAAATCATGGAAATGAGCTCTTAGACATTATGTGGCTTTTGACCAGTTTTGAGATGATCAAATTTTATGCCTTTCTGACTAGCCCTTGTACCTAGTTTGACCCCAACTTTGACACAACATATCTCTGGCATACAGTCTCCTTTTGACATGATTCAAGTTATGTCAAGACCATTTAGGTGAGCCCTATACAATGGAGCTAGCTCCATATGATTCTGAGACTATTAATTTTTAAGGTCTTTTGGATCCTCCTGGATCATTCCTCCCAATTGAGAAGCTTTTGGACCTCCAAAAGTATTTTTTTATGTACAATTTGAGCTATGGAATTGTCACCCCACTTGCTCAGTACCATACAAAATGAATCAACTTGTTGAATCTCCTAAACATGAAAATTGTTAGAAAATGAATAATTCAAACCCTCTTTTACCAGGTTTGGTTGAAGGATTAACTGTGCTTGCAACCGATCCTCACTTTGTGCTATCTATGGCACCATATCCTAATAAAATATCATTCCATATATATTCTTAGTATCACTAGATGTTACAGAAATAAGGGTTAAATATTTTCGTGCATTTACAATCATCTTCATATTCCCTATGTTTACAATAGATCTACCATTCTTCATGTGATGAGCTTATAGAATATATTCATTTTCATCCTTAACAAATGATACTTGTTATGTTCCCTATAGAAAATTTATTTTCGATCATACATGTAAGGACTACCTACAACCATCCCACAGATGTCAAGTGGAATTAAATCTAACTCTACCTCATCTACAAACTTAGATGTGATTGCAAATCAGAGTTTACATTGTTTTGACAAATTTAGCCGAGCATTATCATGTACCCAACCCAATGGATATGGCTTAGGATGTGGAGTTATTTTTAAACCCAATTACTTAACAAATTGTTCATAGATTAGATTCACTTTTGATCCACTGTCTATGAGTGTATCAATCTTATTTTGTTTTTCAATAGCCCCTATATGAAACAATTCATTCCTCTTAATTTCAATAGGTATGCCATTACAATTTACAGAAGAAGCATGGGAACTAGTAACTACAACATGAATGCTACCTTTTATACCCACAACTATGATCCTGGTTTCATCATCTGAATCTGATCCAAGATCATGCATGATAGTTGTGGTCTCTTTCTTACCCTTTCAATCCTTGAACCATTTCAGTTTTTGATTGGGATGCAATTTCCAACACTTTGAATCTTCGTGACCTTTCTTCCTGCAGTGTGAGGAATAAGGCTTATCCTCCTCTTTCTTTATAGTAGTCATTCACTGCATTTTTCCCTTCCCTTTCATGCTTCCTTTTTGTTCCTTGGAGTCCATTAAGAGACCATCATGGATATTCCTTGAGCTTTTTTCTAGATGAATGGCTTTCACACTAACTTCATCAAGGTTATTTGGATTAAACATAAGTATTGGATATCTCAACTTTTCATGTAATCCACCTATATACTTTAACAAGTTTTCTTGTGTATATAATGGATTTCCCAAAATCAAATCTCTTTTCCTAAACTCATATGTATATTTTTGTACACTTTTTCCTTTCTCTTGCTTTAGTGATTTCCAATTCATTACTGCTTTTTTCATATGACCTAATGGATAGAACTATTTCTATAATGCAACGATCAACTGAAACCAAGAAGAAACAATTTTACCATATCAGCTTAGATCTTCCTGAGTTCTACTCTCCCACCAAATTAAGGTTGTGTCTCCTAGGAAAAGAGTGGCTAATTGGATTTTTTGAGAATCCTCAATAAAATTTTGAATTCTATGATAAACTTTATTTTTTTTATCCAATTATCAATTTTTTCTGCATCTATTTCTCCATTATAAGTTGGCAATTCAAATTTAACATAAATCTTTAACAAAGGAGCATTAGATTTAGGTTGCATAGGTTGTTTCTTCTTTGAAGAATAAGTAGATAGAGAAGATGAAGAGAATGAAGAAGAAGATGGTGATGGAGGTTTAGGAGGGTCACTATCACCTCCTACTCCTTTACCTTTAACATATTTTGAAGTGGATTCACCTTCATTCTTCTTTCTATTCTTGAGTTACTTTTCTTTTGTCGCTATTGTCTCTCTTGGAAAAGAACTTCCACCATAGCCTTAATTTTGAGAAATTATTTCTGGAAAGCTTTCTCATCAAGCTTTGTACTTTTTTCAGCTACCATTTCTAATCATGGAAAAGATCTTTATTTTCTGATCTCCCGATTGAACTCTATAAGTGCACCTTCTCCTTGGTTCAATTTTAACCTGGTTAACATTCACTTTTGTAATTTCCTATTAAGAGGCTCTGATACCAATTTGATATGTAATTAGAGGCTTACAATTAACGTACAAATTAACATAAATTATAGCTAATCCTGGTCCAACAAAATTGTGTGACTATGTTGTTTAACTATTGAAATTATAGACTAGGTTCACTTTCACATAAATCAATGAAATTACTAATTACTAAAATTTTGTAATTAGAAATAAAATACTAAATTGAAAAATAAACTGAAATAAAATAGAAAGGAAATTAGAAAAAAAGATAGAAGAATGAGATAGAAGAGAAGTTAATATAGGAGCTTGATAACAAAGTTCGTCCAATAAGGACTACATCGGGTGATCCCACAAAGCTGGTTTACAATTTTTGAGAGGAATTGATTTTTGCTGAAATCACATATTTTTAGAAAATATAATGATTTAAGCTTTTAAAATTTCCATTTTAAGGATTCCAATTGAAGAGGGTTTAATCAAACCAGCTTAGATCAAACCCCCTTGGATAGAACCTTGCTATTTTTAAACCATACCTATAAATGAGTCTCCTTTACACCTATCAAAATGCTGATAAAAAATCACTTTTGATTTACCTTTTGGGGGATCAAATGAATTCATTTAAAATTTATTTCAAATGATTATGGTAGTCCTCGAAATGAGCTATCCCACGAATATAATTTTAATATGTTTTAGTTTTATTAAACATAGGTTTTTCATCGAAAATCAAGCTCTCTATTTTGCTCATGTGGAAAAATAGAAAATTATTAAAATAATTTTTTCAAAAATATGTTTGTGCTGGGCATTCATGTCCTTAATCCATTAAAAAAAAAATTTGAATTTTGATACATATAGAAAAAGTTATGTTGTATATAGTCTGCCTATGTCTAAATTGCAATTGGTTTGACTTCGAAACTCTATTAAGGAAAAAATATTCAATAAAAAACTATGAGACCAAATGAAAGTGCTAGATATCTTAGTTAAAAATCTAAATTCGAAAAAATTATAATTTTATCCTTCATACAAAAAAATTTATGTTGTATATGGTGAGCGTCACTTTTTAAAAATGTTGTTTTCTGAAAAAAACCAGTTTTCGTGGGAGATGAAAAATAAAGTGCAGTCTTATTCCAAAAAAATTGAAAAAAATATTTTTAAAATCTACAGACAAAATTTGATGAGACTCTAGTTTACATCATCTTCAAATTTCTCATGGTTTAGCCACTATAGGTTCCCGAATGTGAAGATTTAGTTAAAAATAATAATTTTAGTGTCTAGTTTGGCCAAAAATTGTAAACCACTATTCTGGGATCACCCCATCTCTAGGTCTACTTCTCAACGTTGGACCACTTTCATTAATATCACCAAGCAAAAAAATGACTTGTTACAATATCCAAGCTCCAAACCTGCATAAAACTCTCCTCATAGTCTCTCTCAACACTTGAAGAGAATTCAAATGTCTTTGTATTTAAGAAAATCTCCTTCAAAAGAATTCTCTCTCCTAAAACTCTCACAATTCCAATAATTTCCCTTGTAATATAATTATTCTTTCAAAGAGAATTTTCAATCACCTGGATATTAATTCTCATGTTCTCACCTCCTTTTATACAAAAAGTTTACTCAATATGGTATAAAACCAAATGATTTGAAAAAACCACCCTATCTCAAAATTTCCCTCATAATTTCATATGTAGTTTTAAAAATCTTCCTTATTTATAAAAATAATCTCCCTTTAAAGTCATAAAAATCCCGACCTCTTTTAATTGTAGGCTCTTATAGTTTTGGGCTTTACAAGGTAAAAATCCAATCTTTAAATGTCCTTTTTAAAAATATCTTGATTAAATCCTTAAACTTTTAATATTTTGGAAACTCTTATTCTAAGGCATTTGGGTTGCCTTTTAAAATTTCATAAAGGATATATATTGTAAATACTATTTTAAGGTTGACATTATATTTAGGGAAATTAAATCTTATTTAATGGTTTATGTATATGGAGGGGCTTTCCTTTTATCACGAAGAATGGTAAGACAAGAGGATTTGAAGGCATGGGTTAAGGGATCAAATCCCACTAAATCCTCCATATTTTATTTTTTTAAACCATACATTTTTTTCCTTTAATATTTATGCCAACTCACTACTCCTACCATGTGATATGCCACATGTCCTACTAAGTGTCAAGCTTTGGTGATGCCATGTCACCATTTTAACCAAGTTTGACCAAAACTTTGTCTGGTCATAACTTCGCCATCCAAGCCCCGTTTTCGACAAAATGAATGGCATTGAAATCCTAGTGATGAGCTCTTCAACATGATGTGTCTTTTGATCATTTTTGAGATGATCAAATTTTTTGCCTTTCTAACTAGCCCTTGTACTCAGTTTGACCCCAACTTTAACTAAGCATATCTTGGGGATACGGTCTCCTTTTGATGTGATTCAAGTTACATTAGGATAGTGTAGGGAAGCCCTATATGATGGATTTGATTCCATGTGATTCTAAGACTATGAATTTTTAGTGTCTTTTGGATCCTCTTGGATCAGGAGAGCTCAATATGGATTGCTTTTGAATAATTTGAGAATCTATGATTTGAGAGTGCATGGGAGGAAGAATTGAGGAATTCAGCTTGAAGCGACACCTTTTCAAGGGTCACAAAGTAACTTGATGAAGTTCCACCTGATTTAGGATTTGTTTCTTCAAGGAATATCTTCACAAAAAATGTTTATATATTTTGTAATCAACAAGTTTTGTTATGTAAGTCTTAAAGGGGGATCCTTTGGAAAAGTGATTTTGTGGTTTCAATAACAATGTAATATGGGTGGGGGATGCTAGCATAATTACTTATATTATATTGTATGACTAGGTGTTTAAGCAGGAAATTAAACTATTATTCAACCAACTATTCAACCACTCTCGATTTCTTATATAAATTCGCTTGCACGATGATGAATAAACTATTCAATTACATTCACCTTCATAAAGAGAGAAATACATACTTATATAACCACTATAATCATAAAGTTTCATAGAATGATAGTGCATCATGCATATATCTAAGTGGTTTTGTCTAGGCTAGGAAATTCAAACTTATTAAATTTCAAAAAGTATACAAGCATCACAAGTATCATAATAAACATAACGTAAGTGTTTCAATATCTTGAACTTATGATAATTTACTTTAACACACCAAAGTGAGAAGAATATATAGTCCAAAAACTTTAGGGTGGGAAATTTCTAAGATTATAGAGATAAAAATAGAAAATGATCTAAGGTAATTAATTGGAAATAAATAATGTAATAAATTTATTTATATTAACATAATTATACATCCTAGCTAACCTTTTTAGGAAATATTATCATCTAAGATTCAAATTAATGCATTAATAAATAACAATATTGGTTATAATACAACCTTGGCATGACACTTTCATTTGAGTCAATCATAACTCTTACATTTTGAGTAATACTATTAAAATAAAATAATATATGAAATACACTAGGTAAGATCCATTTCAAGTATTTAATAAATAGAGAAGTCAACAAAATAAACCATCAAAGTGTAATCATAAAATTATGTGCTACTATCACCCAAAAGTGGTGCTAAAATCCCATAGTCAAATTAAAATATGCAAATCTGAAAAGAATCCCTATAAGAATCTATCATAATTTAGCATATTCATCCTCCCAACCTAAACACAAAAACTATCTTAAAAAAAGTGTTCAGAGATGCTTGATGATCATCATGATCATATTTTATAGGTTAGTTAATATTCTTGGATAATATATACAACTCTCTCTTATAACATTCTTATTGTCAGACATTTTTGTAGTCCTAATCTAGGAACCTAACTTTCTAAGGCCATAAATTTTGATCGATGAACCTAATAGAGCCTATTTGTTGGTTTGGAGATATTAAAGAGCTCTATTTTATTATAACATAATTTAATTAGCTAAACCCTTTACTGAAAGTTTTATTTGTGAAAAATGACCTCTATAGCCCAAAACATAGAAGTGAATATTAGTATGCAATATTCAGACACCTTACATAAGACCCTCATTTTACTATAACTTTCTTATTAGAAGTTATTACTTCATTAGATACTTTTATATCATATTTTAATGTTATAATGCCACCTTACAAATAACATTGCTCATTACTCTTTCCATTTCTTGTTCTATTATTATAACCCAATATATCTTATCTTCCATTATGATATACAACCCATTCAATATTGCACTAACTTCATTCTATCATAATAAACACAACTTGTATATTTATTAAAGTGATAAAAATATTTAGTGTATTCCTTCATAAAAATCATATTTGTACCCAATTGTTAAACTTCTTGAACAAATCTAAATTTTAATTGGAAGGCAAGTACTTACCCTTCATATATGACATCAGTTAATCCTATTTAATGATTTGTAACTTGTTATTCTTAATCAATTTTTTGTATAGATATTCCTACCATATGGGTGCATTGACCTTCAACTTAGTTGAAACATACATTAATATCTTAGGATCTAACATGGAGTAAAATTTAACTTGTCTTATCTAGATTATTGATTATATAGTATACCTTTAGGAATCAAATTCATGAATAAGGGGCAATCAATCCTTTGTTTACTTCCTTCTATCACTAATTCAATAGAAAAATTATCATCATAAGTTATTTAATCATCATAGGTTGAAGCATCTTCAACATATGTATAGTTCATTATTTAATACTTTTTCAGGAGTAACATCTTCAAATATCTATATTCATCATTTTTTATATAGTATTAAGGGAATCTACCTTTTATTGTACGAATTTCATCATGTGAATTAGTTGGTCATCACAATATCCTCTTTGGTTCCTACCTCATCTCCCTATATGATTCATTTTTGTTATAGATCACCAACAATGAAACATCACACACTAATTTTAGTATGGAGTTACCACTTGTCCTTCAATGACCCCAATAATAAGGTCTAATACTAATAGATGCATTCAATGATAAATGGTATAATGAAATAATTCCTTTTTATACAACATATTCACATAGATTAAAAACCTAATGTAAGAGCACAAAATAAATTTTTTGAGAAAATATTAAATAATAAGATGGAATAGGATATTAGACTACGAATATATTTATATTAAAAATTAAAATCGATCCATGTACATTATTCAAAAGAATATGATGCCAAGATTGTCATCTCTTTGGTGAGTTATTTTTTATTTACTTTAAATATTATCCTCACTACTTTTATCATTTTAGAGATGTATTTTGACATAGTAATATGGTGCTTAATAACCATGTGGAATTACTCCCATGGGGACCTAATTATTTAGCACATAGTCAAAATGAGGCCTCATTTTATAAAATTATATGTTATAACATTTTAATTTTTAAAATATTTTTTTTTTAAAAAGAAAAAACATATTAGAAGTTTCTACCAAGAAAAATTAATTTAAAGGGATCATTCTAAGAGAGTTCACACATTATTTTTTCTTATAGCTAGAAAGTTAGAAACTTGTCCATACATAGAAACACTTATAGAAATATATTTTTCTATGTTATGTTTTCATTAGTAATTCAAGTGATATGAATACCACTAAATTCTCATATCCTTAGAGTTCACTGCACAACCTTGGGTCGCTTAACATACATGCTCATTAAGAGGGCTTGTCCCATAATAAATACATTACTTATATCATATGCTTAGATGGTTAAGTTAAATATTGAAATGGGATAGTTGGGATATGGACCTTTGAGAAACATAAAAACCTCTAGGATGCCTCATTAGATCTATTAAATTAATCATTATTTTTCTCACCATCTTCCCATTTTGAACCTAATTGCACTATCTAGTCATCTAGGAACAATTTTAGTGATGATGTTACATTTGAAAGTTATGATTTTTAGAGCACCCCCTATATGATAATCCCTCTTCTTACCTTGACTAAAGTGTACGAAGAGAAGGAACATACAAAAGAACTAGGTACATATTTGGAAAATACTTACAAATGAAGTAACTCATTAGTGAAATGAAAACATATATCTTCAAAATACTCAATGACAAAATTACACATGAAAGACCAGACCCAATAATGTGAAGGTTCATCTGCCATTGAATAACTTCATTAGTCAAATAAAAACATATATCTTCAAAATGCTCAATGGCAAAAGTACACATGAAACACAAGACCCAACAATGTGAGGGTTGCTTCACCATTGAATAATTGCAATCAAACTAATAAAACACCTCGTGAGAGAGTTAATTTTTTCGATGTCAACCTTCACAACTAGTGCTATTGCACAACTCATGTGCTCACATAAATATTCGTTAAGGAGCAATGGGTTACCACCTCTTATCGATTTTTCCAATACCTCCGATGCCTTGCCTCTTGAGAATAAGTACATCGTTACCTTCTAATAATACATTAGTACGAGTTCATCGCTATATTATAAAAATACTTTTATACGTGCTTGTATTGGAAGAGCCACCTACTAGTAATTTGAAACAAAATACAAATGGTTGTGCGATCTCTTTGCACGTCAATGGAGACACAAGGCTACTGCGCGTCAAACGGCTATTACCTCAGCTGTGCTTCACCATCAACAAAGGCAATAGAGACATGGTTGCCATTGCCGTTACCTTCGCTGTGGTTCACCATTGACAAAGCCGAACGAAGCCTAGAGGAAATAATCGAGATTCCGTAGAGGAGTTGCAGTCACAGGATAAATACTTGATTTGAAAGGGATTCAAATTCAATAAACGGTGTGCATGAATACACGCTTTTTGGTATCCATTCATGAAGAATGCCAAAGGCGTGATGAAAAATACCATGCAAGATGGTGCGAGTAAACTGTGAAAAGTGGAATGTTGTACATAACCATAGCCATTTGTTTTCCTACTTACTAACCCCTATTTTGTGTGGATGTTAGTTTCATATGGCAGAGGATAAGAATGGAAGGGTTAGTGCTTATATAAGTTTACTTTTAATTACATAGGAAAAGATAGTTATGGATTTGATCATTTTTTACGTTTTGTCTTCCTAAATTTGTTTTAAGGAATAAATATTGCATATGTAAATATTCGAGTATAAATCAGTATAAATATTTCAATGTGAATGTTTGTAAAATTTATCTTGGATAGTAGACATGGTCTTCTACTCTATGAAGTTTTGGATAGTAATTGAGTTTCTACAAGAGAAATCTGAGATAACAAAATATCTAAAATTTCACTCATTAGTTAGGTTTAGAATCATGTTTTTTTCTTCGAAAAAGAAGCTTGAAACTATGATCCAAAAAAATATCTAGATGCAAAATAGTTTTGAATAAGAGGGAATTTGAATATGAGTTTAAAATTTTTGGATCATAAATGAAACCATAACAATGTGAATTGATGCTTATAAGAAATTATTGTATGGAAACCATAAACACCAGCAAAACTAAGAGATTCCAACAAAGCACAAACTGAGCATAAACTGCACAATGTCGATCTAATATATTAGATAGTCAGGGATGACCTTATAAAGGAAATTAACAAAGCGTGAGGTGTTGAAGTGTATCGACACCTCTCTGGGCTTCAGAATAACCAAGCATGAGGTGTGGTGAATACCATTGACACCTCTCTATACTACAACCCAGCCAGACAACAAGTGTCATGGATGCCAGTGAGGTGGATAGCTTTGTATAACTGCCTAAGTATATGATTGTGCACTAACAATCCCCTTAAGCATAACTTTGGTGGGCACAAAAAAATACAAATTTGAGTCCCAACAACCAGTCTTGATAAGGTACTCATTTACAATGCAAACTCTCAAATAAAGTAGAGAAAGATAGAAAACTAAATGGGAAAAACATATCCTCCAAAAAGAGAGTTATAATAGACAATTTTACAAAACAAGAGAAGCGATAAAATAGATCTTACAATCACTCAAAGAACCTGTCCTTTTGATTTCTCTTGTTCCTTTTTAGTGTCTGTAGATGATGAAGATCTAGAATTTACAATATTTTTTTCCTTAATGATTAGAGTAAGATCATTTATTTGTTTCCTCATATAGTCAAGTGCATTATGCCCCAATTTCTTACAAAAGGAATACTTGACATATATCTTAGTATTTTCCTCCTTCTGTGATTTCCCCCTTGTATTTCCTTATATTTTCTTTTTTCACTTTTATTTTTCCATCCTTCATATTTTACACTTTCTTCTACTAAAACATGTGGCTTGTAGGAAACTATGGCCCCCATCTAGATAAGTTTATCTTGTTCTCCAATCAAATTAGAAATAAATTCAAAATCTATATTTGGTATAGACCAATTAGAACCCAAAGCCCTTTTCGTAGAGTAGAATGTTGACACAAAAATAGAATAAGAAGATCCCAACTTGGAAAGAGTTGACAAGATGAGTTTATTATCTTTCTTCTCAATTCCACATTTCCTTTAGTTGTTGGCAAAGTGACTTAAATTTGGTGAAATATTCCTGTAATGTTGGTTAATTACTTGGACGTAAGTTGATTAATTCATTTTCTAGCTCATGAACTTTAATATCATCAACTTTCCCAAATAGATTTTCAAGAGTTAACCATACTTTATGTGGGGTTTGAACCACTTTTCCTTGTCCTTGGTAGCATTTGATTTATTTTCAGTACCCATTGTAACTCTATACAAACCTTTGTTCTTGAGTGTAAGTTGTACTTGCAACTTCCACTCATTGCAATTAAAAGGTGTAAGAAAGTTAATCCCTTGATTCAGGTCCATGCTTGATTAGGTTTACAATTTTTTTAGGAACTTGCAGAAACAAATTTTGGAGTATTCTAATCACAACCCTCTCTTAGCTATAATAAAGTTAATCCCTTGATTCAGGTCCATGCTTGATTAGGTTTACAATTTTTTTAGGAACTTGAGGAAATAAATTTTGGAGTATTATAATCACAAATCTCTCTAATACACCCCCCTTTTTAATTATTTTTATTTTCCCCCTATTTGAAACTTTATTTTAGTGCATGTATTGCATACAACAATGAAGGCAAAAGATGGAACTTTATATTTAGTGCAAAATTACCAACATTTTAAAAATTTTGCAATTTAACACTAAAAAAGTTTGCATTTACAAAGGTGAGGGAAATAAAATATGTTAAAAAGCTTTGAGTGAGAATTGTAGAATAAAATTAAGCCCTCATGGGCTAGAAAAACTGAGGGGCTGAAACCCCATGTGACCAAAAATAATGCACCCCTTTGTTGAATAGTGCACCCATCACAAATTTGAGAGAATATTTGATACGACTCGTCTAGATCTATAATATTCACTCTTCCTACATAGATCCAGAGCTCCTAAATGGAATTATTTATCCAAATTAACCCACCTCCTTGCACCATCGGCCTAAGTGAAGGGTCGACCCTAAAATGCAATTTCACTAACTAGGGGATAGATACCATCCTACAAAACAACAAAATTGGGCCTCATCATACTAGAAATGAAGTTGATTTCATAGTTACAACATGAACAGGGGTCTCTGAGAACAAATCACACCCATAATTAAAAAATCTTTCGCCAAAAATAACACCACATAGAGGTGAAGACCTTTCCTTTCCAAAGGGAGGATGGGAGAATGACCAAACATGAAAAGGCATAGTGCACACATTCGTAATGAGGCACAAATAAGCTAGGAGTGGAATCACATAGGAAGGATAGCATACGGTTCTAGGAGGAGTCAGTGAAAATGTAGGTTCAAGCTAACTATGTGTATGTGCAATCCAACAACATATTCAATCTCGACTATGTGCTCTTCCACACTCTCTCGGCCAACAAAGAGGTTGTCGACTCCAACACACTGCTTCACTACACCAAAGTCTTTGATCCTTGCCAACACCTTCAATTTGCAATCAAGCAGAGTATAGATAATCATAAGTCTCATCCACTAGAAGCTCGATAGAAATATAACAGTTACTTATGACCTAGAGATATCTCAGACTGCTCTGATACCAAGTAAGCACCACCAAAATTGAGAGATTCCAACCAAGCACAAAGTGAACATAGAATGCACAATGTTGATCTGATATATTAGACAATTAGGGATGACCTTATAATGGATATTAACAAATCATGAGGTGTTAATGTGTATCGACACCTCTCTTGGTTCCCAAATAACCCAACATGAGGTGTGGTGTACCATTAACACCTCTCTATACTGCAACCTAACTGGATAACAAGTGTCAAGGATACCAATGAGGTGGATAGCTTTGTATAGCTACCTAAGTATATGATTATACACTAACATAAATTATTTAATCTAGTAATGGGGGTTCTCATCCTTTTTCTTTTTCAAGAGATAACCTCTAGGGTAAAGAAAGTGAATTATATTTTTTTTAAATGTGATTTTATAAAAGGCACTTAACATGAGAGGATATATCTTATATAGAGTTTAGGTATGTAATTATAATTTTTTTGGGAAAATAATGTAGAGCATAGATGTAATAGGTAGAACACAGAAGATGGTTAAGAATAAAATTTATTGAGCTACAAAATTTCCAATGCTTAATAATGTTAGAATGAAGATCTCTAGTAGATATCACACTATATTCTATTATAGAAGTATTCCTAGATCCCTTTGAATGAGAAGGTTGTATTTATAAAACTAATAAATGTTGATTCTTTTACTATGTATATATTAAGGAGGATGGAAGGTTATAGGATCAAAAGGATCTCAATAACTGTATTAGAGATTGTGAGTAAATATGAGAATCAATTTTTCCAATGTTTAGAATTTTCATATATCAAGGTTGAGGTTTTCATAGAAGAACCATACATGTTACTTAAATACCTAACTAATAAGGTGATTTTATTAGAACTAAGTGGGAAATTATGTGAAGCTCACACATTGCTAGTGTGATATGGGAAGAAAATTGGGAACAAAGAAAGCATAAACAATGACAACAATCAAAAATTTCCTAGATCAAGCTAAGATCACCAAATCCATAATGAAATTCATTGTGACAAAACAATTAAACTAAACAAGAACCATATCACCTAATTCCCATGCTTACTTGACTCATCTCCATTATTCTTCTCAAATTTTCTTTGAATTGCTCACATGTCCTTAGATCATGAGTGTGCAATATTATCCTATAATTATTTTGATACTAGTGTGCACCATTGGACTAATAGCGACGGAGTTTCCTATAGGCACAAAAAAAGTCAAAATACCACATTTTTTTAGAAAAAAGTGATCAATTCCTCCAGATCTTCCCTCCTTCTAGCGCTAAAATGTGAACCCCAATCCTAGACTTGAACAAACATAGCAAACATACACAATATTAGATTCATATGCAAGTTAGAACTAAGATTCCTCATGAAATTCATCTACAATGCTCAAAATAGGAAGAAATGAAGAAAAAACATGAAAACTAATTGAAATCCTATTTAAACATGTAAACACTCAATCCCATGGGGAATTGGTGCCAATTATGTGTAGAAATTGGCCCTTTCCCAACTCCTATGATGCAATGTTGATGAGTGATTCAATTGAGCTCCATGATGAGAAATCTGCATAACCTAGCTCAGATCTTCATAAAATGGATGAAAATAGATATGCTTGAAGATGAAATTGAGTATATAGTGAGTTTACTCAAATTGTGGATGATCAAAATGAGGATAGAAGCCTCTTATTTATAGAAAGACAAGATGGAGAAAAGATCAAAATGCAGCAATATGGGAACATTCAACATCCAATAGGCAAGTGTCACTTGTCAAGATGTGAATGGAGGAAGAGTGAGCACATTTTGGTGAATGTGCACAATAAATGATATTAGCTGGAATTTGAAAATTATGAAATGGCAAGTTGGAGGGAGAGATGAATTGAGTAAATTCCACTTGGTTCAAGGAAAAGGACAGGTAAGAGGCCTGTAATGCCTTGTTGGAAGTACTCATCCCTTTTGGAGGGATTTTTGAATTGGAAGAATATTCCACAAAAGATGCCCTTTTGAATGGAAATTGATGAATTTATAAATCAAATAAATTGATTTATTGTGCAAGTTGCAAAATCTAGAGGATTGGAGTGATTAGGATTAGATTTAATCATGATTTGATTAATTTAAGTAGAAGTTAGATGATTTGACAATTTTGACTTTACTTTTAGGATTTAAATAAATCAAAGTTTAGAGGCATAATGATTTTAGATTTAATTAAATAAGGATTGATTTATTTAATTAAAGAGTATGATATTAGATTAAATCAAATAGACATTAATTTATTTAATTTAAAGAAATGACTTTAGAGATTTAATTAAATAAAGTGAATTATTTAATTAAAAGAGACACTATAGAATTAACTAAACAAAATGATTTATTTAATTAATCAAAGAGAATGACTTAATAAAATAAATTTGATTTATTTAATTAAGAGATGAAATGTGATGATTAGAAAGAGATGATTTAGGAAGAAATGATGTTAGTAACCTTAGGATCAGATGTGTGGGATCAAAAATGTATTTTTTCTGTTTCTATAGATAGAAAAACTTTGAATATTGTCATTACCTATCTCGATAGAATTAAAAGGCTTCTTTTATAGAAGCTTCATAGATTGGAAGGTCGGGATTGATTTACATTTGAATGGTCTAGATCAAATTGTCAGGATATGATTAAATAGTTAAGTGACTTCATTGATAGGATTGATTGGATAGTTAGCTGATGTGATTTATTAGTCAAGAGATATAACTAAGAGAGTGTGTGAGTCAGAAGGAGATGGTAGATCAATTAGATGAGTGAACTGAAAGAGAGTGCTAGTCCAAAGTGGAGAAAATTATGCATGAGATATTTACTTGAAAATGTTGGAGACATATGCTCAAATAAAAGAATAAATTATTAAATTAATTCATTTCTTTGTGGAGGAAGTGTGTGTACGTGCTTAAATAGTTGAATGAACTATTTAATTTAAGGAGGTACTTTAGGTGAGAAGATAGAATAATTAATTAAACAAATAATTATTTATTTAATTAAATGTAGCAGAATATGATTTAATTTAAATGACTTAATTAAATAAATTTATGAAACTTATTTAATTAATTAAAAAAAAGATTAAATGACGTAATAAAACAAATTTATAAAAATTATTTAATTAATCAAAAGAAGAGATTAGAATTAATTTGGGATGTAATTAAGATAAATTAATGAAATTTACTTAATTAATCAATTTTAGAAGAATAATGAAAATGACTTAATTAAATGGTTAAAACTATTTAATTAATTAGAGGAAATGTGATGTTAAGTTATAATTAAAACATAAAATTATTTAATCATTTTGTGGGTATCTTGAACTAGTAAAAAATGCAGTCACGAGCCTAAGCCATTTTTAACTATCTACATTTTCCCCTTTTACATAATGTTATTTTGGCATTGGTGTAAAAGAATAATGAATAACATGTCGCAATCATGCCCCAGTGTGAAAGAGGTAAGGCTATGCCCCGTCGAGAAACATGATTTTTTTTTTTTAAATTAGAAATAATTGGAAATTGTCCCGATTCGATTATTTGATAGCTAGAAGTTCTGTGGTGCTGAAAGAAATTAGTTTTGGCGAGGTTTAGTAAGTGAAGTGTGATTATATGATGTGTTTTTTATGTGATACACTAATGCTTCCTTTATGATTCATGCTCATTTGATGATGATGATGATGTATTATTTTAATTATGATTGATGCACTTGATTTATGATGTAATGGATGCATGTGAGTTATGATATATAGTCATTATAGGCATTATGTTATCTATATATATCATGTTATGCAAATGTATATGATAATGCTTTGATTTTTTTATTTCCTTATGCAAAATGAAAGTAAGATGTATGATGCTCTAATGTTGTAAAGAATGTAGGTGATTTTTGTGTATCATAGTACACCATCTCAGTGCGATGGAAGAATAATGTTAGCTTGAAGATGATTTATGTTAGCGTGAAAGAAAGATATGTCATCACTTTATTGTCATTATACTAAGAATTCTCATTTTAATCATTAATGGGAAGTTTATTGCAACAAACAAGAAACACCATGATATGAGGTAGACCAATGGTGTGCAATGTCATTCTTTTTCTGAAAGAAAAAAATTGCAAACAAGGATTGTCGTGATTCATACTTAGTAACCCAATTGTTCCCAGTCTTTTTGTTGAGACAAACCACAAACAACAATCCAAAGAAAACATGTCATGAAATATCATTTCTCCTCTAAATCTGTAGTGAGGATATCATTGAGGTGGCTAGTGACATGATAACTTCAAAAATATAATAAAATCATCATGATACATCGTTGCTACTCTAAATCCTCTTGCAAAGACATTCTTGAGGTGGCTAGTGACATGAAAATTTAAGAAAGATAAGATAATCAATCAAAAATCAAAATATTTTCATGTAACATTGTTTCTCCTCTAAATCCATCATAAGACATTGTTGAGGTGGCTAGGTACATGGTCATATCAAATCTTTGAAAAATAAATGAAAATTTCTTGTCAAGACATGTGTGTCAGATATTTTATTGTTTGCCAAGGTTGGCTTGGTAATGACGAGGTTGACTAGTCATTCTTTAGGAAAGACACATCCTAAAGAAGATTTAAATGCCAAATTTTATTATTTCTAGGGTCAAGATTTAGGAAGGACACATCTTGAATAGATCACATGACAAAGTCTGGCATCAAGAAGGACACATCTTGAAGGCTCATAATTGATAGGAAATAGTCTGATGTCAACAAGGACACATTTTGAAAACTCTTAAGTGATTGATTTAATAGATTTGTTGTTGATTCAAGAAATACTTATCCTGAATAAATTGTTTCATAGAAAAGAGTCTGAGATCAAAAAGGACACATCTTGAAGAACCTTAGATGATTGATTTGATAAATTTAATATTGATTTAGAAAATACATATCTTGAATAAATTTTTTGATAGAAAAGTGTTTGACATCAAGAAGGTCACATCTTAAAGATCCTTAAATGATTGATTTGATAGATTTCATGTTGGACTGATTTTCAAATGATTAAATTTTTCATCATTTTTGACCTTGTGTTTAAGTCATTCATTGTATGACCATGTGAGATGAATGAAATGATAAACCCTAAGAGGACTAACATATAGGGCCTCGGGGGTGCATTGATTGATGGCCTTTCCTATGTTATACATGCAAAATCCTCGTAGTTTGACTAGACTATGACCAATAGGACTGACTTAAAAAATATTTGTTCATTGGAAGACATCTGACATGAATAATAGTGAATGTGATGAACCCTAAAGGACTAACCGAGTGTGATCTCAGGGTCTCATCGATTAATGGTCTTACCTATGCTATAGATACATAGACATTGTAGTTTAACACAACTTGACTTTGCTTTATTTGACAAATTAAGTCATGATTTTATTATGTTTTTATTTGATAAAACTAGTTCACGAACTGACCTAATGCATGAGGGGCACATCGACAGATGGCCTTGCCTACGTCCAATCACAGAGGCAACTTTTTTCAAAAATGATAAAGACTAGCATGACAAACATTGACTTTGTTTCTATAGTTTTCTAATTATTTGGTTGTTTTTTGGATTTGGACATTTTTCAAATGTTTTTGCATTTTGGACACATTTTCTGAATGTTTTCACATTTTTGACATGTTTTTTGAATGTTCATGTGTTTTCCAAGTGTGTTAGGTCTTGAAGATCTAAAGGTTTATGCCACCAAGAATGGGTGTTAGGTATTTTCCCCCAGTTAGGTACTACATGGGATTAGATGGTAAGAGGGATTCTGTGTATTACATTGCGAGCATCAACTAATCTAAATCCATAGGAATAGAAACTACTCTTATTGTGGGTATCATGGAATGAAGGAGGGACAATTTTATTGATATGGGTGAAGATGAAAAGACCTTGTGAAGTGATAATAGAAGATGAAGCGATGATTTCTACACATGACACCTGTTTGCCAAATTTTCACCATGGTACTTATCCAAAGCACCATTGAGATGGTTTTCATTGTTGGATCGATTATTTATCTTTACTATTTTTTTGGTTTTTTTGGACATTTTTTCAAAACAAATTATATTTTGTAGTTTTGACTAAGCTCTCTGAATCTATGTGTAAAATTGATACATCGCAATGATGCCTTGATCCTATTTAGATGAATGTGTTATACAAAATGACCTGATTTGGACATGAAATATAACTGGAAAATATGATGGGTGATATAAGTGGTATAAGAAAGTGGCTATGGTATTATCCCTAATATGCACACTACATAAAAGGGTCTTACCAGTATCACCTTTGATTTGTACCTAGTTGAGGATATAAGCAACAATACTCACAACTTATCTCCAATAGATATGAGGAACATTTCCTTCCAGCATCATAGTTCTAGAAACATCTTGAACTGTCCTATTCGTCCTTTCCACAAATCCATTTTTTTCAGGGGTCCATGGTGCAGATAATTGCCTCTTTATCCCACACACTTCAGAAATGGAATTAAACTCACAAAATTGAATTCGCCACCTCTATCTGATCTATGACATTTAATCTTCAGACTTGTCTTTCTCTCAACCATAGCCTTAAAGATCTTGAACTTCTATAGAAATTTAGATTTCTCCTTTAAGAAAGTAACCCACATTATCCTAGAATAATCATCAATAAGAAACATTAAATACATGTAACCTTGTAAAAAAATTATTCTAGCAGGACCACACAAGTCAGTATGCACAAGCTCCAACAATTCATTTGAACAATGTTGTTTTCTCCGAAACAAAATTCTAGTTATCTTTCCTAACTCACATTCCTTGCACATGCAATTAGTATGCTTTACCAACTTAGGAAGATCTCTCACTGCCTGAGTAGAAATTATCTTGATAATATTGTCAAAGTTTACAAGAAATGTTCTTCTATGCCACAACCAACTTTCATCAACTTGAAGCATTTAGGTGAAAGATGTAACCTTTTGTTTTTGTACATAAAGATATCACATTTTTGGAACTTCCCAATATTATACACTTTCCATCTTTGAATTGAATATTTTTTCCCTTATCAACCATTTATCCAACACTCAAAATATTATGCTTCAAACATTCCACATAAAGAACATCATTTGTATTATTCTTATCATCAAAATAAATACAACCAACTTGAAGCAATCAGATAAATTGTACTAGAAGCATTCAGGTGAAAGATGTTACCTTTTGTTTTTGTACATAAAGAAATCACATTTTTGGAACTTCCCAATATTATACACTTTCCATCTTTGAATTGAATATTTTATCCCTTATCAACCATTTATCCAACACTCAAAATATTATGCTTCAAACGTTCCACATAAAGAACATCATTTGTATTATTCTTATCATCAAAATAAATACATCCTCTACCATAGATTATACCACCATCATAATTTTCTAGGCTTACAAATTTTCTTTTATCACCTGTCATGTGATGTGAACATCCATAGTCAATTACCCATTCATCCTTCTCTTCAACTTGGGCAGCAAGGGCTTTCTCCACATTTGCACAACTAGAAGATTCAGTAGATATAGGATTATTTTCCTTGATAGAAATGAACACAAACTCATCTTCACTTGCATTCCCTTTATCATATTCATCAGCTATCACACCTTCATCAGCAGCATAATAACATTTTCTTTGAAATGTAGGCTTGTTAGGTCTTGACTTAGGAACTCTTTCTAGACACCTTGATTCAAAATGACCTATCTATTGCAAGAAAAAAGTTTAATAGAAAACTTTAATTTATACTTACCTTCTCCTCTAGCTTCCCTTTTGACAATGAGTTCTTCAATCTCATTCATTTCTCTTTCTCCTTCTTCAATCTGTCTCATTTCTTCCTCATACTTGAATAACTTTCTAGAAGAAATTTCACCTAGATCATATCTATGCTTGTCTCTTCTGGAAGTAGTGGCCTTAAATGCAGATTCTATCTTAGGAAGGGCATCACCAAATTCACTAAACTCAAAAGGAGTAAGTTTACCAATCAACATATCTCTAGTTACATTTTTCACAGTCTGGAGCTCATCAATAGCTATAGCTTTGACTTTGTATGCAACATGCAAGGATCTAAGCACTTTAGCAATAATCTTTGATTCTTCCAACAATCCACCAACACATATGATACCATACACAAGTTCATTCACTCTTTCCATGAAATTAGTAATGTTCTCATCATCACCCATTCTCAACATTTCATATTTCCCTTTTAGACTTTGTATCTTACCAATCTTCACATTATCATCACCTTCATACAATGTTTCCAACTTTTTCTAGATCTCATAAGTAGTCTTCAGATCCATAACATTTGTCATCTCAGAATCAGTCAAAGCACTCAACAATAATTCCTTAGCCTTGATATTGTATTCAACATCCCTAATCTCAGTAGTATTAGTATGACCATATTGAGGAATAACATACCTATTACTTGTAATGTTCCAGTAAGATTCACCAATGCATCTTAGATGACACTCCATTTGATTCTTCCATACAGATTAATTTGTTCCATCAAATCTTGGACTATCCTTATTATATTTCACCATCCCAGATCACCTCAAGCTATTAAACTTCTTCCAAGGAACTTTCTTTGATACCAATTTATCACAACACAAGCGCATACACCTAAGAGGGGGGGGGGGGTGAATTAGTTGTCACATAATTTTAAGCTTATTAAATATATTAACCCATATTCTTAGATATGATTAATAACCATGAGAGCATAAATCAACAACACATCAAAAACACACATAACACCAAGATTTTTACATGGAAACCCTATTAGGGGAAAAACAATGGAGATCAGTCCACAAGTTTATACCCTATTAAAATTATAAGAATAAATGGGGAATACACATGTATTCAGGTAGACTACATAGAGCTCACTTCTCAAATACAAAGGAAGACTCACTTTCTTACAAAAACATTTGGATTACAACCATCTGGATTTTGAACTAAGAAAGTAGCATCTACTAATGCCTCATTATAGTTCCGATTAAGCACATGAACACTTCTTCACTCTTCTTCACTCTTCTTCACTCTTCTTCACTCTTCTTTATAATTTTCTCTACCTATGAAAGAGTTAGAACATTATTCGCTCACACTTCCTTTTTGCACACTTCAAATGAAGAAACAATCACTTATATACATCCACAACAAGGAATTACATCATTACATGTCGACTTAAACAAAATAATAATATGAATACAAAAAATAAACCCAAAACAATAAAGATTATTAATGTGAATCAACCAAAGTCTTCCACAACATAGTAGAGACCCAAAATAATATTCTTGAACATAAAACATCTTCAAATATTATTCGTCGAATATCCACAAAACGCTACAATCTCCCTGTTTTCCATGAACATGAAAAACATTAACACGCAAGAGAAAATCATGGATTATGAGCACAATGATCAATGTGAATGCACAACAAAAATAGATTATGATCTATAAAAATCCATGAACACCACAAGAGCATTTACAACAACTTAGATTACCAGAATCACATTATCTTATTCTAGAAACACCAGTTACAATAATAGAATAATTGTCAAAACATAGAAAATCATAACTTGCTCAAATCTTCATGTGCACCTCTGAAACTTTTGGTGGATAAACTAGATACACTTGAAAAAACCCTTTAATCCACAACTTCTCACCATCAATATAATGAACTTTCAATAATATTGATCTTCACTAATTCATAGACAACCTACAACTTATTTTATTACACTTTTCTCAATATCCTTGACATATATAGTCTTAAACACATTAATGCTAATAGTGTTGACATCAATGACAACCATATATCAGAAACACAACCACAAAATCCACTAGAAATGATGTAATTGAAGCATGAAGCATGAAATATTGTAATTGATGATACCTTGAAAGATGTCTTGGAAGATTAATCTACAATCTAACAAGTAGTGACCATGAAGAATGTATATCTTGATCCTTGAATAATATGTGAACAATTCTTGCAATAGATCTTCAATAATACATCAATTTTCTTAGCTCAACAACATGCATGAATGCACTAAACCTTTGACATGATGAAATGATCTTGAATTTCTACAATAAGCACTTGATAATCTGGCTTGAAATTCCTTTGAAAATAATCTATAATTCTCTTTTGAATGAGCTCTTGAGTGCTCATGAAAATATACAATGAAACTATGTAAATTAACCATGTATTTATAATAAATTAAGAGATTAACCCTAAAATTTATATAATTCAAGCTCACACAAAATATGGAAACATAAATTATTAAATTCCCACTAAAATAAAATTCAAAAAGGTCATCTAGTTTAAGGGACAACCCATTGGCCACCTAGGACGAATGGGTCCTAGCACAATTTTCTAGGACATCACCTTTGGGGGATGAAAGACCACTAAAAACCCATTTGAAATATGTTTCATATAAAGAGGGGTCTTATAGAGGGAGGACCCATTTTCCAGCTAGGGCGAATCAGTCCTACCACTAATTTCTAGGACATTGATTTTTCCCAATTAAATGTTATGCAAGTCAAATTATGGGTTTCGAGATATCATCAGGAGGAGTCATAAATATGGCTTAAATTTTAAATTAAAGGGGTTAATTAACTCTAATCAACCACAAGTAATTAACGATACTGTAGATAAATGTCATTGAAGGGCATTACAACACTTTACTACACTTAAATCAAGTACACATTAAGTTCATTTTATTAAAAGAGGGCCCAAGATCAATGTGAATGTGTTATGTAACACATTACAACATTAAACCTAGGAAAATTTAGGTTAATTCAGTGACAATTATTCCCAATCCAAGGAAAAATGATACTTTTTTTGTTACTGCATTTTTCCCCCACATTAGATAGAGGATGAAACCACGTCAACCTCACACTAAACTAGACATTCAAGACACTTAAGTATGCAAAAATATTAAAGATACATGATCATACCCTTTCAAAGGCCAATAAAGAAAAACAAAAAGACCAAACACAACCATTCTAGTGCGATGTGGAATGGAGCCATTTTTCCATAACATATGCTAATCACTTTGGGGTAGTGGAACTTTAGTCTGACCACTCAGTGAGTTTTCCCAATGAAGTGGAAAATGAGAGAATAATATTAGCCTCTTATACCATACCAAATTTATCATCCTGAAAACTTTGATTAGCAATCACAATGTAAATGCTTTTGTAATGTCATGTAAAATTTTGTTAAAGGGGAGTTTTCTTTTTTCATGTAAAGATCTTCTTCTTAAGGAGCAATGTGCCTAATGTCTTCAAGAGACCACAAGTCAAGGTGTTATATCATCACTCATGGGATGTCTCGTTTGCATCATGCAATGACAATAGATTGTGCACTCTTGGAGGACATCAAACCCAATGAAAACACCAAGAAGAGGACACATCACAAGTAAAAAGAAAAATCATGCAATGAAATTTTGTCAAAAGATATTATCGATGTATGTCCCCACTTTCAAGCGATTGGTACACCATTATTGTGAGAAATTTCATTAGAGTAGCCAAATTTTTTTCGTAAGAAATTAGAGCTTTCCTCGGAATACCCTATACCAACTTATATGTTTTTGAAACAAGTTGCGTCATGAAATAGGAAGAAAGGGTTTCGCCCACAAATACATAAGGGATCTATGGATTTATGATCAGTATGTCTATGCTGCAATGTTGTCATAGATCATGGAACTATCATCATTCCCCAAATACTCATCAAACTGTAAAAATGACAAAAAGAGAAAAAATAAAGAAAATGCCTTTCAGGCCAACATAGAAGAGACCTAAATGTCTTGACGCCTTGTGTCATCCCTAAAATGAAAACATAATACAACTTAAAAAGATAAAGAAAAATAATTTTGGTTAACATGGAAAAGACCTAAATATCTTGGCGCATTGCATCATCCTGAAAAGGTAAACACAATACAAATGGTATGATTACGACATATAGAAGAATGAAAGGTACATATAGAGGAATGCACAAAAAGTGAGAGGTACATAAAATGACACAACATAGGGGATCACATTATGCACATGCAATCAGATAAATAAAACATGAAAATGAAAAATATTAGTAAGGCAGATGTGAGTCAACCTAAATTAGGTTGTATGCATCCTAATCTTAGTTGGTATAAAAAAAAGGTGGACAACTAGCCAAAGGGACAAGAGAAAGTGTCAAACTAGGAGAATCACTCTAGGTTCAACACTCTTTTTAGGATATTTTTCATTTAAGCTCATAGAAGAAGAAAACAATGTATTGAACTCATCATGCACTTGTTCATCAATCTTTGTAATATCAATGCCATCATCTAAATTTATCACAATAGGAGGTAAAATGACTATGTCCATGGAATTTTATTGTTTATGATACAATGATGGTATAGGATCTTCATGCTCTGATTTATGAAGGTTTGGGTTTTTATTTTATATGTTTATTTTTGTCATCTTGAGTTTGTAATCTACGAGAAATAACGCGTCGCCTATGCCTACTCTCTCTAACACATTGATTCATTTTCGTTCTATTGTCAACTTGTTTTTGTGTAAGAGTAGATTTTTCAATCATAGGTTCCTTCTCTTGTTTGGGAGGAATACAATCTTCAACAATAGTAGGTTGTTCAACCCCTTCCTCTTTGACTTTGTAAATGTTTTTGACTCTAGGAGGGATAACGAGATTGTTTATGTTATCCCGTGGTCTCTTGTAGGAAATCACAAGAGTTTTTTCTATAGGTTGTTCTTGTATGTTGGAAAGGGATTTTGGTTTGATCACGCCAAGTTCACCATAAATGATGATGGTGGAAAAATTAGAGCTTATCACAAGATCAAGATAAACCACTAGAATTTCTCCACTAAAATCACTATAATTTATGGAATTATGAGGGCCAAGAGATATAAATAACAATAAAATAATTGGCCCTAACTATTACAGAAAATATAAGGGGGGTTTTTAGAGCTCGGAAAGGTGTGTAGCTTACTACAAGAAGCCTATTTTTAGGGCAAAAATGACTCATTTTCCTTTAGTGGTGATAGGTCCCTATTAGGGTTTCTAAAATTGAGGTCTAGGTTATTTTCCTTAATGTTTGCACATTTATATTCCCATTTTTCAGCTTTTGAAAACCTGTACTTAATTTTTTAGCTTCAATTCTTTGTTCTTGCACTTTGAAGGTCAACTTTGCAATTTTGACAGTTTTGACAATTTTTCTCTAAACTTCTTCTCCACTTGATCTTCAACTTATAAATCTGCAAACACACATTCAAAGGGAGAAAAATTTGTTGATTGGTATTAAATAGGTGTTTTTTCAAGTCAAACCCCTTGTACATAATTAAACAAAATGATGAAATGATGTAATTGAAGCATGAAACATGAAATCTTCCAATTGTTGATACCTTGAAAGATGTCTTGGAAGATAAATATGCAATCTAAATTGTAGTGGCCATAAAGAATGCAGATCTTGATCATTGAATAAGATATAAATAGTGATTGCAATAGATCTCCAATGCTACATCAACTTTCTTAGCTCAACAACATGCACGAATGCACTCAATCCTTGACATGATGAAATGATCTTGAATTGTTGTACTGAACACTTGATAATCTACCTTGAAATTCCTTTGAAAGTGCTTGATAATGCTCTTGTTAATGTGCTCTTGAGTGCTCAAGAAAATCTAGGATGAAACTATGTGAATTAACCCCATATTTATAATAAATTAAGAGATTAACCATGAAATTAAAATAATTCAAGCTGACACTAGATCTAGAAACACACATTATTAAATTCTTTCCAGAATGAAATTCAAAAAGGGGGTCCTCATTAAGGGAGGGCCCATTTTCCACCTAGGGTGAATGGGTCCTGGAACAATTTTCCAGGTCCTCAACTTTTCGGGATGAAAGATCACTAAAAACCCATTTTAAATATGTTGATAAAGGGGGGTCCTATAGAGGGAGGGCCCATTCTCCATGTAGGGAGAATGTATCCTAGTACAATTTCTAGGACCTTGATTTTCCAATTGAATGTTATGCAATTTTAATTATGGGTGTCAAGATAGATGTTCAGGACATGTCATAAATAAGGCTTAAATTTTAATTAAAAGGGTTAATCAACTCTAATAAACCATAATTAATTAAGAAGACCCTAGATAAATGTGAAAGTGTGTTACAACACTTTACAACACTTAAATAAGGTACTTATTAAGTTCATTTTATTAAAAAGGGACCCAAGATCAATGTGAATGTGTTACAACAAATTAAAACATTAAACCTAGACAAAATTAGGTTAATTCAATGACATTTATACCCAAACCAAGTAAGGAAAAAGGATACTTTTTCTATTACTAGACTATAATGTGACTTGAATCGCCACATTTTTTTCAAAAATTTATTATAGCCTTATTTAAATTGCCATAGAAATTATTTTATTAAAAATTTTAACTCAAAGCATTGCCACAATATTTGGTACATGATTAGATTAGATTCACCTAAATTTTATAAATTCTAGTAGACATCTATATTAATTCGCCAATAGTATATCATAATTATTAGTTGCTTTAGGACCATAAATTTCAAATGTTTAGTTTCCACCATTGATTTGTAATATAATAAAATGGCCCTTGTTGTATTCCATGAGGTAAAATGTACCCATAAGCTATAATGCTCATGGGGCCCAAAATTTCAGGTCTCATGAGCATTATAGATTGTGGATATATTATACCTTGTAGAGTACAATGAGGGTCATCACATCAATGATTTAAAAGCAATTTTGAGCCCCACGAGAATTATAGATTGTGGGTAAATTTTACCTTCATAATACAATGAGGGTCATTATATTATATTTTAAAATAATGATGGCAAGTAAATATTATTGTCTACCCTTTAAAACCATCAATATTTTCCACCCTTCGACCCCTACTTTTCCATGAGAACTATTTTTAGATTGGATGGATTTTCCATCAAAATTAATACATTTTCCTATTATGTTTTAATAATCGCCAAAAAAAATTCACATAATTTTAGTGATGTAAGAAAATAGCCAATAAATTTTATTTTATTTTTTAAAAATGAAAGACTTTCCAATAGAAATTAATTTTTTTTTCTAGAAAAATGAAAGATTCTCCAAGATTTCATATCCTTTTCTGAGAGGGGTTTCTTAAAGTTATCACTAGTAGGAATAGAGGCTATAGTGGTAGAGAGGAAAAATTGATTTCCTCATTGAATTTGAGTGTAACCCAAATCTTGAGCATAACTAACCATTGTAGGTATATTATCATCATCTATGTGGGCTAAGCTACATACAAAATCTAATCCATGATCATTATTAAGCATTTTCCTTATGTTGACAATTATGAGAAACACAGTACCAACAAATTATTTAGTACTCAAATTATTTGTGAGGTTTCCATTGGCATGGTAACATTAGGAATAGAGTCCAAAATGGGGTGACTATTGACAACACTTCTCATGAAGGAGTTAGAAAGCACACGATCAATAAAAAATGTAGGGCTAGTGTGGGATGACATGAGTCTATAACTATGCCTCACTAAAATATTAACAATAGGGAACTAGGTCATGAAACTCATACAAGTTTCAAAACACTAAGTGCATCCACTATGAACACTAGGTTGACAAAAAAACACAAAAAATAGTGAAAAAGGTGAATTAGATAGCAAGAGAAAACAAGAAACACATTAATAGAGATATGTTTAAAAAAAATTCTAACAATACAAAATAGGACAAGGTTTCCCAAGGGTGTTTGGGTCTTAGCAAGGGGTTCTAAAATTACAATTTTTGACTATAAAATACACTATTTAAGGATTTTATTTCTACTTGCAAAAAGGCTGCAGTAGTAAATACATTTCTAGAACTCAATTGATGTATCATAATTTGATATAAAATGCAAGTATGCAATGATGTCTAATATGCTTTAAAAATTGTGAATATAGTTTCAAGATCTTAAATGCAATAATTGACTTATTGCAAGATTCAAAGACTTGGAAATGATGATTTTTAATGTAAATTTTGACCCTAAATAATACACTTCCTTTCAGAAAATGAGCTAAATAAAAAATTCCTTAGACTATGCAATTATCAATTTCGAACTAGGATCAATGAGTATAGACAGACAAAGCAAACAAAGAGAAACAAGTGTGAAAATTACTTAAATTGCACCTACACAAGAACATGATTGCCCAAGGGAATTTGGGTCCTTGTTCAGTTTTTTAAAAACTAAAATACAAAATATCTAAGTTGTTTTTTAATGTTTTTTTCCTATTTGCAAACAAGTTTGATAGTAACTATTTTTTTATAATTTTTCGATGTAAAGGAAATGCAAATGTCTGACAAAATGACATTTTTTTAATGTAATTTTGAAATGAAAATATGACCTAAATGACTGAAACGTGGCTTAATGAAACCTATGATGCAATATGGATGCAATACTTTTGGATTTTATGAATTTTTATGATGCAAATATGAAACCCTAAATGAGAAATGCAAGAAAATTTGATGCAAAACCTAGATCTACGGTTTAAAAGACTACCAAATAAAAAAGCTATTATTCCAAATTTCAAGTTCACTAAAATGAAATGGAGAAAACAAGAACCTAAAATTTTTAGGGTTTAAACACTAGGGTGGCTCATGATCCTTTTTCAAAGTTGCATTAGAAGGTGGGTCAACAAGGTGAGTAGACTGACTATCTACCATGAAGGTGAGCTAATCAAACTTGGATCCACTTTCTTAGGGATTTGAATGGTTTACCTAATTGAACTAAATGACCAAATATGATAAATATAATAATTTGGAAATACATAGATTGAAACTATAATTTATAAATAGATATGGGAAGTGTAGATTGATGTGTACCTATCACCAAAATTTGAATTTGGCATGTGTAGAGGGACAATGTTGTCTAAGGGCATATGGTTCCTTGATAAGGTGTCCTAAAATTGATTTTGCAATTCATAGATGTTGGATCTAGCCTTTTGTTTCTCGGTTGCAAAGTTGTCAAAATGCTATCTATAAATTTTGTAGGTATGTTTCTATGGTTTGACAAGATATATTAAAACAAATTTAATGATGGAGAATTTACCTCCAAGATCTCTTCAATCCTCTTTAAACCTATAACTTGCACATTCACAAAGAGGATAAATGTTGGGCTATTTTAAGGGATTTCCTCAGTCAAAACCCATGTAACTATTTCCACTTCCACAATGGCAACATCAATGATAAAATGATAATTGAAAGGAATTAATGATGAATGAACAAATGTTGTGACTCACCACATTTCAATGGTTTCCTTGAAGGAATAAATTCTTGCACATCACCTCAAGGAGCTTGAATCTTGCTTGATAGGTTTTCTTGAGTTCTTTAATTCTTGAATCTTTGGATACCTACAACAATGTTATCCTTCACAAAATAATAACCTGAACGCACATAGAATTTGACATGAAGTTGGATCTTGAATTTTTGCAGTACAATTTGATAATAATTTTATTAACTTGATCTTTAATTCTCTTAACAATAGTGTTTTATAAATTGCTTGTCTTGATTCTCCTTATATGTAAAATGATCAAGTAACTAGGTATTTATATGTGGTCATCCCATAATAATGGGTCCCAAACATGGGACATCCTAATTTTTATCTAAAATCACTCAATTTTAGAAAAAAAAAAATGATTTAAGCCTTAAGAGATTGCATCAAAAGTTTTTTAATTGAAGAGGGTTAGACAAGACCCCCTTAGATAGAACCCCTCTAGTATTAACTCACACCATAATGGAGTCTCCTTTGCACCTATCAAAATTTTGGAAAAACAATTATTTACCTTTTGAGGGATCAAATAAAGTCAATTAGATATTATATTTTTCAAGGTCGTAGCCCTTGAAATGAGCTCTCAAAAAAAATTAGTTTTGATATGTTTTCATTTAATTTATTTTTTAATATGTAAGAGATATTTTTATTGATTGAAATTAAAATTTATATAAATGGCTAGCCATGACCAACATGTAAAGTTTGCATAAGAGAGGTACAAATACATCCACTTCTTATTCTAAGCTATAATATGGGCACCAAAATTGGTGTGAGAACACAATTTAAATTTAATCCGATCCAATTTTGACCTGAGGATTTTCTTTTTCTTATTCTAAACTTCTTCCTAGCCCTCTCGATCTACATTATTTTGTGATTTACTTGTGTCCACCATATTAGATATATAGCCGGTGGAGAACTCTCATTGCTATGTGTCGATGAACACCCAATGCATGTCTTAGGATCAACTTTTGATGAATTTAAATTTTTCTTGTTTGATTGAGGAGGTTGTTTCTATGCCAAACTCACTTTTGAAGAAGGTTTCAAATTTTGATGTGTCTTAGCTATCCCTACCATTTTTTTTTTGGGGGGGTGGATTAGGCGACTCAAGAGGCTCTAATTTCTCCTCCTTCTCCTTTGACAGGGCTTTGATTGAGTAATTAAGAGATAGAGAATTATCCCACCAAGAGTGTTGAACCAAAATTTTAATGACTCTAGAGAAAGAATTGGCCATATATCTAGTTTCAAAACACTTCCTATATTGGAATGGTAAAACCTAGTAGTCTATAATTTGTGTCCAACTATAATCGACAAACTTGAAATATATTTTTGTAATAAGATACCTTGTGATATCCATAGCAACCAAGGTGTGAGAAAAGGTTGTGTGGTTAAAATTAGTTGTGTCCAAACCCACGACAAGAAAGCTTCCCAAAGAGTCACCAATCACATGAAAGGAATCCATAAACAAGAATTGTATTGAAAGATTTGGAAGTATATTCAAATAGGTTTTACAAAAAAGGATGTAGTAGTAGAACTAAAATATGGAAACTAAGGCTTGAGAAGGAGCAAGATTTTCCCCCAACAATATTTCTCTTGTACAATTACATCCCTATCTTGGATGCAATAAAAAACCACAATGAAAACCCTTGCGCACAAGGGTAGACTTCAATATTACCTTTGAGTGTGGGTTTCAATGCTATTTAAATATAGTGATAGGGTAAGTGCACCAATCTGTGACATAATTTTGGCTCTTAAGATGCGACTTTTTTTCTGAAATCAGTAAAATCTGATTTGCACGAGAAAATGAAGATAGTTATGCTCAAAATTTTGAGATGCAGCAACAACAAAAGTTGAAGTGCTCTAATTCTAGTTTCTAAGCTACTATTTTTTTTGAAATTAATGAATATTAAAGGTCTCAAAAAGGGGGGGAAATAAGTCTTGTTTTTATCTAAAAAAATAGCATGGTGCCTTACGGCTCCCCCCTTTTTCATTAACGTTTTTTTAGAATTTCAAAAATCCCAATAGTGAGAAATTAGCTAACACCATGTAGTTTATCCTCATTCTTTCGGATTTTTTTTTTAATGAATATATAATATTTTATGAGTTTTCAAAGTGGAAACATCCTGAAAAGCTAAAATTTGAGCGTAATCCCCCTTAATTTTTTTGAAAATTAATAGAAAATTGATTTATTTAGTTTTCACGGTGTGTAGAATGGAGTCTAGTTTCAAAAAATGTAATTTGTTTCATGTTTCAATGAATGAGTAAAAATCTATCCTAAAACTAGCACACATTGGTTTTTGAAAAAAAATGGAGGTATTTACAAAAGGGGTCATGGATCAAAACCTTAACTAAAGGGTATGTGTAGGAACATCATGGAAAAAACAGGCCCTTAAGTGGCAATAAAATTCAGAAAATTAGAGTTAGGCAACTTGACATAAAAATTTGAATAAGTTATTTATATTATGTCAAAAATAATTAAAATAGAATCTATACATAGAAAATTGAATGTATTTTCTAAACTACTAGGTTTTTTTTTTTTTTAATCTATTCAAGGTGAAATTTTTTAATTTCAATGTAGTAGTACTTAAATTTAAGGGAAAAAATAAGAAGTAGGTGTCTGTCTGACCACCCTAACCACAATAAAATGATAATTATTTTTTTATAAGATTTTAGATATAAGCAGGGGACTTATATCCTAATGTGATGCATATTTTTTTGTAATTTTTTTCCAGGTAAATAATTAATTATTATTTTTTATTACAAATTTTAAAAAATATAAAAAATTGTATGTCTAACCACCTTAAATTGGTCAAAACTTCATGAAATTCATATATATTTTTTAATCCTATAGCATGCGAAGCATAGAATGTGATGCATGTTAGGGATTCAAAAAATGTGATACCCCTTGAAAGTTATAGATATTTTTCAATTAGTCAATCAATCAAGACTTTAGTCATAATTCAAATAGAAAATGAATTTAATAATTATTTATTAAATTGAAAGTAAAGCATAATTTATATTGGTGGAAAGCTGAGAATCTCCTTTAAAAATCCTATTCATTTCATCAATTTTGGGTAAAAAAAAATTCGTCTGCTACATGGGTCATCATATCACTTAGATATCGCCACTTTTTGGCTCATCATGATCCTACACATACCCTAAATCAAACTGAAAAAATAACTATATATTTAGATAGATAACAAAGAGGTTAACACTATCATGTTTTTTTTTATCATGTTCTTTTTTATATAGTTGCATTGAAATACGTGCAAATGAGATGGGGCACACTGACGAAAATATGAGGAAATTTGGAAAATCCTATCTATTAACACGTCCAAAGCAAGTCATTTGGTGAGCACCAAATTTGGCATGCACCAAATTTGATGTATCATTTAGCACTCACCAAATTACCTGCTTTGCACAAAACTTGAATTCCCCCTCTCTTTAGTCAACAAATTTGATAATGCTTAGAGTGCATAGTTTATGATCGTAGATGGATAGTTGAGGTTTTACCTTTCATACTCTCTCTAACTCGTTACCCTAATTGGATAACTCTTTATCTATCTAAAGTCTGTCTCTCAGGTGTCACTCCCTCCCACGCAACCTAGACTACTCTCTTAGAACAATCCCCTCTCTCAAGTCTCTTTCCCTCCAATAGAGGTACCTAAAGAAATGTATCTCACTCTCCCTCTCTTCTCTCTCTCTCTCCCTCTCTCTCCCTCTCTTAGGTTGTTATCTTTCTCTCTCTATCTCTCTCTCAATTCTCTCCCTCCTACCCTCTCTCCCTCTCTTAGGTTTGTCACTCCCTCTATCTCTCTCCCATTACCTCTCTCTCACTCACTCTCTCTCTCTCTCGGGTATCTCCACCCCCTGTCTCTCACACACATAGACACACTCCCTCTCTCTCTCCCACTCCCTCTCTCTCCCACTCTCTCCCACTATGTCTCTCTCCCTCTCTCTCAGGTCTCTCCCTCCCACCCCCTCTCCATCTCTCTCTCTCTCAAGTATCTTTTTCCTACCCCCTCTCCCTCTCTCTCTTTGTCAAGTATACCCCTCCTACACCCTCTCCCTCTCAAAGTCACTCCCTCTATCTCTCTTCCAATCCCTCCCTATCTCACTCCCTATATCTCACTCCTCCCTCTACCTCTCCATCTCTCTCAAGTATCTCCTCCCACCACCTCTCCCTCTCTCTCAAGTCCCTCTCTCTCTCACACCCTCTATCTCTCTCCCACAACCTCTCCCTCCCCCTCTCTCAAGTCTCTCCTTCCCACCCCCTCTTCCTCCCTCTCTCTTTCTCAAGTTTCTTCCTTCTACCCCCTCTCCCTCTGTCAGGTCTCTCTTTGTTGCTCTCACTCACTCCCTCTGTCTCTCCCACATCCTCTCTCTCTCTCTCACTCCCTCTCTCTCTGTCCCTCTCTCTCTGTCCCTCTCTCTCTCCCTCCCACCCCCTCACTCTCTCTCTCTCTCTATCTCTCCCTCTCTAAGGTATCTCCCCCCAACCCCCATCTCTCTTGAATCCCTCTATCTCGAGTACTCCCTCTCCCTCCAACCCCCTCTCCATCTCTCAAGTCTCTCTCTCACTCCTTGTATCTCTCCCATCCCTCTATCCCCCACTCCCTCCCTCCCCTCCTCTCTTAGGTCTCTCCTTCCCACCCCCTCTCTCCCACTTTGTCTCCCTCCCACCATCTCTCCCTCTCCCTCTCTAGGTTTCTCCCTGCCACCCCTCTCCTCCCCTCTCTCAAGTCTCTCCCTCCTAATCTCTCCCTCTCTCTCTATTTCTCTCCATCTCTCTCTCCCACCCCCTCTCTCTCTCACTCCCTCTATATCTCTACCTATCTCAGGTCTCACCCTCCCACCCCCTCTCCCTCTCTCTTTGTCACATCTCCCCCTCCTACCCTCTCTCCCTCTCACAGTCACTCCCTCCCTCTCTCACTCCCTATATCTATCTCCCTCTCACTCTCCCTCTCTCTCAAGTATGTCCCTCCCACCACTGCTCCCTCTCTCTCTCTCAAGTATATGGTTTAGGGTTTAGGGATTAAGGGTTAAGGGTAGAGGGTCTAGGGTTTATGGATTATGATCTACAGTTTAAGGGTAGAGGGTTTAAGGGTTTAGGGTTTAACCTGGTTAAGGGTAGAGGGTTGAGGGTTTAAGGGTTAAGGGTTGAAGATTGAGGGTAGAGGGTAGAGGGTTTAGGGTTTATAGATTAAGGGTTAAGGGTAGAGGGTTTAGGGTTTAGGGATTATGATTTATTATGTAAGGGTAGATGGTGTAGGGTTGAGAGAGAGAGGGAGGTTTTGAGGGTATAGAGATTAGGGGTTTAGGGTTTATAGTTTAGTGGTACAAGGTTTCAAGGTTTAGGGTTTAACTTGGTTAAGGGTAGAGGGTTGAGGGTTGAGGGTTGAGGGTTGAGGGTTTAGGGTTTAAGGGATGAGGGTAGAGGCTATAGGGTAGAGGGTTTAGGGTTTAGGGTTTACAGAATAAGGGTTAAGGGTAGATGGTTTAGGGTTTATGGATTATGATTTAATGGTTTATGGGTAGATGGGTTTAAAATTGAGAGAGAAAGGGGGGGTGTTGAGGGATTAAAAGGGTGTAGGGGTTTTCAGTTGAGGGTTGAGGGATTAAGAGGGTATAGGGGTTCAGATATTAGGGTTTATGAGTTGATAGTTGAGGATTGAGGGTTGAGGGATTAAGAGGGTATAGGGGTTGAGGGATTAGAGTTTAAGGGTTGAGGGTTGAGGGTTTAAGGATTAAAAGGGTATATAGGTTGAGGGAATAGGGTTTAAGGGTTGACGATTGAGGGATTAAGAGGGTATAGGGGTTGAGGGATTATGGTTTACGGATTGAGGGTTTAGGGATTAGGGTTTAGGCTTTGAGGTTTAAGGGATTGAGAGGGTATAGCGGTTGAGGGATTAGGGTTTAAGGCTTGAGGTTTGATAGTTGAGGGATTAAAAGGGTATAGGGGTTGAGGGATTAGGGTTTAAGGATTGAGTGTTGAGGGTTAAGGGATTAAGAGGGTGTAGGGGTTGAGGGATTAAGGTATAGGGTTTGAGGTTTGATGGATTAAGAGGGTATAGCAGTTTAGGGATTAGGGTTTAAGGGTTGAGGGTTGAGGGTTGATGGATTAAGAGGGTATAGGTGTTGAGGGATTAGGGTTTAGGGGTTGAGGGTTGAGGGATTAGGAGGGTATAGGGGTTGAGGGATTAGGGTTTAAGGGTTGAGGGTAGAGGGTTGAGGGTGGAGGGTTGAGGGTTTAGGGATTAGGGTATAAGGGTTAAGGGTTGAGGGTTGAGGGATTATGAGGGTATAGGGGTTGAGGGATTAGGGTTTAAGGGTTGAGGGTTGAGGGATTAAGAAGCTGTAGAGGTTGACGCATTCAGATTTAAGGGTCAAGGGATGAGGGTTGACGGCTTAAGAGGGTATAGGGGTTGATGGATTAAGGTTTAAGGGTTGAGGATTGAGGGTTGAGGGTTGAGGGTTGAGGGCTGATGGTTAAGGGATTAATATTGTATAGGGGTTGAGGGATTAGGGAATAGGGGTTGAGGGATTAAGAGGGTATAGGGGTTGAGGGATTAGGGTTTAAGTTTTGAGTATTAAGGGTTGAGGGTTGAGGGATTAAGAAGGTATATGGGTTGAGTGATTAGGGTTTAAGGGTTGACGGTTGAGGGTTTAGGGAGTAAAATGGTATAGGGTTTGAGAGATTAGGTTTTTATGGTTGAGGGTTGAGGGTTGCGGGATTAAGAGGGAATAGGGATTGAGGGATTAGGGTTTAAGGGTTGAGCATTGTGGGTTTAGGGATTTAGAGAGTATAGGGGTTGAGGGATTAGGGTTTAAGGGTTGAGGGTTGAGGGATTAAGAGGGTATAGGGGTTGAGGGGTTAGGATTTAAGGGTTGAGGGTTGAGAATTGAGGGATTAAGAGGGTATAGGGGTTGACAGATTAGGGTTTAAGGGTTCATTGTCGAGGGTTGAGGGATTAAGAGGGTATAGGGGTTGAGAGATTAGGGTTTAAGGTTTGAGGGTTGAGGGTTGAGGGATTAAGAGGGTATAGGGGTTGAGAGATTAGGGTTTAAGGGTTGAGGCATTAAGAGGGTATAGGGTTTGAGAGATTAGGGTTTAAGGTTTGAGGGTTGAGGGTTGAGGGATTAAGAGGTTATAGGGGTTGAGAGATTAGGGTTTAAGGGTTGAGGGTTGAGCATTGAGGGTTGAGGGTTGAGGGTTGAGGGTTGAGGGATTAAGAGGGTATAGGGGTTGAGGGATTAGGGTTTAAGTGTTGAGGGTTGTAGGTTTAGGGTTTAAGAGGGTATAGGGGTTTAGGTACTAGGGTTCAAGTGTTGAGGGTTGAGGGTTGAGGGATTAAGAGGGTATAGGGGTTTAGGGATTAATGTTTAAGGGTTGAGGGATTAAGAGTGGATAGGAGTTGAGGGATTAAGGTTTAAGGGTTGAGGGATCAGGGTTGAGGGATTAAGATGGTATATGGGTTGATGGATTAGGGTTTAAGGATAAAGGGTAGAGGGGTTGAGGGATTAAGAGTGCATAGGGGTTGAGGGATTAAGAGGGTATATGGGTTGAGGGATTAGGGTTTAAGGGTTCAGGGTTCAGGGTTCAGGGATTAAGAGGGTGTAGGAGTTGATGGTTTAGGTTTTAAGGGTTGAGGGTTGAGGGTTGAGGGATTAAACGAGTATAGGGGTTGAGGGATTAGGGTTGAGAATTGAGAGTTTTGGGATTAAGAGGGTATAGGGGTTGAGGGATTAGGTTTTAAGGGTTGAGCGTTGAGGGTTTAGGGATTAAGAGGGTATAGGGGTTAAGGGATTATGGTTTAAGGGTTGAGGGATTAAGAGGGTATAGGGATTTTAGGATTAGGGTTTAAGGGTTGAGGGTTGAGGGTTGAGGAATTAAGAGGGTATAAGGGTTGAGACATTAAGTTTTAAGGGTTGAGGGTTGAGTGATTAAGAGTGTATATGGGTTGAGGGATTAGGGTAGAGGGTAGAGGGTAGAGGGTGCAGGGTAGAGGGTGGAGGGTAGAGGGTAGAGGGTTTAGGGTTTAGAGTTTACAGATTAAGGTTTAAGGGTAGAGGGTTTAGGGTTTAGGGATTACAATTTAACGGTTTTAGGGTAGATGGTGTACGATTGAGAGAGAGATGGGGGGGTCTTGAGGGTAGAGGGTACAGGGGTTGAGGGATTAAGAGGGTATAGTGGTTGAGGGATTAGGTTTTAAGGGTCGAGGGTTGAGGGTTGAGGGATTAAGAGGGTATAGGGGTTGAGAGATTGGGTTTTAAGGATTGACGATTGAGGGTTCAGGGTGGAGGGTGGAGGGATTAAGAGGGTATAAGGGTTGAGGGCTTAGGGTTTAATGGTTGAGGGTTGAGGTTTTAGGGATTAAAAGGGTATAGGGGTTGAGGGATTAGGGTTTAAGGTTCAAGGGTTGAGGGATTAGGGTTTTAGGGTTGAGGGTTGAGGTTTAAGGGATTAAGAGGGTATGGGGGTTGAGGGATTAGGGTTTAGGGGTTGAGGGTTGAGGGATTAAGAGGGTATAACGGTTGAGGGATTATGATTTAAAGGTCAAGGGTTGAGGGTGTAGGGATTAAGAGGGTATAGGGGTTGGGGGATTAGGGTTTAAGGTTTGATGGTAGAGGATTGTGGCTTGAGGGATTAAGAGGGTATAGGGGTTGAGGGATTAGGGTTTAAGGGTTGACAGTTAAGGGTTGAGGGATTAGGGTTTAAGGGTTTAGGGTTGATGGTTAAGGGATTAAGAGGGTATAGGGGTTGAGGAATTATGGTTGAAGGGTTGAGGGATTTAGAGGGTATAGTGGTTGAGGGATTAGGTTTTAAGGGTTGAGGGTTGATGGTTGAGGGATTAAGAGGGCATAGGGTTTAATTGTTGATGGTTGAGGATTTAGGGATTAAATTGCTATAGGGGTTGAGGGATTGGGGTTTAAGCATTGAGGGTTGATGGTTGAGGGATTAAGAGGGTATAAGGATTGATGGATTAGGGTTTAACAGTTCAGGGTTCAGGGTTCAGGGATTAAGAGGGTATATGGGTTGAGATATTAGAGGTTAAGGGTTGAGGGTTGAGTGTTGAGGGTTGAGGGTTGAGGGATGAGGGATGATGGCTTGTAAGGGTATAGGGGTTGATGGATTAGGGTTTAAGTGTTGAGGGTCGAGGGTTTGAGGGATTAGGGTTTAAGGTTTGAGGGTTGAGGGTTGAGGGTTGAAGGATTAAGAGGGTATAGGGGATGAGGGATTAGGGCTTAAGGGTTGAGGGTTGAGGATTGAGGGATTAGGGTTTAGGTTTTAGGGTTGAGGGATTAAGATGGTATAGAGGTTGAGGGATTAGGGTTTAAGGGTTTAAGTGTTGAGGGTGGAGGGTTGAGGGTTGAGGGCTTAAGAGGGTATACAGGTTGAGGGGTTAATATTTAAGGGTTGAGGGATTAGGGTTGAGGGGTTGAGGGTTGAGGGATTAAGAGGGTATAAGGGTTGAGGGAATAGGTTTTGAGGGTTGAGGGTTAAGGGTTGAGGGTTGAGGGATTAAGAGGGTATAGGTGTTGAAGGATTAGGGTTTAAGGGTTGAGGGTAGAGGGTAGAGGGTTGAGGGATTAAGAGGTAATAGGGGTTGAGGGATTAGGGTTTAAGGGTTGATGGTTGATGGTTGAGGGATTCGGGTTTAAGGGTTGCGGGATAAGGGTATAGGGTTTACAGTTTAAGGGTCCCACTCCCTTACTCTCTCACTCCCTCTCTTAGTTATTTCCCCCACTATAACCGAATAAATATCTCCCTCTCAAGTCTCTCTCTCTCAAGTCTTACTCCCTCCCATGCTACTTAAACTAATCTATGTCACTCCCATGCGCTCTCTCACAGTTCATCTATGTTAGGCCTCACTTACCTCCCACCCTACCTAGACAAATATATCTCACTCTCTCTCTCTCTCTCTCTCTCTCCCTCTCTCTCTCCCTTTGGTATTTTTTCATCTCTCGATTCTCACCCCTCCCAAGCCCTCTCCCATTTTCAGGTATTTTTCCTTATTGTAACTAGATAACTATCAATCCCTCTCAAGTCTATATCGCTCTCAGGTCTCAATCGCTACCACACTACCTAGACTAATCTCTCTCACTCCTATCACCTCTCTCTCTATCTCAAGTGTCACTCTATTTGTATCTATCGAATCTCTCCCTTTCAAAACAGCACATTTGGTACTCGCCAAATATGTTTTACCTTGAAACGAAAAAATAGTTGTTGACCCCGTGATTCAGGCCCACATGCTTTTGTATTTTTCTGGTTCATTGCTTTATCTAATTTAGAAACACCTTTTTTTATGCAATTGACTTCATATTGTACCAATCTATGCTTGATCCATCACCTTTTTACCACCAATTTGCTTTGTAGAAAACATAAAAGAAGACATTTTGAAGTTTCTACTTCATTTTACATTATCTGAGGTAATATATTCATTTTGGTAATATTGAAATGTTTATATTTAGTATATTTGTTTGTTTTTGACAATATAAACTAAAGTTATTTAATAATTTTATTAATCATAACAATTGGATGTATAATTCTACATTGAATTAGATGGTATTTTCATAAAAAAAATTATCTTTATGAGTTTGAAGAAAAAAAAAATGAAAAACATGACATTTACTTAACACAAATTTACTTATGAATTCTATTTGTATTGCTTATAATAGTCCATTTCTAGCATGGTTAGTGGAATTCACTCTATTTCATTTTATTTTCAACTAATTTGGAAAACCTAATACCTTTCATGAATGTTAATGCAATTTTCCATTAATTTTTTTTTTCCATAAAAAATTCACCTTCATTGAACATGTGCTTAGATAAATTCAAGTGAGTTGACAGAGTTGTTAATGCAAGTTTCCATTCATTCATACCATTTATCTTTCTAATTAATAAATAAAAGGAATTTTTTTTGCAATTGAGAATGCTTATTGTCTTTCTAAGTTACCTCATTTCCAAATAAATAGTGAATAATTATAAGATATAGCATCACAAACTCCTCTTTGAATTCATATTCTTCATGACTTCGTTGACAATCACAAATTGGGTTTTAAGAACAATAAACACAAGATTCTCTATTTTTCATTTAGGTGGAAACAACTTATACCCTACATTTGTGATGTAGAGTAGGGAGAAACAACCTTCAACAATCATAATTAGATCAGTTTCAAACAATCTTCAATCTCAAAAACCTAAATTCAATGGTCAACTAACCAATTCCCATTCACTTACTGGTTTATCTCACTTTTCTTGTTGTTGTATGAAATTTATAGACTTTAAGATGATTTGAAACTAGTTGGAAGTTGTATATTAATGAATTAGCTTTCATTTGCACCTATTTAGAGGTTTTAACTCTTTGTATAGTGAGAGTTATCTTGTTTTTATTGTTGCTACCTACTTTCACAGTGTTCTTCTTTTGAAGGGTTTCATGATGTAATTCAACCCATTCAACTTTTTGTGCCTACTTTAACTTGTGGAATGGGTCCTCTAACTTAAAAAATACATGCATAACCTATTTATAATGGTTTGAAGTCAAGGTTGGATGTTTTGGATGATGTTCTATGACTGTAGCAAGGTATTTTCATGGTGAAAATGATGGCTTCAAGTGGTGTTTTGACAAAATGTGGGAAGGACTGTCAATGTAATGTATTATTCAGCATGTGCAGGGTTTGGTAAGTGTGTTTGGCACTTTATATGGGTCTTTTAGGTCCAGGAGATAGGATTTTCATTAAAACCCCAAGTATTTTGCTTGAAATTGAGGGTTTGACCTGTATTAGGGGTCTAAAGGTTTTGGACCTAGAAAAAAATCAAGAAATTGGAGGTTTTGACACATACAATATTAATATTTGAGGAGTTTGAGTAAATATATAGCATTTAAAAGGTACTCTCTTTGTAAATTAGGCCAATGGAATAGCCTTTTCCAAGGTGGGTCTATTGGAAGTCAATGTTGGTCCAAAGGAGTTGATGTTGGGGTTTACCTATGTTTTATAACTTGCAAATGGGTATCTTAATCATCCTTTATTTTGTCAAGTGTTTTGGAAAATCTTGGTGAAAAGGCCCTTGAAATGGGTTACGTATGCTACAAGGGAAAGCTTGGTAAAAGTTGGGATTTTTCAGTTGAACATCTGATTTTTCTTTGCAATCTAATTGATTGTCATTGATTTGGTGTATTGAATAGTTTCCACCCCTTTCTGCATCAAACAAACTCAAAATACCTACTCTAATATCTAACCCTACATACATCTAGCTCCATCATGTATGAAAAATATTGTCTAGCATAGACATGTTTAATAATTCCAAACAAATCGCTGCCTTCTTTCATAAAATTCTTTGGTGTGTTTCATATTTAATGCAATGTAATCAACAATATCAATATTTTCATAAAATGCATTACTTAATTTTTTCTACGTGTGTTTTTGCTTCTAGGTGTGTTTGTGAACATGTACCATTGAACGTCATGCCAAGGAAATGATCAAAGCCTCTAACACCAAAATAACATGTAGTTAAAAATGCAAGGAGAAGAGAATAAAAAAATGTAGCTCATGAAGCAAAGTAATTGCAGCCCATTCAACCAAAAATTCTTGTGCAATCTAAGAGAGATGTCGAATTGGAAAAACAAAGGGCACAAATGAGTAAAGTTCGTGGAAGGATAGGAATGGATACCGAATTTGGGGGCACATCATCAAACATAGGTGAATCTCAATGCACATCTCTAGTTGAAGACACATCGGAAATAACATGTGGTTTTCCAAGTACATCTCCAATTGAAGACACACCATGAACAACATTTCATTTTGAAAGTACATCAACAAACACATCTCTATTTGAAGGAACTCCACAAATGACATCTCAAGTTGGAGGTACAACATCGTTTACATGTCAATCTCAAGGTATTTCATCAATTTCACCTCCGATTGAAGGTATGCAATCTATCCTTGATGTTGTTGACCTTCCCAATGTTGACACAAATTTACATTTGGGAACTCCTCCTAGAGATTTTCTTAGAAAACCTACATTTTTTATTGATATTTATTCCACTGTTTTGAAATGGATGCCTAATAAGATTCCAAAATGAACATGTCAAAGATATACATAGAGGATATGGAGTTTATTTTTTGTGAAGCTAAGTGAGGGTGGAAGATGCTAACTATTTGTTGAAATGATGAGGCGACTAAAATTTAGGCCCACCATGAAGCCTCTTGGGATAAGAGTTTTGAATGAATCAAGGGGAATTCCATTATAAAGAACTTGATGAGTGCATACGAGAGCGTGGCTTCCACCTCACGTACGCAGGATAGTTGTGCCACATGACGTGTGATGACAAAAACACTCTTAAGTAGTCAAACAAGGAACAAGGTGAACCTTACAAAGCCAAGTAAGTCATTGAAAATAAGTAGATAATCTCTAATGAGAGCCAAAGGAAGGTGTGAAAGAGTGGAGGATCCAAAAAGCAATGATTTATGGGCATTCTCGTGTAGAGTGCCATAGAAAGATATAAGAATTTCTGAAGGCTTGAGATATTTAATTGTGAATTATTGGAAGGATACACAAGGACCTCTCCTAATCAAAGAGATGTTGTAAGAAGGATAATTGGTAGTAAAAATCATGAGCCACATCCAATGCATTTTTTAGATACCACTCAAACCCAATTTTTCGCTGATTTTGTAGAGAAGTTTCCTGAAATTAAAATATGTCAAAGGTATTTTGAAATGCTAAAGCCTTTTTAAGTCAAAATAAATCACACATGCACTAATTTTTGTTGTAGAGTTCATATTGAGTTTTCTAACCATTATGATGTTTATCAATGTATATGTGTAGATATGCATAATGACAATGTTTTGCAGGAATGTAACATAATGCCTCCACCTAAATCATCAAGGAATTTTTTGTCTTCCATTTTATGTGGAAGAGAGGATGGTCAATTTTTTTACAAAAAATCATGTTTGGATGGCACATGTGATCATTGTGGTGGCATTCAACATTTGCCAATTTTCCCACACATAGCTAGTACACATACAATTGGAGACAAAATTGTGGAATTTGGAAAATATAAGATAGTGGCATACAGTCTAAAAGATGGGAAAGAAGAAAAGAAGTGTGAATTGGTTAGTGATAAAATTCTAGTGTTTCAGTTTATGGGATTTTTCTGTGATCAGGTGGTCTATGAGTATGCAAGGCATACACATAGAGCACAATGGTTGGACTCATAGTTCAAGTTATTTAAGGACACATTTCCACTTTGTCATATCCTTTTAGTTGTCAACTTTGCTGAGAACTACACACTACAACCACAAAACAAGGTGCAATAATAGTACTACAACTCCACACAGGTTGCTATATTTGTGCATATAACATTCATTCATGAAAATAATAGTACAAAGGAGAATATGAAAGTGTTGAGCGAGTATCACTTTTACATCAATGATTATCACATGCATTCTATAGATTTTGTGCAAGGTTTCTTTGATATGTTCTATGCTAATCTGGCTAGCAGGGGCATATCATTTAGTTAACATTCAGATGGTCGAATAATTGTACATCACAATTCAAGAATGCTAAAATGTTTTAGTGGTTGAGCAAGATGCATAGGATCAATTGTGTTCAACATATGTGGAAATTCTCAAAGGCCGGGAATGGAAAGGGGAAGCATGATGGAGCAGGTGCATGTATAAAAATATCCCTAGCATGAGAACAATTAAAGTACACAAATAGTGTAAAGTTGACAGATGCAAGATCAATTGTCTAGCAGTGCAATGGTGCAATGGGTCCAGGTAGTGAAGGTAATTCTTTAGTTTGTACATTTTTTTCATTTACTAGATGATAATAGCATTGTAGGGTGATCCTATATCTCCTATTTTATTCATTATTATGGCTAAAAGTTTAGGCAAGAACCTAAAAAGACTAGCAGATTGTAAATTCATCTCTGGCCTCAGACCTTCCTCGAGTAATTTGGTGTGCTCCCATCAACAATTCATTGATGACACTATACTCATGGGTCAAGCTTTTGTTTCTGAAGGCAATTCTATAAAGCAGTTGCTTGACAAGTATGGAAGAGCTTCAGGACAACTAATTAACAATCAAAAAGGTTCGCTATTCTTTTTCAATACTCCGATTCATCAACAGACCAAAATTGCCAGAATTCTAGATTGTAAAGTGGATTCCCTTCCGGCCACCTACCTGGGTCTTCCTTTAAGCTTCAAACCTCCTGATTCTTTCTGGTTATCATTGGTGGATAGATTCAGTAAGAAGTTTGCAGGTTGGAAAGGTGCTCTGCTCAGTCAAGCTAGTAAGCTTCAGCTTCTCAAAGCGTCTCTCCAGAATCTTCCTATCTACGCCCTTAGCCTCTTTAAGATCCCTGCTAAATTTGTTGACACGATTGAAAAAATTCAAAAAATATTTCTTTGGTCGAGTGTTGAGGAAAATAAAAGAATTCCCTTAATTGATTGGAATCTGGTTTGTAGACCTAAAAAGAACAGAGGACTTGGGTTAAGAAGAATCAAAACTATTAATAAAATCCTCTTGGCTAAGCAAATCTGGAGAATTTTCTCTTCTTCTGGGGAGTGGATTGATATTCTAGCTAGTAAATATTTAGAAAAAAATTGCTCTTCCATTATTAAGAAGGACCCTCTCCTTCTTCTGAGAGGATCAACATGCTGGAATAATATAATCACTGGAAAATAGATTGTGGAGGAAGGAATTGGTTGACAAGTGAGAAATGGTAACAGTGCTAGATTCTGGGAAGACAAATGGCTTTTTAAGGAACCCTTGATAAAATTCAATTCCTTTAGAGATTGGGCTGAGACTTGCAAGGCAAGGTTTGGTACTTATGTTAAAGATTATAGAGTGAATGGTAATTGGGTGGAGTTGGGCAGAGTCAGTCTGGCTTTGGTCCCTATCTAGACTACTCTGCTGGCTATTAGATTTAGTTCTGAGCTGCTAGAGGACTGAGCGGTTTGGATTGGTGATCCCTCTAGTAATTTTTCTATGTCTTCTGCTTTTTCTAAGATCACTTCTTCTCTGGATCACCCCCCCTTTTGGTCTAAAGCTTGGTGCAATCATTTGATACCTAAAATTAATATCTTCTTTTGGATCTTGCTCCAAAATAAATTGCTTACGATCGACAATCTATGTAAATGTGGATTTCAAATCCCCAATAGATGTTGTCTTTGGAAGATGGATGTTGAATCTATGAGTCATTTTTTCCTTCATTTCTCTTTTGCTGCTTCTCTTTGGGAAAATTTTATCAGGTTATGGAACCTTCCTTGGGTTTTCCCGTTGTCCATTGAAGATTTTTTATCTCAGTGGAAAGCTCTAACTAGGAACCCCTTACTTAGGTCTTTTTGGGACATTTCCTTCCCTCATATTGCTTGGGGCCTTTGGAAAGAACGTAAAAACAAAATTTTTAGGGGCAAAGAAACCTCCGTGGATTATGTCTTTAATAAAATTGTCAGATCTATGAAGGAAAACTTCAATGTTGTGGCCCAGAATGATAGGAAAACCATGAATGTGAAGTAATCGAACTATGATCTACTTTTTCCTAAGGAATGGAACATTAATCCTAATCTAGTTAGTTCTAGTATGAAGGCCAAAAAGGACAAAGAGGGAGTTTGCTGGACTTTTCCGCCTAACAGGTGGATCAAATCTAACTTTAATGGTGCAGCTAAAGGCAATTCGGGGGCTGCAGGTTGTGGTGGAGTTTTAAGGGATTCCAATGGAAACTTCATTGGTGTGATTGCATCACCTCTTGGCTCTCAAACTAATCACCTTGTGGAGGTGGCTAGCGCTTACCATATCATAAATTTAGCCCAAAGTCTTAAAATTAAAAATTTATGGCTTGAAGGAGACTCTAAAAACATAATTGACTGCCTATGTGGCAAGTCCCCACCCTCATGGACCATCAACTCATGGATTGATGAAGCCAAATCGAATTTGGCCAAGTTTGAAAAAGTTAAAATATCACACGCTTATAGAGAAGCTAATGTTGTGGCGGACTTTTTTGCTAATGAAGGAGTTAAGAGTAAAGAAGTGTGTACCTGGCTAAATAAGAGCAATCTAAATCTTAATGTTTGTGCCCTATTAAATTATGATAAATCACATGGAAAGGCGACGTGTTATCCCTTCAATGAGGACAGGCTGGATTTATCACATCACAATCACTAGATTGCATGGAACCGAGCCCGATGGAGTAAATTGCAAGATTACTCTACACGCTTTGTGGGTTCTAAGATTTGGTGGGGCCAATTTTAGAAAGGCTTGTGCTTGGACCTACCTCATTGTGTCGACTGATATGGGAGGAGACAGGAAGCGAACTAAGCTAGACAAATATGAAATTCATACTAAAAATTCCAAGCTCTGGGACAAGATTAAAAGTGGAGGGCTGATTCCTTTCCTAGAGAAGCTTCATGGCTCTGACCAGGAGGCTACGGATCTTTTCGCCAAAAATTGGCATGATGGTAATTTGACCCTGTTTGGCAAGAATGTGGAGCTCAACGAAAATCTCATTGTTGATGTCATGGGATTACCCATTAATGGGAAGAAGTTTTTTAGGGACAGGGATTTTTCTAATGAAGCTGTTACCAGATTTCACAAAACGGACAAGGAAAAGCAAAGCTTGTTCAAAATTGATAATAGTTACTTTGATGTTGACTCCATAAAAACTATATGGGGAAAGGTTCTTCGGGTCATCTTGTAGTACATTACTATGGACGGGCATTTCACTAAATTCTATGGCTACCACTTTGCTCTTCTCAACCATTTCTGACACAAGGTAAGGGTCTCTATCCACTATTATATTTGCTGCTCCTTGAAGAAAAGTTTGGACGACAATAAGAAAAACCCCAAAAGATTCCCCATTCTTCACACTAGGTTAATTAGGCTTATTGTGGAACATCTTCATGTGCCTGTTCCTGCTATCTTGGAAACCAATCCAGAGTCTAAGAGTGATGATACAGAGCCTAATGGCTCAAAGTTTTTTCCAAACCCTAGCCCTGTTAGTAAAATTGCTGGCCCTTCCAGGGAGTCGGGTAAAATCCATGCTAAGCCTATGCCTAACTGCCCTCCTCCTAAGATCAGCTTTGTTGGTAAAAAAACCCAGGCTAAAAGCCTTGTTTCTTACTCTAAAGAATCCTCTGAGTCGGAGGATTTTGACACCAATAATTCTTAGCGTTGTGCTCACCCTTCGCCGAACATTCACATTGATGATAATTACCCTATTAACACTGGTAAAGAGCCCTCTCTTGATTATCTTAACCTTCCTAAAACCAATTATGAGTCTCATTCCAAACTCTTGGATTGGACTTTCTCTAAAATCAATGAGCTGAAAATAAAAAATTGGGCCCTGCATAGTAAGATTGATGAAATGGGTGCTAAGATTGCAGAGATGGAAAAGAAAGAAGTAGATCATAGTAACAGGAATAGGGACATTGAAGCTGAGAGCTTAAGTAATAACATCAGAATTGTCATTGAACAAAACTACTGCATTGCAAGACATAATGCTATTACTATTAATGCGATGATGGAAAAGCTTGACAAAGCCCAGCAGGGGTCTCTAGTGGTGGATCTTGAAGATGCTGGAGATAAAAGCAAGGACATGGAAGTTGGCATCTCTAGACGAACCCATGCCAACTTGAAGCAAAAGGCCCCCCTTACTCCGAATATGGTTGAAACCTTTAAACAAGGGGTTAAAGATATGCAGGATATGGAGGTAGAGACAAAATCTGTCCTTAGATCTTTGAAGTAGTTGCTAGGGTTTCCTATGTGCTTTCTCTACTATCCCTTCTTTCCTAACCCTCCTGGTCCTTTTTGTTTTGGTACTGCTGGTTTTCTTAGGTAGCTATTTTTTTTGTGGAACTTTGGTGTTCCTTTTGCTATCTTGTAAACTTTGTGGTTTCAGGTCCCTATAAAACCCATTTTACCCTTTAATCAAAAACATTGCAAAATAGGAGGATTGTTGTACACTAACAGGATCGAGCGAGCTACAATCTTTTAGAAGCTCAAATGTAGGTACATGGACTATCCATATGCAGAAGATGACATTATTTTGTTATGCATGTACACTTCAAGCATGAAATTATTGCGAGTCAACAAAGTGGGTTGATGAATGGTCTATAAGAAGTCTAACCCCACTTGACACTTATCATCTCTCGATGGCTCTACAAATCACATAGATGAAATCATCCATTGACTTTGATCATGTATCAAACCTACTAGAACCAGGTAATATTTATTACTTATAGGTTTTATTATGTTGCACAATAAATACATATAACAAGATGAACATATCAATGTAGGGAATGTTTATGTGGTGATTGTAGATGAAGACAATGAAGAGGGTACAAATTATTACCTATTTTTTTGTATCAAGGCCAAAAATAAATTGGAGGCCCCAGTTATAGATGGAGAAAACATAGAATATCCTATAGGTTTGGTGGTTGTTATTGGAACATGGCTTCGAAGGTATCCAGTTAAGAATTTTGCATTTTGGTTGTTTGAGGAATTCGACATGCATCAAAAAATTCTTCACTAATCGAACCTTGTCATCTCCACCAACATTAATTTGATCAAATATAAGGGCATACTTGTGAACAAGAACTTGTGGAAAGTGCATGAGTCTGACCATGAGGAAATAATTGACACAATAAAGAGTAGAGCAAACTCGGATGGTTCCTTGGATTGATTTGTAAATATGCACATTGAATTTTTAAATTCATGTTATTGATCACTCTTTTGGACCAACACCTTGCAATCAGGCTTTTCAACCATTAGTGTTTGATGTCATATGCATTTACGACTATCATTGATCCTTTTCTGATTGTGACTATAGGTAATATTAAAGTTTGTCAAAGTATATAAGAAAAGAACAAAATTGGTTGGTGGTGAAAGTGTTTAGTGGTATGAGAAAGATAGTTTGTTAGTGCATTTTCTTCTTGTCAATCTTCTCTTTCTTTTCCATCTTGTAGATTTATCAGATTCTTATATGCTACATGTTTTATGTTAAATTATGCCAGTGATATATTTGAAATTTATACATAGGATCATCGAGAGATGATAAAGTAGAAAAGGGGAACATGACCATTGTAGGACCTTCAATCGACCTCCTTATCTAGCATGCATGAAGGTGATAGTAGGTTTCATCAGCTATATGACTGACATTATTTAGTTATTTCTCTTTTAATGATTTTTATGTGAGTCCATGTCTTAGATTGATAGGCTTTTGCAAGTATTTTGTGGACCAAATTCATATGATACTACACAACCACATAGAGGCTACTACCCATGTGTTTTGTAGGGAGCATGAGATGTACTTGTTTTGAACCATTTTGGAATGCAAATAACTGGGCCAACTGAGGTGGAATGGAGAAATGAAATTGGGCAGCAACTCCTTTTGTTTCTTCTCAAGTACAATATATTTCACAATTTATGCTACAAATGGGAGAATTATTTCCCTGCATGCATTACTACAAGTATTGACAAATGGGAAGATTTTCAAGATGTTCTTCCATCACTATTGTAATATTTTTCATTGACTTAGTGTATTTTTTGATATACAAAAATTATGAGAAATTAATACGTGCAAATATGTATATTCCTTAATATATGCCTCAATTAAATGTGTATGTTACATTTAAAATTAGTTGTAATGCTTCATGGTTTACATTTAAAGTTGTCTTCAAGGAAAAAAATGTGGATTTATTATTAATAATGAAATAATGTCTAATATAATTGTAGAAAGGAATATTTTATTGCCCCTACTCATGCAGAGGTGGTGGTAACCCAAGACACAAATTGACACAACTTCTCTCAAATATTCCAAGCAAGAAATCAAATTTCAATTAACTCAACCTTGTAAAATAGCATCAGACTCAAAAAGGACCCTACATAGGTTGTCAACATCCAAGCAATGATAATTAAATCAACTTTGCACAATCCCTAATGCAAATTCATTGAATTCCTCAAAACTCACCTATTGACATATGTTTCCCTTGCAAAAGTTGGAAACTAGATTTTTAGACTTTTGGCCAAAATTTTCCAAAACACTTAGGAAAATAATCATGGATTCAAATACCCTTCTCAGAGATACCAAGTACAGGATCAACAATTCTTGCACATGAAATTAAAAAAAAAAGCAAAATTTTTATTGAATCTTCTTTCTTTCTTCATCAACAACCTTGCCTCGACCAAGAGAGGCATATTTAAACTCTAACAATCTCCCTCCAATTTGCCTTAACTGCATTTTGAATTGGAGGGACGTTGGAAACCAACTAACTCTTATTTAGACCTCTGATTGCCTAGTTAAGGAAATTAACACTACACCAAGAACCCAACTAGATAGAACACTCCAAAGGTGTCAAAGTCTCTTCAAAACATAGCAAATGACCAAGGTGACTCCCTTCAAATTCGTAGTTGAGTCATGGCACCATGATTCATTAGTTGGCCTAGATGCACCGCTACATGGTGAGAAGGAGACCTACTACAAACATTAAAACTCAACACTAAGCTTAAAAGCTTATTACAAACATTGAAGATGGTCCTTAGGACCTTATTACATTGAAATCGACTTGAAAAACAAAAATAAGGTTCATTCAAGCCTCATGGAGGCATTTGGACCCCAAGGTGCCCCTGCACCACCCCAACTACCTTAAGCCATGAACATGGTTCTTACAATATCAATACACACATATCAAAACCCTTGAACGAACCCTCTCAAGGATTTACATAGTCCTTTACACCCTTCTCTAACTGATCCATTCACTCAACTAACTAAATACCAAATTTTAGAACAAGTAACCGTTGTATTTCAAATTTGTTTCTTTAAGCAACTTACAAATTTGCAACTTTAGACTCCTCCAACCTAATGACTACAAATAATGACCTCTAAAACCACAAAAAATTCTTTGAAATAGCCTTATTACATCCAAAAAACTCCATTCTTGCACACTCATATACATATACATAAATTTTCCTTCAAAGGCTACAAAGACAACTTCTAGTGCAAGATTGAAATTTTCACATTTTTTATCACTAGACCCAAAACTCATCCTAGAAAATACCTAACGGTATTAATTGACCTTATTCAAGGAAAATCATGTTCAAAATACCCACAACAACCTATTAACCAACCTATTGGCCATAAGATAATCAAATATTGAGGGTGAGGTGTAGGCAAGAGTTTATTGAAAAACCATACTCCAAACATTCCCATAACCAACCAAAGCCTGAAACACCTTCAAAAAGGTTTGGAAAAGCTTAAAATTTTAAGAGATATCGCTTCCCCCAAATATTTCTTCAAACCTTAGCACTAAACCACCATTTTCCACTCAAAAATGCACCATTTGACATCTACGACATCACCTAAAAATCCTATTTTTCCCTTCCTTCAACACAAAACTTTGCACACATGTTTTATAACCCTAACTAAGCCTTTCCATCAAATTACAAAATCATACAATGGGTGGAAGGCTTAATATGACATTTTAATGCACTCAAAACCCTTAAAATACAGTATACAAACCGACCCTCAGTAATTGGCTTCTAAAATACATAAAATCACTTGGAATCCAACCAAACCAAAACTAAAATAGAGTTAAGTCTGCTTCCCTCCTAAATCCATCAAACAGAGAGCACAATCACTCTAAGATATGTTCAACCGACTCGATCCCTTTAAGAGTCCAAAGTGCAAAAGGGCATACATATTTGACAGGGTATTACTCATAAACCGTGGTGATTACTGCAGACATGGAAAATATGCAATTCGATCGGACACACTTGATCTTGATTACTAAAACCATTTCATCATGAATCACCTTCTTAGCTTGTCATCACCTTTCATCCCTTAATTGAATAAATCATTATTTATCTGATTAAGTCATTCTCCTCTATTAAGAAAATAAATCATTTTGTTTAATTAATCTGATCATTCCTCTTTTAATTAAATAATTCACTTTATTTAATTAAGTCTTTAATCATTTTCCTCTCATTTTGACTTAAATAAATCCTAAAATCTAAGTCAAAATGGTCAAATCACCTAATATCTCATTAAATTGATCAAATATTGATTAACTTAATCTCAATCACTAAAATCCTCTAGATTTTGCAAGCTGCACCAATAAATCAATTTAATTGATTTATTAATTCATCTATTTTCCCTCACATGGCATAAAAGAGGAATATTCCCTCAAATTTGAATTCAAATTCAAATGGGCTTAGTCCTTCCAACAAGGCATTTAATGCCTCTTACATGTCCTTAGCCTTGAGCCAAGTGAAATTAACTCCATTTCCTTCTCCCTCCAACATGTGAGATTCAAAATGTGCTCAACCTTCATGGAATTTATCATGCACATTGATCAAAATGTGCTCAACCTTCAACCATTCACATCTTGACAAGTGGAACTTGGCCCTTGGATGTTGAATGATCCCACATTGCTCAAGTTCACTCTTCTTCCAATTTGGAAATCTATAAATGAGAGACTCTTCCTCTCATTCTAACATCCAAAATTTGAGTAAGTTTATTATATTCAATTTCATCCTCAAAATTATCCATTTCATCAAGTTCCTAGCTAGGTTATGCAGGTTTTTCATCATGGAGCTTGATTGAATCTTCATCAAATTGGATCACTCATCAAATCATGAACAATCACACAAAGGAGTTGGGAAAGGGCCATTTCCTACACACAAATTGGCACCAACTCCCCCATGGGATCAAGAGTTTGTATCTTAGAATAGGATTTCATTATTATGTTTGTTCATATCTTCATTTTCTTTCCTATTCAGGCATTGCAAATGGATTTCATGGGGAATCCTTCTTCTTACTTGCATTTTAATCCAATTATTTGTTTGTTTGTTGTGTTTATGTAGGTCTAAAGGATTCAGGTTCACAATTAAAAAATCTATATTTGAACCTACAAGATCATATTGGCCCCCTCTTAAATAACCCCTCTTAGTTTTTTCTATTTCAGAGGCATTTTCCTGTGGTGTCCAATTTTATCTTGATGGATAAAGTGTCAAATGCAAGTAGTTAAAAGTTGCAAAGTGGTGCAAATTTTGTTCTGCAGATCGTGTGACCAAATGGATTGTTCCAATGCATCTGGGTGGGTATTTGTACACTAGGCATGGTCCTCTTTCATAGCCAAATATGTGAAATCGCTTCGAGCTACGTTCAACCGGATTGATCCCTTGAGGGTCAAAAGTGCAAAACAGCTGCAAACTTTAGCATGTTATTACTCGGGTATCTCAGAGGCATTTTCCTGTGGTGGCAGATTTTCACTTGGAGAAAAAGTTGTCAAATGCAAGTAGTTGAAAGTTACAAAGAGGCACAAATTTCATTCTATAACTCATGTGACCAAACAGATTGTCCAAACACATCTGGATAGGTAAGTTTATGATATGAATGGTACTCTTTCGCACCTAAACACATGAAATTTCTCTGAGCTACGTTCAACCGAATCGATCTCTTAAGGGTCGAAATTGCAAAATGGTTGCAAACTTCAGCATACTATTACTTGGGTATCCTGATACTTAGAAAATTCTCATCTAATCCTACAAGATCGCATTGGTCCCCTCTACAATAACCCCTCTCAAGTTTTTCCATCTTGGAGGCATTTTTCTGTGGTGGCGAATTTTCACTTGGGGAAAAATTTATCAAATGCAAGTAATTGAAAAATGCAAAGTAGTGCAACATTCATTATGCAGCTCGTGTGACCAAATAGATTGTTCCCACGCATCTAGGTGGGTACATTTACACTAGTAATGATCCTCTTTTTCACCCAAACATGCAAAATCACTCCTACCTACGTTCAACTCGATCGATCTGTTAAACGTCGAAAGTGCAAAATGACTGCAAACTTCGACATGCTATTACTCAAGTAATATGATTCTTTGAAACTTATCATCTAATCCTATGAGATCATGTTGGACCCCTTTACAATAACCTCTCTCAGTTTTTTCTATCTCGGAGGCATTTTCCTGTGGTGGCAAATTTTCACTTGGGGAAAAAGTTGTCAAATGCAAGTAGTTGAAAGTTGCAAAGTGGTAAAAGTTTCATTCTGTAGCTCATTTGACCAAATATATTGTTTCAAAATTTCTAGGTGGATACTTTTATGCTAGTAATTTTCCTCTTTTGCAACCAAACACATGAAATCACGCTGAGCTACGTTCAACCTGATCGATCCCTTAAGGGTCTAAAGTGAAAAATGGTTGTGAACTTCAACATGATCGTATTCAGATACTGTGATGATTATAAAATTTTCATCTAAGCCTATGGGATCATGTTGAGCCCCTCTATAATAACCTCTCTCATTTTTTTATATCTTGGAGGCATTTTCCTGTGGTGTCCAGTTTTCACTTGATGGAAAAAGTGTCAAATGCAAGTAGTTAAAAGTTGTAAAGTGGTGCAACTTTCATTATGAAGCTCATGTGACCAAATGAACTATTCCAAAAAATCAGAATAGGTATGTTTACTCTATGCATGGTCCTCTTTCACACCCAAACACGCGGAGTTGCTCTGAGCTACACTAAAACAAATCAATTCCTTAAGGGTCCAAAATGCAAAATAGCAGCAAACTTCAGCATGCTATTACTCAAATACCATGATGCTTATAAAGTTATTGTCTAATCCTAAGAGATTATGTTGGGCCCCTGTACAATAATGTCTCTTAGTTTTTTCTATCTTAGATGCATTTTCCTGTGGTGGTGAATTTTCACTTGGGGAAAAAGTTGTCAAATGCAAGTAGTTGAAAGTTGAAAAGTGGTGCAAATTTTGTTCTGCAGCTCGTGTGACCAAATGAAATGTTCCAATGTGTTTGAATAGGTATTTTCACACTAGGAATGGTCCTCTTTTTCCTCCAAACACATGGAATCGCTCTGAGCTACATTCAACCAAATCGATCCCTCAAGGGTCCAAAGTGAAAAATGGTTGCAAACTTCAACATGCTATTACTCAGATACCATGGCACTTAGAAAATTCTCACCTGATCCTAAAAGATTGCATTGGGACCCTTTACAATAACCTCGCTTAGTTTTCACTATCTAAGAGGCATTTTCCTATGGTGGCGAATTTTCACTTGGGGAAAAAAATGTCAAATGCAAGTAGTTGAAAGTTGCAAAGTGGTGCAACTTTCATTCTATAGCTCATGTGACCAAATGAACTATTCCAACACATCCAAATAGGTATTTTTATGCTAGGCATGGTCCTCTTTCACACTTAAACATACAAAATTTCTCTGAGCTACGTTCAACCAGATCGATCCCTTAAGGGTCCAAAGTGCAAAATGGCTACAAACTTCAACATGCTATTACTCGAATATCACGATGCTTAGAAACATCTCATCTGATCCTACAAGATTTTTTTGGGCCCCTCTAGAATAAACTCTTTTAGTTTTTTCTATCTCGGAGGCATTTTCTTGTGGTGGTGAATTTTCACTTGGGGAAAAAGTTGTCAAGTGCAACTAGTTGAAAGTTGCAAAGTGTTGCAAGTTTCGTTTTGTAGCTCATGTGACCAAATAGATTGTTCCAATGTGTTTGGGTGGGTCCTTTTATGCTAGGAATGGTCCTCTTTCACACCCAAACACGTGAAATCGCTCTAAGATATGTTCAACCAGATCGATCCCTTAAGGGTCCAAACTCCAAAATGGTTGTGAACTTCAACATGCTCATATTCATACAACGTGATGCTTATAAACTTCTCATCTAATCTTATGGGATAATTTTAGGCCTCTCTACAATAAACTCTCTCAGTTTTTTTATCTCCAAGGCTTTTTCCCTTGCTGGCGATTTATCGCTTGGAGAAAAATTTGTCAAATGCAACTAGTTGAGTCTGTAAAAATGACTTTATAGTCATTCCACCCATTATATCCTACTATAACTTAGTGGAATGGAATAATTAGGAGTAGGGAACATATTTGCATGGTTTATGGAGTAGGGGAGGTGAGTTGAGTGGTTTGGTGTGATTTCGTAGTTAGGAATTTGATGATTTTTGGTGAAATTCAGTGGTTTAAGAGTGGAAATGGTTGAAATCCTTTGGGGTAGCAGTTTGTCAAGGAATTTTAAGCATGTGCGGGTTATTTTAAGCATTTTTGATGCATTGGAAATGTTTTATGAATTGTGGGAATAGGATTTTCAATAAACCCACCCATTTTAGGCTTTTAGCCATAATAACAAGGCAATGAGCTATTTAATAAAATGATTTGGTAAACATGTATGAAAAATGTAGTAGCATAGACAAGGCAGTGAATTTTTTGAAAACATGCCTCAAAGAAACATGGTCTCATGGTGATGGAATGTCATGACAATCCATAGTTGTGAGGATTTGTGACTTGAGGATTGTGATTAATGATTGGAATTGTGTTTAGTGAGTGTGCAAGACCTCCCCTACTGCATCAATGTTTTAGGGTTTATCTATAGCAGCAAGGTAATTAATTGTTTCATATAATGCTTTGATAGACATGTATGTGAAAAGTGGTAGCATAGAAAAGGTAGTAAACTCTTTGAAAAAATGCCTCAAAAAATGAGGTCTCATGGTGATGGAATGCCATGACAATCAAAATAAATTTGATTTTCATCGCATTCCATCACCATGAGACCACATTTATTTGAGGCATCTTTTGAACTGGTGCAGGGGCACCTACAACCATGTTACAAAGTTAATTTTGCTAGCAATCTATCCTAGGGAACTTTAGGTGAATCTTGAAGTTTCAAGTGTCTTATCTTAGTACGTATTTAAAATAAGGTCTAAATAGACCACTCTTTCATGAATTTAGGGGTTTTGGTCTTTTGATGGTCAAATGTGCACAAGTGCACTCATGTATCAAATTTGAAATTTGTAAGCCTTGGAGGCAAAAAAATTTGAATTTTTAGGTAGGTGGGAAAGAGTGAGGTATTTTTGGTGTAATGGGATTTAATTCAAGGTGATTGGGAGTCATAAAGGCCTAAATGTCAACGGTTGCACAATAATGTTATTAAGTGCACAATTAAGTTGTCAAAACATAGTTTTAGGGGTAATTAGGAGTTAGGAGTTTAAAATATAGTTAAAAGGAGTTAGGAAGTTGGATGTTAATGTAAAAATGTATTTAAATCCATAAATCAATATAACCAAAGGTTTTTCAATTATTTTTGAAGGATTTAATAGGAGAAACAACGTGCATTTTACTGCTACAACGAAGTTTTTTCTCATTTCCAGAACTTCTCTTTTGTACGGCCCATATAATCAAGGTAATGAATTATAATTATTTTATTTGCATAGAATCATGTGTTAAGTCTCATTTGGAACAAATTTGATTGTTTTCCACCAGGTTTTGGGAATGAAATCTCTTTTTTTTTTAAAAAATTGTTTGTTGGGGCAGTGAAAGCATAGTTTTAAAGAAGAAAATGAAAAATCAGTCATCTCACTTACTGTAAAACTCTATGTTTCAGTGGGATGACATATTTAATGTTTTTTTGTGTGTTCAAATGGTTTGGAAGGCTATGGAGTTGTGGTTTTGACATGGAGTAATGTTTTAAGGGTTGGTAATAGTGATTTTATATCAAAAATGGTGGGTTCAAGGGTGGTTTTTGTGATTCCTTGATGGAAATGACTTGGGAATGGTGTGAAATGATTGTGCAGACACTAAACAAGTAGTTTTAAGTTTTGGTTGGGATTGGAAGGCCTTGTGAGGGTGAAATTTTGAAAACACTAGGCTTTTACATGTAAAAGGAGGGTTTGGTGAACTTACAATCCAAAGGTCAGTTGTTTGAGTATTGAAGAGTGAATTGGTGGTTTTGCATCATAACACAACTCTGTCCAAAGAGATTTTGTAAAAAAAAAATTATCTGAGGGTACTTTGTTTGGAAAGGAGGGCTAGTTCTTGTAGCCTTTTGAGCAAGGCAGTCTAGTGAAACTAGGTATTGGACTAATGAACATTGAAGAATTTGATTGGAATATTGTATTGGGTTTGGGTAGATGCCTAAATGATGTTGAGATGGGTCTTTGTGTGATCAGATTGTGTTGAGTACTTGAGTTGCCCTATTGTGTGTTAGAGGATTGGTGTCAAAGTGGGCATATTATAGAGAAGTTGTGTCAATTTGTGTCTTGGGTTACCACCACCTCTGCATCATGAAGTAGTTCACTACCTTGTCTATGGTTTGTCATGGCATTCCATCACCGCATTTATTTGATGCATTTTTTCAAACAATTCACTGGCTTGTCTATGCTATTGCTTACTATTATGCTTTTGATATATTTTTTCGAAGAATCCATAGCTTGTTTGAAATCACTTGTTTTAGGCTTTTAGCCATAGCAACAAGGTAGTCAACTATTTGATAAGATGCTTTGGTAGACATGTATGGAAAATGTGGTAACATAGACAAGGCAGGGAACTATTTGAAAAAAATACCTCAAAGAAATTTGGTCTCATAGAATGCCATTATAAGAAAATGCAATTGGTAGCTACTCCTATTTATTAGTTATGCAATGTGAAGAAATTGCATAACTACTTAGGTTGACTTTGTACAAACTATATTATAATAGAAATGTTTTCATCTATTGGCATCTAGATATTAGTTATGCAAAGTGAAGTAATGCTTTGAATTTGAAAGATGTGCAATGCAATGTAATCAACAATATGAAAATAAACTACAAAAATCCATTTTTTACAATTCATTAGTTAAAATATTTATTTTATTTGCTCTGTATATCTCTATATGCTATGGAAATACCTTCTAGTTTAATTTTTTTTTTTTTATCTCTTGTGAAGTATAGGTGTGAATAATTGAAGCATACATGTGAATAAGTGAGGCACAAGTAATTGAAGCATTCCAAAGGATACAAACAACTGGGAATGGAGCTTATTTACACAATACGCTCTATATGGGGTTTATTGAGCATTCAACAATAATTAATTAAGCATTAGATGTAAACAAAATCCATGCCTAAAATATTCAAGCTTACAACTTACATGATACACATGATAAAATAATTCAAGAATCGCAATAGAAAAATAAGATTTTCTTTAATCAAAAAGCCAAAAGGCTATACAATGATATATTGATAAAAGTATATAGAATATATCCAAAAAAACCATACAGGCTTAGTACAAAGGATCCATATGGACATAAAATGTCACATATATATCGATAGTACAAAATATATGTTCCAAAATGCCACATAGGCATACAACAAACAACACTAATACATAGTCATTTCCCTTTGTGGGAAGGAAATAAATCTCTTGCTGTGTTCAAAATTCGGCTGGATTGACTAACTATTGCTTCTCTTGTCTTTCAAACACGCTCACTAATCCTCCTGTCTTCACTCTGGACCTTCAACTGATACAATTAAAATTAAATATGTTAAACCATAGAAATTGAATTTTGGAATGGCATATAACAGAATATATAATCACTTACCGCATACATATAGTCATCATGCACATTTACAACATCACCACATCCATGATATGGAGTGACAACCACCTGTAGCAACCATCAACATAGAAATTAAACTACATAAAATTATCATCACAATTTTCTATAATAGACCATAGAAGAGAAAATATAATGTCAAATCAACTAATCTATTCCATACCTCTCTCAATGGATCAAAATTGGCTATTGCAGCAACAACTCCATCATCCATTGTGCCACCAACTACAAATGGAATGTAATATCTTAGGTATCATATTGATATAAAGACCAAGAAGGGATAATAGAACATAAGGTGAAATAAGAGAGGGTAATGGGATGGGAATATAAGGGTGATGTAGAGAGGGGGTTCAAACTCATTCGAAGTGACAAATTGCATTCAAGAGGCATCTAAAAAGATTAAAATGGTCTATTAGAGTGATCCAAAATATCCTCAAAGCTTGAAAACAATCAGGAGTCTAACTTCTCACTTTCACCCCTATAACCTAGCAGGAGTGAAAACTCAATTTTTGGCCTTTAACTCCCATGCTTTCCAAAACACTTGACAATTAGAAGGTGGATTTAAATACCAATTTCAAAGTTATACAACATATCTCTTAACCAGATACAAATATTTTGGACCAATCCCTTGAAATTAGACCCTCAACATTGTCCTAGGCCTTGAATTAGGCCAAATTTACAAAACAACATACCTTTAAACTTAACACGAACCCTTGAAACCTTAGGGAAAAATTTCCTATGCCCTCAAACCTCTAAAACCATAATCAACACCCAGGGTTGACACCTCCAACATAGAAAACTCGAAAACCCTCAATTTCATGCCAAGTCAAGAAGGTTTATTCAAAGTCCCAATTGCACAACCTCGTAGACCATGCCACTAACTCAGACATGTATATTTTACCCCAATATGCTCAAAATTTGGAAAAAACTCCACACTCTCATTGATTTACACAAACCCTAGAACCAAGGCTCCATCCTTATATCTTTTTCTTCACAAAACTCATCAAGAGAGTAGGTTTATCTCCTTAGTTCCTTCACCACAACTCAAATCATCCAACCTACAACCTAATAAGACTCGCTAGGGCCGATTATACTAGTTACAGTAGGTACAATCAGTGTAAGGGCCCTTAAATCATGATTTTGATTACAAAACCCTCAAATAGTGTGTCCTCAGCCTGTCACAGGAAAACAAGGATATTTACCACAAATCACAATAGATCTCCTTCAAAATTGTTCCAAAAGATTTTTAACACCTACCACCACAAATTAAAATTATTTACATGGAACAATCAATCTATACGGGCTTGTACAGGCCTGCAAATGACAAGAAAACTCATAAATTTGATGAAAAACAAAGATATTCTTGTCGCCAATGCTTCAAAATTCAAGCCAACATTACAAAACGAGTTGTCATGCCTTTTTAAAGGTTTATACTCATCAAACCAATTCCCAAATTCCTTATAACTACTTTTTAAACCTATCATGACTGTTGCATTACAAATTTGTTGCATTTATGCAACTCACAAATTTGGCACTTTCATGTTTTGACTCTTTATTATTTCCTAGACCCTCTTAAACACCTAAACTATTAAAAATATTCTAATTAGACCTTATTCAACTAATAAATCATGAATTACTGAAGAAAAAATTATCCTATCTACCTTGACACCCCTTGTAAACTTTGACAATTCCTTCCACATGATTTGCAAACCTTACAATATGAATACAAAAGCACCTCAAAGTTGATCAATTACAATATAATGGTCACATTGGACCTTATTAAGACTCAAGGAATAAACTCAAACATCCTAACACACCTTTCCTATCAGATATTTAATGAAGAAACATAGAAAAGAGTGGTGCCCCTGCACCAAAGGGATTAATGGAGCATAGGATGGACTAGTATAGATTGATGGGATGGGCTAGGATGGGATAACAAAATATAGGGTGGAAAATTAGAGGTTAATGGGATGCAATTATTAGGGAATAATACAAAATAGGGTGAATTAGGAGGTGCCTAGGGTTTGACTATAGTAGAGGAAGTGCGAACTTGACCTGTGTGTAGTAATAATAAAGAAGAGTCATCTAGGATGAAACGTGGATAAATATGGTATAACATAGGATGATAGAAAGGAACACAGGGTGGAACATACAATATCATGGAACATATAGGGTGAAACAATAATGGGTATAATAAGATGGGAGTATAAGTACATAATGACACATAGCATAGACTAGAAGATATTAGTGGGATGGGCTAGGAGGGGATCATGGAAAATAGGGTGAACTATTAAATGTTAATGGTAAGGGATTAGGAAGGAATAAAGGAACAAAAATTGAATTAGGAGAACATAATGTGACACGATCAACGAATACAAATGCAATGTTTGTGTTTCTCATCAAATTTTTAGATTTGGATATATGCAAAATTATGAAAACTAGCTAACATAGATTTACAACAGTATTAATGAATAAAGGCTACCTGAGTGTTCATTGTTTCAGGATATGAATTGTGAGGTGTGGAGGAATAAGTTGCACCAGGAAACTATTTGAAATCAAAATCATGTTATGAGACAAACATTCAAATATAACATTCAATTGGGTATGTGCAGGATCATCATGGAAAAAACATGCCCTTAAGTGGCAATGAAAATTCAAAAAATTAGAGTTAGGCAACTTGACGTAAAAATTTGAATAAGTTATCTATATTGTTTCAAAAATATGTAACAATAAAATCTTTAGCAAATTGAATGTAGTTTCTAAACTACGAGGTTTATTTAAAAAAATAAAAAATCTATTTGGTGAAAATTTGAAATTCCAATTTAGTAGTACTTAAATTTTAGGGAAAAAATAAGAAGTAGGTGTTCATCTGACCACCCTAACCACAATAAAATGATAATATTTTAGATATAAGTAGAGGAATCATGTGCTGATGTGATGCATATTTTTTTGTGATTTTTTTTCAAGTAAAATAATTAATTATGAATTTTTATTACAACTTTTAAAAAATATAAAAAACATATATGTCTAACCACCTTAACTTGGTCAAAACTTCATGAAATTCAATTTTTATTTTTTTAATCCTATATTATGTGAAGCATATAATGTGATTCATGTTTCAGATTCAAAAAATGTTATGCAATTTGAAATTTACAGATGTTTCTCAATCAACCTATCAATCAGGACTTTATTCGTAATTGAAATAGAAAATAAATAATAATTATTTATTAAATTCAAAGTGAAGAATAATTTATATTGGTGGAAATATGAGAATATCCTTTAAAAGCCCTTTTCGTTTCATTAAGTTTGGGTAAAAAAAATTTTATCGATCACATGGGCCATCATATCACTTATATATCGCCACTTTTTGGCCCATCATGATCCTGCGCATACCCAACTGTTCAAATGTTATAATAATATATTTAATACTAGTTGCACACCTATGAAATTATCATCGAGAATGTATAAGGGTCTATAGGAATAGAGCATACCTCATGAACAATGCAACCCTGAAATTTCATCATATCAAAATTCTACTAATTTAGTTATTTTTAAATTTCAAAATATAATTTAATAAACAACATTAAAATAACTTGCTAAATTTTACCTGAGTGTCAAATCCAAATGTATCATTCAGAATATCATCTATGAAAGACATCACCTCTACAATGGATGTAGGCTATGTAGCTGTATCACAAGCACTCTGATAATCATAGGTGCAAACAACACCACAAGAGCCACAATGGTGGGGTGGATCTCAGGGCCTACATGTCTCCTCCACACTAGGCTCTAATAGAGGACTCACACACTATAAAATGGTATGGGTGAGTGAGTCAATCGACTTTAGTGTGTCCAGCTGTACACTCTCCTTAACAATGGAAGGAACAATGACATGCTCCACCATGGTTCTTACCAAGGGTCTCGGTGCCAACTGTGGATTATGTTGTGCAATAGGTCTATCATGTGTGGAGCCCCCACCTCTACCCCTAAAGTCTAAGATGTCAAAATAGTTTGTAATTTTATTGAGGAAAAACTCGCAATAGAGTTTCCTCAAAAATTATTGTGGCACCTCATGGTTATTGCATAGAGGTTGGTCAAATACCATCCACCACTCCAAAAAATTGTTTTTAACTAACTCATGGTGGAACCAATGGTGGGGAACCTCCTGCATGCATGAGGCAAAGGTTAATTGGTTTTCACATCTATAAATAGGGCACACAAGTTGGCTTTGCTAATTTTAAGTTTTTTGACATCTGCATATGACAAACCACTATCATAAAATTGTCTCATCTCATGCCTCTTATTTGACAAAAAAATCATTTTCTCGCTCATATCTCCTACATGAGTTACAATTGACTTCAATGATTCAACAATCCCTCTCCTATAAGGGTGGGTTTTAGCATGCTCAATTAATCTTGCAATCAATTGTCGAATGTCTCTTTTATTGTTTTCAATTTGATTTTGAATATTTTCTTGTATTCCTTGAGGATGCCTATGAATTGATGGAGGGGTTTCGGTTTGTTCTTGTATAGGAGGCTCTTCGTGAGGGGGTGATTCTAAATTCTCAATGTTTTGAGGTGGAGATTCATTCCCTGAGAATTGGAACAAAGTTTTATTATAAAAACCTATTTAAATTTGCATTCTAAATCAAATTTGAAATAAATAGAATAAAAATACATACCTCTTTGCAATCTTCGACCTCTCTGATGTGTTGGAAACATCCTCATGGAAAATGGCAAGCTAAGGATGCAAGCAATGGAATATATTTGGCAAGAGTGAGTTGCATACCTAAAATCCTCTTCCTCAAGCCATGCGTTGAAGACAAAATGAGGTTTTGAAACCTGATTTCTGACTTTTATGTCTACTTTACCATTTGGCGCTTGCCAAATTTGGCGTGTGCCAAATGGCTTATTTTGAGGTTTTTTTAACATTTTTTCAATTAGGCGCCTAAATTGTATCACAGATTGGTGCACTTATGCATTAAATATCTGTTAATTTTGGCTACAAAAAATTGAACTACCCAATCAAACTATTCGATGCAAACTACTGTTCACTAGCATTGACCTCCTTGTTTAGTTTATTTGAAAAAACTAGAATAGAGGAGGAGGAAGATTCCTTTTTAATGAGGGTTTTTCGGTAGCTCTTGGAGATCCTATTCCCTATGGAGATTGAGTTGTCCTTGAATGGTCGAGCATCATAGGCCATAGATTTAAAGTTTTCCTCTTGACTTGAACTAATAAGCACATCCCTAAATGACAAGCTATCCCCAAGCTTAGAGGTTGTCGATTCTTGAGATCCGATAGTAGGATGGAGAGATATTGAATCACCTAACATAGAATTTTCTAAGCATAATTTTTTTGAAACCCTAGCCAATCTAGGGTTCAATACTAGAGGATTAGAGGAAAATCTTGCATCCTGAAAATATGGCATCAAACCTCCACATGGAATTAAGGATATTGATCTTTTTTACTAGCAACCAAGGAGTAGGTCTACACAAAATGCCTAGTAAGAGGAGTGACCTGAGCATATCACATTTTCTCTACCACAAAAGACCCAAAATACCCTCCATGAAATCCCGACAAAGTTGATTTTCAAGAAGAAATGAGAGCATGACCAATCCATTAGATCTTCCATGAGAAGCCACAAAAATAGTCAAAACCAAAATTCTATCAGAAGCCTTCACATAATTTGACATATTCAAGAGCGCGCCATAGAACTTCTCCACAATAATTTTAATGTTTATTAGATCAAAGACATATTTTTTGATATGTTTTAATTTTTATGATGTATTTAATTTTCTATTTTTTTGAACATAGGTTTTTCATCAAACATCAAGTTCATCATTCTAGAGAAGTGAAAAAATGGTAAACCATTATGAAAAAAAAATTTAAAATACCTTTTCCCTAGGTATTTATGTCCTTGTTTTACTAAAAAATAAAATTGAATTTCAATATATACATAGAACAAGTTATGTTGGATGACATACACCTATGTCCAAATTATAGTTATAGTGACTTTGAAAATTAATTAAAAAATTATGTTGGATAAAATTATGAAATAATATCAATTCCTTAGATATTGATGTAAAGAATCTATATTCAAAGATTAAAATTTTAACCTTTCTAGAAAAAAATTTATGTTGGACAACATAAATGTTACTTTTGGAAAAAAAAAATTACTATTTAAAACTAGTTATTAAAGGATATGTTGGAAGAATCATGGAATATTTTACAAAAATTAAAAAATTAGAATCTCCACATAAATTGTCACAAACCACTAGTTCACATCATCTTCAAATTCTCAACAGTTCAACTATTATAGGTATTAGAAGGTGGAGATTCAATTAAAAATATTGATATAAATCACCATCTTGCCCAAAAAGTATAACTCATTATTGTGGGGTTACCCATGCAAATTTTCTAATTTAAGGAAAATAAAATTCCAAAGGCCAATAATCAAAATTTCAGTTCTAAATGTTAAAATTCCGCTAACAACATATTAAAAATTGGTTCCTAGCAAGATAGGGGGACCCATACGCCATGGGTGTATGTGTCCTATCCCTCTTTTCTAGGATGTTATGTGTCGGGATAAAAACATTAACTATTTTCATTTATTAAATGCTTGCATCTTTGTTGGAAAATAATAAAAATAATCTTTGGAATGCATAATTTAGAAAAGAGACTCCATTAGGCCCATTAATGTGGGGGTCCCAAAACATAGTGTGAAATTGTTAAGGTTAACAATCTTATACACTACATGTATAAAGATTATTATGGATCTTGGCATGAAAGGTGATTTTTTTATTGATGTTATACTGCAAGGATCATGACAAATTCTTATGAAAGATACACACAAACAAGCGAGCATGCACACATAAGGATACAAAGAAAAATATGATCTTTCCTATAACCAAGTTAAAAACCAATTGATTGGTGATGATGACAATGATAACATTGTTGATATAGGAAGGACACATCCCTAAAAAAATGTGAGGACTATAAAATACTATCTCAATAATGATAATGTGACTAAAGGATCATGGTTTGTATAATTTTTTAGAACAAAACCAAGGAATTTTTTGGATGATGCACTAGATTAAATAAAAAAATTATATGGATTAGGACTAAATTGTATTTGAAATGAACTATTTTTAGAATTGTATAGGATATGGATGGATATTGGATAAGTGGATTAAAAGCTTAGAACCAATGATAAGGGAAAACCAAGTCTTTTGATAGGTATGAAATGAGAATGGATTGCTTTGGTAAAGGATATGAGGATTATTCAATTAAGCATTTAAAATATAATCTTGAAGTACTATGTTGCATAGGAATAACTTGTTTCTCCAAGATATGGGTTTGAGAACATGTTATATAAAACTTGCATGATATTGGATAGCATATGACCAAGGGATGGATATGTCAATTTCTTTTCCAAAGAATGGTTTATTTTTGTACCCAATCCTTATTAATATTAAGGTAGTTAGGGAAGATGGATGGAAATGTCATGAAGAAAGGTATAGAAGATAAGACGACTTCCCCCAAGTGTAAGAAACTCAAACTTTTCCTTTGGGTTTAAAATGAACTAGTGGTTTATAAAAGATGTAATTATTTTTTTGAATCTCTAAGAATCTCTTTTGCTATTTGTGTGTAGTGTTTCATAAAAAAATGGATCATTAAGGGGGTTTTTAGGGTTCTCCAGGTGTTCTTAATGGGGTCAAGAAGTTTGAAATACCTTTCCATTTACCCATAGTGACATTAGCATTATGAGGGAAACCATTTTGGTCTCCCTATCCATTAAGACTATTCTCATTTGTTGACTTGTGTAAGGTGACATTGATTATCTATGAAGGTTCTCAATTCCTTGATTATTTTAATATTTCTAGAGGCTTTTCTTTGGGCCTCCTTCCTTGTAGTTCCTAACTTTTTAGTGCATCTTGGGGACCAAACATGTGAGTGCTATAACATGACTATAATGATTGTGAAGGATTTTAGCTCCTACTAAGGACTCTAGTTATACATTAGAACCCCACCACTAGAATATGAATTCAGCTATACCTAGAAACCAAAGGACTTATGCTAGTTTCCTATTTACACTAGTTTCCTTAGGTGACAAATTTTTATATTTCATGATTTAGATGAGAATTATGTTTATTTATTAGGGAAATTTTTTATATGGAAGTTGTTTCCCTTGGACTTGAGATTCTACCTATGTTTTTTATTTATAAATAATTACTATACCTCAATTTGTATGGCATATTCTTGATCATGGAAGTGTTTCATTGTATGGAGGTGACCCATCATTGTCCTAGTTAGTAGAGGGTTTGTACCTCTTGGTTAGGAAACCTCTTGTGTAGGTTGGCCTTTGCTAGAACTATGTGTTTCCTATGGTTGTGGTTTAGTTGACTAGAGGTAAATTTTCCCTCTTCCCACTCATTTAAAAAATAAATAGTTGTGTTCTCTAGTATAGGGATCTTAAATCCTAGTCATCCTACTATTTTTGTAGGTTTTCATGGTTGTTGTATGAGTTTTTGAGTATTTATTAGTGTATATTAGAAGTTTACGATTCCCTCATCCTACCTTTGTGTTGCATCTTAAGAAAATGTGATCATGGTTTAATACTTGATTTTCCTTTATGTTTCATCTACTTTATCATAAGTTCATCATGGTGGTTTCATCCTATGATTATTAAGTCTTCCACTAGGGTCTCCTTGCTTATCCAATTGTGGTGTTCTTCTTATTGTTGTTCTTCTTGTACCATTGTGATTCATATGGAACCTGTGCATATTGTCATGTAAGTGCAACATGTTATTATATCTTCAAAATATTGCTCTCTCTTTCAAAATAAAAATTGTCTCTCATATTTGGGTATGTGCAAGATCATCATAAAAAAATAGGTCCTTAAGTGGCAATGAAAATTCAGAAAATCAGAGTTAGGCAACTTGACGTAAAAATTTGAATAAGTTATATATATTATTTCAAAAATATGTAAGAATAAAATCTGTATAAAATTGAATGTAGTTTCCAAACTACTAGGTTTATTTAAATATATATATATATATATATATATTTGGTGAAAATTTGAAATTTCAATGCAGTAGTACTTAAATTTTAGGGAAAAAATAAGAAGTAGGTGTCTGTTTGACCACCCTCGCCACAATAAAATGATAATATTTTTTTATAATATTTTAGATATAAGTAGAGGTCTCATGTCTCGATGTGATGCATATTTTTTTGTAATTTGTTTTTAATAAATAATTAATTATGAATTTTTTATTACAAATTTTAAAAATATAAAAACTCATATGTCTGACCACCTTAACTTGGTCAAAAATTCATGAAATTCAATTTTATTATTTTTAATCCTATAGTATGCAAAACATAGAATGTGATACATGTTTCAGATTCAAAAAAAGTGATACCGTTTGAAAGCTATAGATGTTTTTCAATCAGCCTATCATTCCAGACTTTAGTCATAATTCAAATAGAAAATCAATAATAATTATTTATTAAATTAAAATTAAAACATAATTTATATTGGTGGAAAGTTGAGAATATCCTTTAAAAACCCTTTTCATTTCAACAATTTTCGGTAAAAAAAAGGTCGTCAGCCACATGGGCCATCATATCACTTACATATTTCCACTTTTTGACCCATCATGATCTTGCACATACCCATTTTGTCCTAAGGGTGATTCCTTGGAGTATTAATCTTTGATTTGACCAGTGGTATCACTTATTAGGACTTATTAGGACTATAGATGTCTTGGTGGCAATGGAGAAATACTGAGAATTGTTTTAACTAATTGTGTTGGTCTACCCAATTTCCTTTTTCATGACACTAGTCATAATAAAATTTGAAAGGATAAAATTAATCACATACACAAGTAATCTAAATAAAAAAACCTAGTTCTTTCTTGTTTGAAATGATATGTTATCCAAATAGAACTATTTCTTCCTAGGTAATTTTTTTTTCTTTCTTTCTATTTTTCTCTTTTGATGAGAAATTATAGCTTCTTAGTGGTTTGTAGCAATTTCCTATAAGATTTACAATTTATTTAATTTTTGTAATACATCCATAATTTATTATCAAATTAGGAGTCTCCTTATTGATATATTATTTTTGTATTAAATATTTTTTATAGTTTTACAATATTTTTTAATCATATTTTAAAGATATTTAAGCACCTCTTTTGTCAATATTAGTGTCGAAAGATTTCTATGATATTTTTTCTTCTTTCCAAGAAACATAATGAAAAATATAAATTGAAAAAAAGCATATTATGTTAAATAAAATCCTTCACATAATTTGTAAATGAAATTTGACCATAAAACAATATTCTAGAGTGAGGTCTAAATAACCATAAAAAAATATGAGAATCTATTGAAAGCATAGAAAAGATAGAAAAATATTATTAGCACCACCATTCATATTTCTTCTAAAAAACCATAGACTAGAATAATTTTTTTTCGAAAATGTAAATGTTATCAAAATTTTCAAAATAAAAATAATAAAAATAATTACTAAAATTAAAATATACTTTGTAAAAAAATTAATTGGTTAAAGTTAGCAAGAAAAAATATATAACTATTATATTTTATTTACATAATGCACATTGATTTTTGTGGTTTCCTATACAATAACAGATTTTTCCTGATTTTATAAACATTTTGTTAAAACCTGAAACCATAAAAAATATTCTAAATAAGCCTCTCAAAGAAAAGCCAACCTCAAAAGACAATATCGAGCCAATTAAGAAATAATATAGCTTGTAGTGATAAAAAAAAAATTGAATTATAATCCAAAATGAAATATGTATTCTCCTACTCTCGTCCATAAACATTGATTATTTAAAATAATTTAAAAAAAAAATAGTTAAATGTTTTAGTTTTTAAAAACAAGTTTGATATATTTAAAAAATATTAAATAGTATGTTCAAAATACATGCTAATAGAATATCTTACTAAAAAAAAGTGAAATCAAAGTGATTAAAAAAAAATTAAAAAAGTATTTTGTACCATTATAATTTCTTATTAATATATCTAACAAATTGTTATGCAAAAAATTAACCAAACAAAAAATATTAATTTTAAAAAATATTTGAAAATATTCTACATATTTAGAGACCCATCCAAACCCTTTTAAAATCATAAAACTATAATAAAAAAAGAATATTTTTCTCTAGAAATGAAAAATTAAAACAATGATATTCAACCAAAACAAATTTAACTTTTATCCAGTAACAATTTTTTAGAATCTTCATTTCAAATAATAGCATAATCAACATGAGTAAAAAATTATTTTATTCAAAAAGATTCCACTACCCTATACCTCATCACTCTTCCTGTTTTCAATGAATATAAACTCCAAGAAATAATTACAAAACAACCTGACTACTATATTTGTTTAAGCTTTAATTGCTCCATGTTGAGACTTTGGATTAAAGACTTGGATATTCTATTTCATGAATTTTTCCATCATAAAAACACCTTTGAAATAGTACACACATGATTTTTTCATATTCAAAAGAGATTCTCATTTTGAAGGATGCATGATCAACAAAAACACCTTTGAAATATTATATACATGATTTTTTCATATTCAAAAGAGATTCCCACTCTGAAGGACACATGATCATATTAAACAGTGATTCTCATTTTGAAGGATACATGATCAATGAAAACACCTTTGAAATAGTACATACATGATTTTTTCATATTCAAAAGAGATTCTAACTTTGAAGGATGCATGATCAATGCTTTAGTTCCACCACCATTGCCAAATAGCTTCTTCATTTTAGTATTTGTTTTTGAGTTTTTTTTTATGTCCAAAAATAATAATGAATGACACTCATATCTAACATCTCAAATTCTTATTTGAGATCTTCTTGAAATTTCTCCATGAGAGATACACTATTACGTGTATAAATGATATCATGAACACACTTGTCTTTTTTTGTATTATAAACTATTGTTCTAATACTCACATCTCCTCCAGTAGAGTGTATGTATCCTTCAACAACTTGGGTAACAAGGCACTTTTTCCGATACTTCCAATACCTTATTACTACTACTAAAACCTGCATAGTCACTAACGCCTTAGAGAATGATTTTATCACTAAATTACACTAATATTACAATATAACACAACAAATTCTTCAGATTTCCCTTTTTCTCACTTGCATACTCCTATATTTTTAGTACTACTTTAAAAAATAGTAATGTTTGAACATATCTCTACTCCGAGTAATGAAAACACATGACAGTCTACTCCTCGAATGGAAATTATATGTGATTCACCATCAACATAGCCCAACGAAGGAGTGTTCACTCAAAAAAAAATATCGTTTGTCATTGTGTTTTGTAACCTACTCTCACGCCCAGCTCTCTAATGGCATATTAGGATAAATAGTTGCTTTCGATGAACTGCAAGCTCTTTGGTTTCCATTCATGAATAGTGCTAAAAGCATGTTTATGTGTATCGCCAAAAATTGTATACCTTTGAAGAAAAGGACAATTTTGTGCCCGTTTTGGTCCCACTTTAAGTCATATCTCACCAATTTTCACCTTCAAACAACATTTATAGGCCCCCAAGGTTGTTAATTTTGACTTAGGGGCCTAATACACCCAAGGGATCATTCAATCCCTGACAAAACACATCAAAACCATTTAAAAAGTATAGTTCCCAATTAAAAATCCCTTAGTGGGACTAGGTCGCCCAAGTTGGCGACCTAGTCCTTTTAGTGGATTTTTCAAGTTTTAAGTGGCAAAATGAATAATTAAGCGAAAATCCCCGGTGGGTGTCAGCTTCTTAGGTAAAAATTCCTAACAATTAGGTCATTTTTCTTATATATACTTGTTTTTATGTCATTTTTCCTCTCTCTCTTGCTCATTTTTCACAGTCAACTCCAAAATCAAGTGAAAAAAATCTTCCTCAAGAAGATTCATCTCTCACACAACAAAAGTTGAAGATTTTTGATGGCAAAAATAGGGCTTTTTGCAAGTCTTGAAGTTCACTTCACATCCAAGATCAGACATTGACAAGGTTGAAGATTGATGCCTATCGAGATTCATGGAGAAATCTAGGCTGAGGAGGTGTAACTAGCCACCAAATCATTCCTAAAGAATGATTTTAAAGTGCCTCCATCTTCTATCTTCAACCCATTTGCATTCCTTGTTGTTTTCATTTGTAATGTTGTAGGATTTCAAAGGTTTAGAGTCTTGCATAATTTTAAATCTATTACATACATCTTATTCTAGCACAATAGAATAGGGTTTTTATTTGTTCCAGGTTTTCCTAATTCTAGACAAACTTAGGGCTAGGGTTTATGGAGATTTCCATTTCATTTCAAGTTTGAATGCTAACTAGGGGTTTGACCAAGGAAAATCCCACATTAGAAACCCAAATACATTATGTTTTGCAAGTTCTGGAAAAGATTCGCACAGAGAAGAAAAACATAGACCTGAGGCACCTAAGTCCACTTTCAATTTTCCAGAAAAGCAGAAAGGGACTAGGTCATCCATAATGGTGACCTAGTCCCATTGAGGCTTTCTGACACTAAAAGTTTGAGATTCAGGGACTCTTTTGGCAGAAATGACCCCCAAAGCAGGTTTCTCAACAAGGGACTAGGTCACCCCATTGGGCGTAAGTGTCCCAGATAGCTCAAAACCCTGATTTTATAGTTTTCCAATGACTTCCACAATCTTAGTTCCAACCCTCTTCAGTTTCCAGGTGCACTTCTATAATTTGTTAGATTAGTTTACTCTTATTGCTTGTATTTCTATACATTACATCATGTGTTTTCCAATAGTATAAGTTAGATTAGTTTAGGGTTAAGTAGTTACATTTCATAGTACATTCAACATCTTCCTCTTCACACACTTCCACCCCTTAACATTGAATGAATCACAAGGTTTAATGGCACCCATGGAGATGAAAGAAAACCCTCTTCCTTCTAGGTGAAACCCTAGAAAGTTGTAGAGACCCATTTCTTTACCTCCACATAGGGAAACCGCCTAAATTTTGTGGTTCAGTTTGGTGAACCTACATTTCAACACATTACATACTTCTAATTTTCATTGCATTTGCATATTAGGAGCTCTTTATTTTACATTGCATTGAATATTGCATTGTGTAAACAAGCATCCTAGGTTTTTTCATTGTGCATTAGTGAAAACATTATAGTTTCCATTTAATTTCTTGCCTGATACAAAAAATTCACATATATATTGGATCTCTCCATGCTAGCTTTCAAAAAATTACATTTTTCATCAGAAAATATAGAAAAAACTAAAAAATACTCATACTAGGACTAAGTCGCCACCTTGGGCGGCCTACTCCTAGTAGGCATTTTGCATCAGTATTTTTTGAATCTATTTTCAAATTTCTACAATCTTTGTTCCTTTATGTTAATGCTATGTTTCAAGTTTGGTTTTCTCTGTTGGATGCTCATTCTTAGCTTAAAATGGTATTTTTAAGTAGTATTAAAGCATTACATGTTTCCCTTTCTATTTCAGTTCCTAATTCTTTCAAATTAGACTACATTACACATACACCTGAAAACATAGATGACTCACATAATACAATGCACACACTTGCTCACTATAGGAACACTATATCATCAAAATATTTTAGTTGTTATTATTTTGATCATTTAGATGAATCTCTTCAAAGATTCCTCTCATTCACTTCATCCACTAAGGTTGGTGATGATTTAGTTGCAACTTTCCCTCCCTTGTCTTCCAAACCCTTTAGTTGTGACAATATGGGTATGTTAGATGATGTCCTCCAAGACTTCATCTCCCCTAATTCATCCACAATATTTTTTTGTGATACCCTAAATAACACAAAAGATTTCAATCTCATCCAACCCCAAGTCATTCTCTACCCACCTTATCTGAAACCTCCAACCCAAGTTTACTCTTTACCCTCACAAGAGAAACATCGTTGCCTACACCCATTATATTGATAATAACCTACATCCCCAATCACCACCTCCCTCAACTTCCTTGCCATTAGCCAACCTTATTTTACTCACAACCTCTCGTTTGAACTCACAACTCAGGGAGTATGATTTGGTTGAACAACTTAAAAACACTCCTGCCAAAATATCCCTTTACGATCTCATTCAAAATTACCCTAAGTATCACTCCATGCTTCAAAAAGCCTCACAAGAAATAGTGGTCCCTCCTGGTATGAACACTAATGATGTGGCAGCTCTCCTACCTGACATGAATACATCCAATGTGGATATTACTTTCTATGAACAGGAGCTACCATCATTAGAATTATGCAAAAAAACTGAGGTATTTATGATCATAGCTCAGTATGATCGGATAGGTATCAAAAGAACCTTGGTTGATAGTGGCTTTTCCCTAAACAAGTGCAATGTGAAGCTTATCGGTAGGTTACGTGTGGAATGATTACAAATCAAATCCGCTTGCTTATCCATTAGAGGATTCGATAATGTTACCAAACAACCTCTTGGTGTCATCACCTTACCTATTACCGTTAGAATGGTTATGCTACAGAATCTTATCCATGTCATGCCTTATGATATTTATTTTAATCTCCTCTTGGGATGACCATGGATTCATGAGATGCAAGCAGTACCCTCGACCCTTCGTAGAAAAATGAAATATATCTATAATGATAAATTTTATTAAAGTGACATTGATTTTGAACTTTCGATTTGTTTACAACTCGAAAAGGGAACCTCAAGTCCTCTTCATACCCTCATTCATACCTATAACATTACCCCCTTTTGAGAAAGATCAACCCGAAGATAAAACCAAGTTTAATTTACTTGATGATGATTGGGGCTCTTTAGAGTTTACTCCTTCCTTTATGGGTGAGTGTAGCCTCACATGTAAAGAGGACACTCAAAATGATCAATCTACTATCCTCTCCACCCAACAAGAGGAACACCCTTCCCCCATATCTATCTCACCTCTTTTGGACGAACATGCCACATATACAATTTTTTTTGATGAGATAGATTATCAACAACACCCTAACCAACAAAAAATGGACAGAGTTTATGGACGCGGTTATGATATTCTCAAGAAATTGGGTTAGAAGGGTCAAGGGTGATGTTGGGTCTCAAAAATGTAGGTTTGAACCAGGAGAGGTTGCCAAGCTCTCACAACACTTTTGGTCAACGTACAAGGCCAATTGATGCAATTGTACCTTCTTCTCTTTAGGTTATGCTAGACCAAGGTGGGTGAACCTAATGAATTATGTAGATTGAAATGTGTTTCCTGATGCGACAATCTACCCACAATGGCAAAGGTGGTGGATAGATGAAAATCTCTACTACTAATCCTACTTCTACTACACAAATGAAAGGTTTTTGAAAGAATTTTTTGATATGAAATTTTATCTCTGGGTTGAGGTAGATTAGTGCCTTTTGTCCACATGGTCAATGGAGTCAAGAATATTAAGAACTGAAAGTATTTCCCTCTCTGTCATAATTCAAATTGCTAGGCACCTTAAAAAATGAAATTATATGACTGGCATAAAACCTCGTTGATTTATGACTTGCATAATTAAGGATGAAATGTTTTCTTATCAAATTCTACTTCAACTATCCAAAAGAAATCCTAAATCACTGTGATTTACTTGAAGGAATTTAATTTTGGCTTGCAGATACCAACAAATAAAATCACACAAATGAATCTAACATATGCTTGATATATTGATTTAAATGATCAAAGAACTTCAAGTTGGAGACAATTAAATAAGAAATATATATTATTGCAACACAACAATTAACAATAGGAAGGTTTCAGCAATTCAAAATAATCTCTCCATTGATCTATTTCACAAAAGGTCTATACATGATTTCCATCCTAGTCCCCTACTAGAAAAATCTGACTACTACCCTCTAACCCCTGAATTTTCCTCTCCTACAACTGATTTTCAAATTATTTATACAAAATAAACAAAGGGTCATGACCCTTCAATTTTCTAGTTACAACCGTTTGAATTTCATGATAGTGATTTAAAATATTTAATTTTATTTCCTCTTGACAAATTAAATATTTTTACAATAGTCAAGCTTTGATTTTAATCTAATATTTTACTCGCGTTTATTCATTTCATTTTATACTCTATCTGCTTTTAATACTTTATGTCTTTGTGGCTTTCTTTATTTCTTTTACTACTTTGACTTTGACAGGTCCCACCACTCACTGTCACGGGCTCCATCTCCCCTTACTGTGCCACCGCGTGCTTGACTTTACCCCCTGGCGGTATTGCAATAACCACATTGTCAGTTCATTGTTTATCACTATGCTACCGCGGTCATCGCTTTGACTAACTACGACATCATGGTAACCGCATCGCTGACTGTTAACGGCTTACCGCACTACCACAGTCTTCATTGGAGTCCCCCCCGGTATAGCGGTAACCTCTTTGACTGCTTCCCTCGCTTCTTGCAAACCATTACCGTGACCACCGCGGTCTGTGGTTTAATTGTGCATGGTACAGCGGTCATGTATTTGCCACTTCCTTCGCCGGTGACTTACCACCCACCGCGTTACCGCTGTCTAAGTTTAGACCATGCACGGTAACGCGGTAAAAATTTACTGTTACGCCAACTGTTCACCATGCCAACCCACTGCTTGCTTCACTGTTATCTGACTGTATTTAGAGATCGCTACCGCCATACTGCGAGCCCCTTTGTGGGAGGTCATGGTAAAGTGGTAAGCACATAGAAATTAAATACTAAGGTAGCAGTAAAAGATGTAAGCATATCTTAAAAGGTAATGAATGATTTTTAAAATGGAAAGATAGGAAAATGATGGGTTCAAATGAAAATAAAACCTTAGGTTTTTATGGACATTTCTGGAAATTTGTGGGAAAACCTTAGAGTTTTAGATGGAAATTTTAGGTTCTAATAGTGGCTCCTGTTGGGGATGAGTTATTGTGCAATCACTGCAAGAATCCAGAATATCTATGGTAGAGCAGACCAAGCCAAATATATGATAAATGAAAGCCATGGAAAATGGAGGGAATGAACAGATGAATGCTATGAAAAATGGATCATGGAGAAAGGAAAAACCCTAGACTACTGTGCATGGAAAATAAATTTTTTTAAGAGGCATTGCTAAGAATTGTCCATGCACTGGCAATCCTTAATCCTTTGTACCTGCTTTGGTTCAAAAAATCGAACCACAAGGAATGGCCCCAGGCCACCCCGAAAAGACAAACCTGTACTTTCCTCTATCATAGAGTTTGTTCTAATTAGAGCTCTTCAGTTCTCTTTGAAACTATCCCTTTCACCTACCCTACAACATGCACTACCATTGAAAACCTTCAGGAAATCATTGTGTTCAATTTTTTTGATATTCATTTCATTAATCTGCATCTCATCATTCTCATTATCATATAAAACAAATTTTTCACCCTCAACATACAAAGTGTAATCACGATCAACAAAACTTTCATAGGCATGCTCACTGTCATACGTTGTTGAATGTGCCTACAACTGCACTGGGACCTAAAAATTTGAATATTGCTTATGGAAATCTACAAATTCAATCTCATCAAGATCTTTTGAAACAATCAAGTCAAAATTAATTTCCATTTCATCTTTATCACTAGTTGGCATTAACACACATTTTTGATTCATACAATCATCCTTATACGTACTTGACTCAACAAATGCTGGACACTCACCAACAATGATATGCAAACCAGTATCCTCTTCTTGCAGGCAAAAATTATTTAAATCACATACCTTCTCTTGGACATAAATAGATCTTTGATCAGCTTCAAAGAACTCCTCATCACTGTGAGAGATGCACATAGGGTCATGTGAATTTTTACACATAATATCTTCACTATCAAAGAAAATATAGGCTAGGACCAAAGTCTTGGAACTATCTTCATGTGCATACCTCTGGTATTCCAAAGTTAACAAATTTGAAACTTGCTCACTGCTGAGTGAACAAGTCTCTGCTTCCATATCTTCTACCATGTCTCCAACCTCTTCTTGATCTTCATAATAGCTTCAACAATCATCCTGTTGAGGATCAACATCCACAATTTCACCTTCACAATCTGAAATACAATCTGTCATATCAGAGGTACTCTCCATATTTTCATTATTGGACAGCATGATATGTTCTTCTGTGTCAACTTCTGAAGCACTTCTAATGTATTCTCTAGATGGTGTGTCCCTATCATCCTATAAATCAGTATCCATGTATATTGTCCCAAGCATGGAATTAATGAATTTATGTGTTGCATCCAAAGCATACGGCTTTGATGATTCTGGCCAATAAACTAATTTAGGCTCAGATGCTTTTAAAAATTGTTCAACAAATATGGGTCTTGTGGGCCTATGATGAGGAGGTAATTGCATACATACATCTACCATCCTGTTATACAGAGAATTTACATCTTCTCCCTTATATCTCCTTATATCAAAAAAAACATCCACAAGATTTTTGCCTCTCTCTTCAATTTGAATATACTCATCAAAAGTGTTTTGATGTGAATAGAATACATTACCCTTTTTTCTGAAGTTCTCCTCAATTGCATCATAGGGCACTTGTGGTGTCCAAGATCTCTTGGCACTTGTATCTTTATTCTCACTGTATGATGGTTTGTTTGGTGATGTATTTTGAGCACCTTTGACTCCCAATTGCAGCAACTGTTAGTTCACTTGTAGCATCTATTGGTCCAATTGCAGCCTTTGTTGTCTCAATTCCTTCAACTCCCTTATTGACTGTTGTCTCCTCTCTTCTTCTACCATCCTGACAAAATATTATTGCTTTACAACATCCATGCATTATTTATCAAATGAAAAACAGAGTCGCCACCTACTTTTCCAAAAGTAGGAAAATGAAATGGATTGCTTTCGTTTACCCCAATGGAATCTCCAAAAAAATTGTAAAAATTTGTTGACTGAGATAATTGGAAAGGCTGAAAACTTTCTGGAATTCGTCCCCAGCAGAGTCACCAAACTGTTGGGTCTCAAAAATTCAGGATTGAACCACAAGAGGTTGCCAAGCTCAAACAATGCTTTTGGTCAACATACAAGGCCAATTGATGCAATTGTACCTTCTTCTCTTTAGGTCCTGCTAGACCAAGGTGGGTGAACCTAATGAATTATGCAGATTGAAATGTGTTTCCTGATGCGAAAATCTACCCGCAATGGCAAAGCTGGTGGATAGATGAAAATCTTGACTACTACTCCTACTCCTACTACACAAATGAAAGGTTTTTGAAAGAATTGTTTGATATGAAATTTTATCTCTGGGTTGAGGTAGATTAGTGCCTTTTGTCCACATGGGCAATGGAGTCAAGAATATTAAGAACTGAAAGTATTTCCCTCTCTGTCATAATTCAAATTGCTAGGCACCTTAAAAAATGAAATTATATGACTGGCATAAAACTTCATTGATTTATGACTTGCATAAATAAGGCTGGAATGTTTTCTTATCAAATTCTACTTCAACTATCCAAAAGAAATCCTAAATCACTGTGATTTACTTGAAGGAATTTAATTCTAGCTTGTAGATACCAGCAAATAAAATCACACAAATGAATCTAACATATGCTTGATATACTGATTTAAATGATCAAAGAACTTCAAGTTGGAGACAATTAAATAAGAAATATATATTATTGCAACACAACAATTAACAAAAGGAAGTTTTCAGCAATTCAAAATAATCTCTCCATTGATCTGTTTCACAAAAGGTCTGTACATGATTTCGATCCCAGTCCCCTACTGGAAAAATCTGACTACTACCCTCTAACCGCTGAATTTTCCTCTCTCCTGCAGCTGATTTTCAAATTATTTATACAGAATAAACCAAGGGTCATGACCCTTCAATTTTCCAGTTACAACCGTTCGAATTTCATGACAATGATTTAAAATATTTAATTATATTGCCTCTCGGCAAATTAAATATTTTTACAATAGTCGAGCTTTGATTTTAATCTAATATTTTACTTGCCTTTATTCATTTCATTTTAAAATCTATCTTCTTTTAATACTTTATGTCTATGTGGCTTTCTTTATTTCTTTACCCACTTTGACTTTGATAGGTCGCACCACTGACTATCACGGCCTCCATCTCCCCTTACCATGCTACCGCGGGCTTGACTTTACCCCCTAGCAGTATCGTGATAACCACATTGTCGGTTCATTCTTTATCACCATGCTACCGCGGTCATCGCTTCGACTAACTACGACATCATGGTAATCGCGTCGCTGACTGTTAATGGCTTACTGCACTACCGCAGTCTTCACTGGAGCCCCCCGCGGTATAGCAGTAACCTCTTTGACTGCTTCCCTTGCTGCTTGCAAACCGTTACTGCGGCCACCGCGGTTTGTGGTTTTACCATGCACGGTACCGCGGTCATGCATTTGTGGCTTCCTTCGCCGATGACTTACCACCCACCGCGTTACCACGGTCTAAGTTTAGACCATGCGCGGTAACGCGGTAAACATTTACTGTTACGCCAACTGTTCACCGTGCCAACCCACCGCTTGCTTCATTGTTATCTGATTGTATTTGCAGACCGCTACCGCCATACCACGAGCCCCTTTATGGGAGGCCACGGTAAAGCGGTAAGCACATAGAAATTAAATACTAAGGTAGCAGTAAAAGATGTAAGCATATCTTAAAAGGTAATGAATGATTTTTAAAATGGAAAGATAGGAAAATGATGGGTTCAAATGAAAATAAAACCTTAGGTTTTTATGGACATTTGTGGAAATTTGTGGGAAAACCTTAGGGTTTTAGATGGAAATTTTAGGTTCTAACAGGTGCGACAAGCATGAACAAGGTATTCATGTTCCCATTGAAAATAATATGCAAGAAACTAAAACCGGTCTCGAGATTTCCTTCTAAATCTACAAAAGCCAGTCAGCGACCCTTTCTCAACATCAATACTATATCATGAACATAAATAACCACCCTTATGCTTAAACACCCTAAATTTATTGATTTGGATGCTCCCCTCTTCATCAATGTTCATGATGAGGATGATTAAAACATCTCGTAGGTGCTTTGGATACTCCTTCTCACTCCAAGAGGCATGCCTCTTGTGCTATGCTGAGTTCAGAGTCCACCATTGGTGCTATTAACAAACCCCATTCTAGATTGGATCCACATGATCCTGACACTCCCAAATCTAATACACTCCCTTTAGAAGATACCCTTGATATCCCCATGGATATCGATGACAAAGAATAAATCATTAAAATTGGTAAGTGCCTAGATGATGAAGAACAAGAGGATCTTGCAACCTTGCTTCATACCTTTCCCAGGCTATTTTCTTGGAAATATTCAGACATGCTAGGAATAGACCCCCAAATAGTAACCCATAACATTATCCTTGCTAAGAATGCTAAACCTATTTTCCAGAAGATTTGAAAAATGAATCCCAAGGTTGCCTTGCATGTTAAAGGAGAACTCAGAAAACTCCTTGTCGTAGGTTTTATTCACTCCATTGATTATTATCCTTGGATTTCAAACATTATCGTGGTGGCCAAACCTGATAATCCTGTTAGGATATGTATGAATTTTAGAGATCTGAATAAGGCCTCTTTGAAAGATGACTTTCCTCTTCCTAACATCGATATGATCATGGATTCCACTAGTGGACATGCTTTGTTATCCTTCATAGATCGATTTTCTAGGTATAACCAAATCTTTGTTAACCCACAAGATCAATACAAGATGAATTTTAGGTCTGCTTGGGGCACGTTTTGTTGGGTTATGATGCCCTTTGGTTTAAAGAACTCTAGTGCTACTTACCAGTGAGCGATGACCTTAATATTCTGTTGGTGTTTAAAATCCACATAGAGATTGTAGATCTCTAAGAGGTAGCCAACCCCTATCAAGGATAACTACAACCACTAATGGCCAACTGATAGGAAATGGAATGGATACACATTTCCTCTACACTTCAGGCTCTGTAAGACCTAGGGGGGTAACCCTTTAGCAATATCTAAAAATCAGAACACACAAGTAACATGATACTGCCTAACAGATGATGCTCTCACATAAATATACTAAGAAACCTAAAATATCATTTAACACTGGCAAGATATTTAATGAATTTCATCAATCAACAAAGAGAACATGGCAAACACAACTCAGCAAAATAAATTTTAAATGGTTTTTTGATTTAGAGAGTTGGGACTAAACTGAAAACAGCAGAAACAAGATAATGGACCAGTGCTATAAAGATGGGCTATGGAGTCAAATAACTAGCATTTTGAACATGCTCTGAAGGTCTTGCAAATGTTGTCACATTATGACAACCAGACCACTGCAGCTTTCTCTGATAATCCTTCTTATGAATCCACCTGAAGTATAACACTCCTGTCACATTTATCAAAGCAATTACTCTATCCTTGAACAATAGGCAGTAATACAAGCACCTTGTGCTTTATTAAAGAAATTACACCATTCATAGAATAGAAGGCAACAACAAATGTAACTCAAATGCAGCAAATATGCATGAACAGATTCAAATAATCTTATTATTGAATCCAAAACAGTATTACAATTCAGCCATGAAGACAATTAGCAACTAAAATAACATAATAGAACAATCCAGAACATACACCTTTAGATTAAAAATGACTGACAGTCATATTTCCCCTAGCTTTACAATTTACCCATAACTTCTGCCTGCCTTGCAGAGCTTTTAGAAATTGGAACCTTGTACAATGAGAAGAGAAGAGAAGATATAGAAAATAGAAGAATGAAGAAGACCTAAATTTGAATCTATTGTAGACACATGGCAACTCCATTCCCATTGATTAAACTATAAATAATATCTTCTCTCCTTCCTTCCAGCAACAAAGTTTCTCTCAAATCAGCATCTGCTCATGATTGCCCAGCAATAGAAAATCTACCCATGTGGAGATTCTCCAAATTTCATCCAGCTGCTCAAAATATCTCCCATACACAAATTGCTTCTATTTTCTCTTCATTTTCTGCAGCAATACTTTGAAAATTTTCCCCTCTTTATAATGTTGTACCTTTATATTTTGCTTCCTAGCAAACATACTTGATTATAAAGTGAATAAAATTCACTTTATGAAATACTCATATTCGATTCAAATATATGAATAAACATATTACATAATAAAAGAATTTAAATATTTCACATTTTAAAATATTTTATACTTTTACTTTTACCAACATTCTATTTTTTACTCTCGGACATCATTTTAACTTTACATGCTTGGCCATTTTAAATTTTATATGGGCCCACCCCCCTTTCATTTAAATATCAGGGCATATTAAAAACCCATTAGCATTTAAAATATAATGGCCCCTTAATATTTTATTTAGCAAACTATTCATTTAAAATGCCTTTGCATTTGTTAAATAACTTGAAAAATTAAAATATCCCTCCACCCGAGAGTTCTCGCACAGCTCGACGAAGGCTTTTCCCGAACCCATATGCCACGTTGCAAAATCTCGCCCACCTCGCAACATGTTTCATGACATCAATTTATTCTTGCGAGGCTGGCAATCAAAGAACGGGATTCGACTACACTCTCAACTCCCTTGGTAGCCGTCGATCCCCTTTCAAACCCTAATTTGTTTATGCTATGTCACTCATTCTCGTATGCATTTCTTATTGCATTCTCTTCCCATGGCGGCCACCCCTCCCGATGGTCCTTATTTACAACAGCATCTCCTTCAATCTTTGCAGGACTCTCATTTGCTAGCTACGAGATCTCCTACCATCTCACGTGTTGCAGGCCCTTTACCTGTTCTTCCCCAATGCATATGCCCATTAAGTTGCAGGTCTCTCTACCATGGCGGTGTTGGCTCTCCCCACAGAATCTCCTCCTCACAATGCTGGCGCAGGCAACTTGTTGGAAGCTGGGTGCAGGCCTTTCACTGGCCTTCCCCTATTTGCAAGGGCTCATTCCTGCTATGTTACGCGGGCTCCGCTTGCTCATGGGCCTCCTTCTATGTTGGCTGCGTACCATCCATTTGCTTGGTTGCTGGTTCTCCAGACATGGCACCTTCATTCACTTCACACACCTGCTCCTTATTGGCACCTCTGAACGCTGGCCTTCTCCTCCACATTGCTGGCATGCCCTCAACTCCTACACCCGCCTACCCAACACATCGGCCTCCCTTCCTTTGGCTGGCGCGGACCATCTTCCTATCTCTATAGGCGCCTGCTTAAATGGCCGCACCCTTCACTCGTCGGTTGCATGATCCATTAAACAAGATCTCTGGTTTGGTGCCCAGGCGTCCTCCTCTGCCTTCACACTTTGGGCCAAGCCATCCCCTTCTACACTGGCCGCAAGCTCCTTTCTCTTGCCGGGTCTTCATCCACTTCCTGCCCGTGGTCTCCTCTTGCCAAGTCTTCCTTGCTCTGGCCGCATGCAGCTGGCTTAACCAGCACACTCTAAGGCTTTGACTTTTCTATCTTATTTCCGTTTCCGTTTTCTCGTTTTCTCACAACAGTCACAGTTATCACTGTCACGGTTAAGTTTTAAATTTTTTCAAAATTATTTCTCCCGCCCAACGAATAGACACCATCATATTCTCCCGCCTACCGTCAACTATACTATCTATTTTCAATGTGGACAATGCATAGAAATTGCAGAGACGAGTTGCAAGTTCGAGTTTAGCACCAACTTTGCTGCGACTTCATTGCAGAATATGCAGGGCGCGATCACCCATCGCCTTCTGCCGCTACTTAGAAAGGTTGCTGCTGCTAAACAGTTGAGGAGAGTCAGGTGGATAAGGTTTACCTCTTTCATCGCTTTAATGGTTTGATTTGCCTGGGTTGTGGAAGGAGGACGTCAAGATGTCCATTGATGACAGCTCACGAGCTATCATCAGTGGACATCTTAAACAGTTCGTGAGCTGTCATCAATGGACATTTTGGCAGTTGCAACTGCTCTGGTAGGCATATATGCAACGCATGGAAGCATAGACAGGGCACGCGAACTGTTTGACAAAATACCTCAAAAAAAATGTGGTTTCATGGAATGTCATGATTGCAGGATATGCACAAAATGGATCTGTTGACAAGATTTTACAAAAGCCCCCGTTTGACCCCACCGTAGCCTTCAACACTTACTCCCTGCTCTACAATCCCTAGTAAATTATGTAAAGTAATGTTAATATTACCTTTGCAACTTCAAATCAACCAGTGAATATTCTCTTTGGCTTGGTTTTGTAGCTTTAACATCATCATTGTAGTTGTAATATCTATTTATGGCACTGTGCAGGTTTTCTATGAATGGAATTCCGATGGCAGTCTTTAAAGAACAACAAGAATTCAAGAATGACATATTCTAAGAATCGAGCAATGAGATCATATTCAAGCCCGTGGAATGCAGATGATTGGTAAAAGAGAGTTGGTGCAGTGAAGATTGACTAGAGCAAGTCTCCTTTTGTTCCTCCTTACAGAAATTTCAAAGTAGAGACATGCTCTGCCTTCTTTTTATGCTTTGTGAATTCATGGTACAGTGTAGAGCCATTGCAATCGAGTGAACAGTAGAAACTTCAATATGTGCACAAGAACTACATGATTTACAATTAATGTTCGGATAATAAAAGCAAGTTGTGTTTTCATTTTTGGCAAGATAGAGAGTTCCAAATATTCTATTCTTATTTTTTCTTCCGAGTAATTTTTCCTAATGTCTTTCTTATATGAACTTTGTCTAGTAAAGTAATTTACTTTTTGTTCTTTTGAAGTTTGTATTATATTTGTTTCAAATAATGTCAAGTTTAATTGTTATAGTAATGGTTGCATATACTTGTATGAGAGTGTGAATAACATATACACCTCTTTGTGTGTGGGTGTGTGTGAGATTAGTTTAGATTAAGATTTTCATTAGATAATTGTGTTTTAAAAGGATAGTTTTCTATGATTTCATCATTATATTCCAATCAGCTTTGGTATATCTATTAGAAAAGCGAGATCATTTAATATATGAATTAATATATATTTTATGTATGTGACCAATATAACTAGTATTCACTTATGGAGCATTCATTTGAAACTTAATAAATATATTTGTGAGTCTCCCAAGTATTGTGGAGCTGACATCCCTTTCTAGAGAGCACTTATTTTCCCCACACATTGGTAGGTTAAAAGGAAAATCAATAGATACACCCACATGGGCATAAGTTCATGCAATGTTCTAACAATACAATTTCCAAAGAGCACTTATTTGCCCCATATGTTGGTGGGTTAAAAGGAAAATCTAGAGATAAACCCACATGGGCATAAGTTCATGTGATGTTCTAATGATACAAACACCTATTACAAGTTTTCTAATAAGTTCATAGGTAAAAAACTTGACTCTTTTGATATAATTTTCTTTCAAGAAATGAAGCTTCTTGTTTTAAACTTAAAATAGCCTTAAAGGATAATATGGCTTCATAATTTGCAATTCGCCACCTTGGATAAGGATGGCCATGATAACTCATGCATTTTACTTTCCTCACATTTATTTTCTTCCATTATTTCTTTGGGATAGAGCTAAACCATCATGTTATGTGGATTATGTTGGACATTGGTGGTCACATGGCTAGCATTATTGATGTGGATGCACCAAATAATGAGCCAATAAGATGATATTATGGAGATGGCCATCTCACAACCTAGCACCCCTTTTTGATTGGCTCATCTATGATGACTTCAATTTTGTGGATTCAATTGCGGATAAAGAGGGACATCTATTGAAGAAATGGTTCATTAGTGAGTAAGAAGCTTGGCTTTATTTTTAATAATCATTGGATGTTGTCAAACCCAATTTTTTGGTGGTGGCATGCCAAGGTGGATCCTTTATTTAAAAGAAAGGAGTTGGTTCCTTTAAAGAAATGAGTTGGTTCTCAACTCTTGAGATTAGCATGTGTAGTTTGTTAGTCAACATTTATGGTGTTAGGAGGGTATAGTATAATGTTTATATTTAATTTTTCTTTTATTGGTTATGATGGGATTTTCCTATTTTGGGTGTAGTTCTCTTGACATCCCAAGTGGTATCAATGATGTTCCTAGGGATATTGAGAGGCTACTTCTAAGAAATACATTAAAATTTTGTAAGATCATTTAAGTAGTATGAGTATAATGTGTGATGATATTGCATGTTATTTGTTTGTTTCTTCACTATTTGATGAATCCTTGTCTTGGTAATAAATATTTTCTCCCAGCTTAATTCATTCATGGAAAGAGATCTAAGATTCTTTTATATAAATTTGTTAGATTCATTCATTTGTAACTGCATTTTAGATTTTTTTTAAATGTTAAACAAACTTGTTTTCTCATTTGCAATTCTTAATTCCATTGATTTGTGTATTTTTCTAAATTCTCTTGTGTGTTTGACTAATGTATTCATTACAATGGCTCCCAAGGTGAAACCATTAGAAGATGCCTTCAAAGAGGAAATTTCTCTTGTTTAAAATCTTATTCCTCAATGATGTATTTGTGCATGTTCCCCCATAAATTTTAATTTAAACATAGGTCTTATTCTGATTTTTTTACTCTAGTTTATCAAAATTTGAATTCGAATCATATATATTTTGGTTAGCTTGTATATTAACTATGCACGTCTATAGTTCATAAATTCACTAGTGCTTCTCCTCATTTTTTATCTGTATCTAATGTATATAATTTGGTTATGACCTCCCTAATTTATACGAGTTTCTAGTGAACCATCATGTGTAATAGATTTTAAATTAGATGATAACAAGAGTGAGAAGGTTTTAGTCTCCTTACATCCTATTACAATTAGTTAAATGAGCGGACTAGGTATTCTAGGTGAATATCACATTATTTCATGCCTATATTCCCTTATGACATGCAATCTTTAGGTTCTATTATAGATATGTGTGAAATTGATGTTTCATCATATGTGATTAACTTGGATGATGTTAGGGAAGTTGAGATCTCAACTCCCTTGTTTCTCATCAAAACAAATGAATCCGTCATGCTAAACATTTCTCATCAAATTGGCATGAATTCATTTTGTCACCATCTAATCAAGATTTTAAGTTGTTTCATGAGACTAATAATTTTAGTCTACGCAATCCTTTTTCTATATTGTGTAGCGATTCACATGATGATATAGAAGGAATCATTTCAAATCGACCACCCAATGAGCATATTCTAGAAGAATTATTTTCTAGTTTTTATTTTGATTTTGTTAAGAATATATAATAAAATAAACTAATTTTTTTTGTCACAAGTAATGCTACCCATATTTTTCTTATATTCAAGTAAAGAAGTAGATGATTCCTTTAGTTTCAACAACATCGATGATATTACTTCCAATAATCATAGTTTTATTTCTATCTCTAATGAAGAGGTCTAGTGGAATTAATTGTTAACTAATAATTCTAGGCTAAACCCTTGATAGAATCTAAGATCAATGTAGAATATAAGACAGTGATTTAACAAAGAGACATCATTTTCTAAGTACACACTAGTATAAGTACATAATTTATGTTGTTAGCTCATACTTCTTGATAACAGATCTAAGTGCTGCCCTCCATATTTGCGTTCCTTATTTAGCTATTATAAAATATAATATTATTAGTCCTAGCTATACTTATTTAATCTAAGCTTATTTGTGCTTATTTTCTTGCAATTACTTAATTAGCTTAGGTTAACCCATATGGAAAGCCCTTCATAATTTTGGTGAATCCAATGGGTCTTACATGAAACAATCTTCTCTCTAAGGTTTTTTATATAATAAGCATCTTTAGATCTGCACATTTTTATATTTATATTTTATTTTCATATTTGAAACTCCTTAAATATTTTTGGATCACTAATTACTTTTACATTATTATATATTTTAAATTAGGGTTTTTTATCTATATTTTACTTTCACAATGTAGTCCTAAGTTTATGTATCGAGAAAATAAGGAATCTTGTTTTGACCATATTCTATATCTACACTATATAGTGTAATTGAGAAAGAAAAGGAAAGATAATATGAGTTCAAAGGAATATACTTAATATAGTGAGTAAAATAGTAATATGGAAGGGTAAGGAGTGAATGTCTTAACATGAATGTTTTAGGAAATTAGTCATTATTCAGTTTGGGATTTTGAGAGTGGGGGGAAGATAAGTATATATAGAATTAGGAAATGGAGAAATGAAGGGAAATTTCAAAGAAGTGATCCAATCTTGGGCCATGTAGACTAATAGAAAGGGATAGAAGGTACTCTAGATCAAGAGTTAAAACCTAGAGTGACCTATAAGGAAGATCAGTAGAAAGGGAAAAGGAGCAAGAAATCTTAATCAAGTAGAGTGAATATGATTTTTTAATGGATGAGAGAAATATATTTCAACTTACATGATTTATCTATGGATATTTTTACTTTTCTTTTTGGTAGGGACATGTCAACCCCATGCAACTAGGAAGATGCATGGGCACATCACTAAAGTTTAGACTAAGAGAGTATGGAGATCATGAATCTGGAATAATGGTACATGATATATTTTTATTTTAAAATGCAACATTTGATGAAGAAATAAATAATTGATTTTCTTATAAGTATCTATGAGTCACTAATGATATAAAATTTTATGAAATTTATTTATGGTATTTGAAAGGCAACTTTAAATGAATAAACTTCACAAATAATTTTCTTAATGACCAAGATTGACTATCAAATTTAGGCCCTAATATTATTGCTATCAAATGTAGGCCCTAATATTATGACTATCAAATGTAGGCCCTAACATTATGACTATAAAATGTAGGCCCTAAAATATAATAAAAAGGTGTGGTATTTCAATGGATACAAATAGATACTTTGGTTCTTGTTGGGTATTATTAGTTTTCTTATTATCTACAATATTCTAAAGTGTTGCAATAATTGTTGGATGCAGTAATCAAATTGGTCAATTAATACTAAATACTTCTATTGCATTACTAGGTAACCTTATTGAAATCATGAGGGACAATGGGTCATAGTTTCCATAGAGTATATGATACTCTACAAATATATTAAACATCATGTAAGAGTATTATATCATGCATGGGTTTGAGATTCTTGTCAAATTGAAATCATAGTATGCATCTATAGAAAGTAAATTACTCTTTTAGCAATGTTTGCATTTGGTATTGTGTTGTGGGGTCAATATGTTTGTATTAGGTTTTGTGTTTGATATTGAGATACTACTAGTAGCTACTACTATCAATAGTTTGGATTCATTTTTGGGTTCCATAAATGGAAAACAAGATGTATGGACACGATCATGGAAAAACAACATATCATGGGGTAGTGAATAGAAGGATAAAAATAAGTGCAAATCTTGAGCTTAGTAGAATGTGAGGGATCAAAACATCAATACTAAGATGACTAATTCATATGTATGACCTATAATATGATAATAATTTATACAAACCCAAAATTCATGTTAAAATTAAAACCATAAATTTTATTTATATAAAATTTATTTAAAAAGTTCATTACATATTAAACACAAAACCTAAACCCTACAAATTGTGAAAAATATATTCAAAATTTGATGAAACCTATTTGGAGAAGATGGAAATGGAACTATGGAGGGAGGAGGTAAAAATAGGTGGTGGGTGGGGCTCATGAACTTGGGTACTCATTTTCAGGCACCATCCAAAACACATTATTTCCATGTTGATAGGAAAAAAGAGCTCGTAGAGCTTTTAAAAATAAATAAGTAGCTTTACAAAATCTATACCCATTATGAAATAGTTACACATTATAATAGGTACCCATTTAGGTACACGATCCCAAAGCATAGTGGGTACCCATTCATCGAAGATATGTGTGTTTAGGCTTGGGGATCCATTCCTAAATGTGTACCATTTTTTTATGAAATGAGTACTCGTTCTTGTCAAGTTTTTTTTAAACCTGACACTTCCACTAAAAGTGGACCCATTACCTTGCACTTAACTTAAAGTTGGTAATATATGTATCCAAACTAACACCTCTCCAATGGTACTCTTAATCCATATCATCATGTCTTCCCTAATTCTAGTCAACATTGACCATTTTTGAACTACTACAATCTTGTTTTATATTGCAAGTTCCAAGGGGTTAAAAAGGTTTATTTATGATTCATTTTAATTGTTCAGTGATTATTCCAATGGGACTTAGTTTGTGTTGGAAGTTTAGTTGCAAGAAGGAAATGGATTCCATTGAAGTGTTATAAGAGAATATTGAAAGTTTCATGTCTCTAATACTATAGGTATAATTTAGGGGAATTTTTGAATGTAACAAAGATTTCCTCTTAGCACAATTATTGGTATGAGAGTAAATGTGATTTGATATATGTGTCAACATTTTTGAAAACTATTACAATCTTTGTAATGATCATTGTGTATTTACAAATGGATTTTTATAACTTAGTAATGGATTACTAAGTATGTTTTTCTATGATACTCAAACCTTGATTATATTTTCATGCTTTGATCAATTATTTTATGCTTAACTTCTTTGAAATTCCTCCTTGTAAACCATGACTCTGTCCATTGAAAGGCACTGATATGGGAATGCATTGACTCAATGAAACAATTAAAAATAATAAATCATTACACTAAGAATTCTAGTTTAGTCACAACTCTCACTTGTATCCCATGGTTATGTAATGAACAAGGTACAAACTCGTATAAATTATGTTTATCACTTTAACTTGTGGTCTATGTAGATTGCCTCCACCTTGCACTCATTGTAGTAGTGATGAAATTAGCTATATAGAGGCATTATGATAGCTAGTTTTTCTTGGCTCAGTGAAAATCTTTGGAGTCAATTCAATAGGTTGGGATTATTTATCACCATTTTTGCTGTCCATTTTGTTTATAAAATCTCTAGGAACACCCTCTCGAGTCTAAGTTGATCTCAAAGAGTAGGAGAGAAAACCCACTCTTGTAAATTTGGCCTTCAATCCTCAATGGTATGTGGATGAGAAAGTTTTACTTTCATGATGACAACCTTGGCCTTGAAAGTGAAAACATGTTCTAGGAAGTGAAGTAGTGGTTTTGGGACCCAACACACTCTTGGCTATGTTTCTACCAAATAGTTTTTAAAAATACTTAATATAACAAAAAATAGGGGGAAAACACTAAACACTATGTTATATTTCATCTCCTTAACCTTAACCATTTAAAAAAATATTTAGTAGTTTAAAAATTAGATTTGGAGTAGTACAATTCTTATTCTTATTATATCTTTAAATTTTGAGTGTACACATCTTGAATTGCTCATCGAAGTTCAAGTTTAGTGGATTCCAAGAAAAAATTGATCACTTTTAATCCCCTTTTGGTCCCCCATTTTCAAGAACTTACCATGCCCATTCTCAAGTTAGAAGATAACACTTTGTATAGCTAAGATATTCAAACATGATGTTAAGGTATATTTTTATATTCTATTGTTAAAGTTGAACTTTTGAGCATGATGTGTTAGCTTAACCTTTTCTCTCTTCTCTTCTACATGTAAGAGCATCTATGTATCTTTTTAAAGGACATATACTTGTGTAATGGTTAATAGATCAATGAACTTAATAATAAGAAAGATATTATCTTAAATATTCTTAGTCTTATCTTTGTTCATATTTAGCTATTATGTGGACATGTTTTTGTTGATTATTGTGTCATGAGCCTTTGTTATTCTTAAATTGATTTTTGTAATCTCTCTCCCTTTTCACCCCTAGGCCCTACACACCAACTTCAGGCTTAGCTTAAAGGATAGATAGGGATCTAGCTCTTGAATCCTAGAGATTGTCTTATAGGGTCTACTCATATTATTTTTATATCGATAAAAATAGGATTAAACTAGGGCTTGACCCTTTTACATAGTAGCAACCAAGATGTAAGAGTAACTAGTCTCATGAGATATGAAATAGGAAAAAATCAAAATGAAAGAGAACCAATTGGTTATAACATCACCAACAAACACACAACATAATATTAAGAATAGGACACAAAAGCTAACCACTACCAACCAAATTTTGCAAGTTGCTAGTTACCTACCACTCCTTAGATAAGAAATAGACCTTGTCTTCAAAAGTGATCTCCTTGAGTTCTCCAATTTGGGTTCTTGGGTCTCGAACATTTGTCATAGTTTTGACTTAGATTTCTTTTGGTAGGGCTATCATGAGAAGTATCTCCTTTTATTTTTTAAAATTTATCCTATAGTACACAAATGTAGATGGAAATGTTTTTAATTGTCCACCTGTATTGTTTCTTGCAAGCCTTTCTACATTCTTAGTTCTACATGGTGCATTGACTCTTGAAAAGATACTTGAAATCGAGCCAATAGGTGTATTGCATGGAGATGTGTGCCACTCATTCTTCCTTGTATTGTATTATCTTATTCATTTTTATCTTCTTATACTTATATCTTACCGAGGTCTCTCTAGAAATGGTAAGGATTGATACAAACCAATATTTGGACTTCCCCCTTTATAACTTGATAAGTCTCGCAATCTTGAATAGATTTTCTCATTTCCTTTATATTTATGACCAAAAATAGTTGTCACTCACTAATTCCATAGACTTATCTACTCTAAAATGACATGCTAATATATAATTATGCTTCTCCTTGATCAATTCTCCCTCATTGAGCTTCTAAGAATTCACAAATAATTACCCTTAAAGAACATCTCATTTTGAATAAAATAATCAAATCTCTTCTATCTATATTTACTAGTTCATTACATTCTTTCCATGCTTTCATATATTTAGGACTAGCTTCATACAAATGCTTCAACTCCTCAAATCCAACTACCTCTATTATCATCTCTATCAACAAATTTTGTCTCCTACTTATTACATCAACTACCTTATTTTAATTTCCACTTTTATGCTACACAGTGCAAAAGTATAACAACACCTATCATGCATTTGCTATGTACTATTGTTATGGTGATGAACTCTATTTTTAACAATATGTCGATTGTGTTTTTTCCATGGTAATTTTTTGGGTAGTCTAACAATTTAAAAAGTGCACTCATTTCATTTTGTATGTAACCCTCTAGATGGGTCGAGTGGATGAATAAGGGAAAGAATAATCAAATTATCATTCAATAGGGTTTGGAGCACATAATCTAGAGTTTCACTCAATTTTGTAAATCTCCTAGTTGTTTGATGCTTAAAAGAAACAACATTAGAAGTAGTATGCATATGATTAGTGTTAGTTTAGATTATTTCTTATGATTACCCTTTTCAACTTGGAAGGGTAAGAAGGTATGGAATATATATGTGAGGACCCACATTTCAAACTATTAGAAATAAGTAATTTGAATTTGACATCTTGGACATGAGCACAAAAATCTATGAAAGAAGCATAATTGTACAAAAAAGCATTATCACATATAGTGGATAGTAAACCCTTATAAAAAATCCCTTGCAACTTGTAATTAGGAAGTTGATGTTTCATTTTAGCACAAAGTAATTTAAATAAAATATACATAATCATCAATATGCTCTTTAGAGCCTTGGGAACACTCTAATAAATTTGAAACAATAGATTTGAAGTCCATAATCTTGTGGAAATGGCAAAGAAATGTTGTAGCTAATTGATCAAAATAATGAATGGAGTCAAGAGGCAATGAGTAGAACCAATGAACAACACAGACATTAAGAGTGAGAAAATAACAACCAAAAATAACTTCTACACTAGTGCATCTAGAGTAGAGGTGGGGATGGTGATAGAAGTAGTAGCATGGGTAACAATGGAAGGACCATGAAGACAATGAGAAACAAGAGGCAATGATACAACATAGATGAATGATGAGAAACACTTTAAGGTGAGGAAGGTGAAACACTAACACAATTAGTGGAGGGGATAACACTAGTAGTAGAACACTAGTAGGCACACAAGAAGGAATGGAAGTAGTGGGATTAGAGATAAGTGGTTCACTTATAGAGAAAGAGGTAGAAATGGTACTAGAGGAACATAAGAGGTGGGGGTCACACTAGAAGTGGCAACAAGAGATGTAGGCGTTACGAGAGGTTCTGTCTCAAGATGAGAAGATGAAGGGAAAATGAAAGAGCAAGATTGAGTGGGTTACAAAGAGAAAATGCACCTTGTGAAAAAGGAGGTAATCATAGTACCAATGTCATGAAGAATCTATGTATGTAAAGGAGCTTTGAACAACCAATTATAAATAGATGTAGATAATTATGTTGAAGAAGTGACATTAACAAGCTCTTCAACAAGTAATTGTCTACTAAAAAAGATTTTACTTATCCACATGTATATCATGATTATAATTAGATAACTCATTATAATTGACCTTAATGAACGTTAATGAAAATCTCTTTATTGACAAAATGAAAAACGATTTAAAATTTTATATAATTTTTGTTTTTTTTTAAATTAATATTTAAATAAACAAATTTTAAAAATAAAAAATATAAATAAATAGAATGAATATAAATCTTCAAATTAAAAAAAATTAAAATAAAAAGTACTAAAATAAAAAAATTTAAATAAAATAAGAGAATCAAACTAAATATATTTAAAAACCAATGCAATATAACTGTTTTATTCTCTTCAAAAGAGAATAGAATACGTCACTGTTAAGTGAAGAGCTAGGCATTCAAACAAATTTTTTCACTCTAAGATCCTGTACTATTTACTTCGTATGGAGGTAGATTCTGCATCGATTTATTTTTCGCCATCATATTTTTGAACATGAATAGGCGTAGGAAAGGACGAAGGGTTTCAAATTTCGATGCATTTTCGATGAATGTAAAACGCGTTTGCCTTAAAGCTTAATCGTGACAGTTACACATGACATGAAAAAACGGAAACAAAAACGGGAATGAAAACGGAAACGGATATTTGATCGAAAGTCAGAGCTTAGAGTGTGCTCTTTAAGCCCGACCGGCCGCATGCTATGTGTGAGCTCCTCTCGCATGTTGGATGCTTCTCTGAATTGGTGTGCGTAGCCCCTTGGTTTCATTCCCTTGTTTTGGGTGGCACAGGCCAGTCTTCACTAACTGGTATGCCTCGCTGGCCTCTGGCTTCGCCCTGCACTGTAATGGCGCCCCCTACCATTTGATCTCCTTTACACTGTGTTTGAGTCTCTCCCTACGAGCCTTCTCCTCTATAGCTTATGCCTTCTACCAGTGGCATTCGCATTGGCTAGTTGCCTTCCACTCTAGTCTCCCCTATTTTGGATTCCTGCAATGCTTTGATGGATGCAATTAACCCTGCTCCCGATTGCTCCCAATCCTCTTGAAACGTTGCTTCGTAGATTTAATTTTCATCTTATTATTTGTTGAATGCAACCCATTCAAATGTAGAATCAATTGGATCCTTGTAACTGAAAGTAAGGCATCATCCCTTTCATTAATTTGTGCTTCATAGCTTCAATACCCTCAGGGTCACTCAACCAATTCCAGTTAATTTCCATGTGGAAGAATATGACTTTTCAAATCACTACAAATAGATTTCTATCCACATTTTAAAATATTACAACATTTACGGTGTCATAACAATGCAAAGCATGTTGGGCCCCAAGTGGCCCGACTAAATTTTTTTCATTTTGAAACAAGTTTTATCCTCAAATGGTCTGATACTGTGTTTTGAATACATGTGAAGTTGAAAAACGATATGGGTCCGCCTCAGAAACTGTTTTCTGAGACATTTGGAAAATGGGCAAAACTGGCCCAGCTGGCTCAGGAATCGATCTTGAAAATTGGGCAAACGACTTTGTGAGACCATAAAAACTTGCAAGAACATAGTCATTTGACCCAAAAGTACAGTGCAAAAGATAGCTTGGAGAAATAAATCACGAGGAACCGAATATTAATCGGCAAAGTTTCCCGATTAAACTTTTCTGAAACAACAAGAGTTCAGAACCAATTAGAACACACCCAACTGCTAATTTGTAAATATAGCAAATTAACCCCTGACGAGCTGCCATCAAACACGGTGGAACATTTAGATACCCTGAGCACGTGTTTAAAAGGTATTTCTTTGAATCATCATCAATTAAAAGATATTGATGGTCAAAGTTGGCCTCTCTGAAAGGTTGTTAGGGATACAGCTGCAAAACAGAACAATTTGCATTTGGTTTTAATCTGCTAAAAATAGAAAATCAGATCGTGAGGCTCTGAAACTTGAAATCCGAGATCATTTAGGCATGGGGAATATGGAACAGCATTCATTCTGACATGATAGTGAAATGGTTGTGAAAACCAAGCTCAAACAGGAAGCAACTTTGCAGAACTGAACATCTGCAAATAGAAGAACAATGCAAAAACCTTCGAGCTCCACTTTTTGAAACACTGACAGAACTAATTGTGGGAAGTTAAAATTTGACATGCCTACTCACATATGTCAACTGAGTGTGTCTACAAATGGGTTTTGCATGACAATCAATAGGCTTCAAATTATAAGCCTCCAAAGTGGGTCAGTTGGGATTGATTGTCAAGTGCACCTATGAAAGTGCAGAAGCAAAATTTTGAAATAGGCATCTCAAATTTGCAAAATTTGAGAGTGCCATCAGTGGCTCCGACTGCGGATGTATGCCCCCTGGGGGCATAGCAAGATCCTAGATCTCTGGGGGGTAGACCAAAAGTTGAGTTTAACAGGTACATTCAAACTGCTCCCGATGCAACTTTGTTTGTTCAATTTCATCTGATGACCCTAGGCCACCAAATGAAAAAATGGGGATCAACATTTACCTCTATCAAATATAATTTTGTAGAAAGAGCTGACCCTCCTCAATCTATGGTTGCCTTTGTCAAACCAAAACAATACTGGTGACTGCATCATTGCAAACAGCAATACCAAACTGTCCTTATGCAAGTGAGAACTTGTTCCTTGTTCAACTCTGTTATCACATGGCAACCAAATCTGATAAGCCATATCATTGTTCATCATTTCATTTTCTGATGTCATATCAAGCAGCAACACTTGAAACTAATGATCAAGTTCACATGAAAATATGGTTTTGTCACACTCACTAGTCCCTTCATCATGATCAAGTTCGGAGGACACATCATCATTGAAAAACAACATGCAATCATTTTTTGTGTTGAGAAAAAATTGCTCATACATTTGTATCTCCTCCAATTGGAATACATCATAGGTTGGCTTGTCCTCATCCAAACACCACAGCCCAAACACGTTATCATGTGTTTCATGATTATGAAAATCAGATTTGTCAATACTGAAAGTACTTTTAACTTCATTCAACTCATGACATTCATCAAAAACATCAACCCTGAATGCATGAGCACTATTCGCTATCTCAGGTTTGCACATGATATCAGATTCACTCTTTAAACAATCATGCAATTCCAGATAGGATGCTTCAGACACAGATTCAGACCATTAAAAATTTAACTCTAAATCAAGGTCTTCACATTGATTCTTCACAACATGTTCAATGCTATCATTTTCAAGAGTAATAGGGTCGGCAAAGAAACATTTATGTGCAATTTCATCTAATAGGCATACTGACCAATTACTATCTACATCATATGGCTTCTCTACACATTGATCAACAGGCATTGCAGTTTCAACACAATCCAATAGTCCACCAAATTGTTTCACATTATCTATGGATGATAATGCTGATTCTAGGTCCATGTGATTATCACTATACACAACTTCATTATTCAAAAATGAATTCCTTCCACAATAACTGTGCACATTATCGTCATTCTTATGTACCACTGACATTTCCATCTTTGTTTCATACAAAAGGTCATGAACATCAAAGATATAAACAGGTTCATCAACATCTTCATCACTTTCAGTAGTACTATGCTTGTGATCAGAAAATTGAACACATATATGTTCATCCTCAAATTCTTTATCATTGACAGAATCAACAAGATCCATTGATGTCAAACTTGAACTACATTCCAACTGTGTCTCAAGTGTAATTTGATCATTCACTGGTGAATACATGACTTCATCAGTGTCCATATCAGTATATCCATTATATGAAGAACAAACCTCCAAGTCATTCTCATAAGAGCTTTCACAATCATCAGAAGAAAAATAAGTTTGGCCTTCATCAACATCCTCATCACAAGATGACCTATCACTGCATAAACCATGCTCAGATCCTTTAGATTGAGTGCTTGTACTTTCATCTTCAATGTCTTGGTCACCAACTTGGGAAGAAATTTCATCAGCAATTATATCATTTTCACTGACCAAAACATGGCATTGCATGATGTCTTTCATCTCTTCTATTCCTTCATCATTCAAGGTATTAGAAGAAAAAATTTCATACGTATTTATTTTCTCATCAAACCATGCATCTTCCTTCTCATTGCTGCAATGATCTGCATATGTGCTGATTGTAAACTGATTGTAGTTAGTGTCCTCATTCATACAACATATATCTACATTTTCTGATACACTCTTTTCATCTTTGTGTATCATGTTCTGACATTCTTGAAAGAAACAACTACTACCTTCATTTTGAGACACTACATTTTGATAATGTTTAACATGAAGCTCATCAGGATCTGCAGATTGTGATGATGGAGAAATTGAAACAACAACATCATTACCATCTTGACAAGCACTTTTATTACCTGACCCATGAGTTATATTTTTCTAAGGTGTTTTGGAATGATTAACATTTGCAACCCTATGTCCTTTCATCATTGAGTACCTCAAATTGTTCTCAATGTCCATAGCCATCTGATACGCTTGGAGCAGGGTTGTAGGCTCTTTGTCCCTCAATAAATAACTCATTTTTTTGTCAAATTCTCCCAGGTATACAACCAAACATTCAGCATCATTTGGCCTTATTTTCTTCGAGATCTCTCTTATGATCATTGAAAATTTGATATTAAAAGATGGGACTAACTCATCTTTCTCTTTCTCCATGTTCATGAATTTTTTCCTTATCAGAACAGGGTTAATCCTTTCTCCAAACTGTTCCATGAACACTACCTTGAGCTCTTCCCATGAATGAACGGAATAGCCTGGTAAATAAGAGAACCACTCTCTTGCATCTCCTCTCAAGGACTGAACAAATAATCTCATGATCAATCTCATAATCATCCATCACATTGTTGAACTCTTGGAGATGTCTGTTTGCTGATTCTGACTTATCACCAATGAACCTTGGTAACCTATTTCTGATTTTAGCTAGAATGTCATTTGGATAACCACTAAGGTTACTGAAATTGATAGCTTTGTACCTTCTAGTGCTAAAACCTCTTTGACAATCTGGCTGGGACTAATCACAAACCATAGTTCCATCTAGACCCATGCCAGGATGCATGTATTGAGGCATCTTGATATGCCTTTTCAGATTTTACATATCAACTCTATAGTTGATCATTCATTGCCCTATTTCTACTTTTCACAACAATCTTAGAATGCCATAATGCATGATTCAAATGCATTTACATATGATATCTATTTAGTGGGCAAATTTCAAGAATAAAAATACTCCAAACAAATATATAGGCTGCAAATTACAACTCAGAAGTATGCAAATTAAAAATTACTGTTCTTTCCTTGTTTTAGTGCTAAACACTCAATAGGGAACCAATGTTTTTTCTAAGATGTACAAGTATGGTTTTCATATACAATTTCTTGAAAACTAAAAGTGAGGAATACCTAGGAATTTTGCAGTTGCTTCAAATTGTCTTCTTGATTGGTAAGATTTGTAGATCTGGAACTTTCTTCAAATCTTCAACAGGTTCTATCAAGCAGAGTCACCACCTCTTTTCACAGAGGACTGATCTTCAAGCAGTATGAAGTTCTTTTATAGTTAAACTTCTTTTTGAGTTCCTTTCCACCAGCAGAGCACCACAGATTACAAAACTGTTCAGGTTCACTGCAACACTTTCTTCTCCAGGGTTGTAATCCTCCAAACTTTGAACAAATTCAGAATGACAAATAATTTGACTTTATGCACTGACTCTTAAGGCTAGATTCTACAATTAAACTTTTCTCCAATCATCCCCAATAGATTTTCCATCTCTGTTGGTGTTTAAAATCCACATAGAGATTGTAGATCTCTAAAAGGTAGCCAGCCCCTATCAATGATAACTACAACCACTAATGGCCAACTGACAGGTAATGGAATGGATACACATTTCCCCTGCACTTCAGGCTTTGTAAAACCTAGGGGGGTAACCCTTTAGCAAAATCTAAAAATCAGAACACACAAGTAACATGATACTGCCTAACAGATGATGCTCTAACATAAATATGCTGAGAAACCTAAAATATCATTTAACATTGGCAAGATATTTAATGAATTTCATCAATCAGCAAAGAGAACATGAAAAACACAACTTAGAAAAATAGATTTTAAATGGTTTTTTGATTTAGAGAGTTGGGACCAAACTAAAAACAACAGAAACAAGATAATGGACTAGTGCCATAAAGATGGGCTATGGAGTCAAATAACTAGCATTCCTCTTCCAATGTTGTCACATTATGACAACCAAACCACTGCAGGTTTCTCTGATAATCCTTCTTATGAATCCACTTGAAGCATAACACTCCTATCACATTTATCAAAGAAATTACTCTATCCTTGAACAATAGGCAGTAATACAAGCACCTTGTGCTTTATTAAAGCAATTACACCATTCAGAGAACATAAGGCAACAACAAATGTAACTCAAATGCAACAAATGTGAATGAACAGATTCAAATAATCTTATTATTGAATCCAAAACAGTATTACAATTCAGCCATGGAGAGAATTAGCAACTAAAATAGCATAATAGAACAATCCAGAACATACACCTTCAAATTAAAAATGACTGATAGTCATATTTCCCCTAGCTTTACAATTTACCCATAGCTTTTGCCTGCCTTGCAGAGCTCTCAGAAATTGGAACCCTGTACAATGAGAAGAGAAGAGAAGATATAGAAAATAGAAGAATGAAGAAGCCCTAAATTTGAATCTATTGTAGACACATGGCAACTTCATTCCCATTGATCAAACTATAAATAATATCTTGTCTCCTTCCTTCCAACAACAAACATTCTCTCAAAACAACATCTGCTCATGATTGCTCAGCAATAGAAAATATTCCCATGTGTAGATTCTCCAAATTTCATCCAGCTGCTCAAAATATCTCCCGTGCATAAATTGCTTCTATTTTCTCTTCATTTGCTGCAACAATACTTTGAAAAAATTTCCCCTCTTTATAGTGTTGTACCTTTATATTTTGCTTCCTAGCAAACATACTTGATTATAAAGTGAATCAAATTCACTTTATAAAATACCCATATTCAATTCAAATATAAAATGAATAAACATCTTACATAATAAAAGAATTTAAATATTTCACATTTTGAAATATTTTATACTTTTAATTTTAACAGCATTCCATTTTTTACTCTCGGGCATCATTTTAACTTTACATGCTTGGCCATTTAAAATTTTATATGGGCCCTCCCCCCTTTCATTTAAATATCAGGGCACACTAAAAACCCATTAGCATTTAAAATATAATGGCCCCTTAATATTTTATTTAACAAACTATTCATTTAAAATGCCTTTGCATTTGTTAAATAACTTGAAAAATTAAAATATCCCTCCACCCGAGAGTTCTCGCATAGCTCGACGAAGGCTTTTCTCGAACCCATATGCCACATAGCAAAATCTCGCCCACCTCGCAACATGTTTCATGACATCACTTTATTCTTGCGAGGCTGGCGATCAAAGAACAGGATTCGACTGCACTCTCAACTCCCTTAGTAGCCGCCGATCCCCTTTCAAACCCTAATTTATTTATGCTATGTCACTCATTCTTGTATGCATTTCTTACTGCATTCTCTTCCCATGGCGGCCACCCCTCCTGATGGTCCTTATTTACAATAGCATCCCTTTGAATCTTTGAAAGACTCTCATTTTCTAGCTGCGAGCTCTCCTACCATCTCACGTGTTGCATGCCCTTTACCTGTTCTTCCCCAATGCATGGGCCCATGAAGTTGTAGGTCTCTCTACCATGGCAGGGTTGACTCTCCCCACATAATTTCCTCCTCACAATGCTGGCACAGGCAACTTGTTGGAAGCTGGGTGCGTGCCTTTCACTGGCCTTCCCCTATTTGGCAAGGGCTCATTCCTACTATGTTACGTGGGCTCTGCTTGCTCATGGGCCTCCTTCTATGCTGGCCGCGTACCATCCATTTGCCTAGTTGCTGGTTCTCCAGACATGGCACCTTCATTCACTTCACACACTTGCTCCTTATTGGCACCTCTGAATGTTGGCCTTCTCCTCCACATTGCTGGCATGCCCTCAACTCCTACACCCGCCTACCCAACACACCGACCTCCCTTCCTTTGGCTGGCGTGGGCCATCTTCCTATCTCTACAGGTGCCTGCTTAAATGGCCGCACCCTTCACTTGCCGGTTGCATGATCCATTAAACAAGATGTCTTGTTTGGTGCGTAGGCATCCTCCTTTTCCTTTACACTTTGGGTCGAGCCTTCCCCTTCTACACTGGCCGCAAGCATCTTTCTCTTGGCGGGTCTTCATCCACTTCCTGCCCATGGTCTCCTCTTGCCAAGTCTTCCAAGTCTTCCCTGCTCTGGCCGCATGCTATGTGTGAGCTCCTCTCACATGTTGGCTGCTCCTCCGGACTGGTGTGCATAGCCCCTTGGTTTGATCTCCTTGTTTTGGGTGGCACGAGCCAGTCTTCACTAACTGGTATGCCTCGCTGGCCTCTAGTTTCGCCCTGCACTGTAATGGGGTACCCCACCATTTGTTCTCCTTTACACTGTGTTTGAGTCTCTCCCTACGAGCCTTCTCCTTTATAGGTTATGCCTTCTACCAGTGGCATTCACATTAGCTGGTTGCCCTCCACTCTAGTCTTCCCTATTTTGGATTCCTGCAATGCTTTGATGGATGCAATTAACCCTACTCCCGATTGCTCTTGATCCCCTTGAAATGTTGCTTCGTAGATTTAATTTTCATCTCATTATTTGTTGAATGCAACCCATTCAAGTGTAGAATCAATTGGATCCTTGTAACTGAAAGTAAGGCATCATCCCTTTCATTAATTTCTGCTTCATAGCTTGAATACCCTCTGGGTCACTCAACCAATTTTTCATAATTTCCATGTGGAAGAATATGACTTCTCAAATCAATACCAATAGATTTCTATCCACATTTTAAAATATTGCAACATTTACGGTATCATAACAATGCAAAGCATGTCGGGCCCCAAGTGGCCTGACTAAATTTTTTTTCGTTTTGAAACAATTTTTATCCTCAAACAGTCTGATATTGTGTTTTGAATACTTGTGAAGTTGAAAACGATTTGGGTCTGCCTCAGAAACTGTTTTCTGACACATTTGGAAAATGGGCAAAACTGGCCCAGTTTGCTTAGGAATCGATCTTGAAAATTGGGCAAACGACCTCATGAGACCTTAAAAGAACATAGTCATTTGACCCAAAAGTACATTGCAAAAGATGGCTCAAATAAATCAATCACGAGGAACCAAATATTAATAGGCAAAGTTGCTCGATTAAACTTTTCTGAAACAACAACAGTTCAAAACCAATTAGAAGACACCCGACTGCTAATTTGTAAACATAGCAAATTAACCCCTGACGAGCTGGCATCAAACACGGTAGAACATTTAGATACCCTGAGCATGTGTACAAAAGGTACTTCTTTGAATCATCATCAATTAAAAGATACTGATGGTCGAAGTTGGCCTCTTAGAAAGGTTGTCAAGGGTACAACTGCAAAACAAAACAATCTGCATTTGGTTTCGATCTGCTAAAAATAGCAAATCAGATTGTGAGGCTCTGAAACTTGACATCCAAGATCATTTAGGCATGGGGAATATAGAACAACATTCATTCTGACATGACAGTGAAATGGTTGTGAAAACCAAGGTCAAACAAGAAGCAACTTTGCAGAACTAAACATCTGCAAATACAAGAACAATGAAAAAACCTTCCAACTCCACTTTTCGAAACACTATCAGAACTCATCATGGGAAGTTAAAATTTGAAATGCCTACTCACATATGTCAACTGAGTGTGTCTGCAAATGGGTTTTGCACGACAATCAATATGCTCCATTTTATAAGCCTCCAAAGTGGGTCAGTTGGGATTGATTGTCAGGTGCACCTCTGAAAGTGCATAAGCAAAATTTTGAAATAGGCATCTCAAATTTGCAAAATTTGAGAGTGCCATCATATTCCATGATTATTGTAGGCATGCAAAATTTACATCACCCATTCCTCATATTTAATTAAATCATATTCACCCATCAATTAAATAAATCAAGTTTATTTGATTAATCTACTAAAGTTATCTCTTTAATTAAATAAATCATTTTTATTTAATTATCTTCTAAAGTTTCTTCATTTAATTAAATCAAATATATTTAATTAAATGGCTAAATGTCCATTATTTCCTCCCATTTGATTTAAAATCTAAATCAAATGTCATGTCAACTAATCTCTATATAGAATTAATCAAATCATGATTATAACTAAGTCTAATCCATGTCACATCCTCTAGATAATCCCACTTTCACACTAAATCATTTATTTTTCTTTATTAAATCTCTATTTTTCTCACAAAGCATATTCCAAAGGAATATTCCCTCATTAACTCCATTTTGTCCAAACAAATTTTCCCCCAAATCTCTCAACAATATGTATTTAATCCTATTTTTCAAATTTCAAACTCACCTAATAAGAATTTACTTGCACAAAGACCAAAATGTGCTTAACCTTCATCCTCTCACATCTTGACAAGTGGCATGAATCTATTGGTTGAAGATTAGTCCCACATTCTTCCACTTTGCTTGTTCTTTTCTCAATCCCATCTATAAATTCAAGGCCTTTCTTCTCATTTTTCATCCATCATTTGAGCACTTTTACTATAGACATTTGAGTTCATCTTGCATCTTTTCAGCTATCATCATCTTAATGCTTAGAAGGGATTGGGAAAGGGCTCCTTTACATATCAAGGGTGCACCAATTTAATCCGGAATAGGTATCCACTATGCCTTTTATGCTTTCAATTAGTTTAGTTTGTTATTTTTTTTATCAAGAATGTTGGAGTATTTCATAGAGATCTTGATTATTTGCTTTGTTTTAAATCACTAACCATGATAAGATTGTGTGTTGAAGGTTTTTAGCAATTCATCGATTTTGACATCTACATATTGGCACTAGATGGAGTGAAAATCTCAAGTTCTAATCACATTTTTCTAGAATTTTTTGTGCGCTTTTGTGTTTTTTTGCAAGTTCTTGGAAACTTAGCCACTGACTATCAAGTGACACCATATTACACCACTTAAAATTCAAAACTCCAATGCTACGCTTCTTCCCACCTAAATATTCAAATTTCAAACTCAACCATCAACTTTCCAAACTCTAAAGAGTATCGTTGGTAAAATAAAACCACAATCATGGACACTATTTCATTGCAGAGCGTCGCTATCAAAAATTAGCAGCTCTATATTATGCTGCTGGAGTTTCTAAACTCCACCGCACCCACGAACTAAGTCACTGGGTTGGAGTAAAAAGTGCAAATTAGGTTTATTTTGACATGTGCCTTTTTGTCCTTTGAATTTTTGGAGCTCTTAACCTATTTGTTGTCTCTATATCTCCTGGTTTTAATTAGTTTGCAGGTTAGGTTATGGAGGAAATCGAAGTTGAAGATTGTATTATGGCATCATTCTCACATTATACCAAGTGTATTTGAACACTTTAGTGTGTGTTCAACACTCTTAGAGAATTCACAATCTCTCTTAAAAAGAAAATGTTACCTTCATGTTGTTAGGATCACTAAAGTTTCTTTTAGGCTCTAAAAAGAACATTACAAAAGCTATCAATTTTTGGCAATAAAGGGTTAAAATGAAATTTAGAAATAACTCACTAGATTTGGTTTGAGGATTAACAATTGAACAAGGAAAATTCCATATTTCATTTTGGTGCACTAAAAAGAATCAAATCATTCCTTTGTGAACTTAAAATGAATAAGTTCTTCTTTGTTCTGTAATTACTTACCCAAAGGAATATCATGAAAATGACATATGCACTTCTCTCGTGCTTTATAATGATCTTGAGAATCAAATGTCCTTTTGGTGATCTTATGTTGTGTAAGTGATTACCTTCATAGTTTATTTGGGATTAATAAAATTGGACCAATCTTGAAAGTGCGAGTGTGGCATATTACGAGTTTTCTCCCTTTGTTTTTCAATGAAGGTTGATTGAACTATGAGATATTCTTTCTTTCTTTTGTTTATCTTAGAGGGCCTACCTAGTGGGAGAAATTAATCACCCTAGGGAACGACCCAACTAGGAACACACTAAAGCGAAGAGACTTCCAATCGGTATATAAGTCTGGATTCTTCTGGAAATTTCGAGAATCACAAGGATTATTTCGATGAGAAGGGTAGAAATGCTCTCTCACCACATGAATAGTCCCCCATTAATGGAATGCTTGCATTAAAACCCCTTTCTTAGAAAAGGAAAAAATCCTTAACTATTTGTTGGTGCAAAAGGTCATGTCCTTTGAATCTACCCCACGTAACATGTGGTTCTATTGTAGAGATGAAAATTATGCCATGGGAGTTTCCTGGGTACTAATGCTTGGCTAACTCGAGAAGTGTGTGTCATAAAGGGGAGCTTGTGTGTTCAATCATCTAATCATCCACGCTGAATATGCGTAGCTAGATTTATCCAAGTGGGAACCCAACAAACACTGTCTCTCCATCCTAGGGTTGTGCATGTTCTTGGAATCAAAACACCTTGCTTGGGTTGTAAAATATTTGAAAAATAAATATTCACAAAGTTCTTCAAAATTTCAAGCTCTTTAGATGAAGAAAATACCTTTGACGAATTCAAGTGCTCTTGGTTTCCCTAGGGATTTCATCCTTAGAGGCTTCTAATTATTTGAAATTAATCACAATTTGCTTTCCCTAAAGTCAACCTAGGAAAGTATGCTCTTGAAACCTTGATTTTCACATAATGGACCTTGTGGAATGAGGAGGAATTGAGACATAAATATTGAGTTTAAAATTTTAATCAAGAAATTGTTTGTTGTAAAAGGAACTCATTAAGAAAATATAAGGACAATTGAACCCCACACATGTGTTCTTTCAAATTATTTCTCACAAAATCAAAAATATTAGTCTATAAGAAAGCTTCAAGAAATAATTCTAACTAGTATGCATTTTATTATTAGAAAAATCCTAATCTCTTTCAAAGGTTTGCTTTTCTCACATACGAAGTATGAAATGTTCTTCAAAACCGAGGTCTTGTAAGAAGGATTTTTACCTAGGTCAAGTCTAGGATAAAAATCATCACTCTCATCCATCTTTCAGCCATCAAAAATCAAAATCATATCACCAACAAACTCTTGGAAACTTTGAAAACATCATTTATGCTAAACTTCTAGGAAAAATAAAAATCATCTTGTTTGACTTAAAGACACTTAGTCAAATTATCAATCATTGTGAATGAATTTACCTCTTGATAAAATCCAACATCTTGGGGTCTAGGAGTTCGTTATCCAAAATAACTTTTTTTGACTTAACACACTTAGTCAAAGTATCCTCTTGTCTACGAATTATCTCTAGGACAACACACCCTCCTAGAGTTTACAAGTTCATTATCCAAATAAATAAAAATACCAATCAAATCAAGTCCTAAAGTTTAGCATCTCCCTCAAGGTTCCTCAAGAGTTTCATCATCTGTATCATCCATATTTCGTTTATCTCATCCTCATCATCACTTTGATCCTTAAATTATCCTATTTTTTCTCTTTTTGTACCTGAAGTTAGATCAATTGATTTTTATTTTATGGTAAAAACAACATCTCAACAAAAGAAGAATATGGAAATCACCAAGGAAACATCAACTTCAAGTGATCTAAGTCAAACTACTCCTGAAATAAATCTCGTTGGATCAACCTTTCCTCCAAGCAATTTCCCTCTATCATCACAAAATCCTCACGAGGATGGTCATGTAGAGGACATCACCGACAATGAGATAACATGAGATGAAAACCTAGAGATGGTGCGAAATCCCAAAAATCATTGAATTGTTAATTCTATGATAAGATTATATCCCACCCAATACATGGTTGAGTTAGCAAAAGAAGGAGCTAAAATCCCTTTCGACTTTGACATAAGCACTATTATGGAAAGACCTCTCAGGATCATGTCCTCAAATGCATCCACACTTCTGCTTCAAAGCATCACTCAAGACATCTCGCAAATCATATCATTTATCGCTTCAACCCCACCACTTGTTAACAAGGGAAGGACCATGCTTCACAAACTCCAAAAACATCGCCTTGTAAACAATAAATTTGAATGCAAGCACCACACTGGATTAATCTGTTCCACTAAATCCATTACACCATTATGTCCCTCTCACATTCCAAGATTCTGTCGATCCAAACTCTTACCATGAAACACCAATTTATCCTCTAGATACACAAACCTCTCTTCCTACCTCACAAGGAGAAGGTGAATTTTTTGGAGCAGGGGAATCTTTGATCCCTCATCATCACTTCAAGGGATTGCACTGTCCATATTTCCACCATTTTCACCCCTACCACTTACATCCACATAACCCCTTGGGTTGGGTCTTCCTCCTCTACCTTCCGTCAATCAATCAAATCAGATCACCCTATCAAATCCTCCTATCTTTCCATCGATATTGCAACAACAGATGGAGACCATCCATGTAATCCCAATGGTCAACACATCCACCATTCCTCAAGTGTCTCAAGGACCAAGCATATTGATCACACCATCCACAACTCAAACCCTAATTATCAACACGAGTGTTCTGCTCATCACAATGGTCCACACCCTTCCCAATACACTACCACCACCATGAAAAAACAACACGAAAAATTCATTCACCATCACATTACAAGCTACTCAACAAGCCGCTCATCAAAAGGAGCTCCAAAACCAATAGGCTGCATAACTAGCTTCTCAACAAGCACAATAGGCACAAAAAGATGCACAAGCCCAAGCCTTACTACAACAAAAACAAGCTGCCCAAGTTGTGCAAGCAGCTCAAGCAACTCAACCTGCCTAAGCTACACAAGCAACTCAAGCCTCACAAGCTACACAAGTTACTCAAATCTAACAAGCAATCCAAAAATCACATACTCAAGCCCAAGCCCAATATCAAGCCGATCAAGTGCAAGCACAAGCACAATACAAAGAAAAATTGTAAGCAGTCTAGCAAGAAGCATATCAACAAGCCTTACAATATTATCAAGTACAACAAGAAGCGACCCAACAACAAGCCCAACAACAAGCATTGTTTGCACAACACCAACAAGCCCAACAACAAGCGTTGTTGGCACAACAAAAGTACAACCAACAACCAATGTTGTTGGCTCAATAGAAAATGTAGGCATTACTCACTCAGCAAAGCTTGCAGAAAACTCCCACCAACATCTCACTCATCAACCCAACACCTCAAAATATGTTCACCCCATCTCCCGATCCACAAGATGATATGACAATAAAAATTAGACTGCTCTCACAACAAGAGCTTAATATTCAATCAGGGAAAAAAACAAGGACACCTAGCAATTTGTGTCCCTATCCATTCCACATAAGCTTGGCAATGGTACCATTCTCGAAGGGATTCAAAATCCCCAAATTTGACAAATATTGTAGGTCAGGAAACCTTGAAGATCACATCAGGGAGTTTCAGGTACATTGTATGGAAGTCACATACAATGACACTTATCTAATGTGGTTTTTTCCTTGAATCTTGGCTGGTGTCACCATGGAGTGGTTCTCTCATCTGCCTACTAGAATTATAACATTAAAAGAAATCAAAGATTCCTCTAGAATTACACATTCAACATTTGTGCAATTGTTAGTTTAGAGGAATTATCAAAATCAAACAAGGAAAGGGGGAATAATTCATCTCCTTCTTACAATGATGGTGATCCAAGGCCAATTAAACCAAATGGGCCATGCCAGAGGAACAATAGGTTTGCACCATCATTGCTAATTTGGACAAGACCTTGGAATCTTATCGAAAGATGCAATGCATCACCACATATGACTGATTGATCCCCAAGGCAGTCAAAATCAAAAGGGCCCTTATAACACAAGGGGGCACACCTACCTATCCTAAACATCAAGACACTCACCCATCTACCAATTACAATGATAAACCTCACACGTGGGAAAATAAGAGGAATGCCACGGGTATGTGCAAGATCATGATGGGCTAAAATGTGGCGATATGTAAGCCATATGATGGTCCACGTGGCTGACGACTTTTTTTTACCCAAAATTAATGAAACGAAAAGGGTTTTGAGAGGATATTCTCAGCTTTCCACCAATATAAATTATGCTTTACTTTGAATTTAATAAATAATTTATTCATTTTCTATTTGAATTACAAATAAAGTCCTGATTGATAGGTTGATTGAAAAACATCTATAAATTTCAAATGGTATCACATTTTTTGAATCTAAAACATGTGTCACATTCTATGATTCGCATAATATAGGATTAAAAAATAAAAAAATGAATTTCATGAATGTTTGACCAAGTTAAGGTGGTTAGACAGACGAGCTTTTATAGTTTTTAAAAGTTTTAATAAAAAAATCATAATTAATTATTTACTTGGAGAACAATTATTAAAAATTATGCATCACATCAGGACATGAGTCCTTTACTTATATCTAAAATCTTATAAAAAAATATTATCATTTTGTTGTGATTAGGGTGGTCAAACAGACACCTACTTCTTATTTTTACCCTGAAATTTAAATACTATTGCATTGAAATTTCAAATTTTCACAAAATAGATTTTTTATTTTTAAATAAAGTTCTAGTGTTTTAGAAACTACATTCAATTTGCTACTGATTCTATTTTTACATTTTTTTGAAATAATATAAATAACTTATTAAAAATTTTACGTCAAGTTGTCTAACTCTGATTTTTTATCTTTTTATTGCCACTTAAGGGCCTTTTTTTTCCATGATGGTCCTGCACATACCCCCACCAATGATGGAGTGGTCAATGCTAAGGTCATCATCAGTGCTCCAAAGAAAAATAGTCAAACACATCATCATCAACCGCATACCAATAATCACAATAACATGCAAGAAAATGTGGTAAACTAGCAACCACCCCATTATCAAATCAATAATCTCAATAATCAAGGAGGACCACCTCCACGAAACAAGTATCCCCCCAAGTAGATATTCATAGCCCTTGGGGAGTTAGTTGAATCAATCATAAAAATGTTGGTTACTGAGAGCCTCATCAAGGTCCCCACTCATGATAATTACCAAGAACCTCAAGTGAAGCCACCCTAGTACAAAAAAAATATCCTTTGCAATTATCATAAGGGTATGTGCAGGATCATCACGGAAAATACAAGCCCTTAAGTGGCAATGAAAATTCCGAAAAATTAGAGTTAGACAACTTGACATAAAAATTTGAATAAGTTATCTATATTATTTCAAAAATATGTAAGAATAGAATTTGTAGTAAATTGAATGTAGTTTCTAAACTACTAGATATATTTGAAAAAAAAAATCTATTTGGTGAAAATTTGAAATTTCAATGCAGTAGTACTTAAATTTTAGGGAAAAAATAAGAAGTAGGTGTCTGTCTGACCACCCTAACCACAATAAAATGATAATATTTTTTAATAATATTTTATATGTATTTAGAGGACTCATGTCCTGATATGATACATATTTTTTTGTATTTTTTCCAAGTAAATAATTAATTATGAATTTTTTATTACAAGTTTTAGAAAATATAAAAACTCGTATGTCTGACCGCCTTAACTTGGTCAAAACTTCATGAAATTAAATTTAATTTTTTTAATCCTATAGTATGTGAAGCATAGAATGTGAAACATGTTTTGGATTCAAAAAATGTGATATACTTTGAAAGATATAGATGTTTTTCAATCAGACTATCAATCAGGACTTTAGTCGTAATTCAAATAGAAAATGAATAATAATTATTTATTAAATTCAAAGTAAAGCATAATTTATATTTGTAGAAAGCTAAGAATCTCCTTTAAAAACCCTTATCATTTCATCAATTTAAGGTAAAAAAAAAGTCGTCAGCCACATGGACGAAGTCTAGAAAAGCAAGGTAAGCTATTAAACACGGTTTTTGTGTTGACTTCTTAGGATTGGCATGTCCTAGCCAAATTCTAAAGCAAACTCGAGGCTAATCCCTAGTTAGTAGGTTTTTTTTCAGACATATCGGATATTCATTTTTTTTAATATATAATTTTAAAAAATCTAATATAGTTTTTAATATATGATTTAAAAAATTGAAATTTTCAAATCAGATATCTGATTTGAATAAGATATCTGATTTATTTTATATATAATTTAAAAAAATCTAATATTGTTTTTAATATATGATTTAAAAAATTGCAATAAATAATTTATAGTTTATTGTAATATATCTAGTTGAGAATATACAATATAGGTTATAATTCAATTAATTTATAATAATCTCTTAGGGAATTATGTATAATATAAAATATATTATACTATAATGTATAATATTTAAATATTTTTTATATATTCTAGACAATTTATAAATATTTATGTATATATATATTAAGTTAATAAAAAAAATATTATATAACTAATTAATATTACTAATATATTAAATATTTAAATATTCTCTCTTTCCCCCCCTCTCTCTCTCTCTCTCTCTCTCTCTCTCTCCCCTCCTCCCCTCCCCCTCCTCATTCTCTCTCCCCTCCTTCCCCTCTCATGCCTCTAAATTCTCTCTCTCTCTCTCTCTCTCTCTCTCCTCTTCTCCCCTCTTCCCTCTCTCCTTCCCCCTCCTAATTCTCTCTCCCTCTCTCCCCTTCTTCCCCTCTCCCCCCCTTCTCTCTCTATCTCACTCTGTCTCCCCTTCTTCCCCCCTACCCCTCACCCTTCCCCTTACTAATTCTCTCTATGTTCTCTCTCTCTCTCTCTCTCTCTCTCTCTCTCTCTCTCTCTTCCCCTCTTCTCTCTCCCTTGCCCCCCTAATTCTTCCTCCCTCTCTCAGACCCTTCTTACCCTATTCCCCTCTCTCTCCCCCTCTCTCTCCCTCTCTCCCTCCACTCTCCCTCCTTCCTTCCCTCTCTCTCTCTCTCTCCTCTCTCTCTCTCTCTCTCTCCCCTCTCTCTCTCTCTCTCTCTCCCTCTCTCTCCTCTCTCTCTCTCCCTCCTCTCTCCCTCCCTCTCTCCCCTCTCTCTCTCCTCACTCTCCCTCCTTCTCTCTCCCTCCCTCTCCCTCCTAATTCTCTCTCTCCCTCCTTCCCTCTCCCCTCTCTCTCTCTCTCTCTCTCTCCCCTCCTCCCCTCTCCCTTCCCCCTCCTAATTCTCTCTCCCTCCTTCCCCTATCCCTTCTGCCTCAAATTCTCTCTCTCTCTATCTCTCTCTCTCCCCTTCTCCCCCTCTCCCTTCCCTCTCCTAATTATCTCCCCCTCTCTCTCTTCTTCCCTCTTCCACTTTCCCTTCCTTCCTAGTGTCTCTCCCTCTCTCTCCCTTATTACCTTCTTACCTCTCCCTTCCCTCTAATTCTCTCTCTCTCTCTCTCTCTCTCTCTCTATATATATATATATATATATATATATATATATCTTGTCCACCCTACACCTCCTAAATAATCTTGGGTCTATGTGTGCCATAAATCGGATATCCATTTCGAATTGGATATATGATTTATGACACCAAAATTTTACCACCACAATACATTTTAAAATGTTTTTAGATATTGCCCAACCCTGATTTTTTATACTTTTAAAAATCGGATATCCGATTTGTAAAAATTAGGCTTTCGAATTGCTATAGAGCAATGTACTGACACCCAACCCAAAAGAAAGTCAACTTGAGATTTCCGCATTTTTTGGCGAGTGAAAAAAGCTACTTTTTCCTATTGCCACTTCTTGGCCCCTTATGATCATGCACATGCCCATAAACTCAAGGGGCATATAATCGCTAACTACATGAAACTAAAAACTATCATCCAAGATCTCATTGATGATAAAATCATAAATTTCGAGCAACTAGTTGGCAATCAAGATCTAAAAATATACATGAATCTGATGCCCACCCATAATCAAAAAAATGATAAGGGTAAGCAAAATTTTGGAAAAGTGAACCATGTATAAAAAGGACTTGCCATAGGCCTTGAAAAATTGGTCACTATTGTTAGCATTAAGGGATCCAACACTGATTGGGGAGTCACCAAATGCAGCGGAAAATTCACTATTGCAAGGGCATCATAGCCGGCTAAGACAATCTCAAAATCCATCCCTAATGGTTACAACGTCCTTGATCAGTTAAAAAGAACCCTTGATGAGATCTCCATCATGGAGTTACTAAAGATTTCAGCTACCCAAAGGGAAATATTTGAGGAAACATTGGCCTCATCCATTGTCTTTGCCAGTCTTGATACTGAGCAATTCCAAGCTATGGTCGGTAACATTACCATTCTAAATCTTGTCACTTTTTCCAATCAGGACTTCCCCGCCTAGTCATCTCAGAACCATGCATTACACCTTGAAGTCTTGGTTCACAAAAGTAAGGTCAAAAGGGTCTTGGTGGATGGAGGTGTGGGCCTCAAAATTTGTTCACTAAAGCTCATAAATAATCTATGAATCTCTAAATATTTCATTGAGAAAGAAAAAGGCATTACAATCAAAGCATATGATGACCAGGAAAGAGTGTCTCAAGGCACTATCAAACTCCCAATCTAAGTAGGGCCAAATACTATGGAAACCACATGTTAGGTCCTCGACCTTGATTTTCCCTATAATATCATCCTAGGATGCCCATGGATGCATGGAATGAAGGCGGTTGCCTCAACATTACACCAATGCATCAAATATTCATACCAAAATGAAGAGGTCACAATTCATGGTGATCCTAAACCCTTCACCTATTGCAAGAATCTGGAAGCCAATATCTCTAAAGTTTCCCAAGTCCTGAAGAATGATCAGGGTCCCTCAACTTCATCTATTGACCCATCCAACATTTCCACCACTTCTTGGACAAAGACACCTTCCATCCCCGACATACCTGACATCAAGCTCATGATCCAATACAATGGGTGTGGGGAATACAAAATGAAGAAGAATTATTTTGTCGTAGGAAAGTTACCTCAATCTCCTAGGTCACATGGGCAACCCCAACCAGATGAAACACCACCTCACACTTTCAAGGTGGATCCTTCTAGATTTTGATGTTGGGGGGATCTAAGTCAGGATTCTGTGGATGAAAGAGACATTTCAAGCTCACTATACCGAGATGAAAGTCCCACACCTAATCTTCCCATGGACGAGAGAAGCAAGGGCTATAAATGATGCTTGGAATGGGCTACAATAGAAATGAAAGCCTTGAAAGGAACAACAATGGATGACTCGAGCCCATCATTGTTGAGAAACAAATGAAAAACCTTGGTCTCAGTTGTACCCCTCCAAGTATAACCATACATGGCGATAGTCCCCCAGTTACCCATGTCCACAGGTTAAGTCATAGATAACTTTACCTTTGACATAATAGATGTGTGTAATAGTAGTGATGATGAGGATATCATAACTGGCCTACGCATGCTTTTCAAAGACTCCTCCCTACTCATGATCAATACCTTATCCTTAGAGTTAGACCACCAAACCCACAAAATAAACTTGGTCTACCCCCAGCTCATCGACTACGACCAACGAGGACCGCCAATTTTGGACACATTCGAAAATGATGACGCGCTCTCGAAATTCATGGGACTAAGGGATACTGTACCATATGGATATCATAAGGTTGGATTTGACATTACAATGGACACTCATGGTTATTATAGGTAGGTGATTGAATCCTTCAGTCAAAAAAGTGAGAAATTGAGAATAATCTCAAGGTCATTGAGTGAAAACCACACTGTGGCACTCAGCATAAAATAGTAAAAATAAAGGATGCATCCAATGGTGAAAACCTCTCTGAGGCACCAAAGGATGAAGGATTCAATCTTCCCCTCACTGCACTTCATCAAGAAAAATCAGCAATCTTGGTAGAATAGTGTAACCCCATCAATCTAGGAACAAAAGCAATACCGCACATAACCTTTTATGTTGAATAACTTCTCACGAAAGAACAAGAACTATTAGCTATGTTCTTCAAAGAAAGAAAGGTAAATTTTGCATGGAATTATGCTGAAATTCCTGAGCTTGATCCAAAGGTCATAGTTCATCACTTGGTTGTATATCCTAAAGAAAAACCTATGAGAAAAAAGTTGAGAAAGATGCATCCCCAAATAGACTTGCTAGTCAAAATGGAATTGCAAAAACTCTTGGATGAAGGGTTCATATGCCTGATCGACTATCTAGAGTGGGTGTCCAACCTAGTAACTGTTTCAAAACCCACTAGGGGCATTCTCACCGATTTCAGAGACTTAAAGAAATCGTGTCCTAAGGATGACTTTCCACTACCCAACATCGACATGATAAGGGATATGATGGCTGAACACAAGATGCTATCACTAATGGACATGTTTTCTAGATATAATTAGATAATTATAGAAAAGGAGGATCGACAGAAGATAACATTCACATGTCCATGGGGGACCTACTACTGGAACATGATGCCATTTGGGATAAAGAATGCATGGGAAAATTATCAAAGAGCCATGACACTAATATTTCATGATATGATTCATAAAATGGTGGAATATTATGTGGATAAAATATTGGCTAAATCAAGAAAAATATAGGACCACATATCAGCCTTGAGCTCCATTTTGGATAGGTTGAAAAAGTATAAGGTTCGTCTCAACCCAAAGAAATGCATCTTTGGGGTGAAATCAGAAAAGCTCCTAGGATGTATTGTGTCAATGAAAGGAATTGAGGTTGGTCCAACCAAATTCAAGGAAATCCTCGAAATGGAAGCACCCAAGGCACTAAAGCAATTGAGAGGTCTACATGGAAAGCTCCAATCCATTTGCACATTCATGGCATAGTTGGCGGACAAATAGATCCCATATTCTCATCTACTCCACAAGGGGGTAGCATACAAATGGGATGAAAAATGGGACCAGGCATTTAAAAAAATAAAAGAATACTTACTCACGCCACCATTCCTGATGCTACCAATCCCAGGAAAACCAATGATCTTATATATTTCAGAAACAACAACAATTCTTGGTGCTCTCTTAGCCCAACATGATGAAAATGGAAGGGAAAGAGAAATATACTATATCAGAAGGATGATGGTGGGACACAAGCTAAAACATACTCCTATTGAAAAATCTTGTCTGCCAGTTGTATTTGCAGCTCAAAAATTTAGACACTACATGTTGGCTAATCAGATCAAGCTAATCGCAAAGATAGATCCTCTCAATTACTTACTTTCTAAAGCGACTCTCATACGATGAATAACCAATTGGGTCATGATATTGGAATTATACAACATTGAATATGTGGAGCACAAGGCCATCAAGGGACAAGTAATTGAAAATCAACTAGTAGAGGCACCTATATACATAAAAAATCCACTTATCTCAGAGTTCCTAGATGAATTAATTTTAAGCCTAAGTGTAGTAGACTATTGGAAGATGTGTTTTGATGGATCTTACATGCAACACAAATCCGGAGGAGGAAATTTCTTCATAACTCCACAAGGAGATTGCATACCCAAATCTTACAAGTTTTCGTTCCCATGCACGAATAACATAACAAAGTATGAGGCTCTTTTCATAGGCTTAAGGATTGCAATACAATGGCATATTATGGCTCTAAAGGTATATGGGGACTCTCAACTCATAATCAATCAAGTAAATAATGAATATCAGACAAAGGATGATAAACTAACTCCATACAAGAAGTTGGTTGAGAACCTCAAAGAGTCATTAATTCATATCACATATGAATAACTACCTAGAGCAAACAATAGAGCAACAAACATAATGGCTACAATTGGATCATTCTTGGAAATCCCGCACAATGTCCCAAAGCAAGAATTCCTTGTAGAGTAGCTTCTCATATGAGCATTCGAGGTAATAGAGTTTGAATTTGTGTGTGAACTCATTGGTCCCAACAATCCTTGGTATCATGAATACCTACTTAAGAGTAGGAGTCTTTCCTACCAACTTAACCCCGAATTTTAAATGAGCCTTCATCAAGAATTCAATCCACTTTTTCATCCTAGGAGAAACCCTCTATTGTAGGAGCATCAAAGGAACCCTGTTGTGTTGCCTAAATACCAAGGAAGCCCTAACTGCTTTAACTGGTGTACACAATGACATTTGTGGATCACACTCAAGTGGTATGACTTTGGCTAAGAAGTTGCTAAGGACCAAATACTATTGGCCAACAATGGAGAGAGATGCACATGAATTTGTCAGAAGATTTTTGCAGTGTTAGTAGCATGGGGACCTCATCCATGCACCAACTTGGGAGCTTCATCCCATTGTTACACTTGGCCCTTTTCATAGTGGGGGCTCAATCTCATTGGAAAAATCACCCCCACCCCATCCAATGGCCATAAATTCATCATCACTTCCACATAGTAATTTATAAAGTGGGTCGAAGCCATTCCCATGACCTACATAACTGGAAATAAGATATCTAAGTTCATCTTGAAATACCTCATTTTACGATACAGTGTCCCTCAAGCCATTATCTCAGATAATGGGACACCTTTCAAGAATCAAGATTTTTTCGTGACTTATGTGAAAAATTCAAAATCCAACAGCACTTTTCCACTCCATACTATCCCCAAGGCAATGGCTAAGAAAAATCCACTAATAAAACCATCTTGAAAATCCTTAAGAAAAAATTCAATGACGCTGGTCGTGACTGGCATCTACAGTTAAACCCTACCTTATGGGCCTACCGTACCAGCATCCGCACACCCATAGGCTCTGCCCCATTCTCCCTAGCCTATGGATCAAAATCCATCCTCCCCATTGAGATCGAGCTCCCGTCCTTAAGGATATCACTACAAAATCTCATCACAGATGAGGAATATTGGGTATCAGGGCTAAATGAGATAGAAATTCTAGACGAATGGTGAATGGATTCCCTAAACCACATATAGGCGTATCATAATCGAATCAAGTAGAGTTATAACAAGAAGATCAGGAGGTGGACCTTCTAGGTCGATGAGCTTGTACTAAAGGAGAACTAAAAGTACGTACCAAATCTGAATAAGAAGGGAAAATTTAAATCCAACTCATTGGGACCTTTCATTGTCACAATGAGCTACAAATCAGGGGCATATCAGTTATCAACACCGAAAGGCAAGCCTCTCGAGGATCCCATGAACAACTCCCATCGAAAAAAAATTTATGCTAAAAATATTTCAAGGTATAGAGCCAAAAAATATTAAAAACTAAAAGAAAATCCTAAAAAAATGGTCACCCTAATGAAAACCTAGCAAACAAGCATCTTGGTGAAAAAAATAAAATACAAAAATCCAAAAACAAATAAAAAAAAAATTGAAAACAGTAAAGAAAAAAATCACCATCTAGCAAAAACCAGTTCGGTGGCGCTTTAGACAAGTACCTTCATGAAAACCTAGCAAATAGGTGCCAAGCATAAATAAAGCAATCTCCATCCACCAGGATCTTCATGAATTATTCTACAAAATCACTTATCCATTACATTTCATTTATCCTTTCATCATTTGTATTTGTATCATAGCTTGATGTTATGTTCATATCAGGATCCACCCTAGTACTACTTGGCACATTCCTAAGGTCAGTTTGTCTCACCTTTATCGAAGTAGTCTATCACATTACATTGGGGAATGTTCCTATACCTGCATCAGATCGGATTCATATATATTCTTGTGATCTTCCTAAACATCAAAAATCCCAAAAAAAATTGAAAATCAATCAAAAATCCAAAAACATCAGAAAATAAAATAAATCCAAAAACATCCAAATGATTCAAAATCCAAAAACATGTCAAAAGTCTAAAAAATAAAAAATAGAGTCATCCAACTGAACTACATCATCTCTGAGCTTGAACGTAAGAAAGGTTGATCTTTGATCATCCCCTGATAAATTTTAGGTAAGTCCTTTAGGCATCTGTCGTAATAAAATGGAAATCCATTTGCCCATCCACCTCATCAGTAATCGAGTCTATGTCAATCAAACTACATGGTCTCTACATGTATAACATAGGAAAGGATAATCTATTGGTCAACTTCTGAGACCCCTAGGATAGGTCTTTAATTTAGTCTCTTGGTCAAATCTCGAAAATACCAAAAAACATTGAAAAAAATCTCAAATGCAAAAGATAGCCTCAAAACATTTCAAAAATTCCAAAAACATCCAAATATTTGAAAAACCCCAAAATAGTGCATTTATCTCATCTCACTCTCACCCACAATAGTCATCATTCCTAATAAATTATCATTGCTTTCATCCTTTGGTAAGTTAGTCAAAAGCAAGTCTAGCAGGTTTGAAAGTAAAAGCTCAATCGTCAAAGTCTCAAGTCTAGGTCAGTAAGTTAGCAAGTTGATCAACTCTTGGTATCAATAGCTTATCATCCATTCAAATCTCAACATCACCTTATCGTAACATGTCCTAGGATGCACCCTTCCTACAATGGACATCAACATCAAGCATCACCGTAGTTTAGTCTTGGCTAGTGGTACGAAGAACATTAGCTTGTTTGTTTAATTTATCTTGGTCTTTTTGACTTGTATTATTTTTCACTCATTCTAAGGACCTCTCAATGATGTCTAATCAAAATATTTAGAGAGAAAGGAATGGGGCAACAATCATTATCTTCTTTTTTGCTATGCTTGTTGGATGTTCTTGTAATATAAATTGCTCATGTGTTCTGTGTATGCTTTTTAGGGAAGATGTTTTAGGTGTCTTGTTGACCACATAGGAAAGCTTTATTTTCTATGTTTTGGTCTCATATGTTTAGAATATCTTAACTACACTTTTAATAAGGTTTCATATGTCAGGTGTGAACAAAAGTATCTAATTGTCGTTTCAACATCCATCACACTAGGTACAATGCCATCTTGGTTCTTTATACCTTGATGCATCATACCTATGTGTGTTATCAAAAGTAAGGAGAGTTATTCTCTTTATCTCTCCCATCCTTGGATAAGCAATACATCATCATCATTCAATCATAATATCTAATAAATTCTCGACGACTAATGGACTTGTTGGACTTCTGCATCTTCTTGGATTTAAGGGTTGATCCCTCTCATTCTTCTATCCTCTTTCATGCTAACATTGTATCATTTCATCAATGGATCCATCCTGCATCCACACTCCCATCCTGCATAATCATGGCATATCATCATAAGACAACATCATCCATCTCATCCATCTCACATACATTACATAATCATTTAAGTTGTTTAGGATAATACAGATTTGTTATTCTAAGCATCTTAAACACATCTCATTTGCATCATCATTATGATATAGATTTTTTAGTCTAACCATCCATACATCCATTTTGAACTTCTTTGCCATTATATTAACCCTCAAATTGAACTTCTCGCTTGATCTCTCGAGGGGGCAATGTACCAATGTATTTATTTCTATTGGGGCATCTAAAAAATCAGATTTTTTTTTTAATTTTGATGTCAGCGGCATCAGTCTTTGAACCAATGTAACAAGTACATTGCTTCAAACATGGGCAAAATATAGACATGCAAAATTTAAATAATTCATTCCTCATATTTAATTAAATTATATTTGCCCATCAATTAAATAAATCAAGTTTATTTGATTAATCTCCTAGGGTAATCTTTTTAAATAAATAAATCATTTTTATTTAATTATCTTCTAAAGTTTCTTCATTTAATTAAATCAAATGTATTTAATTAAATGGATAAATTTCCATTATTTCCTCCCATTTTATTTAAAATCTAAATCAAATATCATGTCAACTAATATCTATCTAGAATTAATCAAATCATGATTAAAAATAAGTCTAATCCATGTCAAATCCTCTAGATAATCCCACTTGCACAATAAATTATTTATTTTGATTTATTAAATCTCTATTTTCCTCACAAAGAATATTCCCTCATTAACTCCATTTGTTTGATTTTTTTGTCCAAACAAATTTTCCCCCAAATCTCTCAACTATATGCATTTAATGCTATTTTTCAAATCTCAAACTCACCTAATAAGAATTTACTTAAACAAAGACCAAAATGTGCTCACCCTTCATCCTCTCACATCTTGACAAGTGGCATGAATCTATTGGTTGAAGATTAGTCCCACATTCTTCCACTTTACTTCTTCGTTTCTCAATCCCATCTATAAATTCAAGGCCTTTCTTCTCATTTTTCATCCACAATTTGAGCACTTTTACTAGAGGCATTTGAGTTCATCTTGCATCTCTTTGGATATCATCATCTTAAGGCTTAGAAAGGATTGGGAAAGGTCTCCTTTACATATCAAGGGTGCACCAATACAATATGGAATAGGTATCCACTATGCTTTTTATGCTTTCAATTAGTTTAGTTTGTTATTTTTTTTATCAAGCATGTTGGAGTATTTCATAGATATATTGATTATTTTTTTTTTTTTTAAATATTGACCATGCTAAGAGTGTGTGTGTTGAAGGTTTTTAGCAATTCGCAGATTTTTACATCTACAATTATATTCACAAAATCTTAGAAGACTATGTTGACGAAATTTTTGCCAAATCCTTAACCTGCCAAGATAATGTGCATATCCTCCATCGAATCTTTTCTCATATGTGCAAATACGATATGTGCCTAAATCCTAAACAGTGTGTCTTTGGAGTAGATAGTGGTAAAATTTTAGGGTTTATCATATCTCATAGAGGCATTGAGGTGGATACAAATAAAATTGATGCTATCATCAATATGCCACCTCCTCGTAATATTTCCCAATTATGTACATTACAAGGACAAATACAATCCATTTGTCGTTTCTTCGCTTGCTTAGTCGATCATATGTTACCCTTTACTCATCTTCTTAAAAAGGATGTTACCTTCTATTAGAATGAGGACTGTAAACAAGCCTTTGAAATTTTGAAAGAGTACCTCATAACTCCCCCTGTTTTACAACCTACTATAGCCAATCAACGTTTCATCCTCTATATCACAACTTCTACTCATGTTCTTGCGACATTGTTGGCTCAAAAGGATTCCAATAGTAAAGAGCATCCTGTCTATTACATTAGTCGCATGCTCCTTGATTACGAGACTTGTTACTCTACCATTGAAAAAAAATGTATCACTTTTGTATTCACTACTAGTAAGTTGTGAAATTACTTACTCAATCCTAAAGTACATGTGATGATAAGGTTTGACCCTTTAAGCTATCTTCTTACTAAAACAGATTTATCAGGAAGTCTTGCTAAATGGGTTATGTTGTTAATTGAGTTTGACCTTAAGTTTATTTCTCAAAAAGAAATCAAGGGTCAAGCCTCAACTGACCATTTAGCTGATGGTCCTTCCCCATTAGTGTTACCCACCAATGATTCTTTCCTTGATGATAGTGTGTTTACCATAGACATTCCTACATGGGAGTTGTATTTTGATGGACCCAAGTGTCAAATAGGATCTGGTGTTGGAGTTATTTTAATTCCACCTGTTGGTAAGCCTATTCCATTATCCTATCATCTCAATTTACTATGTACGAATAATACAACTGATTACGAAGCTCTACTCACTAGGTTATGCGTTGCTCTTGTCTTAAGGGTTAAACATATTATGATCTATGGTGACTCGTAATTAATGGTCTCTATCAAAATAAACATGATAAACTCTCACAATATTAGGAGCTTGTTCTTAATCTACTAGACCAGTTTGACTCCTTTACCATTGATAGCATCCCTTGAAAATATAATCGCCAAGCAGATGCAATGGTGATTGTAGCCTCTCTTGTTTCTCCTATTGACCCTTCTGAGCAGATATTCTTCACCATCAATGATCAACCTCCTGATATCTGTCCCACTTTTTTTGATAATCCATGTGAATGGTACAGTTCCATCTACAATTATTTAAAAGATGCCACCATTCCCAAACCCACCACTAAAAATACCTATGAATGATTAAAAAAGTTAGCCACTAGGTATATCATTCTTGCAGACACATTGTACCAAAGATCCTTCAATGGAATCCTTCTACGATGTCTCAAGGATGCTGAAACCCATCACTCTCAAACAAGCCCATTTTGGTACTTGTGGAGGACATTTCAGAAAAAATACCTTGGTGCAAAAACTCCTGTGTATGGGATATTATTGGAAAAACATGGTAAAATATTGTTTTGCATATGTTACTTGTGATGTCATCAATGTTAGGAACATAGTCATTTGATTGACGCCCCTGCTTCAGAACTTCATTTCCAAATACCTATCTGGCCATTCTCTGTGTGGGGTTTGGACCTAATTCGAAAAATCTACCCGCCCTCTTCTGCTTGACATAAGTTCATTATCACCGCTACTGATTATTTCACCAAATGGGATGAAGCTATCACCCTTTTCTCCACAACTACTAAAGTGATATTTCATTTCCTATTGGAACACATCATCGCTTGCTTTGGTTTCCCTTCCACATTAGTCTCAGATAATGGTACTCCCTTTAAGAACAATGAGGTAAAGAAGTTCCTTCAGACCTTCCATATCCAACATCGCTTCTCCACACCTTACTATCCTCATTCTAATGGTCAAGTCGAATGTACTAATAAGATCTTGGATAAGATCCTTAGGAAGACTGTCATTCAAAACCAAAAAGATTGGCATACACAATTGCAATATGCATTATGGGCGTATTGAACAAGCATTCATTCCTCTCTAGGAAATACTCCTTTTAACCTTCTTTACGGTACTAAAGCTATTCTCCCTTTGGATTAGAAATCCCCACATTGCGAATTTTTTTCCAATGTCTCCTCGATAATGACACTTATGTGGAACAACATCCACACCAACTTGAAATGCTTGATGAGAAATGCATCAATGCTCTTGAGCACCGTCAATTTTACACTAAATAGTTGCAACGCAAACATGATGTAAGTGTCATCTGTCAAACCTTTAATAAGGGTGATTTGGTTTTACATGAAAACCAACATAATACCACCGGTGATTATGTTGACAAAGCTAAATTCAGTCCTAATTGGTTTGGTCCCTACATGATCGACTCCAATTATTGATCTAGTGCCTATACCTTAAGTGAGAGCCGACGGTACTCCCCTTTGTGATCCCATTAATGCTACACATTTGCGTCGGTATTATTTCTAATCCTCTCTAGAATGGTATGATGTATAAAGCAGTGTTGATGGTGGCTATTGGATTTTATCCTATGGGTTGTCTCATTTCTTCGTTCTCGACACATCATCATGTTTGTGTCCTGAACACTAAAGTGATTGTTTAATTAATTTTTTTAATTACTTTAGATTTCATACTATTAAACCTATTTCCTCTTTTGTGTGTTATGTTATTTATAATCATAAGTGCATAACATATTAATCTTAAATTTTTTAATCTAAGGGTATCTGCAGGATCATGATGGGCCAAAAAGTGGCGATATGTAAGCCATATGATGGTCCATGTGGCTGACGACATTCTTTTTACCCAAAATTGATGAAATGAAAAGGGTTCTTAGAGGAGATTCTCAGCTTTCCACCAATATAAATTATGCTTTACTTTGAATTTAATAAACAATTATTATTTATTTTTTATTAGAATTACGAATAAATTCCTGATTGATAGGGTGATTGAAAAACATCTATAACTTTCAAATGGTATCACATTTTTTGAATCCGAAACATGCATCACATTCTATGCTTTGCATACTATAGGATTAAAAAATAAAAAAATGAATTTCATGAATTTTTGACCAAGTTAAGGTGGTTAGACAGACGAGCTTTTATATTTTTTAAAATTTGTAATAAAAAAATCATAATTAATTATTTACTTGGAAAAAATTATAAAAAAATATGCATCACATCGGGACATGAGTCCTCTACTTATATAAAAAATATTATAATAAAATATTATCATTTTATTGTGGTTAGGGTGGTCAGACAAACACCTACTTCTTATTTTTACCCTAAAATTTAAATACTACTGCATTGAAATTTCAAATTTCCACCAAATAGAGTTTTAAAAAAAATAAAGGTCTAGTAGTTTAGAAACTAAATTCAATTTTCTACATATTCTATTTCTACATTTTTTTGAAAATATATAGATAACTTATTCAAATTTTGATGTCAAGTTGTATAACTCTGATTTTTTGTCTTTTTATTGCCACTTAAGGGTCTGTTTTTTCCATGATGATCCTGCACATACCCCTAGCCATAAATTATAAATATATTGTAATTGCATCACATACATTTTGTTAAATCATGTTTCTATTAATTAAATACTAAACTATTTAATTAATCACATTGTCATTTAACATCCACACAATTAAATTACATCATCGAAACTACAAATTCATATATATATATATCAATTTTTTTTATACATATCATCATAATACACACTATCACCACTGACTATGATTACCAAATCCCTCAGGATCTGCTACTCATGTTGTATCAGTAGTAGGGTGTTGGGAGACGATCGTGCATGATCATGACCGAGATCCACTAACTCTAAGTGCATACTCTAATCCTCCCATCCATGTGAGTGCCAATCAGTGCTCACCTACTATCTGGTCTCTCTCTGCTTGCACCTATGACAACTTTCTCTCTAATCTCTCAAATTTTGTTGGAGGCCATGATGGTTGTGCCTATGGTGTAGCTCTCACTCAATGAACTTGCCTCCTTAGGTCCTTATAGGCTGCTCCCAACCTCGTGAAGGGTCTCAAATTATCTGGCTCACACTCCATGATAGGTGGGGGCATGTAGTTAGTATCCATGTCCTCTTTGTTGAAGGTCATTAGCACTATCTTTGTGGCTGCCTGCTATAGGGACTCTCTCCAACCCTCCGTAGACCCCAAAAAATCAAATAACAATCTCATTAGTAACATGTCATCATATACATATATATGCATTAAATCATAAAATAACAGGTTCCAGAATCAACCAACTTCATACTAGTAGTTCCCGCTAACCACTTGGTCGCGTAAAACATCCAATCTCGTAGAAGTAGAACCACGTGTGCTAGGGATGTTGTCACTCTCCAACACTGCAAAAGGTAAATGAGAAAATTAACTAAATGTTACTCTTTTTTCATTTTCTTTTTAATTAACTCACTTTTACCCACATATGCACATTTGTACCTTTTCACTTTGTTTATCTTTTAGTGTGCTTTTTCATTAAAATCAACATGTTGGGTGCTAGTGAACTCCATTTTTGATGTCATTTGTTATATCAAAATCTTGTTTCCACACCCTACATCATCACTCACCTATCGCTACGAGGCATGGTACCTAAAAATGCCCTTTGATATGCATTCCCTTATTCGACGTGTTTAAATGGCTACCTTGATTTCACCTCCGTAAAGCAAGCGAAATCAAGGGTGAGAATACATCTACCCTTGAATTTGATCGTTAGGGATTAGATAAGTTGATTTCTAGGACTTCTAAAATATTTTTGCTACAGGATGTTGTTCCTAACATTGTGGTTTTGCAGATAACTACACTAGGGGCTTCATTCTCCCACCTTTTAAATGAGTATCCTTTTATTAAAATTAAGCTGCATTGTTTGTTCTAGAGTCCTTTACCTTACATATGCACATAGATTCATATGGAAACTAAAGTGGGGGCTAAATGTGTCACCAAAAATTATATACCTTTGAAGAAATGGACAATTTTGTAACCATTTTGGTCCCACTTTAAGTCCTATCTCACCAATATTCACCTTAAAACATTTATAGGTCCCTAAGGTTGTTAATTTTGACTTATAGTCCTGATACACCCAAGGGATCATTCAATCCCTAAAAAAAAACATCAAAACCATTTAAAAAGTAGAGTTCCCACTTAAAAATTCCTTAGTGGGACTAGGTCACCCAAGTTGGGGACCTAGTCCTTTTTGTGGATTTTTCAAGTTTTAAGAGGGAAAATGAATAATTAAGCGAAAATCCCCGATGGGTGTCGGCTTCTTAGGTCAAAATTCCTGACAATTAGGTCATGTTGCTTATATATACTTGTTTGTAGGTCATTTTGCCTCTCTCTCTTGCTCATTTTTCACAGTCAACTCCAAAATCAAGTGAAAATTTTTTTCCTGAAGAAGATTCATCTCTCACATAGCAAAAGTTGAAGCTTTTTGACAAAAAAACTAGGTCATTTTGTTGGTCTTGAAGCTCACTTCACATCCAAGATCACACATTGATAAGGTTGAAGATAGATGCCTATGGAGATTCATGGAGAAATCTAGGTTGAGGAAGTGCAACTAGCCACCAAATCATTCCTAAAGACTGATTTCAAAGTGCCTCCATCTTCTACCTTCAGCCCACTTGCAGATTTGAGGTTTACATCCCATTTGCATTCCTTCTTTTTTTCATTTGCAATGTTGTAGGATTTCTAGGGTTTAGATTCTTGCATCATTTCGAATCTATTACATACATCTTATTCTAGTACAATAGAATAGGGTTTTGATTTGTTTCAGGTTTTCCTAGTTCTAGACACACTTAGGGCTAGGGTTTATGGAGATTTTCATTTCATTTCAAGTTTCAATACCAACTAGGAGTTTGACCAAGGAAAACCCCACATTAGAAACCCAAATACATTCTATTTTGTAGGTTATTTTGTAGGTTTTGGACATGATTCCTATAAAGAATCAAAACACAGACCTAAGGCACCTAAGTCCGCTTTCAGTTTACCATAAAAGAAGAAAGAGACTAGGTCACCCATAATGGCGACCTAGTCCCATTAAGGATTTATGGCACTGAAAGTTTGAGATTCAAGGACCCTTTTGGCAGAAATGACCCCTAGAGCAGATTTCTCGAAAAGGGACTAGGTCACCCCATTGGGCATAAGTGTCTCAAATAGCTCAAAACCCTGATTTTATAGTTTTCCAGTGACTTCCACAATCTTAGTTCAAGCCCTCTTCGGTTTCCAATTGCAATTCTCTATTCTGCTAGATTAGTTTACTCTTATTGCTTGCATTTCTATACATTACATCATGTGTTTTCTGAAAGCATAATTTAGATTAGTTTAGGGTTAAGTAGTGACATTTCATAGTACATTCAACATCTTCCTCTTGACACACTTCCATTCATTAACATTGAACGAATCACAAGGTTTAATGGTGCCCATGGAGGTGAGAGAAAACCCTCTTCCTTCTAGTTGAAACCCTATAAAGTTGTAGAGGACCCTTTTCTTTACCTCCAAACAAGGAAACTACCTAAATTTTGTTTTTCAGTATGTACAAAAATTCCATGCAAGATGACACGAATAAACTATGAAGACGAAAATGATGACAATGGGAATTTTTTGAATATTTGGTTGCATAGAAACATCCCTGCACCTTTTCGTTCAAATAGGCCAATTCATGTGTTGAAATGGGCCTTCATCCAATTAATTCATCACATAGATGTGAATTAGTCAGAATCATATATGTACATGACCATGGCCATTTCTTTTATGTGGTGTTATTTACTGACACTTAACAAATGTGACTTTGTTTTCAAGTTTACCTAATTGACATGTTGTCATCTACAATTAATTATCAACTTTCTTAATAGAAGAAACTTTAACAATATTACTAACTTTATATTGTGTGGGTGTTATTAGTAGTTGTCTTTAGCAGTTTCAGGTTCCTATTATTAGAACCTTCATGAAACCTAAGATAATAAATAGTAAATTATTTGGGCTGATAAAAATTATTTAGGTGTTTATAATAATTTAATATTTCTAATAATTGATTTAAAAAGATATTTATAAGTAATGATCATCAAATAATTGAAATTTGATTATTTATTTATTTCAAAATAAGAGTGGCATTTGTGATATTAATATAAGGACTTAATTATATGATTGTTTAGTTAAATTCATTGACACATATTTCATGAGTAATGGTTTGCATGAACTCACCTCTTATAAGAACAAATGAATTTTTGAGTCAAACTTTTGAAGTTATATTTATTTTTTGTTAGTGCTCCTTCCTTGTACTTCCTAATTTTTTGGTATGTCTTGGGGACCAAACTGTAGATTGGGTTATCTCACTATCTAAGACTCCAATGCTAAAACAAGACTACAACACCTATGAAATAATTCAATACCTAGAAGGGACTCTAGTGCCAAATTAGAAATCTAGCACTAGACTAGGAATTTAGCGATACCTTAACACTTGATCACTCATGCAAGTGTTCTCATTGGGCACTAGTGTCATCAATGGGTGCTAGTTTCATCTATTTTCTTATTTTTTGTTTCTTGCTTAGTTGATTTTTTTATCTATTTCTTGGGGAACATTTGTATATGGAAGTTGTTCCCCATGGACTCAAGATTATTCTCATATCTTTGATTCATTGACAAGTTTTATACCTAAAGTTTTATGTCATCTCTTTTCTCTAGAAAATGTTTTTTTGCATGGAGGTAACATATCATGATTCTAGTTAGTGGAGGGTTTGTATCTCTTGGTTAGGAAGCCTCTTTTGTATGTTGGCCCTTGTTTTTAATTGTTACCTAAGGTTGTAGTTGAGTGGACTAGAGGTGAATTTTTAATTGTCCTTCTCCTTGTTTTAGAAATTGATGGTTGCATTGTCTAGTAGAGGGGTATTAACTCCTATTCATCCAAATATTCGTGTAGGTTTTAATGTTTTTTTTTTAATATATATATTTATTGGTGTGGATTACAATTTGATGATTCAATCAAATCCCATTATTATTCCTTTTAGGATAACATAATTATGTGTTAGTACTCTATCATCATTTATGTGTCATCTCCTCTCCAATATGTTCATAATGATGGTTGTATATAATTATTGTTCACTCTCAAAATAGGGATACATTGCTTGTGCAATGGTGAGGTTCTTATTTTCATAGTCCTTAAGGTTTTTATGTTTCACATATTACTTATGTGCATTTTATTATACAAGTGTGAGATATTATTGTTAGATCTCTTGTGTGTTTACCTTTGTTTCAAAGCAAATATTCTATCAAGTTTTATCCTAGATGTGTTGGCTTGGGGAATTACACTTTGATGAGACTTATGATATCTTTATTAGAATTACAAATGTTTATTTGGGAATTAAGTAGTTCATGACATGAATTTAGACTAATTATGTTTTTTTACCTAAATTTCTTTATCATGATCCTTGCTAGAATTCAATTTGAAAGGAAAAAATGAATCACATGCACAGACGATCTAATTCAAAAACCTAGTTGATTTTTTTTCAAATTGATACGTGATTCACGTACAACTAGTTCTGTATAGGGAATGATTTTAGTTTTTTTCTATTTTTCTCATCAAATTAGGAGCCTCTTTATCAATATGTGATTTTGGTATTATTTGTTTGTATTTTTAAAATATTTTAGTTACTCATGCATCTCCCTTCTTAAGAATAGTGTAGGAAGATCTAATTATGTTCATTTTTATTCTTCCACAATTGACACATGAAAAAAAAATTACAGATTGCAATATATATATTGTTAATGTTTATTTCCACCAAATAAAAATATTCACACTGTTTGTAAATGAAATCGATCTGATTTAAAATTTATTCATGCATCTATTTTCAAAACATTAGAGTAGGATGATGAAAATGATGTTTTTTATTCATTGAAAAAAGAAACATGATTAAAAAAATAGATTGCCAACAAAATTAGTTTTTGTTAAACTTTATGTCCACCAAATAAAATAATTCACATAACTTGTAATTGAAATTTGATCGTATAATATATATTCTAGTGTGAGGTCAAAAAAATTAATTAATAATTAGGATTTATGAGAAAACTTGGAAAAATATTTTTTGTAGTGCTAAAATTTATATATCTTATTAAAAGCCTTAGAAACACTTTTTTCAAACATATAAATACTATCAAAAATTTCAAAGTAAAAGTTACATAACTTGCTACTAAAATTAAACTAGCATACATATATTAATTAATAATATATATAAAAAATATTGAAAGTTATCATTACTTAACATTGTTCTTCTTAAATTTTAAATATAAAATATTTTTTAAAACTTTTTTGATCTTATACACTCTTTTCAAAAATATAAATTGTAATAACTCTATTTTTTTAAAGTTTTCAATGTATTATATTATTTTACTTTTACTTTATATTTAAAAATATTTTATTAAAGAGTTGGAAAAACACTTCATATTATATAATACTTTTTTAAAAAAATACTATTTTTCATTTATTTTGTTTTGTTTTTATAAAAGTATAATTGAATATTTATGTATAATTTATTATTTTATTGATGCAATAATAAAACCTACTTTTAAAAATAGTTTTTTGAGTAAACTACAAATATTAATTCTTAAATAATCTTTAAAAAAAACTCTTAAGTAAATAAAAAAAGTTATGAGGGTGAAAAAATCTTTATCTAATTCTTATTTCAATATAAAGTTAGCCTTCATGAGACGACAAATTAAATTTGTTGAGTTTTTAATGACAAAACCCTAAAGAAGCTTCTCAAAGATAAGTCAACCTTAAAAAACCCTATCAAAAGAATTTTCTAAGTAAATTGTAGTTAGAATTTTTTAGTGTTTAAAAGCAAGCTAGATACATTTAAAGACTATCAAATAAGATGCTTATTAAACTTTGAGTTCAAACCAAGGTCTGATCTACTACAAACAAAAGATATACTCGGAATCTCTTAAAAAATTTAAAATAGTGAATTTAAGGTGATAAAAAATAATAAAACATACATTTCATAACATTAATTTCTCTCTAAATATATTCAATAAACTATTATTATGCGTGAAAAAATAAATCCAAAAAAATATTTTAAAAGAGATATATAAAGAGATTTCATATATTATATATTCATTTATGATTAAAAAGTTAAAGATCCTATGCTCTTGAAAAATAATAAACTATATTATATATATATACAGAAAATTAAAAGAAAAAGAATTTAATTTTCTTATAATTATCTAAGAACATATGAAATTAACATCCCACAATTTTCTTTTAAATTACATAATATTCAACAATTTAAAAAAAATAAAATCTTCTTTTAAATAAATATATACCAAAAAATAATTATAAAACAAGTTGACTGTCATATTTGATTAATCTTTAATCTGCTCCATAATGAGTCTTTGTATTAAAGAATTCAATATTCTATTTCATAAACCCTCAATTACAAAAACATTTTATTACATACATGATTTCTTAATATTCAAAAGAGATTCCCACTTGTCTTTCTCTATATTATAAACCGTTGTTCATTACACATACCTCCTCCAGCAGAGTGTATGTGTCTTTCACCAGATCCTGAAAATGCACTTTTTCCAATACTTCCAATACCTTATCATTGCTTATAAAAACTGCATACTCACTAATGCCTTAGAGAATGAATTTATCACTACTTTACAATAGTATTAACATATAACACAACAAATTCTTCACATTTCCCTTTCTCTCACTTGCGTACTCCTGTATTTTTAGTACTACTTTAAAAAACCAGAAACGTATGCACATATCTCTTCTCCCGGTAATGGAGACAAAAGATTTTCTATGCCTGGAATGGCCATTATCTCAGCTGCGCTCCACCATCATTGGTTGTCATTGTATTTTGCAACGTCCTCACATGCCCAGTTGTCTAATGGAATCTCAGGATAAATAGTTGTTTTCAATGCACTACAAGCTCTTTGGTTTCCATTCATGAATAGTGTTAAAAGCGTGTATATGTACAAAAATTCCATGCAAGATGGCACGAATAAACCATGAAGATGGAAACGATGACAATGGCAAATTTCGAACATTTAGTTGCACAGAAACATTCCTGTACCTTTCCGCTTGCATAGAACAATTCATGTGTTGTAATAGGCCTTCATTCAAGTAATTCATCATATAAATGTGAATTAGCCAGAATCATATATGTACATAACCATAGCCATTTCTTTTCTGTGGTGTTATTTACCGTTACATAACAACTGCGACTTTGCTTTCAAGTTTCCCTGATTTACACGCTGTTATCTACAATTAACTATCACGTTCCGTAATAGAAGAGACTGGAACAATATTCCTAACCTTTATTTTGTGTGGGTGTTATTAGTAACTGTCTTTAGCAGTTTCAGGTTCCTGTTTTTAGAACCTTCATGAAACCTAAGATAATGAATAGTAAATTATTTGGGCTGATAAAAATTATTTAGGTGTTTATAATAGTTTAATATTTCTAATAATTGATTTAAAATGATATTTATAAGTAACGATTATCAAATAATTGATTGGCAGTTAAAAGGTATATGAAATTTGATTGTTTTTTATTTTAGAAATAAGAGTGACATTTGTCATATTAATATAAGAATTTAATTGTATGAATTTTTAGTCAAATTCATTAACACATATCTCATGAGTAGTGGTTTGTATGAACTCACCTCTCACAAGAACAAATGAGTTTTTGAGTCAAACTTCTTGATCCATATTTATTTTTTGTTAGGGCCCCTTCATTGTACTTCCTAATTTTTTGGTACATCTTGGGGACCAAACTGTAGATTGGGTTGTCTCACAATCTAAGAATCCAACACTAAAACAAGACTACAGCACCTAGGAAAGAATTCAATACCTAAAAGGGACTCTAGTGCCAAATTAGAAATCTAGTATTAGACTAGGAATTTAGCTATACCTGAACACCCGATCACTCATGCAAGTGTTCTTCCTAGGCATTAGTGTCATCTATGGGTGCTAGTTCCATCTAGTTTCCTTTTTTCACTCTCTCAAATGATTTATTTTTCTATTTCTTGGGGAACGATTGTATATGGAAGTTGTTCCCCATGGAGTTGAGATTATTCCCATATCTTTGATTTATTGACAAGTTTTATACCTCAAATTTTATATCATCTCTTTTTTCTACAAAATTTGTTTTTGCATGGAGGTATCTCATCATCATTCTAGTTAGTGGAGGTTTTTGTATCTCTTGGTTCATAAACCTCTTTTGTATGTTGGCTTATACTTAACTATTGCCTAAGGTTGTAGTTGAGTGGACTAGAGGTGACCTTTTAATTGTCCTTCTCCTTATTTTAGAAACTGACTAGTTGCATTGTCTAGTAGAGGGGTGTTAACTCCTAGCTATCCAACTATTTGTGTACGTTTTCATTGTTTATTAGTGTTTTTAGTATTTATTGGTGTGGATTGCAATTTGATGATTCAATCATCCTATCATTAATTTTTTTGTGGGAGAACATGATTATGGGTTAGTACTTGATTATCATTTAGGTTTCATCTTCTCTCCAATAGGTTCATAATGATGGTTGGATATAGTTATTGTTCACTCCCCTAGTAGGGATACCTTGCTTATGCAATGGTGAGGTTCTTATTTTCATTGTCCTTGTGTTTTTGTGTTTGACATAATATTTATGTGCACATTATGATGCAAGTGTGAGATATTATTGTCACATCTTTGATGTTGTTACCTTTGTTTCCAAAAAAATATTCTGTCAAGTTTTATCCTAAGTGTGTTGGCTTGGGGAATTACACTTTGATGGGAATTGTAGTATCTCTATTAGGACTATAGATTCTTATGTGGGAAATGAGTTGTTCATGGCATGAATTATGACTAATTGTTCTTGTTTACCTAAATTCCTTTATCATGGCCCTTCTCAAAATTCAATTTGAAAGGGATAAATGAATCACATGCACACATGATCTAATTCAGAAAACCTAGTTCATGTTTTTTTCTGAGTGATATGCAATTCAAATACAACTAGTTCTTCCAAGGCAATGCATTTAGTGTTTTTCTATTTTTTTCATCAAATTAGGAGACTCTTTATTGATATGTTATTTTGGTATTATTTGTTTTTATTTTTTAAAATATTTTAGTTACTCATGCATCTATTTTCTGAAGACTAGCCTAGGAAGATCTGATTATGGTGATTTTTAGTCCTCTCAAAAGAAACATGATAAAAAAAAACATAGATTGCAAAAAAGGAAAAATTTGTTAAATTTTATGTCCACAAAATAAAAACCTTCACACAATTTGTAAATGAAATTTGTTCTTATTCAAAATTTATTCATTCAACTATTTTAAAAATATTAGAGTAGGATGATGACAATGATGATTTTTATTCGTTGAAAAAAGAAACATGATGAAAAAAATAGATTGCCAACAAAATAATTTTTTGTTAAACTTTATCTCCACCAAATAAAAATATTCACATAATTTGTAATTGAAATTTGATCATATAATATATATTCTAGTGTGAAGTCAAACATGCATCAAAAAATAATGAGAACCTATTAGAAAATTTGGAAAAATATATATTTTTGTAGTGCTAACATTCATATATCTTATGAGAAGCCATAGGTTAAAAACTATTTTTTTCAAAAATATAAACGTTATGGAAATTTTCAAAATAAAAATAACATAAATTGCTAGTAAAATTAAAATATACTTTATTAATAATTTAATTAGTTAATCTTTATAAGAGAAACATATATATAACTATTATGCTTTATTCAAAACTTAAAGAAACAACAAATCTTCTAAACAAGCTTATCAGAAATAAGTCAACCTCAAAAGACCCTATCAACCCAATTAAAAAAAGCTATAGCATTTATTTATCAAAAAAATAATTGAACTATTAACCCAAAATGAGATATGTATTGTCCAAAAAAATCACCATCCATAAACATTTGATGGTCAAAAGAATTTTCTAAATAAATTATAGTTAGAATTTTCAGTGTTTAAAATCAAGCTAGATATATTTAAAGAATACCAAATAGGATGTTTATTAAACATTGAGTTCAAACCAACGGCTGATCTATTACATACACAAGGCACATTCATAATTTCTTAAAAATTTTAAAATAGTGAATTTAAGACTATAAAAAATAATAAAAGAGACATTTCATAGTATTAATTTTTTTTCAATATATTCAATAAATTATTATTATGCAGAAAAAAATTAACAATGAAAAAAGTATTTAAAAACTAATTTTAAATTAGATATTCTACAAGATTTCAGATATAATATGTTTATTTATGATTAAAAAGTTAAAGATCCATCCATACTCTTGAAAAATAAAAAATTATAATAAAATAAAAATGATTTCTTTTATTTTTTTTTATAATGAAAACTAAAAACAAGATAATTACGTTGAAAGCATTATACAGTGAAAGCAACAAAAGAATATTCGTAAACTTTTTGAAGCTTCATTGACAATGAGAGGCAAGTGGAAGTGTGTGTTGCTTAAGAATAACAAGCACATAAAATAATTTATTTTTTCTATTTTTCCAAAATGATTTAAATAAATCCTTCCCAATAAATAGTTTTTAATTTAAATACTTTTGGATTAAAATTACAAACTAAAATATGTATGCTTAAATAGTTTTTTATATATATTATTAGCTTTTAATATATTTTATTAATTAATATTATAATAAACAATGTTAAGTATTGATAACTTTCAACATTCTTTATATATATTATTAATTAATATATGTATACTAGTTTTACTTTCTTATAATGATCTAAGAACATATGAAATTGTGATCTCACAATTTTCTTTTAAATTATATGATATTCAAACATTTTTTTTTTTAATAATTTTATTTATTTAGCAATTTATATAGCACCACTGAGAAAACAAGTTGATTGCGATATTTGCTTAAGCTTTAAACTGCTCCATATTGAATCTTTGTATTAAATAATTAAATATTCTATTTAAAAAAACTTTCTATTTCAAAAACACCTTTGAAATAGTACACACATGATTTCTTCATATTCAGAGACATTCCCAGTTGTCTTTCTCTATTTATAAACAGTTGTTCCATTACACATGTATGCGTCCTTCAACAGATGCTGAAAATCCACTTTTCCCAATACTTACGATATCTTATTATTAATTCTTCTAAAAAGTGCATACTCACTAACGCCTTAGAGAATGAATTTATCATTACTTTACAATAATACCATATAACACAACAAATTCTTCACATTTCCCTTTTTCTCACTTGCGTACTCCTCTATTTTTAGCACTACTTTTAAAAACAAGCAATGTATGCACATATCTCTTCTCCCGGTAGGTATATCAAATTTGATTATTTATTATTTTTAAAAATAAGAATGATATTTGTGTTATTTATATCAGGATTTGATTGTCTGTTTTTTTAGTCAAAATTTATTGACATATATTTTATGAGTAGTAGTTTGCATGAACTCATCTTTCATGAGAATGAGGGGATTATTGTGTCAAACTTCTTGACCCATATTTCATTAATAGTAGTTTCCATGAACTCATCTCGCATGAGGATGAATGGTCCACTTGACACTCATTCCATATAGATGAAGCTCACAAGGGTGAACCATTGAGACTTCAAAAGAGGTAAAGCATGCTAGTACTACTCTAACACAAATGTTTTTAATCATGGAATTTCTCCTAAGCTCAAGCCCACTTAGTTTGCTACCTTATTTGCAAAGCTTCAACTAGTGTTATGCAAGTTATGAACCATTCATAATAGAGAACATTTAATTTATCAATTCACAAGTAGGAGGTATTTTTTTACAATCCGTCAAGTTATGATTTAATATCATGATTCAATAATGTTTTGGATTTTGATAACCCTGATTTAGAGCATATATTTTCGAGTTAGTGTATCCTACATTCCTCCTATAACCAAAAAACATATTTACTTTTGGGGGCTTTGTTTCTAATGCCAAGATTTAGTTTTTGAACAATAACTCATTTTTAGGGAAACATTTATTATGGTAGGTGAATTTGAACTGGGAAGAGATAAAAAAAAGGAAAGCTAGTGAAGTTGGTAGTAGATAAGACAAGAAGAATTTTCTAAGAAATAATACAAGGAAATGCAAAAATATAGTTTTGGTCAAAAGTGTAGCAACAACTACAAAAACAATTTACATAATAGCTCTACAAATATATCTCTAAAATAATTGTGATAGGTACATAACAATTTTATTATTGCAAAAAGTATTTTGAGATAAATAGTATATGTTTTCTCTATTTTTCTAAGTGTTATTCCTTCATTGGTCTTCATAGTTTATCTTTTATTTGGTCTTTATTTCCAATAGTTACCATGAAGCTAGTAGTCTATGTGTTTAGTTTAAGGTTTCTTTCATTGGACTGGTATTAGAGCACAAGGTGTATCCTATATGCACTATTGAATATTTGATTGATTTTCAATTATGGATGAAGGTGATAATAAGAATTTGTAGTAGCTACCATCGTTTTATAGAAAAAAACTATATTGTTTGGGAAAATTATATGAATAAAATAATTGTAGCAAATGGTTTATCAAAGCTAGTGGGAAATGGTTTCATAGATTTGATTTGCCCAATTGTATATGTAGCTCTTGTGAATTCCTAGAAGACCTAGTTAAAGGAGACTAGAAGGAAGCATTAAATGATTTTTTTTTTAGAGGGGTAGCTTTAACAAAACCAATAGTCTCCTGAATAGAGGTAGTTAATTATACAAAGGAGGCTTGGGAAATCCTCCAAATTAGTTACAAGGGGACCAATTTAACATGATATTAGTTATACTCCAACTTCTTCATAGAGATGCTCAATCTCTCCAAATGAAAGATGGTGAGTCTATTTTATACTTTTACACAAGATTTTCCACCTTGAGAGATAAAATCTAGATGAAAGGTGAAATGATGGAATATTAGAGTATTATACCAAAATCCTTAATATTTTTCCCTCAAAATGACCCATTTATTATTACATAAAAAAGAATAAAGAATTCTCAAAGCTGACAATGGATGAGCTGATGGGTTCTTTGCAACCCATGAAAAATTCCTAAATAGGTCTACATATTCTTCCTAAGTAAAATACTTTAAGGCTCAAGCCTAGGAATCCTAGAAGTAGAGAAGTTGTATCATAATAAATTAATAAAATAAAATATCTTCAATCAAAAATTAATATGTTGAAATGCACATGACAACTGAGAGGGGGGGTGAATCAATTGTACCAAAGTACTTTTAATTTTTACCTTAATCAATTCCACTTTAGATTTAATTTTTTATTAAGTATAAATATGAAATACAGATAATAGAAAGAAAATACCAAAGACACCAAATTTACGTGGAGACCATAGTGAGGATTAACTCACAATATAATAGTAATGTAATATTGGATACACATATTCACTGGTAGAGAGCTCACTGCCTAGAAAGGACTCACTGTCCAGATACAAAGGTTCACTACCTATAGATAGGAATCACTATCCAAAAGGAGGCTCACTACCTACAAAAGAATAAATACAATAGAAGATCCACCACAATAGGTTCCACACATTTGCATCTTGATCAAGGGATTGCAGACACCATCAACTCACTACTTTCAAGAATCTAACATATCAAAATACTGTTGTCTTAATTCAATTTCAAACAATTTTATTTTCACACTTATTTCACACACTTCACTTCATCTCATCTCATTCACATAATTCACAACATATTGACTTTCCTTTATACCAACTTCAATCTTAAAAACAATCTCCAAGGTTGGCTACACAATCTTATTTTTACAAATTCAAATTAGGTCAGTGACTCAACAATATCATGTTGGATAAGAATGAGAGAATACCAGATACAAACTTAACTAGGACTCAAACAACATCTCGGATCAATCGTGTGCTTCCTTAATTGATGCTTAATCTTCATGTAACATGTAGACACCAGGTCGACCAAACCTAATGAAAACACTAATGAAATTTTAGGTACACTCATCCACAACAATATGATCACACGTGGATCACATAACATAGTTCACTAGACATTGGAACACCTCCTAGAAACCTTTAGATACATCCGCAACAATTGTAATAACTTCCATATACCAATATTTTTCCAATATTCCAAACAAATCGTGCAAACACACATAGTAGCTCTAGAGAGAGCCTTCTGGAGCACCAAACCACAAGCACATTTTCCAAAACACAAAGAACATCAATATTAACCTTCTTTCGGATCCACAAGATCTAAGAGAAACCACTAGAACAACATGGAGCAAAGCCATCTCCCCCATTCCACAAACAAACAGTTCTTCCCAACCCTTTCACACACCGACAAACACATCTTTCACTCTCCACCAACCTTGAAGCTAAAACCCAGGATATATTATCCATTAAAGCCCATAAAAAATACTACAGATCTGCATAGGCATAGGATCAATATAGAAGAAATGTAGAGCATATTACTGGAGCACAGTCAGAACACACACATAATACTATCTTCATTGTTTATTAATTTTCACAAAAGAACTTGGCATTAGCTCATTTGAAACACCATAGATATAGCTCCATGTACTCTCAACACTTCCATAGTATCTCAAATATACCTGTACCACCTACAATCACTTTGAACTTCATTGACATCAATGAAAACTAATGACAACACCACCAAACACATTCATACTTGCAAAAATCTCCCCCTTTGTTATTGATGAAAACACATGATGTGAAAAACAATCAAAGATAGCGTACACACTCTCCTGCTTCTTCTTTCCTTTCTTTTTCTGATTAGACAACATGCACAACATTTTGGAACTCTCTTCTCCTTTTCAAATTCTCACATGAATCTCTCTTCTCGAATATAAATAGGCTTTTTCACATGACTTTCTTTACCCCTTTGACATTAATGAAAAATAAAAGTTTTACATGAAACTTCTACCATATAAATCTCTGATTACTCCCCCTTAGGAGTGCACCCACATCTCATACTATAACAATGATACTCCCTACTCCCCTTGAGGAGTAGACCTCAATCATCAGTCTAGACAAATGAAGAATCTATAGATTCACTAGACTTATGCACATTCATGCACACCTATTTCAAGGAAGGACAGGTAGTGACCCCTAACTTCTCCTGGAGATACTCAAAATTATCCTTCTGAAGATTCTTAGTAAATATATCTTCAATTTGATCCTTAGTAGATACATATTCAAGATCAAATTCATTCTCCAACACCTTCTCCCTCAAGAAGTGATATTTGATAGATATGTACTTTATCTTGGAGTGCATCACTAGATTATTTTGAAATTTTTTTTACACTTTTATCACAGAAGATAGGGATAGGCTCATCAAATATCACACCTATATCCTTCAATGTTTGCTTCATCCAAAGTACCCATGTAGAATAGGATGCTAGTTCAATATATTCAGCCTCTACAATGGACAAAGAAACTTAGTTATGTTTCTTGCTCAACCCTGAAATCAATCTTCCTCCAGGAAAGAATGCACCACCACTAGTACTCTCTTGGTCATCTACACAGCTAACCCAATTAGCATCAGTGTGGGTATTCAAGGTGAAATAAATATCCTTAGGATACCACAAGCCATAATCTAAAGTCCCATCTAGATATTTGAATATCCTCTTCATAGTTGTAACATGTGTTTCCTTAGGTTCTACTTGAAATCTGGCAACTAAGCATATTGCATGCATGATATTCGGTCTAGTGGCAGTAAGATATAGCAATGCACCAATCATAGATCTATACATGCTACGGTCAACTTTAGAAGATTCATCATCCTTAATCATTTTGCATTCGGTCACCGTAGGGGTACAGACTGGTATGGAGTCATCCATTTCAAACTTCTTCAACAATTCTTTCACATACTTAGATTGTGAAATGAATATGCCCTTATTAGTTTGATTCACTTGAAGCCCAAGGAATAAATTCAACTCACAAATCATAGAAATTTCAAAATATTTTTGCATATCATCTACAAATTTCTTGCACATACCTTCATTTCCTCCAAAGATGATGTCATCAACATACACAACCATTATCAACATTATTTTACCTTCAACTCTAAAATAGATATTGTTGTCTGGAGAGGCTTTGTTGAATCTTTGGTGTGTCAAATATTTATCCAACCTTACATACCAAGCTTTGGGAGTATGTTTTAGTCCATGTAATTCATTTTTCAACTTGCACACCATGTTTGATTTGTCTAATAACTAAAATCCTTCTAGTTGTTCCATTTACACCTCTTCTTCCAATTCTGCATTCAAGAATGTAAAATTAACATCCATCTAATATATTTGAAATATTTATGTGAAAAAAATGCCAAAAACATCTGAATGGCCTTCATTCTTGAGACCAGAGAAAATGTCTTCTCAAAGTCTATTCCTTCAACCTGTGAATACCCTTTTCATACAAGTCTTGCTTTATTTCCTACTACTTCACCATCTTCATTTAGATTATTCCTAAACATCGATTTTGAATCGATTACATGAAATTATTTACGAGTTTGGGAACCAATTCACATGTCTGATTCTTCTCTATCTACTACAATTCCTCTTTCATTTCTCTAACCCAACTCTCATCTTTGAATGCCTCACTCACAGTCTTAGGTTCTATCTTAGAAAGTAAACACAAATTTACCTCAACAACTTTACTTATTTTCTTTACACATTCACTTATATCTCCAATTATCTATTCCTCCAGATGATTGTTCTTAACATGCTCAGGAGTCTTAGTAGGTTCCGAAATTTCCTCTTCTTCACTTCGTTCTTCCTCTTATTTTTCCTCTTCTTGTACTTGTCCGTAGATAGGATCATCTACTTCAACTTTAGTTATTTCAATTGGTCTATGAATAGCTTCACCAACCTTTACATTTTCACTTTTAACTATTTTCCTCAGTATTTTATTGAAGCATCTATATGTTTTCCTATTAGTTTAATATATCCTAGAAAAATACCTACATCACATATTTCATCAAACTTTCAAAGATTCTCATCATCTCTTTTATTGTAATACAAGCTTTCAAACACATTAGAGTACTTAACTATAGGGATCTTACTAGTCCATATTTCATACGGAGTCTTTGTGTTGTTACATCTGATTTGAGCTCTATTAAGAATGTAAATAGTAGTGTGGATTGCTTCTCTACAATATACATTAGGAACATTTTCCTCTTTCATCATTATCCTCACAGCCTTTTGAATAGTTTGGTTCTTCCTTTCCAAAACTCCATTTTGCTAAGGGGTTCAAGGGAAAAATAATGTCTCTTTATACCATGTTCTTCATAAAATCAATTAAACTCACGAAAAGTGAATTCTCCACCTCAATCAAATCTTAAAAATTTGATTTGTAGGTTCACTTCATTTTCTACTCTTACTTTGAACAATTTGAACCTATTTAGAGCTTGAGATTTCTCCCTAAGAAAAGTAGCCCATTTCATTCTAGAGTAATCATCAATGAAAATAATAAAGTACCTGTCACCATTAAGTATTCCTATTCTTGTAGGACCACAAAGGTCTATATGAATTAATTGCAACAATCTAGTAGATGATTTTTCTTTCTCTTTGAAACTACTTCTTGTTTTTTTCCCAACTAAAAACTTCTTCAAATAGAATTGGTAGGGTTTTTGATTCTAGGAAGATCCCTAAGAACTTCTCTTGAACTGATCCTAATCAGATTGTAAAAATCTACTTGTCCCATCCTCTACTGCCACAACCAACTTTCATTAACTTGAGAAAATAAGCACTAACCATCACAACTCTTAAGCTGATAGATGTTTCCATGAGTTCTTCTTCCTGCAACCACCATAGTTCCAGACCCTTTTCTAATCTCAGAAGTGTTATTCTGAAAAAAAAAACTTAAATCCTTTGCTATATATTTGTCCAACACTCAAAATATTATGCCTTAATCCCTTAACATAATATACATCACCAGTACTATGTTTTTGATCAAGACTATTTTTTCCTTTTCAAACAATCTTAGCACCAAAATCATATCCAAGCATAACTAATCGTCCATCATACTTTTCAAGTTTATTAAACTTAACTTTGTCTCCATTCATATGATTTGAAAATCAATTGTCAATTACCTAATAGTTGAATCCTATCTAGCATGAAATTTAGTAACCAAATTACCTTCCATCTCATCCTTCTTGTTCTCCAAACCGTATTCCCTTGCACATCTTCCATGGTTAGTAGAAAAAAATTATTCTCCAAGGATTAAAAAAAGCATTCATCTTTAGCATCCTCAATATCAAACTCATCATTAGAAATTCCAACATCTTCTCTAACATAATACAATTTCTTGAACTTCCTATCGGTTTTGTCTTTATAATTATTTGTGTTCTTCTTGTTTGCATCTCTATTTGGACATCTTGAAGTATAGTGGTCAATATTTCCACAACTAAAACATTTAAAAGGTAACATACCCTTGTACTTACCAATACCTTTCTTCAATCTCTTCTAAACCATCACAATCTCGATCATCTTGTATCTTAATCGCTTTAAAGGTTTTTTTAGCTTTCTCCTTTTCTCTTCAAAACTTCTTCATCTCAAATTTAGTCAAGGTTCCAAATAGTTGTTCCTTAGTAAATTTCTTTGGATCATATGATTCTTCAATAATAGAGACCTTATCACTGTAACACTCTAGTAGGGTCATCAAGATTTTCTCTATTACATCTTCATTTTCCATGGTACCACCTTGATTTGTTATTTCATTTGTTGTAAGTTCAACTCTCGTTCAGTTTTGGATAAGCCACTAAAGATAGAATACCTTTCTTTTTCATTCTCATCATAGGTAGAAATATCATCTACAGAAGAAGGACCACTAGTTAGTCAAACATACTTTGTCTCAACAACTTTCCAAGTCTTGAAACAAAGATAATTAGGTAACCTCTCATTTGCTCTTTCTATTCACTGTAGTCAACTCCATCAAAAATAGGGATTTGCAACTTGTGTGCCATCTAATCTAGCTCAAGTGGTCAAGCTCTTCTATGAGGAACCAAATCTCCGATACTAATTGTTGAAATGCACAAGACAACCGAGAGGGGGGTGAATTAGTTGTACAAAATTACTTTTACTTCTAACATTAATCGATTCCACTTTAATTTTTTATTAAGTATAAACATGAAATGTAGATAAAAGAAAAGAAAATACTAGATACACAAAATTTACGTGGAAAACCCAATGAGGGAAAAACCATGGTGAGGATTAACTCACAATATAATAGTAATGCAATACCAAATACAAGGCTCATTGCTAGAGGGATCACTACCCAAAAATGACTCACTGTCTAGGTACAAATGCTCATTGCCTATAGATAGGACTCACATTTTAGGAGGCTCACTACCTACAAATAAAGAAACACAATAGAAGATCCATCACAAAAGGCTCCACATGTTCGTAGCTTGTTCAAAGTATTGCAGACACAATTGGCTCACTACTTTCAAGAATCTAACACATCAAAGTACAACTACCTTAATTCAATTTCACACACTCTTATTTTTGCACTTGTTTTACACACTTCACTTCATCTCATCTCATTCACATAATTTGCAACATCTTGACTTTCCTTTCTACCAAATTCAACCTTAGAAACATTCTCCAAGGTTGGATACTAAATCTTCTTTTTACAAATTCAAATTATGTCGGTGACTCAACATTCCTACTATGGATAAGAATGAGAGTGAAACAAACACAAAATTATTTAGGACCCAAACAACATCTGGGATCAATCAAACTGATGCAAGAACATCCCCAATTGCAAGAAATCTTGCATCAACAAAAAAAAAATGCATTTCATGTTCTTGCATTACTAGACCAGTCTAGATTTCATGTTTGGATGACACTTGCACGTTGCATCAAATTCAGGGTTTGGAACCTCTTTGGCCAATGCAAACCTTTTTTGGAGTTGGAAACCAATATATATATATGTATTGTGTAGTTCCATCAAGGGATAAGGGATAGTTCATCATCACAATCATTAATAGTAGATCAAGAATAACGGTTTCAACCCACATGTATGTCTAGACTTAGCACCGAATATTTATGTATTTGTAAGTTGAAAGGAAAGGAATATTGCTAGTGAATAATTGATTTGTCATTCTAATTATTTGATTTTCTGTTTTGTTTACTTTTGTTGCAATGCTAGACAGTCCTATTCTCGGACCCTCAGACCTTAACTTCACCAAGTGGTATCAGAGTGAGTTTACAAACTCTAGAGAGAAGAAAAAAGTTGATTGAAGGTATTGTGTAAGATCTATGTGTTGACAGATAGCCGAGTTGAGACAGTGTACTTGTGTTTGTCAACCAATTGCCGATAGTGAGGTAGTTGCAAACTTGTAGCCAAATGACCAATTTGAGGGAGTTGCACCAAATCCTAGGAAGAGATGTCATCGAGGAGAATTCATACAATTTCTAATGTTGCTATAAATATGGATGAGATGATAGAAATGATGAGCACAATGAAAGTAAGATTGAATGTTTTTGAAGAAGATAGAAGAAAGTGCATGAAACCTAGACCTAATGATGAAAGTGATGATGAAGAATTTAAAGCTATAGACCAAGTTGAAGAGACTACAAAAGAGGAGGAATCAGACTAGGTGAAGATGTTGAAGGCTATTTCAAAAATAGGGAAGTGACCTAGAATGGAGATTGTGAACTATAGTGTTAACCTAAATCCTAAAGAATTAATTGGTTGGATAAATGACATTGAGGAATATTTTGAGTATGAAGAAATTGAATATTTCAAGTAAGTGAGATTTGCAAAGACTAAGAAGAAAGGACATGCTATAATTTGGTGGAAGGAAGTTCAAATGGAAAGAAACAAAAAAGGAAAAGAAAATATTGGGAAATTAGATAGTATGGTGACAAAATTGAGGAACCAGTTTATACCTGCAGACTATGAGTTGAAGCTACTAAAGAGATTGCAAAACATGAGATAGAAGGAGAAGACTGTAAAAGACTATACTGAAGAATTCCATAAGATCATTATCAATATCAGACATAACAAAGAAAGAAAGGAGAAAGTCGTAAGTTATATCAATGAGATGAGAGTGAACATTCAAGAAGAGTTGAGTTTGGTAAGGATGAATTCAATAGAGGAAGCATATCAATTTGTATTAAAGGTGGAGGAACAAATTAAAAAAAAAAATGAACAAAGACAAAGAGGAAGAGGAGGTAGATTTCAGAGAGGAAGATCACATTCCAAAGGAGAAAAACCATATGGGGAAAAAAACAAGGACAAAGATCCATACCACAAAGAAGAAAAGGATTCTAACAGAAGGGGAGAGATGACATAAATTCTTACCGCCACAATAGAGGAGGTTAGAATTCTTACTATAATGATGGATACTAGAGAAATGAGAAAGGATATGACAAGATAGTTTTTAGAGGAACCTATTTTAAATGTGGAGGACATAGATAATTTGAGTGTTGCTAAGAAAGTAAGAAGATCAAAAATCATGCAAGAATTATATATGTAGAGGAAGAACTAGAGAGAACACCAAGTTCTAGAGGAAGTATTGAAAAAGGATAATCACTATTCATGAGGAGAGCATTGTTCTAGAAGAAGGAGGAACCTAAGGTAGCACCACAAAGGAAAATTCTATTCCAAACTAGATGTAAGGTAGGAGGTAAGTGTTGCAAAGTTACCATTGATAGTGGCAGTATAGATAACTTACTTTCTAAGGAAATGGTGACAATGTTGAATTTGGAAAGGAGAAGACATATGAAACCTTATAGGATTTTCTAGATTCAAGATGAGAAAAAGATACTAGTAAGTGAGCAATGCTTAGTGAAATTCAAGATAGGATCATATCATGTGATGAGGTACTATGTGATATTATGTCGATGGATGTATCTCATATGTTGTTAGGTAGACCTTGGTAGTATGATAAGAAATCTATACATGATGGGAGAAATAATACCTACACCATAACATTAAATGGAAGGAGAATCACATTGAAACCTTTGGAAGATGAACCTAAAAATGAAGTATGTGGTACAAATAGAATCAATCTAGTAGATGGAAATAAATTTTTGGATATATTAAGGCGTGAGAACTCATTTTTTTCTTTGATTCCAAGGAAGTATGAAGACTTGAAAGGAGAAGGACCACCACAGGAGGAAGTCACTAAACTATTGACAGAGTACCATGATCTTGGATCAAAGAATATGACAGAAGGATTATCATCAATCCAGATTATTAGTCATCATATGGATATTATTCCAAAATCTATTTTGTTGAACAAATTTTTACATCGAATGACACCGGAAAATAATGTAGAATTGAACAGACAGATACAAGAATTGTTGAAGAAAGGATTGATCAAAGAAAGTATGAGCCCATGTGCAATACCAGTTGTACTTGTACCTAAGAAATATGGATAATGGAGGATGTGTATAGATTCAAGAGCTATCAATAAGATCACAGTGAAGTATAGATTCTTGTTTCCTAGGATGGATGACATAATGGACAGTTTGAGTGGAGCAAAATATTTTACCAAAATAGACATGAAGAGTAGATTCCATCAGATCAGGACCAAGGAAGGAGATGAATGGATGAATGGATGAATTCTTTCAAGAAATTATTCTCGGACTTTGATAAGGTATTTCAAGTTGATTGTGATGCTAGTGGAAGTTCAATAGGAGTTGTGTTGAGTTAGGAAGGGAGACTAGTAGTTTATTTCAGTGATAAATTGAATGATGCCAAGAGAAGATATTCAATTTATGATAAGGAGTTATGTGCAATAATACAAGCCCTGAAGAAATGGAGATATTACTTGTTATCTAAGGAATTTGTGTTGTATACAGATCATCCACCTTTACAATATTTAAATAGTCAAGGAGAGTTGAACCAGAGACACATGAGATGGGTAGAATTATTACAGAGTTACACATTTGTATTGAAGCACTGGAGTGGAAAAGAAAACAAGGTTGCAAATGCATTGAGTAGGAGAAGGAGCTTGTTGGTAGAACTGAGAATCAAAGTTTTGGTTTTTGAATAAATGAAGCATATGTATCAAGATAACATCAATTTTGTTGAGGCATGGAAGGCTTTCAAGGAACTGGTAGAAATAGATAGAAGAAAATGATTGAACTATTTCATTCAGGAAGGTATGTTGTTTAGGAAAAATGAATTATGTATTCCTAGGAATTCAATGTGAGAGAATTTGATAAAAGAAAAACATTTTGGAGGATTAGTGGACATTTTTGAGTTGATAAGAAAATGGCATTAGTGAGTGAGAACTATTTTTTTCTATAGTTGTATAAGGATGTCAAGAAGTATGTTCAAAGTTGTAGAGTTTGCCAAGTTGCAAAAGGAAACAGTCTAAACATTGGAATGTATATGCCATTGACAATACCAAAGAGACCATCGAAAGATATCAACATGGATTTTGTGTTGGGATCACCTAAGACACAAATAATATTTGATTATATATTTGTGGTTGTGGACATATTTTCTAAAATGACACATTTAATACCTTGTAAGAAGACTAGTGATGCAGTACATGCTCCAGACCTATTTTTTAAAGAGTATAGTATTAGACAGGGACACTAAGTTCATTGGCTACATCTAGAAAACCTTGTGGAAGAAGATGAAGATAGATTTTAAGTACAGCTCAATATTTCACACATAGATAGATGGACATGAAAAAGTGGTAAATAAGAGTTTCGAAAATAACATATACTCAAGTCAAGGAGGATCTAGAGAAAATTAATAGGAAATATAGGGAAAGAGTAGATGAGAAGAGGAGACATAAGGATTTTACAGTAGGAGAAGAAGTAATGATATATATAAGGAAGAAGAAATTTTTAGTTGGAACATATAACAAGTTGAATATGAACAATTTTGGACCTTGTAAAATCATTAGGAACTTTTACTTTTGAAACACATACGAAGTAGAGCTACCAGAGGAACTTTTCATATCACCTATCTTAAACATTGTAGACCTATAATAGTACCATGAAGGAGGATCACCAAAGGATAGAGAAGTTGGTTTACTCGACTAGGTCGCAAATAATCTAGAGGAAATTGAGAAAGTTATAGAGAGAAAAATTGGATGTAGCACTAGAGGAAAGCAATACAAAGAGTATCTAGTCAGATGAAAAGGAAGATTCGTCATGGATTTCTCAAGTTGAGGCAGACCGCATTGGTTATCCTCTAGCCCCCAAAAATTGAGAGCCTCACTTTTCTTCAACCTCGGGTGCTTGATGTAGGAGAATCCCCGATTTCAATAAATCTTTCATCAACCAAAAACATTTCAATTTCATGTTCTTTCTTGCATTACTAGACTAGTCTCAATTTCATGTTTTGGTTGACACTTGCAAGTTGCATCAAATTCATTATTTGGAACCTTATGGGCTGACACAGACCTTTTATGGAGCTAGGAACTGATATATATATATATGTGTGTGTGTATTATGTAGTTGCATTGAGGGATAAGGGATAGTTCATCATTTCATTCAATAGTAGATCATAAATAAGGGTTTTGACCTATATGTATGTCTAGGCTTAGCACCAAATATTTCTATTTTTTGTAAGCCGAAAGGCAAGGCATGTTTCCAGTAAATAATTAATTGATCATTCCTATAAATTCATGTGTGGTTGTCATTCTAATTATTTTAGTTTCTATTTTGTTTACTCTTGCTGAAAGTGCAGACAGTCCTATTCTCAAACCATCTGACCTTGACTGCACCACACATGCTTCCTTAATCAATGCTTAATCTTCATGTAACATGTATTCACTAGGTCGTCCAAACCTAATGAGAACACCAATGAAATTTGAAGTATGCGCATCCACAATAAGATTATCAAATGTGGATCACACAACACACTTCACCAAACACCGAAACACCTCTTAGAAACCTTCAAATACATCAACAAAAATTGCAATAGCTTCCATACAACAAACTCTTTCCAATAGTTCAATCAGACCGTACACACACACACACAATGGCTCTAGAGCAAGCCTTCCAGAGCACTAAACCACAAGCATGTTTGCTAGAATACAAAGAACATCAATAATAACCTTCTTCTAGATACACAATATCTAAGACAAACCACTAGAAGACTAAAGAGAAAAGACTTCTCTCCTAGTCCACAGATAAATAGTTCTACCAAACCATTTTGTGCACACTAGTGAGCACATCTATCATTGTCCATTGACCTGGAAGCTAAAAATCAAGATATATTATCCATTGAATCTCATAAACAATACTACAAATCTGCACAGGTATAGGATCAATACAAAAGAAATGTAGAGCACATTACTGGAGCACACTCAGAGAACACACACAACAATGTCTTCATTTTTTATTAATTTTCTCAAAAGAACTTGACATTAGCACATATGCAACACCATAGATATAGCTTCATGTACTCTCAACACTTCCATAGTAACTCAACTATACATGTACCACCTACAATCACTCTAAACTATGTTGACATCAATGAAAAAATTAATGACAATACCACCAAACACATTCATACTTGCGACAAAATAAAAATTTAATAGAGCTAGAAGAGAGTACCTAAATACTAAATGCTTTCAATAATTGACTAAAATTAGAAGTTAACTCAAAGATATAATTTTTTAGGAACAATAATTGATTGATCATATATTGGGTTGACTTTATAATCTAGGTGAAGATTCACAATATTATTTTGCCAATAAAGAGCAATAATTTTATGCATTTTATTTAGAAACAATGAAAGAAAGATTAAAAGAAGAACATACTCAAATTTTATAAAAAAAACATTCTAATGTGGAGGATAGAGTATGTAATGAAATTATCCTCTTTTGAAACCCGTAACTTCATATGCCAATTCACACAATAATCAAATGAAGATGCAATACAAGAAGTTCTAATTCCATAAATGTAATGTATGGATGGAGGGAATACATATTAAAAAAATCAAGATGTAATACATGAAGTTCTAATTTCATGCATGTAATTTATGGATAGAGGGAATTCATATTAGAAAAAATTGATCAATGAAGATATGTAGACATAGATGAAGACATAGATGAAGACCAAGCTAGTCCACATTTCTCTTGACCTTTCTAGTTTTTAATTTTATTACATTCTAACTTGACCATTTTTTAAAACTTTTGATAGTAAATATATTGTTGATATAATTTTTTCTTGAGTATTCTATATGAATCAGTCATCCCTTGGTGATGGATGAATTGTGTCGATTATATTGTAACCAAAATTTGAAATCCTTCACCAATAAAAGGCCCTTAATTTATACTAGCATAGAGGAGAGAAACTTTCAATACCAGTGAAGTTTTGTAATAAAAATTATTCAAGATATACTTGACAGTTTGTTATGCATTAGTCTATTTTTTTTAGTTTGAATGTTGAGTGTTTTATGGATGTCACGTTGACATTACTAGTTTATACTTGAGTGTATTTTTCTTCATGTAGTGAATTTTAACACTATTTTATTCTAATTGAAACCTCATAAATAGTCTTCCACCTTTTGGGAGATGGAACTAAAGGGGGATTAGGGTTCCTTCTCCTATTTCATTCAAGTTTCATTAAATTAAACCAAGATACTCAATCAATTTTTTTGATTGAGGAATGGGTTGGGTGATTAATATGGTTTCATTTGGGTGTGATTAAAGATAAAATGTAAATGATATGCAAACCTAATTATGTGACCTAAGATATGAAACTAAAAAATTAGAACAATGAACTGAGAATGAAAAGAGGGGCACTAGGAAAAATGAAGAAGCTTGAAACAATGTCTGCACTCCCAAAAATCAAAATTTTCATGCACACTGGGGCTCATACACCAATAGTGGCGATTTATTCCAGCTTTAGGGTTTTTGGATGAATCTAGAATCTAGATCTAGTAATCTATGATCTACAAAACATGCTTGAAATTTGGTATATTAGGACTCATATGCCATAAATGGTGATTTATTCCTAGATTAGGGTTGATCATAAATTTGGAATCCTCTACTGATCTTGTATAGCTTTCTCTCCCTTTCTATTTTTGAGGTTCAAACACTGAATTAGGGCCTATAGAAGACTTTTTGTGATCCTTCAATGCAGATGAAAAATTTGACAACTTTGCAACTTTGACAACTTTCTCCAATCTTTCTCTTAAATGGATCTCCAACATAGATCTATAAATCACACATCAAAGAGAGGGATAAATGTTTTTTAAGTAGATAGGGGTTTTCCTTGGTCAAACTCAATTTTGGTAATCAAACCTAAAAATGAATGGAAATAGAATAAAGGAATGATGAATGAACAAATATGCTATATTGAAACTCACCAAAACCCTTCAAAAAAAGGTTGCAATCTTGTATGTAATGGAAAGCATGAATGTAGATCATGACTCTTGATTGTATTTTATGGATCTTGACTCGAATTCTTGCTTGAATCATAAAATACCTACATCACAAATGTTAGAGCTTCATAAACAAACACAAAGGATGATGACTCTAATATGATGGTTGAATCCTTAATATGGTTCTCAACTACCAAAAAAATATACTATTAGGTAAAGAGGATTCCCCAATTAGGCTCCTAGGTTTTTTCACCTAGGAGCTCTAAGTTAGGAAATAACTCTCTTTCACACTAAGGATGTGTTTTTAGCGAGTTCATTCAAATATAGGGGTTGTGTTGTGTGAGATTGAGTGTGTCTAAGTTTTGTAATGTAATGTAATGAACTAACTATGAAATGTAAAATAATGCAATGTAACACTATGTAAACTAAACTACAAATCACCTAAATGTATGCAATCTATAAATAAATTGAAAGAGAAAAAAATGGTACACCTAGGAACTGAAAGCTGAAGAAGAGAAGCTTTGGAGTCTTCTAGAATCTATTGGAAATGTTCACTAGGATAGTTAGGCCAGAATGGGCGACCTAGTCCTCCTATAGGGAAACTTTACCAGAATGGGTTTTTGGGAAAAAGGGTATGTAGAAACACAAAAAACAACTTTTTAGGCCTATGATAGGGACTAATTCGCCAATGATGGTGAACTAGTCCTCCTAGAGATTTATATATTTTTGAGGTTTGAATATGTCAGTGCCCACATGAACTTTTGTTTCTAACAGAGACCTGTATCCAAATCTTCAAAAATGACCTACAATTTGTCTTTTAGCTCCTTCTAGGGTTTGTTGACATGGAATGATCATACCCTTTGAACACTTTTCTCCTTGACTAATCTACATACAAACTTACAAAGCACACATGCAAAGAGAAGGAAAAGGATAGGGTTAGAGAATAGGGGTTTTCCTTAGTCAAACACCATGTTGGTATTCAAAACCAAATGAAATAGATTGAAAAGGGAAAGATGATTGAACAACTTACAAGTACACCAACTCACCAAACCCTTGAGAAAATATGAAGATGTGTAACAACCAACTCCAATGGAGGTTGTTGCAGGTGCTTAGTGCTTGAATTCTTGTTTGAGAAGATTGAGTAATTGAGTGCTTGTGAAGATGAAAGATGCTAGGGGGGAGTAAAATGAGAATAAAAACCCTTATTTATACATGCCATGCCCTAATTTATTAAAAATAAAACATGATAGGCTAACCTTGGGCTTTTGGAGGCAAATTCCTATTAGAATTTTATAGTAAGTTTTAATTTTATGTCAAAAGGGACTAGGTGGCCCAAGGTGGTAATCTACTCCACCTGATCAAATTCAAGTGGTAGTCGAGAATTAAGAGGTGTTAATTGTTGATTAACGGGCTTGTCTCCTAAAACACACACAGGTCGGGCCTAAAAGTACATTAAGGGGCCATTTTGTCATGAGAAAGGGTTGAATTAGTGATGACAAGCTTAGAAAGGTGTGAGGGTCAATTACAATACCTTACAATACTTTAGACTAAGGGTTGGAAAAGGGTTTGTTTAGGTGAATTATTGTAGAAAAGTGAGGAAATATGTTACAACACTTCACAACACCCTTGTAAGAATTTGTTAGTTTTTTCTATTTGAGAGAATTCAAGGCCTAATGTGAATGTATTGACCACATTACAACATTATATCTAAGAAAAACCAAGCAAATATCTAAGGGAAAAGGCCAAAATGAGTGAAAAGTGTCAAGGCTACACTTTTTGGCAACACATTTAGCCCCTAGGATCAAGATTCCAGAGCAAACCAAACATAATAAAAAAATATCACACAAGAAAGTGATGTGAAGGATTGAAGAGAGAGGGAAATTCAGATCAAGATTTGACCATTTGTTCAGCTTGTTTTGGATGGGATCTATGTTTTGTGTTTGAAAGGAAGTGTAGTCACTTTGGGGTGATGAGACTTTGGGTTGTCCATCAGGTGAGAAGGCCCAAAAGGGTGAGAAACATACACTCAATTGGTATGCACTCACACACACACAAAGGTGGATTATGGGGAAATTTGTGTCGCTAGTTGGCCTTCCCACTCAACCATACCAAAGTTATACCTCCTAATAACTTTGATAAGGTGCCACAAAATACAAGGGTTCATGCTTCATGAGGCTAGAAAAGTTGTGTATGCTTAGAGCTCATGAACAAGTGCAAAGATAGGTCACTTTCTTGAAAGACATTACATCCAATATCATCCAAAAAGTGAGCAACACATCGTATGAAGTAATAAAGCTACACTAGGAGCCAAGGACAAAGAAAAGAAAAAGAAAAAGAAATAATGCCAATGTATGCCCCCACTTTAAAGGAATTTCTATACACTATTTTGTGAGAAATTACTTTAAAGTGGAGAAATGGAAAATGCAAAAATAAAGGAATAAGACATGATAGCCAACTTGAAAATCCTATGCCAACCAATATGTTTCCAAGGGATGTTGCGTCATGTAAGATAAAAGGAAAATGAAAAGAGAAATGGGGTTGCCCCAGAATGAAAAACACCAAACACATAAGGGATCTATGGATTTGGGGTCAATATGTTCATTGCTACAATGTTTAGTTAAAGATCATGAAACTATCATTGTTCCCCCAAATACATAGAACTAGAAGGACACAAAGAGAGTGAAAAAAAACAAAAAGAAAGAGTCATTTTCGGTTAACATGGAAGAGACATAGGATGTCTCGATGCTTTGCATCATCCCCAAAAGGACAAAAAAGCAAAAGGAAAAGCAAAAAAGAGCCTTTTTGAGTCAACATGAAGGAGACATTGCAGTCTCAATGCTATGTATCATCCCCAAAAGGAAGGAAAAGAGTTGTTTAGGGTCAACATGAAAACACATTGCAGTCTTAATGCCTTGAATCATCCCCAAAAGGAGGACAAAGAGAAACAAATAGGGAAAATATTCCTTTTGGGTCAACATGAAGGAGACATTGTAGTCTCAATGCCTTGCACCATTCCCAATAGAAGGACAAAAAGAAACAATCAAAAATCGAAAATAATGCATGACATATAGAAGAATGAAGGTACAAATAGAATAATGTCACAAAGAGAGAGGACATCAAACATAATAGTATGGTGTTCAAAACACATCACACACAAGAAAACATAATACTAGTAAGGAAAGTGTTAGTCGACAGTTAAGAAAGTCATTTGCCTCCCAATCTTAGTGGGTATAAGTGGGAGGTGAAAAATGAAGCTAAGGGACAAGGACAAATGAATTACTAGAACAAGGCTAGTGACCTCTTACCCCCACTTAGTGCAAGGAAATAATGAGCTGAGTTTGGTCATGAGAAGAATCATGTAATAGTGAGAAGAGAATGTTCTAAAACTATTGCATGATAGGGTGTGGGATAGTAGTTAATGGCTTGAGGGGGTAGAAATTATCACCATCGAAGTGATACTTGCTTAGTATATCTCTTAGATGATGAAATTCATCACTTCTATGGCCAAGAACATGATGTTATACATAATGTGGTGTATTATCATCTTTAGGATATATCACCAACCTATTGCAAGGAGGTAATATAATTAGCCCTTTGTTTAGGTGTATTTTTAATTTCCTCTCACATTCAGGCGGTGGACAAAGATAAATTTTAAGTTTTTGTAATTTGTATGGCCTCTTGCATCGGCTTGATTCTCCAACTTTGAAAGATGAGATTAAGGAAGGAGGTCTCGAAATGATCTTAGGATTGTCTTTGTTGTTGTTAAGAGATGGTGAGGTTTCTTTAGGAAGGATAACATCCAAATGAGGAGGGGAATTGAAGATCATTTTTCCATCATCATGAAGCTTGAGATATTCTCTAGGAGGCCTATGGTAATGAGGAAAATCTTAATAGCCTATTACCTTTGTATATTCCTCAGGTGATAATTTTTCATAAAATTTGTATATTTCATGTTCATTTGTGGTGTTACCACCTTTCTTGCTTAGAATGGTAAACCCTGTTTGATAGGTGTGTTGAATATTAATTGGAGTTAGTCACTTGTTTATTGTAAAATGGTTGAGGAGTGACAATTTTAGATGAACTAGGTCCACATGGTATAGGGAACTTAGGTTTGTTGTTTGTTTTAGGATGAATATAGCCAAATGTCTCTAGGGGTGACATGTTATGGAGTTTAGGCTATTGCATGGATGGGTAGAAAGAAGAATTGGCTTCAATATGGTCAAGTAACTCATTAAGTAATTGATTCATGCTAGCACCATCATTTACAATGATGTCAAATTCATGAGGAGGACATGCATTAGGAGTTGATCGAGCAGGAGTGGGTTCAAGGTCATTGCCCAATTCACAACTTGACATGTCTACTAGGGATTTGAAGGACATCCAAAACTTTTTGAAAGACATAGGCATAGTGAAAGAAAACTAAGTCCAAGAAATCGGGTAAAAGATAAACTATAGAAACATAAACATTAATGCAATTGAAGAAAAAAGAAGTGTAGAAAATGTTCTAGAAATGAAAATGCAGAGGTTTTTGTACTTTTTCAATGAAAATGGAATGAAAAGTGCAAGCTAACATGAAAATTTCACTAATGAAATTTTCATTACCCTAGAATGGAAACAATGCAAAACCCTAATGCAATGCAAGATTTTCCCTAGGATAAAATGTAAAAATCAGAAATGAAAAGAACTGTTCTAAGGATGGGTTCACCAAAATTAACACCAAAAATATATACTCTTAGGGAAAGAGGATTCCCCAATTATGCTCCTTGGGTTTTTTACTTAGGAGCTAGGTTAGGAAATAACTCTCTTTCACACTAAGTATGTGTTTTTGGTGAGTTCATTCAAAGATAGGGGTTGTGTTGTGTGTTATTGCGTGTGTCTAAGTGTTGTAATCTAATGAAATGAACTAACTATGAAATATAAAATAATTCAATGTAACACTATGTAAAATAAACTATGAATGACCTAAATACATGCAATCTGTAAAGAAATTGGAAGAGACAAAAATGGTGCACTTGGGAACTAAAGGTTGAAGAAGAGGAGCTTTGGAATATTTTGGAATCTATTGGAAATGTTCTTTGTGACACTTACTCCATAATGGGCAACCTAGTCCTCCAATTGGGAAACTTTTTTGAAACAGGTTTTTGGAAAAAGGTTATTTAGAAACACAAAAACCACTTTGCAGGCCTAGGATGGGGACTAATTCACCAATGATGGTGACCTAGTTCTCTTGGAAATTTTTGGGAGTTTTGAGGTTGAAATTTGTAGGTGCCAACTTTTACTTCTATTTCTAATAGAGACCCATGTCTGAATCTTCAGAAAATGACCTACAAGTTATCTTTTAGCTCCTTCTACGGTTCCTTAACTTGGAATGTTGTGGATGGAATGATTACACCTTTCCAACACTTTTCTCCTTGACTAATCTACATACAAACCCGCAAAGAGAAGGAAACAGTTATGGTTAGAGAATAGGGGTTTTCCTTAGTCAAACCCCATGTTGGTAATAAACCCAAATTAAATAGAATGAAGAGGGAAAGATGATTGAATAACATACAAGTACAACAAATCATAAAAGCCTTGAGGAAATCTAAGGATGTGCAAGAACCAGCTCCAATGGAGGTTTCTTGGCATGCTTAGTGCTTGAATGATTGCTTGAAAAGATTGAATACTTGAGTGCTTGTGATGATGAAATATGCTAGGGGGTAAAATGAGGATAAAAACCCTTATTTATACATTTTATGCCCTAATTTCTCGAAAATCACACATGATAGTCCAAACTTAGGCTTTTGAAGGAAAATTCTTGTTAGAATTATATTTTAATTTTTAATTTCATGCCAAAAGGGACTAGGTTTCCCAAGGTGGTGACCTTGTCCACTTGGAAAAATTCAGAGGTGTTAAATTTTGAATAATGGGCTTGTCTCCCAAATCACACTTAGGTTGGGCCTAAAATTAGATTAAGGGGACATTTTGTCATGAGAAAGGGTTGAATTAGTGATGAAAAGCCTAGAAAAGTGTGAGGGTCAATTTCATCACCTTACAAAACTTTAGACTAAGGATTGGAAAAGGGTTATTTAGGTGAATTATTGTAGAAAAGTCTTAGAAAAGTGAGGAAATATGTTACAACACTTCACAACACCCTTTTAAGACTTTGTTAGTTTTTTTTTGGTTTGCTAGAATCCAAGGCATAACGTGAATGTATTAACCACATTACAACATAAAATCTAAGCAAAACCAAGCCAAAATCTAAGGGAAAAGGCCCAAATGAGTGAAAAGTGTCAAGGCTACACTTTTTGGTGACATAGGCTCTAAAATTCTTGATAATCACTCTTGAATGCTCTCGATAATAAATTTACTATAGTGCTTGAATACTTGAATTGCTAGATCTTGTTAGGAGAAATTATGTGAAATAAGCTTGTATTTATACTTGTTCCTACTAAATTTCTTGAAATTACAACACCACAAGCCGACATCAAATCTAGGAGAATAAAATCCTAGTATTAATTTGAATTTTAAAAATGTCCAGGCTAAGAAGGACTCATATTCTAGTTGAGTCATATGATTCCTAGTAGGCTAAGCTTGAGACAAAAATTTCAAGAATTGTTAAGTTTAATGCAAAATTTAAGAGAAGGCCTTGAAACTTAGGGGGGACCCATGTTCCCAAGGTGGCTTATGAGTCCTAGATCACTAAATCTAAGACATACAATCCAAAATCATTAAACTATGATTGCTCATTTGATATATGTGAACAATAGAGAAAATAAGGGGTGGTAATGCCACTATTCTCCTTAGGTCATTCAAGAATGTATTAGGATCCCAAATTGGATTGAACATCAACCCAAATGTGAGTCAACTCTCAATAAGGAGGACCTAGGAGGTGTTATTTTAAGCTTTAAAGGATTCACCACCAAGAAAAATCTTGGAAAAGACAATTTAACATTCAACTCACAAAACCTAATATTTCAAGCCAAATAATGAGTGCAAATGATGAAATTAAGCAACAATAAGTTAGGGTATGTGTACCTAGGATGTCTGGAAATGTGATAAGGATTTTAGAAATACAAAAATATTGTCAAAATATGTTGATGAGGACTAAGACACCCTTACCGTTGTCTTAGTCCTGCTGCTATTTTTCAGGGGAAATATGAAATCTTCAGTTGTTAGAATAGGATACAAAAGAATCTATAAAAAAAATAATTTGGAGGATGAATATTCCCTTACTATTATCTTAGTCCCATCTTGAATTTTTAAAATTTTTGAATTTGATCCTGAGGTTAAAGGTCTATAATTCCTTCTCCTCAGATCTCTAGTTTTGAAAGTTCTAGATCTAGCCTATAGGTGAGTTTGTATGAAGATGAAAAATTTTATATGCAACTTTGCAACTTTTCAATTCAAATGGTCTTCAAGTATTTAGGATAAATAAAACCCTTATTAATAAATCTAAAATGTTGTGTGAAATGGGTATCTTGAATGTGGATCTTGAAATGCTTGAATGCTTGATAGATCTTGACTTGAATTGCCTTCTTGAGTCAAAACCCTACATCACAAATGTTAGCTCAAAAATAGACATGATACAATAATATCTTTGACATGATTCTTGAATCTTGATAGGGCTCCAAATTCTTGATAAATTTCTCTTGAATTCTCTTGATCTCATAAAATTTCCTTAATAATGAATACTCAAGTTGCTAGGATGAAAAAAAATGAATGAACCTTCTATTTATACTTATCCATGCTTAATATCCCAAAATTACAACACACCAAGCTAACATATGAATTCATTAATTAGAGGAGGCTAAATATCCCAAGATTTGAAATTAAATCCTAAATATAAATTAAGGGGGAAAAAGACGCCCTAGGTGGCATCTTAGTCCAGACCCAAAAATAAAGGAAACAACAAAAATCATTAAATTATAATTTACCCTTTGATGTTTGTCTAGATTAGCCAGTTTGTTGGGATTAGCCATAAAAAAAGATGTAATTTATTAACCTTATGGATGAAAAATAGGACCAATTAAGACATAAATAAGGATAAATAAAGTAAGTTGGGCCCAAAAAAGTGTGAGAATCCAAGGGTATACATTTTCCTACACTACAATATGCTAGGATTATCCTTGAACAAATGCATTTAATAAGGCTTGTGGATGCAAAATAAGACCAAATACTTGGCATAAATAAGCTCAATTTTAGGAGGGAGGGCCCAAAAAAGTCTAAAAATATAGAGGGATACATTTTTCTACTCTAAATTTAACCCCTACTTTAGTGAGAGGAGGAAATTGATTCAAACTCACATTAAATTAGACAAAAGTGCATCAAGAGGGGTCCAAGCATGTAGCAATTCTAGTGAGATAGGATGAGAACAACCAAGAGGGTTGCATAAGCCCTGAGGATCAAAATCCTATGGAAAATAAACATAGGCATAAAATAAAACACATATTAAAGATATAAGGAGCAGCAACAAGGTGCAATAATACACTACCAAAGACATAAAGAAGAAACAAGAAAAAAAATTTGGTGGATCAATCCTCGATCATTTATCTAGCATGATGTGGATCAAATCTAAGATATTTATCCAAAAAAAAATTACAAGTGCAACACTATGTTCACTATGCAAACCAAATTAATGCTCACAAGGGCTAGTGGAACCTCAGGCCATCCACTATGTGAGCCCCTGGTGAGACACATACGCATGCGGCCGGTATGCACTCACACAAACAAGCAAGTAGCTATGCGAAATTCATGCCTAAGTTCGACTCCTATATGTACAAACATACCAAATATATACCTTTTGATATCTTTGATAAGGTGCCACACAACATGATAGAATTATTCAAGAGGAAAGCAAATCTCCATATGATTGACACCCATGAGCGAACAAGATGACTCCATGAGCAAGCAAGGAGTGTTATTCAAGGTGGCCATATAACATTATTGTAAATGAAAAAGTAGTGTAAGGTAAGTTCAAAGGATCTTTTCTTATTTCATGTAATGTCTTAACTTAGGGGACATCATGCCTAATGTCTCCAAGAGAGGACCAATCAAAGAATAAAAGATTTACAACTTAGGGGATGGAGTGTGTCACATCAAGTGACTAAGAGGAATATAATATGCTAAGAGAGATCACACTCTTGAGGGACATCACACCCAATTCCACTACAAATAAAAATATTCATTGCACTAAGTTAGAAGACTACACAATGAAACATGAGTTGTAAAATAATAATCCCAATGTATGCCCCCACTTTAAAGAAATTGCTAAACATCGTTGTGAGAAATTACTTTAAAGTAGAAAATGATAAATGCTAACAATAAAGAGGACATGAGAGATTATTTGGAAAGACCTATGTGAAGTCATATGTTTTCAAATAAAGCTATATCATGAAAAAGGTTTTCCCCCAAAATTAAATCCCAAACACTTAAGGGATCAATAGATTCAAGGTCAATATATCTTTTCTATAATGTTTTTGGAGAGATAGAAATTGTCATCATCCCCCAAATACTCATGGAACGGGAAGAATGACACAAAGAGAGTGAAAAAAAGATAATTCTTTTGGGTCAACATATAAGAGCCCTAAATTTATCAACGCCTTGGATCATCCCCAAAAGGAAAAAACACTCAGACAAATGAAAAGATAGAGGAAAGATTTTGGGTCAACATGGAAGAGACCTAAATGTCTTGACTCCTTGCATCATCCTCAAAAAGAAAACACAAGAGAAATGAAAAGATAAATGTTTATAACATATAAAATGTAGATACACATAGAGGAATGTCACAAAGAGAGAGATACATCAAATAGAATAGTATGGGGGGTCATATCATGCACATGTAATCAGACACAAGAAATGAAAAAGATAATAATGTAAAGGAATAGTAAGTCACATGTGAGTCAACCTAGAGTAGGTTGTTTGTATCCAAATCACATTAATCATATATGGAAGTCATAAAACTAGGCAAAGGGACAACAACATGTTCCAAACTAGGGTCATCACCAAGTTCAACACTCTTTGTGGGAGAATTATCATTTCAGCTCATAGAGGAGGAAAATAATGTTTTCAAATATTTATTCACTTCCTCATCAATTTTAGCAATCTCATCATCATTGTCCAAGTTAATCACAATGGGAGGATGAATGATAATTTCTAAAGAAGGATTTATCTCTTGTTGCAATTGTGATATAGGATCTTTTTATTGCGGCGAAGAGGGAGACTTATCATGTATTGCTTTAGTCAACTTTGTATGTTGATTTTATTTTATTTTTTCTTAATTTAACCTGCGAGCAAGAGCACAAAATCTATGACTAGGCTCTCTAAAATTTATATTTATTTTAGTAAGATTTTCAAGTTGTGTTTGTGTAGGAGCGCGGGTTTATCAATCATAGGTTTATCTTCTTCCCTAAGGATAGGAATGGAAGGAACCATACAAGGTTGCTCAACCACTTTCTCTTTTTCTTTGTAAACTTGTTTAACCTTAGGAGACATGATGGAATTGATCTGGTTGTCTCTTGATTTTTTGTAGGAGATAGGAAAAGGGTTTGTCTTCTATTGGTCTTATTTACTTGGAATTTCTTTTGGTTCAATCACAGTTTTTTCAACGATAGGAGGCTCAGTCAAAGGTTGAGGCATGTTTCTAAGGGATAGTTTTTTTATCCATATCACCTTATAATTTTGATATTATTTCAAAAAGGAAGTCTTCAAGAGCTTTAATAGGCTCCATAGGCTCAAGCCAAAATAAATCCAATGAAAATATTTCATGGGAAGAGACAAGATTAAAGCCAGTATGGTGAACAATAAAAATTCCATTTTCAAAGGAAAAATTTAAAGATTTATGCATGACCAATGGGATGAATTCCATGGAGCGTAGTCATGGATAACCAAGATTCAAATGAAATTGATCCAATGCTGAGATGATGGAGAATGAAATATATAATTATTTTGGTCGAACTTTTAGATGAAGGTTAATTTATCTCATCGTAGGGTAAGTGAAACCATTATGTGGTTTTATCCATGTTTCTAGTTTATTGTATGTTTCTTGATTAGTCTAACCATATTATCCATAGGATTTTGTTCAATATTATCCATAGGACCTTCTTCAATAGTATCAATGTTGTCATCATCTATTTGAACACTCATCACATCATTAGATTCTCAGTTTCACTAGCTTTGACAAATGAAATATTATGATCGGTAAATATTTGCAAGTTTTGGTTGGAAGGGGCAACAAAATTATTTCTTCGATCATTAACACCTCTAATTTAAAGTCGACCAAAATTAATGAGGTCTTGCACAAGATGTTTAAGACACTTACAATGTTTTGTATCATGTCCATTTTGTCAGTGATAATGAAAATAGGAATTCAATATAAAATTTAGAGGTAAGATATTATTAGGATCGATTCTTTTAACAAGAGGTAAGGTGATCATTTTATATTCTAGAGGTTTTCAGATGGTGTTATGGATGGTATTGGGTAAGGAGTAAATTTTCTAGCCAGATCCCCAAATGTCAAAGGAGTTGTATTTTTTATACCAACCACGTGGGTATCGACATGTTGAGTCAATTGAGGGGGATTTAGGTTAAGGAATGCTTTTTTATGTTTCCTATAAGGTTGATAATTGTTCTGGTTTGTAGATTCAGACTTTATATGATAGCTACAGGTAGGTTTTGTTTCAATATTACTAACTAAATTGTGATAATCATGACGGGAAGTACACAAGTCTATGAAGGAAGGAAAATTCATCATGCCAAGCTTATCTTGTATATTATTTTATAAGTTCTCAATGAAAATCCATTGAAGGTGAGCATCAAGAATATTTACGTTGATTTGGGAATAAAGCGATTGGTAGCATGAAATGAAATGAGTAACCTTTTCATCATATTTTATCTTACATCTCATCAAATCAACTAAAGTCATCTTAGGAGTCATGTGCACTTGGAAATAGTTTATAAAGGACTCAAAAGTTCATTGAATTAATTCATTGAGATATTCCAAAGTGAGGAAAACCATTCTAAGGCAGTATCATTCAAGGACCTAATGAAAATCTTAGACAAGAGCTTATCCTTAAGTAAAAAATCACTACATAAGGTGATATAAGAAAAATCATGGTTATAATTATATCCTTTCCCCCCATATTTCTCAAACCTAGGAATCTTTATACCTTGTGGTATCTATGTTCTCAATATCTCCAAGGATAAGGGATTTCTTTTGACATATTATGAAGGTTGTCCATTTTGATTTCGATTTATGGTGGAAATTTTCTTTGAAAGGGATGAAACATTTTTCAAATTTTGGTTAAGGATGGCTTCATTAATTCTATTTTGAGATGGAGGTGAATATGTTGGATGTGCATAAATATTTGAGGGGGGAGTGAATTTAATACTTATGGTAGGTAAAGTGGTAGGAGATATGATGTGAGATGCCACAAAGGTACAAGGATTGCTAGTAGAAATACCTAAGGTAGGAAAAAAATTACTAGTAGGTTGCATCATTGTTGTAAGTTGAGGGTTGGTAGGGGTAGAAATAGAGGTAATGGTTGTGGGAGGAGGAATTTTAGTTCCTCCTTGACTTTGGATATTGTTCAATGTTTTAGCACAACCGGTAAGTTTGCTATAAATCAGAGCTAGGTTACAAGCAAGTTCTATTCCTTCTTCACTTTCTATAGACATGGAAAATGTACAATTCAATCCGACATACTAGATCTAGATTTACTAACACCATTTCATCCTAAATCATCTCCTTTGCTAGTCATTTAATTGAACAATTTGTATTTTATTAAATTCATCACTCTTCATCTCTTAATTAAATAAACCAACTTTATCTAATTCAATCATCATCTTGTGTTAATTAAATAAATCAATTTTATTTAATTAATTCCATAAAACTCCTTTTAATTAAATAATTCATTTTATTTGATTAAATACCTAAAGCCTTCTTATTAAATTGAATAAATTAAAAATTATTTAATTTAATCTAACATTATCCCTTTTAGTTAAATAAATCAAAATTTCTATTTAATTAAACCTTTCCTCTCAATTCTTGACTTAAATCAATTCATAAATTTAAGTCTAAATTGTCACATTTCCTAATTATTTATTAAACTAATTAGTCTTTGATAATTTTAATCTTAATCTATGTCACATACTCTAGAGAATGCAACTTCCACAATAAATCAATTACTTTGATTTATTAATTCATCTATTTTCGCTCACATGGCATAAAAGGGGAATATTCCCTCAAATTTGAATTCAAATTCAAATGGACTAAGTGCTTCCAACAAGACATTTAAGACCTCTTGCATGTCCTTTTCATTGAGCCAAGTGACATTAACTCCATTTCTTTCACCCCCCCTAAACATGTCACTTAATCAAATTCAAAATTCAAACCTGCACATTGATCAAAATGCACTCAACCTTCAACCATTCACATCCTGACAAGTGGCACTTGGCCATTGGATGTTGAATGATCCCACATTTCTCAATTTCATTCATTCTTCCAATTTGAAATCTATAAATGAGAGACTCTTCCTCTCATTCCATCATCCAAAATTTGATTAAAATTACTATACTCAAATCCATCTTTAGGCATATCCATTCTCATATGTTTTTATCAAGCTCTTAGCTAGGTTATGGAGAAATTCAACCAAGGTAGATCAATCTTCATCAAATCATCAAAGATTACAAAGGAGTTGGGAAAGGGATAATTTTGACACATCAATTGGCACCAACTCCCCCATGGGATCAAGAGTTTGCATGGCTTAATTTAGGATTTCATTTATCTTTCATGTTGTTCTTCATATTTTCCTATTTTAAGCATTGTAGATGGATTTCATGGGGAATCCTTATTTCTTTCTTGCATACGATCTAATATTGTTCTTTTTTTCCTTATTTGTGTAGGTATGAAATTGGGGTTCACATTTTGGTGCTAGAAGGAGGGCATGATCAATAATTTCATCACGTTTTTATGAAAAAATTTGTGGTTTTTTAATATTTTTTGTCTACACATAGGAAACTATACTATGGGTAGTTCTTGCAGCCATGTATTGGACTGCTTACTCAGATGCGATAGTATATTGCACCACACCCCATGTAAACCGTGATTCTATACTGAAACGCAATCATTTCCTGCCTCTAAATTTCAAATCTTTCCAAATTTCACCACTTCCAAAGTCTGTCAGCTACTAAAGTGCACCACACCCGTGGTCTCTATTTCTGCATAGCACCACACCAAGTCAACCGCGTAGTCCTATTAAGAACCGCCCCTATTCTAAACTGTACCACACCTCCTAACTCTGTCACAAAAAACAGTCAAGTTTTAAATTTAGCATGTTCTTTTTGATTTTGTATTTTTTCTAACTTTTGACCTGTTTGCTATTTTTTTTGTGCTCTTTGTTTTCTGTCATTTTGCAGGTTGGAGCAAGGAAACAAGAAAGGTAGAAGGTTCATCATGGCATCATGTTCATTGTGCACCCAGTTTTTTTAAACACTAAAGTGTTGTTCAACACTCTTTAAGGATTTTTAAAATTTTGTTTGAAAGAAATTTGTTAATTTCATTTGCCTTAGACACAACTAAATTTCTTTTGGGTTTTAAAATGAACAATCAAATTTATTTTCCAAAGTTACAAAGGGGCTAAAACAAACCTAGAAACAATATACTAGATTTTGTTTGAAGGTTTAAAATTGAACAAGGAAACTCTCACACTTCAAAGTTGGTGCTTTTAAAAAGAACACATTTCTTGCTTTGAGGATTAAAATGAACATGTGTCTTTGATGTTTTGTAATCTTTTTAACAACGTAATATCATATAAAAGGCGTATGCGCTTCTCTCACACCTCACGAAGATCTTGAGAATCAAAAGTCTTTTTTTGATATTAAGTTGTCAAAATTATTACCTCCACACTTTAGTTTTGGGTTAAAATTGAACAAAACACTTTGTGAGTGTGAATAGGCTTATGGTGTGTGCTCTCCCTTTATTTCTAAGAAAAGGTTGATCAAACAACAGATAAGTTTATTCTCTTTTGTTTCTCTTAGTGGGCCTGCCCTGTGGGAAATAGTACTCACCCAAGGGAACAACTCAACCGGTAACACACTAAAGCCAAGTGTATTTCCAGTTGGGATATAAAAGTGGGTACTGGAACAAAAACCTGTATCACGTAGTTGGCTCTGATGAGAAGGGAAGCAATGGTGTCTCACTACATGGGTCAGCCTCCACGAATGAAAATTCTGAACTAAAACCCTTGTTTAGAAATGCCAAATCCTTATCTATTTTGTTGGTGCAAAAGGTCATGTCCTTTGAAGCCACCCCTAGATCTGAATTGTGCAAACTGATAATACAAAGAGAATATATGAAGTCTATGTCTTAAGTTTAGAGTGTAGCACACGAATTTTGTTAATTACATGGGTTTTTAGCATATTTGAGCAACATTGAATATCTCATGAGTCTATTGTCTCTCCAATTTTATATTGTATCTAAATTATTAATGAAAAGTTTGATCAAGAGTAATTTCATTAATCTTCATTGTCATTGTACTTTGATGTGTGTTTTAACTTAGGCTCTAGTATAATGGACCAGTTAAACTTCTTTGATTAAATCATAAATTCATATACATGTGGTTTTTATGTAGAGATGGAAAGTATGCCATGGGAGATTCATGGGTACTGATGCTTGGCTGACCCAAGAAGTGTATGCCATGGAAGAGAGCTAGTGTGGTCAAGCATCTAGCCATTCGTACAAAATATGCGCACTTGGATTCGTCCAAGTGGGAACCCAAAAAAATATTGTCTCATCATCCTAGGGTTGTAAAATGTGCTTGGAAATTTAAAATACATTACTTGGTCCTCAAAACATTGAAAAAACAAACATTCACAAAGAGCTCCAAATTTCAAACCCAATGGAGGAAACAAATACCTTTTGATGAATTTAAGCACTCTTGCTTTCCCTAGGGATCATATCCTTAGAGGTTTCTAAGTGCTTGGATTTTATCATTATTTGTTTTCACTAAGGTCAAACCTAGGAAAATTTTTCCCTAATTTCCTTGATTTCCACATAATGAACCCTGTGGGATGAATGAAAATTAGGATATTGGAGATTTAGTTTGAAAATCATAATCAAGAAAGTGTTTGTGGTAAAAAGAACCAAACCTAAGCAAGATAACAAAAAATTGAACCACACATGTGATTGGTCCCTTTTGAGTCATTTGGTTTCAATGCAAAAATTCGTCTTTTGGTTTGAATTACTCCTAGGGAAAAGCATGTTCTTCATTACCTTGGTCTTGTAAACAAGTCCTCTTAGGGTCATCTAGGATCAAGTCAAACACTTCACCCATTTCAAACATCAATCAAATCCCATCTCACCAACAACTTTTGAAACTTTGAAACATCACTTATGCTAGACTTTTGGAAAATTGACATCACCTGATTTGACTTAATGCACCTAGTCAAATAATCAATCCTCTTGAACAAATTTTCCTCTAGGATAATGCAACTTTTTGAGGTCTACTAGTTCATGATCACTTTGATTGGCTTAACACACTTAGCCAATTTATTATATTATGCAAGTTTTCCCTAAGATAACACAACTTCCTAGGGTTTACAAGTTCACCATCACCTTGTTTGACTTAACACACTTAGTCAAACCATCCGCAATCAAATCAAGTCCTGAAGTCTAGCATTGATCCATAATTCCTAAAAGTTTAAACACCCATATCATTCACCCCTTTCATCCTTCATCTCATCATTGGTCCTAAACCCCTTGGAGGTCAACAAGTTCAAAAAACAAGAAGAACATGGAATATACACTTGATTCATCCATCATGAAAAATCCAGTTCAACCAAACTATCCAAACCTTGCAATGCCAATTGATTTTCAAAACTTGCTTTTCTATAATCCATACATGGAATCATTGTCTCATCCAAACCTCAATGGTGCAACAAATGTGACTTTTCCCAATCTAAATTTTGGAACACCTTTCCCTTTGGTAGATTTAAATCAAATTCAAAACTTAAAAATCTATCAACCAAACAATCAAGGAATGAGCCTTCCCCCTTTTCCAACCATCAATCAACAAAATCCGAGCAACACCCCCTTCATAAATCAAAGCATCATATAAAATCCTCCCATTTTTCCATCAATATTGCAACAATATATATGGAAACCATACAAGCAACCCCAATGATCAACACCATTCCCAATCCACCACCACCACTGCCAAAACACAACATGGAAAATTCATTCTCTATCATGTTGCAAGCTGCTCAACAAGTTGCACGCCAAAAGGCACTCCAAAACCAACAAGCCGCACAACTAGCTGTCCAACAAGCTGCGCAAGTGGCTCAAGTAGCCCAACAAGAAAAATCTCAAGTTCAAGCCCAATACCAGGATCAACACGCACAAGAACAATACCAAGAAAAATTGCAAGAAATCCATCAACAAGTGTATCAACAAGTAGCACAACAACAAGCCCAAAAAAAATAATTTTTGGCACAACATGATGAGCAACAAGCATTGTTTGCTCAAGAGAAAATATAGGCCTTACTCCCTCAGCAATTCTTGTAGCAGATTCCAACCACAACCATTGAAAATGATGATCAAGATCCCTCAACCAATGATCATGTTGAAAATGTCTCTACATCACCTAATGAGCTAGAGGACATATCTCAAGAATTTATTCCAAATCATGAACAACATCTCTCACCAAGGTCTAGCAATGATTCTTTCCAAAACATATGGACATCCTTTGACCTCATGAAATTTGAGAAACTTCCTATGCCTAAAGAAGATATCCAAGAAATCAATCCATTCTTTGAAATTGACCCATGTCAAGAACTTAAGCATGTCGAAATATATTTCAAAATCATTCGAGATCAAGAATTTGTATCTCCAAGCTACTACAATGATATAATGGAAACTCTCCTATCTATACGAGATGACCATATCTGCATAGCACATACTCATCCATCTACCTATGAGATGATTTCTTTGAATGGACCTGTAGATGATCTTCATTCCAAAAAAGAGTCTCATACTCTTACTGAGGAACAAGAGTCTCCTACTCTTAACATTTGTACACCTGATCAAGATATAGAAAAATCTAGAGACATGTCAGAAATGGGTCATGAAGAAGGCTTCTATAGAAGTTGTGAATTAGAAACATCATGTAAAATCATATCAAGAATGAAAAACGAGGAAGAATTTTACAAGGATAGTGAAGAATCAACACCTCTTGAAGGAGCATTACAATCTAATATCTCACAATATCAAGCTAAAAATATCAATCAGGAAGTCATCCCACTTATGGAGGATCCTATAACTTATAAATTTGGATCACTTACCTTTCTTAGGGCAAGATCTCTCATCAATAAAGAATTTGTCACCTTTGAAGATCCACCATAGAGAAAAGGAGTAGCACCTTGTTTCCAAGGTAAATCATATCCTATCGAAAATAAAATGTTTCAACAAATGAATTATCAAGGTAGAGGATTAGGCCTACATGAACAGGGTGTTCTGGAACCAATGCAAATTAATGGAAATCCTAAGCATCAAGGCCTTGGTTATTCAACAATCAAGAGATATACACATATCAATGATACCTCCATAAAATTGGGGGAAACTTTGTCTCAAGCAAATGTCAACATAGGGGGCACGAAGAATGCTTATGATGAAACCAATGGCAATACTACAACTAATCATGTCATGAATCTTCATCCACCCATCAACCCATCCACGAATTGGGACAAACATCAAAATAACATTTTAAATCAAAGCATGAAGAACCTTATCAAAGAAAGAGAAGCTAAGAAGCATATCAGATAAATCAAATACATATGGATACCAATTACAAAGAAAGACTATCCCTATAAAACTCCATTAGTCAAAGAAACTATGGGGCAAAATAAAAAGGGGGCAAGTATCCATCAAAAATTTCCACAAAAGAAAAATCAGGCTTCTCAAGCAACGTACAAAGTATATCAGGAAGTTGGTCCTAATTCCATGCACACTTCCATATCCACTCATTATTTCTCATCTTCCAAAGTTTGGAGAGTCAAAGGTTCCAAACTGTCAACCAATCCATATTTTATTCCTAAACACACTTCATCCATGCCTCCACACATGATATCTGATTCTCACATTGACCATGTGTTGGAAATGACCCTTCATCATAAGGATTCATAAGGCACTCTATCGCGATGTGCGTACAAAGACAAAGTTAACTCCGATGTCAGCAAAGCAGATCCGAAATCTCTTAAGTTGCATTCAAGTGCACATATATTGGCTAGGCATCTTCTTTAAGAAGGATATCGATGGCACATTATGAAAGAAGCATCAACATTAGCACCAGTAGGTGGTTCAGCATGAGCTTAAAATCTCTTAGAAAAATTTTAAAAAAATATATATATATATATAATAAATAAAAAATCCAAAAAATCAAGGATTGAAAACAGTAAACACAAAAATCATCCTCTATTGAAAACCACTTCAGTGGCGCGTTGGATAGGTACCATGATAAAAACCTAGCAAATAGGCATCATGTGTAGAATCGAGCATCTACATGTGCCATTTTAGGAGAAAGCATCTTATCCCATCCATAAATCCAGCTTTCCCTCCATTCCATCCATATCATTCATTCATCCATGAACCATTTATCCAATCCATTTTTATCCATCTACATCCATACTCCAAGTCATCTTAATCTTGATGAAATTTTGGTGCATACTTTTCACTTGCTTATGGTAAACTTCTTGACATGGGTCATTTTCATTGATCCTATCCTACCCAACATTATCTAAGCCATGAAACACTATCCAAATGCACATCCACTACTTGAACCCCTTAACCTCTTATCCTATCACAAGATAATACTTGGCATCCTTTACATACTTACCATATCCATCCATCCATATACCTATCCAAGAATCCACCTATGGCCTTCCATACATTGCTAAACACTGGGGGTAGATATGTGCATCTTGCTTCGGGAATAAATCTGGATATATATCCTCCAACTTATGTGGTGATCCAAACATTTGCAAAAGTGAAATAAAATTGGTGAAGCATTTGTGAGCCAAAATCTGAGTCACTAGCCCATGGAATATTTTGACAAGATGATGTTGTTTATCAACCTTTATCTTTCATCGAACATCAATCCAAAATCAATATCAGTTGCATCTAATGTGTACTTCAATGTCACATCAAATCATCAAAAAAATTATGTTCCAGATCAAGCTTCATCAATCTTGATCAATCAAATCCAATCAATAATCACCTTGTTTGACTTAACACACTTAATCAAACCACCCTCTTGTGCATGAGTTTACTCTAGGATAACACAACTTCCTAGAGTTTACAAGTGCATTATCATCTTATTTGACTTAACACACTTAGTCAAATTATCCAATCCATCACCACCTTGTTTGACTTAACACACTTAGTCAAACTACCCCTCGTGTACATGTTTACTCTAGGATAACACAACTTCCTAAAGTTTACAAGTGCATTATTACTTTTTTTTTACTTAAAAAACTTAGTCAAACTATCAATCCATCAATCCATTGATTTGATCAATCAACCTTAACCTTGGTTTTCAAAAAAGTCCCCAAAACAAAGCAGTAATATTATCACATATCCATATCCAAATCATCAAAATCATGCGGAAATCCATCAAAAATTCAAAAACATCAAAAAAATCAAAAATCAAAAACATCCAAATCATTCAAAATATAAAAAATCAAAAATAGAGTCATCTTATCGAACTACATCATCTCTGAGCTTGAACGTAGGCAAGGTTGATCTTTGATCATCCCACGAGACATTTTAGGTCAATCCTTTAGGCGTTCATCGCATTGGCAATCTGTTTGCCCATTTATTTCACATTTTAGGTTAGTCCTTTAGGTGTCTAGCACATTGGCAATTCGTTTTCCCATCTATTTCACATTTTAGGTCATTCCTTAGGCATCTATCGCAATGGAAATCTATTTGCCCATCTATTTCACATTTTAGGTCAATCCTTCAGGCGTTTGTCACAATGGCAATCCGTTTGTCCATCTATCTCATTAGTAGTCAAGTTAGCTGTCATCCGAACTAAGTCATCTTTGATTTGGAACATAGGCAAGGCCATCCTTGATCGACCCCCGAGACACAAAATCCAAAAATATTCGCAAATCTTGAAAATACCAAAAACAATCTCAAACTATTTGAAAAATCCAAAATGGGGCATCCATCTCATCTCGCTTTCACCCACGATTTTCATCATTCCTAATAAAATCAATCATCGCTTTCATCCTTTGGTGAGTCAGTCAGAAGAAAGTATAGTAGGTTCCAAAGTGAACACCCCGATCGTCAAAGTCTCTAAAGTCTAAGTCATTAAAAAAGAAAGTAGATCAACTTAGAGTATCAATAGCTTATCACCCAATCAGTCCCACCAAAACCATGATCACAACATGTCCTAGGATGAATCTTTCTTGCAATGAACATAAGGATTAGGTAACTCGCAGTAGTTTAGCCTTGGCTAGTGGTATGAAGAACACTGGCTTGTTTGTTTACTTTATCTTGGTCTTTTGACTTATCTTATTTTGTGCTCATTCCAAGGACCTCTTGATGATGCCTAAACAAAACAGGTTTAGAGAGAAAGGAATGGGGCAATGATCATTAACTTTTTTATCTATTGTGATTTTTGGATGTTCTTATAAAATAACTTGGCGAATACTTGCTTTGTTAGGTCCATCCTAGCAAGGTTTTCGTATGTCAAGTGTGAACAAAAATACTCCTATCTGATTGACGAGTCAAATTCCATCACACTAGGTACAATGTCATCCTGGTCCTTTATACCTTGATGCATCATACCTATGTGTGTTATCAAACATAAAGTAATTGGCCCTTTGAAAATCCCAACTCATGGTAAGAAAATCATCATCATCATAATTCATAATGTAGGCTTGTTGGGTCCTCCTTCCATCCATATTATTCTTCTTAATCTTCTATCTTTACTAACATTTCTATCTAAAGTAGGTGTGAGATCTCAAAATATACATGAGGCTACCCATGGTTGATTATTGTCTATACATCATCATAATTGTCTACATCAAAGAATTATCTTTCGTCCTCTGATCAATAGAACCACTTCTCTCATATTTTATCATGATCTCGATTAGAAAATCATACATTTCCACTCGATCTCTTGAAGGGGCAGTATACCAGCATATCCTTCCGTTGGGGCAGCAGTGGGGCATCTCAAAAAATTGAGAAATTTTGAACTTTCATCACAAGAGTTTATTCTTTGAATCAATGCAACATGTACATTGCTTCGAAGAGGGGAAAAATGTAGACATGGAAAATGTACAATTTGATCCGACATTGAATCCTGATTTACTAACACCACTTCATCTTGAATCATCTCCTTTTCTAGTCATTTAATTGAATAATTTGTATTTGATTAAATTCATCACTTTTCATCTCTTAATTAAATAAATAAACTTCATCTAACTAAGTCATCATCCCCTGTTAATTAAATAAATCAATTTTATTTAGTTAATTATGTAAAACTCCTTTTACTTAAATAATTCATTTTATTTGATTAAATCCCTAAAGCCTTAATATTAAATTGAATAAATTAAACATTATTAAATTTAATCTAAAATTATCCCCTTTAGTTAAATAAATCAAAACATTTATTTAATTAAACCTTTCCTCTCAATTCTTGACTTGAATCAATTCATAAATTTAAGTCTAAATTGTCACATCTCCTAATTCTTCATTAAATTAATTAAGCTTTGATTATTTTAATCTTAATCTATGTCACATCCTCTAGAGAATGCAACTTTCACAATAAATCAATTACTTTGATTAATTAATTCATCTATTTTCCCTCACATGGCATAAAAGGGGAATATTCCCTCAAATTTGAATTCAAATTCTAATTGACTTAGTCCTTCCAACAGGACATTTAAGACCTCTTACATGTCCTTTGCATTGAGCCAAGTGACATTAACTCCATTTCTTTCATCTCCCCTAAACATGTCACTTCATCAAATTCAAAATTCAAACTTGCACATTGATCAAAATGTGCTCAACCTTCAATCATTCACATCTTGACAAGTGACACTTGGCCATTGGATGTTTAATGATCCCACATTGCTCAATTTCATTCATTCTTCCAATTTTAAATCTATAAATGAGAGAATATTCCTCTCATCCCATCATCCACAATTTGAGTAAAATTACTATACTCAAATCCATCTTCAAGAATATCCGTTCTCATATGTTTTTATCAAGCTCTTAGCTAGGTTATGGAGAAATTCAACCAAGGTGGATCAATCTTCATCAAATCATCAAATCTTAGAAAGGAGTTGGGAAAGGGCTAATTTCAACACATAAATTGGCACCAACTCCCCCATGGGATCAAGAGTTTGCATGGCTTAATTTAAGATTCCATTTATCTTTCATGTTGTTCTTCATATTTTCCTATTTTAAGCATTGTAGATGGATTTCATGGGGAATCCTTGTTTCTTGCTTGCATACAATCTAATATTGTGCTTGTTTGCATTATTTGTGCACGTATGAAATTGGGGTTCACACTTTCAATCATGCGATGTATGTTTTCTATGGTGTGAATACTAGTGGTGGAAAAAAATTTAGTACTCATTTATTGTTGTAGGTTTGCTAAATCTTCATGGATTTGGATTATGTTTTCTTGAGGAACACTTGTAACCATTGTTTCTACTCTTGTCACCCTACTTTAATGAAAAGAGTTGTTAAAGTTATGGTCCATACATAGTGAACTACTATCACCAATAGGAGTGAAAGAGCTAGATAACCAAAGATCCATGATGATTGTGCTATCACAGGACATGAGTCTCAAACTTCGTGTCACTATAGTATTGGCAATAGGAAACCAAGATGTCAAATTGATGCAAGGGAGAATCAATGAAATGTAAGCTAAATGTAATTATATTCTTTATTTCCAATACACCAGATTAAGCTATATTTAGTGAAATTAATGTACCAAAAACTAAATAATCTGAAACATAAATCTAAGAATATCAAATAGAAGTGCAAAAATAGGGTTTCTAATGTTGTAAAATTCAATTTTAGGTTTGACCTGAGACTAAATCACCTAGAGGAGAATATGAGTCGCAATTAGGGTTTTTCAAGGGTTCAAATGTTGAAAAATAGTCCAAACAGAATACTGAGAAATTAGGTAAAACCACATATACTAGGACTAAATTTCGTAGAGGGGTGTATGAGTCCTAGATTATGGTTTATAAACTAATTTAAGAAAATTATAAGTGAATGTTAGGTTTTATGGTTTGAATTTTGTCTATTCTATGTGCAATTATAGATTTCAAATGAAATTTAATGATGCAAAAGGAAAAAATATAACCTATATTCACTTTCACTAATGCAAAGTATAGAAACCCTAGATGACAATTAACTAACGCAAGACCTAATAAAAAGTTAATGTAAGTTAGATCTAGGACTATGATACACTCCAAATAAAAAAATAAGGTGTTGAAAGGCTAGGTTCACCAAAATGAAACCTCAAAAATAGTGTTTCACCTTTTGAGAGATGAAACTAAAGGGGGATTGGGCTCCTCCTCCTATTTCACTCAACTTTCATTAAAGGAAACCAAGATCTATAAACCAACTGGATTGATTGAAGGAGGGTCTGTGTGATTAAGATGGTTTCCTTTGGGTGTGATTAAAGATAAAAGGGGGTTCACCACCAATAAAATTCTTGGAAAGAAAAATATGTAAATGATATGCAAACCTAATTATGCAAGCTAATATGAAACGCTAAATAAGAATAATGAAGTGAGAATGAAAAGAGGGGTACCTAGAAAATTGAAGAAGATCGAAACAATGTCTACACTCCCAAAAATCCAAATTTCAATGCACATTGGGACTCATACTCCAGTAGGGGAGATTTAGTCCCAATTTAGGGTATCATGTTGAATCTAGAATCTAAAATTTATAAACCAGGATCTATAAAAAATGCTTTAAATATGGTATATTGGGACTCATATGCCACAAGTAGTCATTTAGTCCCACTATTAAGGTTGATCTAAAAAATTTAAATCCTCTCATGATCTTTTGTAGCTTCTCTCCCTTTTGATCTTCGAGTTTGAAACACTAAATAAGGGTGTGTAGATGAATATTTGTGATCTTACAATGTCAATGACAACTTTGAAAAATTTCTCCAATTTTTTTCTTCAATGGATCTTCAATATAGATCTAGAAATCACACATTAAAGATGGATTTTTCTTTTGTTAGTAGATAGGGGTTTTCCTTGGTCAAACCTCATTTTTGTAATCAAACCTTGAAATGAATGGAAATAGAATGAAGGAATGAATAATGAACAAATATGATATGTTACGACTCACCAAAACACTTGAAAAAATGTCTAGAATATTTTATTTAATGGCTAGCATGAATGTAGATCTTGAATCTTGACTCTATGTTTTGCATCCTAACTTGAATTCTTGCTTCGATCATAAAATACCTATATCACAAATGTTAGCTTAAAAACAAACATGATGCATGATGACTTTAACAAGATGCTTGAATCTTGAATATAGCTCCAAAATACATAATAATAACTCTTGAATTCTCTTGATCATAAATTTACTATACTGCTTGAATACTTGAATCACTAGATCTTGTTAGAAGAAATTATGTGAAATAACCTTGTATTTATACTTGTTTATGTCAAATTTCCCAAAATTATAACACTACAAGCCAACATTGGATCTAGAAGAATAAAATACTACCAATAATTTGAATTTAAAATAGGTCCAAGCTAAGTGTGACTCATACACTAGTTGGGGCGTATGAGTCCCAATAGGCTAAGCTTGGGAAATAAATTTAAAGAACTGTAAGGTTTAATTGCAAATTCAAGACTAGGTCAAAAAACATAGGTGGGACCCATACGTCCAAGGTTGCATATGAATCCTAGATCACTAAATATGATCCATACAATCCAAAATAATTAAATTATAACTGGTCATTAGATAAATGTCAAGATTATCCTAAAAAAGATGCATTTAATAAGGCTTGTGGATGTAAAATAAGACCAAACAAGTCATAAAGAAGCCCAATTTTAGTAGGGAGGGCATAATCAAGTGTGAAAATGTAGAGGGATACTTTTTTTCAACATTACATTCAGCCCCCATGTTAGAGAGAGGAGAAACTTGCTTCAAACTCACATTAAGGTAGAAAAAGTCGCATCAAGAGGGGTCCAAGTTTACCAATGTTAGTGAGATAGGATGACAACAAAAGAGAGGATTGCACAAGCCCCGAGGATCAAAATCCTATGGGAAACCAGAATAGGCACAAAAAAACAAACATATGAATGATATAAGGAGAAAAAACAAGGTACAAGCATACACTTCCAAAGACATAATGGAGAAGAAAGCAAACACAAAAGGGCTAGATCAAGCCTCAATCATTTTTCTAGCATGATGTGGATTATATCTAAGATATTTGTCCAAAAAATATTTACAAGTGGAACATGATGTCCACTATTCAAACCAACCACATGCTCACAAGGAATAGTAGAACCTCGGGTCATCACCAAGTGAGCCCCTAGCGAGATACATATATGTGTGGCTGGTATGTGCTCACAAAGATAAGAAAGTGGCTTTGAGAAAGTTATGCTTAAGCTCAAGATCCCATAAATACAACCATACGAAAGCTATACCTCCTAATAACTTTCATAAGGTACCACAAAACATGACAATAGTATTCATGAGGAAGGAAAATCTTTGTATGCTTGACACACATGAACAAACAAGATGGATCCATAGGTAAGAAAAATGTGTTATTTAAGGTGGCCATATAACCAATATTGTAAATGAAAAAGTAGTATAAGGTGGAACAATCAAAAAATTATGCCTTTCCCTTGCTTGATTTGGGAATAATTAATGATAAATTGGACTTAATGTTGCCTTGATCTAGTGTTGTGAGGTGTTTTACATATCCACATTAGGTCTTAGGCCCTTTTAAAGCTAATTTAACTTAACTCTACCCTAATTTGATGTTGGAAAATGTATTTAATTACACTTTCACATTAAATTTAGGATTCTTGTACACAAAGTGGACCTAATCTAGCATTGTAATGTGTCTTACACATTCACATAGGATTTAGGACCCTTCTAAACTAAATAGAAAAATTTTTGCCTTAATTTAATGTTGTAGAGTGAATTTATTTACACTTTCACATTGGATTTTGGGTCCTCTTATATTTATAACCTCTATATCATCATTAATATTCCCCTATGACCTTTTAGTGTGCATCCCAAGGTATATTTTAGTCAAAAACCAAACAATATCAACATATGAGTTTAATTTCTTAACTCCTTGACATTATAATAGGAAAAATAGCCCCTATGGGACCCATTCACCACCTTGGGTGAATTATTTCCATCCACATGGGACTCATTTACCCAGGATGGCGAATGAATTCCATTTGAGATATTTTTTAGGTTTGAGCGGTAAAATCTAGGCTTTAAGTTCAAATTTCTTCCATTTCGGTCTTAGGGATCAAATTAATAGTAATTTGAGTGCATTTCCTATATAAAAATATTTCAAATACTCATTTCATCTAGGAAACATAATCCTATATGTTATCAAGTCAGGAAAGCAAGGTTTAAGCATTCCAAGTTCATCAAGATAACATTCAAGATCAATTCTAAGTGATTCAAGGGAAAACAATTTCATGAATTGTTGTAGAAATACAAGATCCATCATCATGGAAAGGTTCTAATTATACTATTTCATGTTCATGCTTAATTATATTATTTCATCATTTGGTTTAGCTACTTAAAAGGGGTTTGACCAAGGAAAACTCATATTCCCTAACAATCAACACTTGTACTCTCGGTCTTTAGTTAATTGTAGATATAGGTGCCTTGAAGAATTGAAGATTATTGAATATTAGGTTTCAAGCTTGTTGGATTTGTATCCCCATTTGAAAGGTCATAATATTCCTTAAGGTCATCTATAACCCTAAAATCAAGGTTTCAGATCTGAAAACTTGTAGAAGCAAAAAGAGAAAATTGAGAGGTGCAAATTAAAACTTTGAATTTCTAGAAAATTAAAACTAGACTCATTCGCCACAAGTGGTGAATGAATCTCTCTATATGTGTTTTTCATAGATATTTGCACTTTTGGATACCCATTTTCCTGAAACCTTCTCTTGTGCAAAAATCCATAACTGGGATTGATTCACCTAGAATGGTGAATGAGTCTGAGTAGGTCAAAAATTTATTTTTCCATAATTTTAGATATGTTTCTAGTCATCATCAAGTTTCTAGGTGTATGCTTTTTGTTTTACAACCTTCTATTTCTCTTTTTTTTGCATTTTTCAGTCATTTAGTTAAGCATGCATCAAACTAGGTTTCGCATTTCATCTTGCATGTCATACATTTTTCCAAGCCCTATCTTGGTTGTGAACCCCTCATTAAATAATCTTCATTCCCTAGGACAACCATATTGCAAGATTTTGACCTCCTTTGCATTGAGATCTCTAGGGTTAACCTTGAGTGGAATCTTTGTGAAAGTGGGTGTGAATATATCAATCATTAATTCTCTCATTTTATAGGTTCCATTTTTGTGAACTTACATTTAGAATACCTTCTTTTCTTATTTGGAGTCTATCATAATCCTAGATCTATCTTGCATTAAATTTACATTAGGGTTTGCATTAGTTAATTAGCATTCAAGGGTTTCTAATTTTTTCATTAGTTAAAGTTCATGAAGGTTGTATGTTTGCATCTCAAATCATTGAAAAACATCTTAAAACTATATTTGCATTTAGGATACACATCATACAACATAAAAAGCATAAAAATCAATTGAAAGCTTTTGAAAATTTTGAAATTGGGACTCATTCACCAACCGGGGTGAATCAGTCCTAGTGCCCATCTAAAACTACCTTTTACAACATCAAAAACCTTATTTTTAAGCTTATCTTTGCTGCCATTGGTTATCTCTTATAGTGGGTTGACTTTATGTTTCATACATCTAACAAAATCTAGCTTGAAGGTTTATTTCATGAATTTCTTAATTTCATAATTGCATTTACAACATTTAAGTTTTAGATCATTGCATAGTGTAATCAGTAAATTACCTTGTTTGAAATCTGAAAATTGCATTTCATCGTAGGTCCTTACATTTCATTTTAAGTTTGTGTAGCTTCTCTTACATTCAAATCATTAGAATTAGCATCATTTAAATTCATTGCAATTGTGGATAGAATTATATTCTTGCACTTTTCATTTTAAACATTAGTTCCTAGCTCACTTAGATCAAATTAAATTCAACACTCATTAGAAAAATTAAACAAAAAACATAAAACATCAAAAGAAACTAACAAGAAAATGGTTAACCTTAGAGAAAAAATATCATTCAAACCCTTTAGTAGTGACGAATTTTCAATATTAGATGAATCCCTTGATGAATTCATCTCTCATAGATCATCCACTAAAGGTTTGATACAAGAGAATGCAAGCATTGGAAATAATGACAACCATAATTGTTCTTCTCTCGATGCCTCTCCTATTAGTGATTAAGGTATCTTGGTGATATGAGATACAATCATGGAAAATCATGAAACTCTTGTTTGTCCCCCCACTTGGAAAGATATTATGACACATGAAGCTAAGATCATGGCCACTACTTGGCCTACTCTCTCATCTCTTAGTACCTCCACTACTTATGAAAATGCTTTAGCGAATAAGGATAAAATTGTGAATGATCATGACAAACACATTTGTGTAGAGGAAATAAGAGGTCCAATAATTGTGAGCTCTACCAATCCTAGATCTCCTATTTGGAAATACATTATTGGATATGGGGATGTAAATATAGATAATCATGACAATCAAACTTTCCCTTCTCCCAATATCTTCTATAGACATGAAGAATATAGTTTAGTTGTAGAGGATATCCTTATTGAGATTTGTGAGAATATTATTCCTCCCTTTCCTAATGCTCCTACCATTTGGGAAGACCTATTTGAACAAAAAATTCCAATCATTAGTAACCATGAAACTCATATATATCCTTCTCTTAATGCTTTGCCTATGTGAAATGTAGCTACTTTACAAAATCTAACCATAAAATCTAATGACCCTATTGTTTTTCACTTTCCTAAAATCTCTCCTACTAGGGTGGATATTCTTGCTCAAGAGAATGAGACCTTGGAGAAAAATAAGGAAATTATAGACAATAATAAAATTTCTCCCCTCCTAATATCTCTCTTATTGGTGAAGAACATATTAGGGTGTCACAAGATCCAATTGATGAAAATCACGAGGAGAACATCATTGAACAATAAAATACCATCATTGGTAAACAAAAAAACCCAAAAATTGATAACCCCCTTACCTGTGATGAAGTTATTTTAGAAGAACCAAACATTTAATGTTAGGAAAATCTAGTTTGCAGTTCTCCTACAAACTCTCCTAATAGGGAAGGTATCATGGTGGAAGCACATGACAACATTGACACAACTCTTTCAAACAATAGTAATATGGCTTCCTTATATGAATATGATGAAGTGAAATTAGACTCCTCTTCACTAAGAGATCATGAAAACAAGGACAAGTGTGTTGAGTTTATGAACATTAGAGCTCCTTCGAGTCCTTTAATCATCAAACCACCTAACCCTCAAATTACCATTCATCCACCCTCACAACAACCACAAGTTCAAAAGAAACCTATATTTCATTTTATTTCACTTTATTAAGTTATCTTGTTATACTAAATTATATATATTGATATGTGCAAGTTATTAAATCAAATTTTGTTTGCAAGACATGTGTATGTTGTTGTTGCACCTGAGGGGAATGAAGAGAAAACAAAATATTGGTTGACTCATTGTGTGGAGAGTAAACATAAGTTAATATCACCTCGAGAATATGATGATGGCTATCATTATCCAATAGGTAACGCGATCCCCTTAAGACATCCCCTTAAGAAAATTTTGATAACAAGTTTTTTGATCCCCTTAAACAATTTTTTAGAACAAGTCTTTGATCCCATTAAGAAAATTTTGAGAACTTATATGATGATTTTTTTCATGTTTTCCAATAGGATCGGTTGTGGTTGCTTGAATTTAGCTATGAAAATACCTGACAAGGAAGAATGGTCTACCTGCATTCAAATATTATGAACTGCATAAAAAATTTATACATTATTCACATTTGGTCGTGACAATAAATATAAAACTAGATCGGTATCACGAAAGATATGTAAATAAAGTGCTATGAACAATTTCTATGGAAGATCATGAGACAATCGTAGATGCATTACAAAAAAGAGAGGATGCAGATGGTATAATGGAATAAGTAAATATATGTAAATATAGCTTAAGTTTTATATTGTCCCTTTAAATAGGGGTAATTATTAGTTAAAATATATTTAAATACATGTTTTGATTACATATTGATATTTCTTGCACATTAATAGTTAAAATTGATTTATTATCCTTTTTTGTATCCTTAAGTGATCATTGCATTGATCTCATACTTTGAAACAAAAAGGAGAGGATGTCTAGATTCAACCTACACATGTGTAGAATACTTGTAAATGAAGGTACTTGAGTTGTGTACTTATAGATGGTTTTATATAAATTAAAATATATATGTTTTGATGATTTCATTGATATTTCTTGTACCTTTTTTATATTATTTGGTGTGAATACCTAATACATTCTAGGCATGATTTTGAGATGTTCTTGAGATGCAATATTCAAATTTTGTAAACATTGTTTTGAGATGACATATATGTCCTACTATGTCTTCAAATCACTAAATATCATGCATACATTATTGTTAAATAAATTATATACTTAATATGTTGTATTATGACCCTTAAGACATCCCCTTAAGACATTGTATTATGACCCCTAAAGGCATCCGCTTGAGACATTGTATTATGAACCCTTAAGACATCCCCTTAAGACATTATATTATGACCCCTTAAGACATACCATTAATATGTAATATAACCCCTTAAGATATCCACTTAAGAAGTAATATTAACACTTAAGACAATCTCTTAAGATGTAATATGACCCCTTAAGACATACCCTTAAGACTTTGTATTATGACCCTTTAAGACATCCCCTTAAGACTTTGTATTATGAACCCTTAATACATCCACTTAAGACGTCACATTATGAACCCTTAAGATGTCCTCTTAAGATGTCATATTATGGCCCCTTAAGATGTCCCCTTATTTGTTTTCAATGTACCTATTTGTTCCGACAAGTTATAAATTAGTATTGGATGCCATTATTTGTTTTAACAACTTATAAATTAGTATTGGATGCCATTATTTTTTTTGATAGCTTCTAAGTAGTATTGGATGCCATTGTTTGTGTTGATAGCTTATAAAATAGTATTAGATGCCATTATTTGTTTTGACAACTTATAAATTAGTGTTGGATGTTATTATTTATAGAATTTATTAATTCTTTTGTTCTCTAATCTTGTATGGTTTTGTTTATTTCTTAAAATTTTATCCTTTCTAGTATATAAACGAATTGCTTTTGTTTGTAAATTATAGTTTATTGACTAATTATTGATTGATGTGAATTGAATAAGTTCAATGACTAAGTATCGCTAATTATTGAATGTACATATCATGTATATCATGTATGAGATCACTAAATTTGTAAACTATAAATATTAAAATGTCCTATTAATTTCAACTTTAATTTCATATTTATATTTTATTTCAAATTAATGTCCTATATTAATATCTTGATTATGAACATAAAATGCACAAAATGTATATGTGTAAATCAAAATTTCAAACAATAATAAAGCCCATAATTTATGTAAATATATTAAGTGCATGAAACCAATATATTAAGTGCATGAAAAAAATTTCATCAGAGTACAACCCATGAACTAAATTCCAACTAAGTACTCAAGAACCATGAAATATAAAGTCCAGTAGAGTACATGACAAACCAAAATATAGTCCACAAAATAAACAAATATAACCCACAAAATCATGTTTTGAGGTCATGTATTGTCTCTATAATCAAGAGACCTCTTTACAGCATGCAAACTATGCAGATGACCTAAAACACTCTATCCAAGAGAAAGATGAAATCATATGTAAGACAATGAAAAATTATTTAATGAAAATTAAATTTATAATTCATCATAAAATTAAATTACCATAATATTTGGGTTTGGATCCTCTACTGCACCTGAAGCAACCTCTACATTCTGTAAATCAATCTAAATAAACAAGACAAATAAATTTGAAATTAGATGCACAAGTATACTAGTAAAAATTATTTAGATTAATTTATAATTTATCATATTTTAATTGTATTATATCCATAGGTTGTGCACCCTCTTCTACAGGACATGTTTGTACATTCTCAACTACTAGATGTGTCTCATGTGATAAAAGAAAAAGAATTTAAAACATATATTAGCTCAAATTATATGTATATATTCAATTTGAAATTTAAAATTAAAGGTGTATTCACAATATATAATTTATAATTGAATTTAAATATAATAAAAAATTTAAATTACCATTTGATGTGGAGTCTACTTTGCATGCCCTCCTGGAGGTGTAACAATGTTTGGGCCAGGGTTGAAATTCACACTAACAAAGTCCTACAAGATCAAAATTAAAGCATGTACATACTTGAATTAGGTAAACGTACATATATTCAATTTTGCACATTTTGTGTAGAATTTTTTTAAACAACCTAAAAAATCAGAGGCCTCGTGAGTAGCTACAACATCTAATGTTTGTCTGATGCCTATTCTCATTGTGGTATCAACCTAGACATACATGTAGACATTTAACACAAGCTTATAATATTTACATGTGTACATGCACATTTCATATATAGTGAATTCAAAATTCATAATTGTAACTATACTAATGTAAGTTAAAAAATTTACAATATAAATGTACCTACCCCTAGTCTATGATGCCTGATAGTGGAGGAGTGCTCAACAACCCCTCGGGTGGAATCAATGTGGAAGCCAATTGACTCACCTAAACCAACATAAATATTTCAAAGATAAATGTTATTCAATTATAAATTTAAAACTCAAGTTAAAAATCATTTCATTTATAATTTAAAAAATTGAAATCAAAATACCCCATAAGGGTTGCCAAGTAGGACTGGTGTCTATGTATGTACTCATGGAATAGATGATTTCACCATCGCTACTATCGTATGTACACCAAATATTTTGATTGTTAAAATCTATTGAAAACTTTAATTTGATATATAAATTCATCAAAATTCTAATAAAATGAACATGTAGATGCATATTTATACCTATGTAGTAGTGTCCTTAGGATGTTGTCATATTGTAAGAAACTCTATAAATGAACTGATGTGACCAAATGAACCACCATAATCTCCACATCCACCTGAACTAGGTGTGGCCTGATAAGGTCCACAACATACTTGATGACAACTAGTACTTACATGTGGGACGAGCCTCGACACTCCTGGAGTGGTACTCAGACCAACTCCATAAAATACTCCTCCATCATCATCATCTCTATGCTCCCCACCCACTATCACAAAAGCATGTTAATTGAGGTCTCTTGCAAGTGTACTAAGGGAACCTAATGATAAGACCATAGCTCGATGATGCAGAGGTGCAGGAATGGGAGGACCAGGAGCAATAACAAGGGGTTGCACATGCATGGGGATTTAGGGATCAACCCTTTCCCCTAACCTTTGTTGTGGCATGTCACCACCAACACCCTGAAATGATTTAAAATCAAAATAATTGGGATTTTGCCCCATAACAAACTCTACATACAATTTCCTCAAAAAATACAATGGGAACTCCCAATTAGTGTGTGGGGGACTATCAAAAACCATATACCATCAATCCCAAAAATGTGCACTCATTTGTGGATATATGCACCACCTCATGAATATTCTAGATTTGTTCATAAGAATGGGCTATCGATTAGCGAGGTCGAGAAAGTAGGGGCTAGGTGGTCTTTAGTTATTTTAAGGTCTAATATTTGTTTATAAGAGAGACCTTCATCATAAAATTGTCTCATAATTTGTTCTTTGTCTTTTTTATGCCTATCTAGATCAGAATCAATGGTCATGATGGCATCCACAACATTTTTCATTACAAATGAAAAATTCCTAACATGCAATGGAATCAATGCTTGACTTTGCATATCATTGATTTGACTTTGTATGGATGCAACCTGATCATTTATGTGAGCTCACAAATGAGCCTCATCAGATGCAACATGTTGTGGAGGTGGCATATTAGGTGGAGGGGGAGGTGGAGGTGGTGGATTGAAGATATCATCAATGTTCAAATCATCCATGATATGACATATAAGTGTGCACCTGCATTAAATTATACTAAATTAACATAAAAACTTAAAAAATTACAATAAATAGTTAAATTTGAAATGCCCATGCAATTTTTTTTTTAATAGGATGTGCATGCATATATTAAGATCATATAAAATTGAAACACGCATATACATTGATTGAACTTGAGCATGTGCATACAAAATTCAAAATTTAACATGTACATACATTTAAAATAGAAAATATCATGCATAATTTGTATGCATACATCAATTAAGTAAACTATGTACATACATACAAATTTCAAAATTTAACAACTATCTGCAATTTTAATACATGTGTACATACTAAAAAATAGACTTAAAACATTCACAAAAAGCTCATTTTATGTCTAACACACACACATGTATATATGTATATATTACATACATCAATTAAGTAAACTATGTACATACATACAAATTTCAAAATTTAACAACTATATGCAATTTTAATACATGTGTACATACTAAACAATAAACTTAAAACATTCACAAAAAGCTCATTTTATGTCTAACACACACACACATGTATATATGTAAATATTACAATTTTCCATCATGATCATACTAGATAGTCATAAAATATATACTATTATAAATTTATCATTATAAGTTCATAAATTCCACCAAATTCATGTCACTAAAAATATCCATCTAGAACCAAAATCATAAATTTGTGTCACTAAAACTATCCATCCAACCAAATTTATAAATTAATGACACAAAATATGCATCGTTCACCAAATTCATAACTATTTAAAATCATTGTCTTAATTTAAAATCTATTGTGGCTCTCTACTACATCTCTTCATTTATTTGTGTTTTCCTTTTTAGAATCAAAAGTTCTCCTCTCCTCTAGCCATTGTCAATTCTCATCTAAGATCCCATACATAGCCCTCACAACATAAAAAATGGTTTGCATCCTAGATGCAATCATCCTCACAGGTGGTACAACAAATTCTTCATTTTGAATAATGTTGATTTGATCTTGGATGGTTCTAACATTGGAATTGATTCGTTCTTGCAAACGAGCACCATCAATTTCGGGTGGTGGAGGTGGGGGGTTATGAGGTGGAGTGGGTGGAGGTTGAGGTGAAGGTGGTGGAGATGGAGGGCTTGGAGGTGGCTTGTGAATATTATTGAATCGATCCATGTGATCTCTGCGATATGAATGGACTTGCATTATATTTTTAATTTCAAAATGTAAGATACATGTTTAGGAAATACCATTAAACCATTCAATATAAATGGCCTAATTGAATACATATGATAAAATAAGTAAGCCTCATTTATGTCTAAGGCATGTTGCTTGAATGAAAATACAATTAACTATTAGTATAGGACAATTTATGAATGTTATAGGGTTTACGGTTTAGAGTTTGAGATTTAGTTTTTAGGGTGATAGGATGGCTTAAGGGGATCTATGTAGTGAGGTCCTAGTACAAAATGACATGGATTTTAATTGAATAAAATTTGGTGAAGATACCCAAGGAAACCAAATTTCATTAAGGTTTGAGGCAACTTCACCATATTTTATTCACTTAATCCATGTCATTTTGTCCTAGGAACTTACTAGACATAGATCCCTTAAGCCATCCTATCACCATAAACCATAAATTAATCAACCTAGATCATGATTTATCTCATTCATATTATAATCTTGCATGATATTATTATTGTTAAATTTGGTTTACAAAACTTAGGGTGAAGTTTTAGCATCCCTTGGAATATAATGAAATTGCAAGTTAATGAAGAATATTTTCTTGTGGAATAGTTGATTGAGATAGGTCTTGTTTCAACTGACTAACCTAGATCATGAAATATCATTCATATTATAATCTTGCACAATCTTATTATTGTTAAATCTGGTTTCCTTGGGCAACTTCACCAAATTTTAAGTTCTTTGATCCCATTAATAAATTTCATATTACGACCCCTTAAGACATCAATTTAAAATTTAGGGTGATAGAACGGCTTAAGGGGATCTATTTCTAGTGAGGTCCTAGGACAAAATGACATGGATCAAGTGAATAAAATTTGGTGTCGTTTCCCAACGCAACCAAATTTCATTAAGGGCCTAGGAAAAAAATGATGTCTTTATCCCCTTTAGGGTTTTGAGTTTTGATTTTAGATTTTACGGTAATAGGATGGCTTAAGGGGATCTTTGTAGTAAGTTTCTATGACAAAATTACATGAATTAAGGGAATAAAATTTGGTGTAGTTTCCTAACGTAACCAAATTTGATTTTAAGGTCCTAAGACAAAATGAATGCTTTAGTGAAGAAAATTTTCTTATGGAACAGTTGATTGAGATAGGTCTTGTTTCAACTGACCAACCTAGATCATGAAGTATCATTCATATTATAATCTTGCACAATATTATTATTGTTAAATTTGGTTGCCTTGGGCAACTTCACCAAATTTTAAGAACTTCTTTGATCCCATTAATAAATTTCATATTAGGACCCCTTAATGCATCTATTTATGATTTAGGGTGATAGGATGGCTTAGTGGGATCTATGTCTAGTGAGGTCCTAAGACAAAAATTACATGGCTTAAGGGAATCAAATTTTTCTTAAGGGGATCTTTGTAGTAAGGTTCTACAACAAAATGACATGGCTTAAGGGAATAAAATTTGGTGGAGTTTCCTAAGGCCACCGAATTTGATTTTAAGGTCCTAAGACAAAATGAATGCTTTAGCATTGAGGGTTTAGATTTTAGAGTTCAGAGCTTAGGGTTTAGCGAACTTAGGGTGAAGTTTGGGTGGCCCTAGGAATAATGGACTTGCAAATTAGTGCCTAGTTTATGATTTTTTATTTTTTTATGAATAGATTGTCTATTTTCATAATAGAAACACATAATTATGTATGATTAATATTGAGTTTGATGTTTATTTTAACTGGATGTTTTTTTAATTTAATATAAGATTATTTTATTTAACATTTTTTTCATTAATATTACACTCACTTAAATGAATTTTATGATATAAAATGTATAATATAAAATTAGTTAATGTTAAATCAAAAAATTTATTGTACATTGTTTGTAATTGAAATAACCTAAAAGAGCTTAGAAAATAAAAATATTTAGATTATTTAGTGTCTAGGTAACTAGTGCACAAATTTAAATTCTAGACTAATACTCTAAGTATATACGGTAAATCCTAAAACATGGAGTTAATCATTAAAATTTTAAAATTAAAATTCAAAATTTTCCATCCCCTACTCATTTAATTATACATTATGAACCAACTAAACTTTCTTAGTATTCAAAGGAATTCAATTGTCTTTATTTTATCATTTAATTACACTTGATCATTATTCACAAATCATTTAAATTTTTGAAAGTGCTATGCTAGGAACACTTCAATAGGATAGCCTACATTTAATCTAATTATGCATCAAAATTTCCAAGTTTGAATACTATTTTCCTCAATCATTTACATAATCATGAACTTGATCTTATCATGAGGGCTAACCTATGAGAACATGAAAATTGAGATCCAACACTCACCCCTAGGTGTTTTTAAATGCCACTACTTAATAAATTAAATCTTAATTTCTAATAGTTAATTTGTATGTGTCAAGTAACCCTCTCATTTAATTTCACAAAAAAAAAATATTATGCATATGCCCTAAACTCTATTCTTTAAATTTTAATTTATATATTTCTTACCATTATTTTTCTAAAAAATGTATTTAAAAACTATATTTTACTTTGAAATAGATAATAACTTAAATCTCTAATAGTTAATTGTTCAAAATCCTCATTTTTTCTCTAATAGAATAGACATCTATATTTTTTAAAGAGATTTGATTTGTTTACCATCCCTAATAATTTACATTTCATCAAAATACCCCATTTCTTATTAAGTAGTCAAACTTCAATTCAAGAACCCTAGATGAAGCTAGATTTTGAATTTAGAGTGTGTTTTTATTTTTCTTTTATTTTTATTTCATCTTTTCCATAGGATTGATTATTTGACCTATAATTAACTATCAAAATTCATATAAAAGATAGTTCTAAATGAAAATTCATATAGAAATATTATAGTCATTTCACAAACAATGGAAAGTTTTTTCTAATCTAATTACAATTTCACTTTGAAACTAAAGTTTAACATATCATTTTCTCTATACAATGCAAATGAAATTTAAAACATTTAAGCAATGCAAATGAATTTTCTTAATCTTGAATATTAGGGTTTTCAAAATCAAAATGATTTGTTCGATTTCAATTTAGGGTTTTAGTAATGTTTTTTATTTCAATTCAATTCAGGGTTTCAATTTCTAAGTAATTAGGGTTTTTTATATAAATTTTTAGTTTCATTTCAAACTAGAGTTTTGAAATTCATTTTTTTTTCTTTGATTTGAATTCGATATTTCAAATTAGGGTTTCTAAATACAAATTTTTAACTCATTTCAATATCTAGGGTTTTGAAATGCAATTTTTTTTTTCCCGTTTCAATTAGGGTTTTCAAATACAATTTTTTTTGTTTCATCAAACAATTTAGGTTTCAAAAGTTAAATTTTGATTCTAGAAAATACAATTCAAGGTTTATTTTTTCATTTCTATTCAAAATATTCACAATTTGACATATTTTTTAATTTATTTCTATAATTTCTCATTTCTACAATAACAAGAAATAAAATTCTTAAAATGTAAAAAAACATGAAATGAACTTGCTAAAAACAATTAATTTATTAACAATTTCAATTTGGAATGAAAAAATGCCAAAAATGGGGGAGAGTATGATACTTGGGAGGTCTTTTGGGCTCATTGTCACTATAAAATTGAGATCTCGTGCACACTTGTAAAAATGAAGATTTCTTTATTTTCTAAAAATAAATACTATTACAAAACAGGATCTCGAGTTTTTTAAATCGGGATCGCATTTTTTACAAATCGGGATTTTGTTCCCTCCCCGTCGGTTTGGGACCCTCTAGCAAATGAGATCCCATTTTTAAAAAGTGGGATCACATTTGTGATTTAGGCTTGGGATCCCAAACCGAAACGGGATCTTGGTTTTTAAAAATCAGGATATGGTTCTTAAAAATCAAGATCTCATTTTTGCTTAGCTGATTTCATTTTTTCGGCTAAGGAAAAAAATTCCATGTTTTGTGAACCCAACTTTGTGAATTTACCCTATAGTGAGTTGAATAATACAAGGTAGTATGACAATAGTCCACCAATTTTGGAGATAAATGGTTGATGTATTACTGATTGTTGCTAATTTGACTCTATTATTCCAATTGATGAAACACTAGTCTCTTTATTTAATGATTTTATAGATATTTGAGTTAGTGATGTGCCTCGATAGGGATTGGGAATGAGAATAAAAATTATTAAATAATTTGAATTACAATCAGAAGTCCCAGTTAATTCCTAGCAATAGATTATGGTTTGTTTAAAGGTTAGCCAAACCTTTAATGAGTTGTATCTATTTTCCGTCAGTAGGAATATATCTGTGTGTGGAAGTGTTCTTGTGGCATTAAATATCAAAAGAACAAAATAGGCAATACCCTCCTTGGTCTCACAAATCCTAAAGTATAGGGGTAAGAGCCTGAAAGCCTTTACCCATTAGTTGGCCACTAATTTTGATGATTCTTGAACATAGAGGTTAGCTACCTCTTAGATAATTTCATGGTTTAGCTAGAAAAAACACCAATAGGTAGGACCACCAATGGATAAATGGATATGCCTAAAGTGATCAGCACGAGGACTCAGATGAAGAATGGGTCTAAAAAAAATTGAATGGTCATCCAAATAGACTCAAACAAAGTCCCAAATGAAGAAGAAAAAGGTTGTTTCAACCCTCTATTCAAGTCAGGGCCACCCCTTTGAGGGAAAGGAAACGAAGACAAGGGAAAGGTCACCCAATTCAAAGAGGATGATGAGTGAGGCCAAACAAACATGAATGAGGTCCCAGATGAAGGAGAAAGTATTGTTTTCACCCCTTTGTTAAGTTTAAGGCTGCCCCTTAAGGAAAATGATGCTCAAGACAAGGGAAAGGTCACACAAATCAAAGAGGGTGAAGAATGAGGCTAAACAAACATAAAAATAGACTTGAATGAGGTCCCCGATGAAGGAGAAAAGGTTGTTTTCACCCCCCTATTTAGGTCAGGGCTTCCCCTTTAAGGGTAGGTATTCCCTTTTGAGGGAAAGGATGGACAAGACAAGGGAAAGGTCATCCAAGTCAAAGAGGTTGCAGAATGAGGTCGAACAGACACTAAAACAGACCTGAACAAGGTCCCAAATGAAGGATAAAAGGATTTTTTCGGCCCTCTATTAAATTCATGGCTACCCCTTTGTGGGAGAAAATTCCCAAGACAAGGGAAAGGTTGAAAAAATCAAAGAGGATGAAGAACAAGGCCAAACAACCATCAAAACAGACCTAAACTAGGTCCCGAATGAAGGAGAAAAGGTTGTTTTCAACTCTTTCTTTAGGTGAGGGCCACCCCTTTGAGGGAAAGGATACTCGAGACAAGGGAAGGTCACCCAAATCAAGGAGTATGAAGAACGAGGCTGAACAAACCCGAATAACGTCTCAAATGAAGGAGAAAAGGTTGCTTTCGACCCTCTCTTCAGGTCAAGGCTTTCCTTTTGAGAACAAGGTGAATTTTTTTAGGGTAAGGATGCCTAAGACAAGGGCAAGGTAACCCAAATGAAAGAGGATGAAGAACAAGGCTAAACAGACACCAAAACAAACTTAAACGAGGTCTGAGATGAAGGAGAAAAGGTTGTTTTTACACCTTTATTTAGGTCAAGGCTGCCTCTTTGAGGGTAGGGCCTCCCCTTTGATGGAAAGCATGCTTAAGATAAGGGAAAGGTCACCTAAATCAAAGAGGATGAAAAACAAGGTTGAACAGACACCAAAACAAACTTGAACGAGGTCCTTGATGAAGGAGAAAAGGTTGTTTTTTCCCCTTTGAGGGAAAAGAAGCTCAAGACAAGGGCAAGGTTATCCAAGTCAAAGAGGATGAAGAACAAAGCCAAATAGACACCAAAATGAACTTGAATGGGGTCCCAAATGAAAGAGAAAAGGTTTTATTTAGCCCTCTATTCAGGTCAGGCCTATACGTTTGAGGGAAAGGATGCCCACGATAGGGGAAACATTTCCCAAATAAAAAAGGATGAAGAATGAGGCTGAACAAGCATGAAAAAAGACCTGAACAAGGTCCCAGATGAAGGAGAAAAGGTTGTTTTTGGTTGTCTGTTTAAGTCAAGCCTGCCCCTTTAAGGGAAAGGATTCCCAAGATAAGGGAAAGGTCACCCAAATCAAATAGGATGAAGAACGAGGCTGAATAGACACCAAAATGAACCTGAACAAGGTCTCAAATGAAAGAGAAAAGGTTGTCTTCAGTCGTCTGTTCAGGTTAGAGCTGCCCCTTTTAGTACAAGGCCGCTCCTTTGAGTGAAATTATGGCCAAGACAAGGTCAAGGTCTCCCAAATCAAATAGGATGAAGAACGAGGTCGAACAAACAACAAAATGGACTTGAATGGGGTCCCGAATGAAAGAGAAAAGGTTGTTTTCAGCCCTTTGTTCAGGTCAGGGTCACCCCTTTTAGGGTAGGGCTTCCCAAGAAAAGGGAAAAGTTTCCCAAATCAAAGAGGATGAATAGTGGTCTGAAAAATGGTTGAATGAACACCAAAATGAACCCGAATGGGGTCGTAGATGGGGAATGAGATGACAAAATGGATGGAGGGATTTGACTAAACGAATCTAGATGGAGACTTGAAGGGAGGATAAAACCACCAATGAAGAAATGGATATTCCTAAAGTGATCAAAATGATGGAACGAATGAAGAACAAGATGAAAAATGGGCGAATAGACACCAAAACAAACCCGAATGGGGTCCCAGATGAAGAAAACCATGGTTCTTTCACCCCTATTTGAGGGTAGGTTCACCCCTTTAAGGGAAGCGCCACCACTTTGGAGGTGGGGTCTTATGTTCTAAGGGAAGGGTTGCCTGTTCTGTGAAAATTGATCAAATTTGACTTAGTTCAAATGGAAAAAAACTGACATAGAAGGGAAAGGTCACCCCTTTGAGGGTAGGTTCATCTCTATGTATTGATTTAGACTTGAATTAGGCAAAAATAGTTATGGAAATGGACAAAAACAACAAGCAAATGGCCAAAATTGATTGATAAACACTAGTTTTGCACAAAGAAGATAGTTCAAGCAGTAAAATCCAAATATTAGTGTTAAGGGTATGGGTATGTGCAGGATCATGATGGGCCAAAAATTGGAGCTATGTAAGTGATTTGATGGCCCATGTGGCTAACGACTTATTTTTTACCCAAAATTGATGAAACAAAAAGGGATTTTAAAGGAGATTCTTAGCTTTCCACCAATATAAATTATGCTTTACTTTGAATTTAATAAATAATTATTATTCATTTTCTATTTGAATTACAACTGAAAAAATAATTTGCAGGCTGATTGTAAAACATCTATAGCTTTCAAATGGTATCACATTTTTTGAATCTAAAATATGTTCAACATTCTATGCTTCACATACTATAGGATTAAAAAAACAGAATTGAATTTACTTGGAAAAAAATTACACAAAAGTATGCATCACATCAGGACATGAGTTTTCTACTTATATCTAAAATATTATAAAAAAATATTATCATTTTATTGTGGTTAGGGTGGTCAGACATATACCTACTTATTTTTTCCCTGAAATTTAAGTACTACTAAATTGAAATTTCAAATTTTCACTAAATAGATTTTTTACAAATAAAAATAAACCTAGTAGTTTATAAACTACAATCAATTTTCAACTGATTCTATTCTGACATATTTTTGAAATAATATAGTTAATTTATTCATCTTTTTATGTCAAGTTGCCTAACGATGATTTTTTTGAATTTTATTACCACTCGAGGGCCTATATTTTCCATGATGATCCTGCACATGCTCGTATGGTAAACATGATCCTCTATACAGGCTAAACAAGGCTTCTAAAGGAGTACCTAATATACACATCGTACGTAGGCACAACCATGAACACCAGCCCATCACAAGCATGAGTTGGGAACTTGCAACGAGAGATTGGAAACTCAGAAAAACTCTTCACATCTTGTCTAGGTATCACCCTAGCTTTGACACTCTGCCAGACAAGACATGAATAGATTGAGGTATATATTTACTCCCCCCATTTATATACCCTATCGGTAACACATGGTTGGGATCATCCCTTGGGGTGATGAAATCCCCAAGTAGGTCCTACTAAAAAATAGAAAAGGGTACAAAAATGATTTAAGTGGATTATGATTTTTCTTCACCCAAGATCACAAAATGGTGCAATGGGATTGGATACATCAATATTCTATTGTTTAGACACTCAAACAAGTTCTTTGACCCTCTAATTAGAGTTGTGTTCCTAGTTAAGATAAAAACAACAAACAAACAAAACTCTAAAGAAAACAACTTTCTCCTCCTACATAAAATATGCTAGTAGTTTATTCTTTTTGGTCTTCAACAATCATTAAAAAGCTACACAAATTTTAGCAAAAAAAACACTCACAAATAAACACACATTAGAGGGTCAGTAGTACGGAAAAATATCATGAATCTGGACTCAGGAATGAAAAATTAACTCTTTGTTTTACTTGTTTTACCTCGGTTCTAGGTGGGACCGCCTCTATATTTTAGGCATAGTCGACTCTTTGGGTAGGGTCACCCCTTTGTTTTTGGGCACAACTGGCTCTTTGGGCAGGGTCGCTTGTTTGTGGGCAAGGTCAACCCTTTGTGGAAAGAGTCACCTATTTGTGGGTGGGGTGGCCCCTTTGTGGGGGAGTAACCTATTTGTGGGCGAGGTCACCCCTTTGTGGGCGGGGTCACCTGTTTAGTCCAAAACCTACAAAAATGGTCAGAAACAAAAAAACCAAAAAAAAAAGACAAACATACTACTAGATGGGGTCGCCGCTTTGTGGGTGGGGTTGCCTCTTTGTGGGCAAGGTCGCTTGTTTGTGGGTAGGGTCATCCCTTTGTGGGTGGAGTCTCCTATTCATGTGCAAGGCTTCCCCTTTATGGGTGGAGTTGCCTTTGTGTTCCCAAATCTACAAAACATAAACAAATAGAAAATGTGAAAATGTCAAACCCGTGATGTGGGTCCCACCGTGCATGCTAGAAATGTGTGCTATGAAAATCCTTATTTTAAAATGAAAAAGTAAATGAATTCAATAACAAGGAAACACAACAACACCTCAAATATTAGGCCTATTTGAAACTAAACAAACAATGACAAAAATAACAAAGAATATGATACCTTTTCTTGTTTAACTTAATGAAGTGGTTGCCCCTTGAAGATTCTCTTTATGTATGCTCCTTGATGGCAAGCTTGCAATAATGGAGTTTTGTGAATGATGGGAGATGTTAGGTAGGAATGAAAAATGTGTTTGAATGCATAATGCTACAATAATGGTTATGAAATAATGGCTTGGATGACTTGAAGGCTTGAAGGTAATAATAGCTTGTATGCTAAATCTCAAATTTTAACCTCCTTAACTTGAGGCCAAGGCCGTCCATTTAAAGAAAAATGGATGGATGAGATTGATCCACCATGGACAAGATGAAGGGTTTTGGTGAGTTGAGGACTCACAAGCCTTCACATCTTTCCATGTTGAGGGTGAGATTGAAGAAGTACAAGGTGACATGGAAAAGGTCATGTGGTCTCATGGTACTTCCAAGTACCTTGGGATTGAAGAGGATTTCCTTAAAAATGTATTATTTCTCCCCAAGTCAGGCTAGAAGTGACAAATGAGGACTTTTAGAATGTCCACTCTTGTCACCATGGGGGATTGGAGAGGGTGTTGGAGAAATAAAAGTGAATTTTTAATTCATATGCTCAGAAGAAACCAATGGATAAGAAAAAGTCCTCCTAAAGGAGGCATTTGTTCCATGTGCTTGATGTAGCCTATGAGAGGTCATGGGGAAGAGAAATGCAGGGGGGGAATAAATAAAATTTAAAATTCCATTGGAAAGAACATGGGGAAGATAAATGAAATTAAAAATTCCATGTAATTCCATTGTGATGTGACAAGAGTTGACTAAGGGGATGATTAGACTAGTTAATGACAAATTAGAAGAGGGTTAGGTGGCTAATGATGATTAAGAGCCAAATAATAAAATTTGGAGGATGTGACAAATCCTAATCATGGATAATAAATGAGCACATCCCTAATGATAGGATTGGGAGATGAAATAGAAAAAGTGATGGAAGATGTGACATTTGAGGGAGTAAATTAAATAAATAGAAATTATTTATTTAATTTATGGGATATAAAGGATAGATGTTTAATTATATAATTAAATTAAATACCTTAGGGATCTTGAAGAATTTAGGGATATTAATCAAATAATGACGGTACTGTTTTATTAATGCGAGTAGAAGGATATTTAGATGAAAAGGATAAATTTGACCAGATACAAGTGGTCAAATTGAGATGTCTACAATCTTATATTTTCCACATGTACATAACATAGAGCTTTATTTTTGGTGAAAAACCTACATTCTGAAGAAATAAAAAATAAATATAATAATCAAATTAAATTTAATTATAATTGTAACTTTTTGGAAGATTATAATAAAAGCTACATACTTAAAAAAATAAAATTTTAAATGAATTCATTTGATCCCCTAAAAGGTAAATCAAAAGTGGTTTTTTATCAGCATTTTGATACATGGAAAGGAGATTCCATTATAGGTATGGTTTAAAATAGCAGGGTTCTATCCAAGGAAGCTTTGTCTAAGGTGGTTTGATCAAACCCTCTTCATTTGGAATCCTTTAAATGGAACTTTTCATGGCTTAAATCATTATATTTTATAAAAATATTTGATTTCAACAAAAATAAAGACCTCTTAGAAAGTGTAAACCACTATTATGGAAACACTGAGTTGGTCAGATAAAGGATCTATCCTTAACCATCTTTTCATTCCCAAGCCAAAAAATCTCACAAGAAGTAGTTGTAATAAACATTCCCCCAGTCTTTTGGATGTGTCTTTCTAGATATTTCATCACAAATATGGGCAAATATTTTGCATTGGACTAGTCCTATTTGATATTGAGAACTAAGCATGGGGAAAAGCTGAAGATTTTTTTAGAATCTCTATACCCTGAACACATAGCAAAAAATGTTGTCCTTTTTTTTTAAGAAGCACATACTTATTTTTCAAGGCAAGAGGGATATGGCATGGAAATGTTACAATATGAAGAAGATACAAGTAATAAAACCCTTGAAGAAGAATTTATCCTTAACCAATTCATCAAATCCAACCCATTTGGATATCTCCATGCCATTGAACTAGGTACATATTTGATATTTGATGTTGACATGGTTCATCTGAAACTGATCAAAGATCAGGAAAGCTGTGATGATTTGATGGATTATCACCTATGGACCTTGTATTTTTATGGTGCTAAATGCAAGGACGACTCTTGGGTAGGAGTCCAATAGTTGTCTTCGACAAGATTAGAGACTCTCAACGCCTATCAATTCCAATTTTTATACTCTAATAATGATGCAAAATATGAAGCTTTGATTCATGGTTTATTTCTTGTAGAGTGGATGGGTGGAAAGAGGTTGCAAGTGTTTAAAGATTTTGAGTTGATAGTGTGTCAATTCTGAGGGCAAGCAACAACTAAAAATACAAGGATGAAGGCCTAGAGACATAAAATATGGGATTTAATTAAAGGTTTTGAGGATTTCAATGTGCAATTCATTCCCTAATCGCATAACAATATAGCAGATCAAATGGCTTCTATTAGGTCATAGTTTGAGCTAGCTTCCAATTCAAACCATAATGTCATTCAAATTGTTGTTTGATCGTCAATTCCTGAAAAAAATAAAAAATGAGAAGTGTTTGAGGATGACACCTAGATAAGCACTTTTATTCAGAAGTCAGAAGGATCCTTTGATCATTCAAAACTAGAGGTTTGACCTTTTGAAGGGCAGCTCAGTCGAGGTTTGATTTCCCTCAAGAATATTTTTTATTATGAAGATGCAGGGAATCATATCCAAAGGTTCATAACTAACGAAAAGGACTATGAATAGTTGGATTTCAGAAAGGGTAGAAAGTTGAAAGTCGGAAGGGATGTCCAATGTGGAGATAAAGAAAAGCTAAGGGATCTATGTTCTAAGTATGAAAGATTTATAGTATGGACCTATGATGATCTCAAAGGATATGATCCTAGTATAATCCAGCCTACCATTGACTTGGAAGAAGGGTCAAAATCAGTCTGAAAGAAATAGAGATTTGTTAATCCAAAGTTCAAGGTGATGATGGTGCAAGAGCTCACTAAGCTAATTGAATCATGAATCGTTTACACAATTAAAAATTTAACTTGGGTGTCTAATCTAGTACCAATTCAAAATAAAAATGGTGACATCTGGCTTTGTCTAGATTTTTGAGACCTAAATAGGGCCTCACTAAAATATCACTATCATTTGCCATCCCTGGAGTAGGTCTTGCAAACACTCGCTAGGTCGAAGATTTTCTCATTGCTTGATAATTTCTCAGGATACAATCAAGTATATGTTAAGAAAGGTGACCAATATAAAATGACGCTTACCACAAGGTGGGAAATGTTCACATATGTAAATATTCCCTTTGGACTCTCAAATGTTAGCATGACTTTTCAGTGCTCCATGGACATTTATTTTGCAAGATTGATTAATACAATCATTTTGATTTATCTCGATGATCTAACAATATTTTCAAAGTTAAATGTTAATGATTTTGATCACCTAGAATAGGTTTTCCAGAGATGCCAAAAGTTCAAGATTTCTTTAAATCCAAAAAAATGTGTTTTCAAAGTACCTCAAGGTAAGCTACTTCCCTTTGTAGTATCCAAGGAGGGAATTTCAATGGATTCTAAAAGAGTCAAACCTATAATGGATTTTCCCTTACCGATAAATCAAAAGGGACTAAAGTCTTTCTTAAGAAAGATCAATTTTGTTAGCCAGTTTATTTCAGACTTTGTGGGCATCACAAGGCCCATCACATTGATTCTCAAGAAGAATTTGATGTTCAAATGAAATCCCAAAGGTAGGGAAGCTTTTGAGAAAATAAAGAAGGCTATTTATGTTGCTCCAGTGTTGGCCAATCCAAAATTTTCTAAATATTGCTTGTTATATGTTTACAACGGTCAGCAGAGCATAGCTTTTGTGCTCAGTCAAAGGGATGAGAAAGATAATGGGGAGGATCCGATTGATTTTCATTCAAGAACCCTCAAAGGTTACAAAAATAGATAGAAATTTTTAGAGAAGCAATCCTTTACCATTGTCAAGAGTCTTAAGAAGTTCTAGCACCTAGTATCGGCTAATATGATCACCATTTTGGTTGTTCACCCAAGTGTAAGGAAATACATTACTGAAGGAGAGATAACTAAAAAGAGAGCCAATTGGATCACCAAGATCCTAGAGTACATTGTGAACATCAATCTAACTAAGCTAGTGCAGGGAAGAGGCCTCTGTGAATATCTTTCACAAGAGTTAGGTTTGGAGCCTGACAAGGAGATTGGTCAAGTATTTTAAAATTCATTTTAAGTCTGACGAATCCTAGGTGGTGGATTAGACACTATACATGTAGAAAGGAAACTACCTGATGAGTCTTCCATTCCACAAATGAAGATACTACCAACTACAAGCTAATAGGTATGTACTAGTTGAAGGAATTTTATTTGAAATAAATTATGACAGAATATTTCTCTAATGTTTAGACAAGTGCCAAGCAAAAAGAGTTTTATCACAATTCCATAGTAGTCCTGAAGGTGGACATTTTCTTGCTAAAACTAGCACTTTGAAAATCATGCGAGTAGGATTGTATTGGCCCTCAATATTTTCCAAAGCGTATTGATTGGTGTAAAATTGCACTCAGTGCTAATTCTTTGTTGTAAAGAGGAAAAAATCTACTTTTCCTTTAAGTCTCATTATAACTGAAGAGCCTTTTTCTCAATGAAGATTAGACTTTATCAGAATGATAAACCCTATCTCTAGTACTTGTCATAAGTGGATCCTCACAACAACTTATTACTTCACAAGATGGATAGAGGCTATCACCCTAAAGAATGCTATATAAGGCAAGATTGTCAACTTTTGAGAGGGGTTGGTGACTAGGTTTGGTTCACCTAAGACTATCCTATCTAACAATGCTCAATCCTTTGTAGGTTTAAAGGTGTCATATTTTTCTATTAGGAATGGGATCAGTCTCAAGACCTCTTCAAACTGTTACCCACAAGGGAATGGGTTAGCAAAGTCGACAAATAAAAACCTAATTAGGATAATTAAGTGCATTGGGTCTAAACAACAAAGATAATGGCACGAACATCTATGGGTTGCTTTATGGGAAGACTAGATCAGGCCAAATAAGATCCTTAAGACATCTCCCTATGAATTAGTTTATAGGAAAGAAGCAATCTTGCCTATTTCTATGGAGCTCCCTTCCTTACAAGTACTAAAAGCCTTTGGAAAAAGAGTAAAGTGGCATAGTGGACGTACAGATAGCTAAACTCCTCAAATTGGAGGAAGATAGAGAAAATTCTTTTGGAGCCATGGTTTGACAAAAATAATTTCAAACCAGATTTCCTCGAAGGAAGCCTAGCACTGAAATATGATTAACACACTGTAAAACCATGGCAACACACAAAATTGAAAGCACTATGGAAGGGTCCCTTCTAAATAAATATGTGTAAGGAGAAGAATGTATATGAGCTGGAGGATATGGAAGGTAATGCTTTAGAGATACCGATAAATGATATTTATCTGAAACTATTCCATTAAAGTATGAAATTCTTTAAAAAAATTCATAGATTTGTACCATATATAATTTTTTTGTAAATAGCTTTTAAGTTTTAGAATAAGCTAGAGGGAATAAAGTGAAGAACAAAATAACTACAAAATATTGTATTATATATTGTATTTTCATCGAATTTATAGTACGGGTTAGCCTGAGGGTCAAAGTTTAACAGAGAAATCTCTCTTGAGATAAACCTAGAAAGGGTCTTTAAGAAAAAGTGCAAAAAAGAAAAAAGGAGGCATTTCTACAAAAAACGCAAAAAGATAGGCCCCCAACCATAGTTACAAGGGCTTTTTTCCCATAATCATTTTTTTTTTCTTTTTCTTCACAAATAGGAAAGCAGGGAACACACCACATAGTACACAATGCATGAACCTCGACCTCAGTCTTTGTGGTTGTAGGTCTCTATCTCAAAGTGATTTTTGTAGTCAAACGTAGGAGGCTCATCAATCCCATACCCCCGAAGGAAGTAGGTGGTGGTAGGTAAAAATTGAGCGGAGTGGCTTTCCAGGTCTATGTTGTAGAAGTCACTTAGAAAAGGAAGCCAAGGTACATCCTTGCAATGATCAATCAAACATTGAAGCTGCATCATGATGTGAATTTCAAAATCAAGGATGGTAACTTGCGCAATTTTTTCGAGCCCTTCCAGTAGATACATGTTGAACATGTGGTGAAAAAAATCCACTATCTTGTGTTTGGTGATGTTTAGATCTAGTAGAGAGGCCACAAAGTGAGACACAACATTGCAATTGCTACACATATAGTTTTGTGTGCAATGAAGTCCATATCAATGACCCATCAAAAGTTGATTACCCCCAGCCAGTTGCACCTCTTTACCAGGTGTTTAATTCTACCATTCCTAATCTCCCTGGTGAAGGAAAATTGTAACCTTAATGGAAGAATATGGATAGGAGTACCTAGGTTGATAGAAATTTTTAAAGTAGTAGAGAAGAAGACAATATGTAGACCAATAAGACGTTGGCTAAACTCTAAAGTCTTGCTTTTTGAATGAATACAATCTTGAGGTTGCATAGCTATTTATAGAAAAGAGCTCTCGGTGAATCCAGATAGTGGAAAGTTTATTTTTGGTTAGACAGTAATGGGAAAATATCAAAGCAGTAAATTCTCACATAACACGATCATTGACATGTGTCCTCAGTCATCATCAACATCAACTAGCTCGCATAAGAAAAAGGATATGGATTAACACGCTAATATCTAAAAACTCAATGAGCATGTCTTTTCAAAGGTACTTTGTATCAATAAGTAAGATTGGCATAATTAAGGGCACTCTCCCTAAGGAAAAAAGATTATTTGGGGAAAGAGGCAGTGAAAGGAATGTACTAAATTCATTCTTGCATATTTTTTTTCATTCCCAAGGGATACAGATCTCCCACCCACACGTATCTCCTCATTAGAAACATTTAATGGACCAATGGTAATGGAATAGCCTTAACTACATGTACTTCTCGAGGAAATTAATTACACCAAAAGGTATATTTTTTCTAAAGAAATCAAAAAGCAAGTGGTTGTTATAGTGAAAACTCTGCAACTTTCGAAGCAGCCATGGAAGAACCATCAACAACTGGAAGAAGAGAAAAATTTATGTCAAAGAGGCCTATTTTTGCCAATGTGATTGGGCGAAAATAATTTGCTAATTCCCCTTATTCCATAGGATCAACCATTTGAGTTCTATAAGAAGGTGTTGGTGGATAAAATTTTTAAAAGAGAAGTGGTGCGAGATGTTCCCGATTATTTTTTTGACCCAAGGTTGGCAAGGAACCTTAAATATCTCATAGAAGGAGCATTTAAGAGAATGAAATATCATGGTACCTCTAAGGGTTTTTCTTCCCAGCTTTGGAATTATGATTGGCCATAGTTCATGTTACCTATCATACATTCATGCCCATAGCTATTGGATGCATGGGCCAGAAGATTCAATGATGAAACTAGAACAATATCATGCAACAAGATCACGGTCATAATTTTTTCTCTAGCTATATGAGAGATGTTGTGCATCCCTCCCAACCAACATGCTAAGCCATTTATTGAAGAAGATATGGAGACCTACTCAGAGGAATCAAATGAAAGAGAGGGTTTCTATTATCATGAGATGAAGGAGAGGCTAACTAGAGGCCATTTTATTTTTCCCCTAGTGTTCAAAAAGTTCTTAGATAACACATGAGATATTTTCTCTATGTTAACCTAGGTTTTCGGCCTAGATGATGATGAAGAGGTCCATTATTTCTAGATGGATCAGGCTCTGATACTCAAGTGGGAGTGCGAGGGAAGATATTTGGATTTTGTTGATTTAATAGCTACAAATATGTTGCTATATCTAAAGAATTACCAAGCTAAGTCTAAATTCAGGTATTCTTCTTTCTCGGTCCATTTGATTCTACATTAGAACTTTGGGTTCCTGGAGAAGAATTTTTTTGTCTCTAGGTATGATGAAGAGGGCTTAATGCAACCAGTTTCTATATGGACCTATGTCTTTTCAAGAACAAGTAATTATTACTAGTTTGTGCATCACTTTCTAAGATTGGTGTTGTAAGATTTATTGCCATGATCAATAAACCGCTTGTCCCTTGAGGTTGAGAAATGGATAAAAAATTCATGGACCTCGTTATATTACCTCTTCGGGGAATATTTTACATTTATTAGATATCATGGTTTTATCGGAGAACCCTTTCGACTCACTTGATTTGTGACAGATTAGGTTTTCACGTTGGAGGCATGTCATCTGGAAAATCTTGCCAATAACACCTATGGTAGAGGAAGGAACAAAAAAAGTTATATCCACTTCCTCTTTGCATTGAAAAAAATAAGGTAGTGTTGGAGAAGCATAAAGCACAAAATGAACTGACCAATCTATTGGTGGCTCTAGGCTTAGTCTTGATATGCAACAAATGGGACTGCAATCTATCAAAGCAGATTCCCTTGAAGCATGAGACAAGAGAATATGTGGAATATAAGAGGAACCTAACTCAAGAGAAGTCAAAATTATATGCTGAACTAGCCCTCATACCAATTAAAAGGCCAAAGTGGCTAATTTTCTATACACCATAGGAAAGATATGACAAATGAAACCCTAAAAATTTAGATGCAATAGAAAGGGTGGTCAGAATGCAAGATGGTAGAATTCTACAGGTTCCAACAAGAAATGGGAGGTACTCATTAGTTGCTTGGATACTTTCACCCATATGATGAGAAGTTCAAGGATATTTACTACCAAGAAGTTGATCATGATAATAGCAACCTAGAGTCCAACCATGAGGTAACAAAGGAGCGACTTCCATGCCATACTTTTCAGCCACAAGAGCCTAAAAGAGGGAAAAGATCTAAGAAAAGGGAAGAGAAGCCAATGGTCCCCAAGAGAATTAATTGCAAAAAAAGAAGTTCAAGCTTCAATAGGATCATCCGCTAAGGGGTCGAGATGCTCTATTTTAGGTCAAATAAATATATGACGAGTCCAAAACCTGGACATAGATGATGTAGCTGTCAGAGATGAACAAGAAGTAGAATTCTCTCTCCAAAATGTTTGAACAATCGTGGTTTAGGTAAGTCTTGCTCCCCCTCTTCTTCCTATTTTTACATCTTTGGTCAATTATTTTCCCCCGTCGATTGAAAATAATCCTTCGTTTACTAACCCTGATATTTTTGTTTTGAATGAGCCCTTTGCCATTTTTTATCTACCAAGTGATGTGCCCTTGGATGTCAAGCAAGAAAAATATTCTTCGGCCACTATCGTCTCTTTAATTGCCCTATCTAGGTCCCCCATTGAGAAATGTGAATCATCCATGCTACTTGTTACCCCAAGCTCATCCACATTCAGAGAGAAAATGCTTGTTTCATCCATTGCTCTTTTTAGACTAACTGGTACTTCTAGTTCCCAATCTCAAATTTTCATCCTACCATTCTCAATGATTACTCTCATTTTCCTCACCACATTCCCATACATCCAAAGTGTCCCCTTCTATCAGTCTTTTCAATCTGTCCTCTGGTGCTTCTATGGAGATATAGAGCATTTACTCCCGATGGTCTCTTCAGAAGAATTTCGATGCAACTAAGCTAGCCTAACAAAATAGGAAGCAAAAAAAAGACAAAAGAATGCTAAGCTAGCAACTACTAAGAAGATTAATTTTTTTTATAATGAAGAACAAAATTCCCTATGGATCACTATCATGAAGCTACTCATAGCGTGACTAGAAGGACATATGCAGATGGATGACTATGATATTAGAGTAGTGGGTCTAGATTTGAATGAGATTCATCCATATGACAAGGTAGATCTCGCCAAGACCACTCATAATGTAGTATACATAGATTATGAGTGACTAGATCGAAAGTTGAGAAAGCTTGAGGGTGAGCTAGCAAATGTCAAGGAAATTGTGAATCGGCTATAGTTGGAACTCAGGGCTTGAAATAATAAAATGACCCATATAATGTAAGTGCAAGAGAAATAAGAAGAAGCAACATGATATCTTGCAGTGCTTCAAGATGAGTGGATCCAACTGTTCATTGAAATAGATAGGTTGAGATGTGAGCTTGCATTTGAGCACTAATCTAGTGCATAAAAATAGTATGTTCAAGAGAGTATAAGGGATGAGTTGGATGGTGCTCGAACTCAGGCTTCCGACAATCTACAAAAGGCCTGAGAGGAGACTGAAAAACTGAAAATTGATAAACAAGGAGCTAAGGATACCTTGCATGATCGTAATCAAGAGGCCAAAAATTTAGTTTCTGAACTGGCAGAAGCCCTTGAGAGGAGAGATCAACTAGAATAGAGATTAAAGTCAAAAGAGGCTCAACTACATGAGGAGTCAATAGCTACACAAAGGTTTGTGTTCCTTGTTGTAAAGAGAAGGTTGATATCCACCTATTGGGAGTGAATAATTATTGTACTCGTCATTCTAAAATTGGCCTTACAATTCCTAAGGGATGCCCAATAAATAAATGAAAAATTTGGTATGTTGGTTGACCAAACTCTTCAAGAATATGCTCCCCGAGTTGCCAAGTCTTAAAATTTTCTCTAGTCTCTATGTAGCAACAGTTGAAGCCTTGAGAGGTGTAGGCATTACAAATCGAAGGGTTTCCTCTAGTAAAGCAAGAAAATTTTCTCACTATCGTAAAGTTGTGTCCAAGACCAAGAACAAATAGGTGGTTTTAAATAAGAGAGTCAATGAAATCAAGAAGGATTTTAGAGTCTTATATATTTTTGGGTTACCTCCATTCCTTTCAACAAATTGAGATTTGTTATCAATCGAGTAGATTACAAAAGAGGTCAGAAATAAGGTTCAGACTTCTATAGACCTTCCAGGACCAAGTTCAACACTAGTGGCAGACGACGTCAAGAATGAAGTTCTTTATCTTTCTCATCTTTACTATCATCTAGGAGCCATTTCAACGAGATGGGGATTGATTTCTTTCAAAAAAACATTCAAATTAGATCAGGCGTATAAAGCCTTTTGTAGCCTTGTCTGACTAATAGATATGGACTCGAAGAGGTAGCATTCCACCATCCTCAAACTCCAAGAATTACTAGAGGTCTATGTTTGTGCCTTCAAAAGTGAAGCCCCCTATGAGTGACAAAAACTATGAAGTAATTTTTTTTTTAGTCTACTTTTGGTCTTCAGATTTATTTTTATCTTAAAGAAGATCCACACTTGAAAAGGTTCTATTTCCGATGGGCATACAATGTGCCATGTTTTGGCTATACATGTTTTGTTAATTGTCTTCTTCTTAGCTGGGTATCAAACCATGTGTCAGATTGGTGGGCGATTTCTTGAATCCACATTTTGTGCATCTGAAATTACCCACCCATGTGACACATCATCTCTTCTCATTATAGGAGTTGTATCTTGTGAGTCTTCATTAGGAGATCATTGGAATGCATTTTTACTTGTTCCAATGAAGGGACGTAAGTTGGTGCCACCAAAGCCACTTGGTTGATCGACAAGACCTTTTCCAGATTGTCCTTCTAGGATTCAAGTGATTACAAGGGGTAATCCTATTGAAATATCTAAATGATATTAATGTGACAGTTGAAAGTTGATGAGAAGGATTACAACAACCTAACAAAAGATATAGGATTAGATTTCCAAACTATCAAGTGTGGACATCTTCTATTCATTGATTCTGGATGAGGTTGGCATTTCTTTCTCCCTAGTGGCTATAAATTGGGAACAACAACATGAAGGGGTTCCTAAAGCTTTCTTGTTGGAATTTTTTTTCTTAGTTTTCATAGTTAGTAAAAATATTTTCTTTTGAAGTTTACAAAACACTTCTCTACTCTAGCATGTTATTTCTTTTATATAATTAAACTATTATCGGATTGGAGTTCAGTCTCTATTTTAAATTTCATCTATATTTGAGGTACAAGCTATTTTGAGGAAATATTTGAAACTGTACATGATATGGTATTTGTCAATATTTATTTCTTTATATCTTCGTCTAGAATAGAACACTGTGTCTTGCTTGATCTGAATAGTTTGATTATCATATTTTCATGCTATTTGTGTATATTATTAAGTTATAATATGTAGAAACTATATTATTTCATTGGAATTATCCATTTTCTTTTAAGGATTATCATTTCTTCATGATATGCTATATTAAGATGAAGGGTTTATGTTGCTGTTTGAATATTTTCTATTAATTCTTGAACTTCTATACTTAGTCAGATCTTAATACACACTTCATGTGGGTGGATTGAATGACTATATATGTTCTTGTATCGAGCCTCTTCTATTCGTTCTCTTTCCAAAAATGAAGGGATGTGGTGTTTTGTGTCTATTATATCACTCATAGAAGAAAACTTGTTGTTTTGAAAAGTTTTAAAAGAAATGGTGCATCACCACTTTTAATGTTTTCCTATTTGCATTTATTTCTACTCTTTTCCCAAACTCAGAGAAAAGTTGGCTTTCTATAAAAATCCCATAGCTATTCCGTGAGGCTTATATTGTCCACCCATTCATTGAATTTCCTGTAAGACCTTCAGAGAGGCATAAGCTTTGATGATCAACACTAAGAATCAACTATTTAGAATCTGCCTTAATGGAAATATTCTCTTTAATGATCTCTTCCAAAGTACTTTGATATCCTACCAAAGATAATCTTCTCTAAAAATATTCACATAAAAAATTTGAAAAAAAAAATTCACCTCTTCAAACTTTTTATGAAGGCATCCACTTTCATCTTGAATAGCTCCAATACACTCCTTATGTTTATAGTTTAAAAACTATAACAAATACTAGGAGCCTCTATTTCCTTATTTAATCCAATGCATTTCCAATTTAATTTTACCTCCTTGACCTTTATAAATATTGAGATTATGGAGTTGGGCATGAATAGAGGCTATAAAAGTTTGTATGCTAATATTATTATGATAGGAAGTCAACAATATTTTGGTGTGTTCTAGCTTCCCTTGTAGAGATTTTTCCTTATGTTTATTTTTCCAAGCAAGTTTTTAACCAAAGGAGCTTAAGAACCTAGTACATTGTGAAATAGAAAATTACTACCATTCCCTATGGGATTCTCCTTATTGTAGAAATATGTATAGAGTTCCAAACACCCACCAAATTAGAAACACAAGAGGGAATTTTCAGGATAGAATTATTAATCTTATATGCTAAATTATACTATATGCCTAGCTTAAATCTCAACAATAGAGCAAAGGATGGGAAAGTGGTCTAAAAGTGTTATAGAGTAATCAACTCTAACCCAAATGTCAAAATAATCTTGCACCGACTACAAATTAGGAGACACATAGAACCTACCAATCCTTCCTAAAAAAATTATCATCTCCAAATCTATAGTTAGACAAGGTATACCAAATATGATCATGAAATGAGTACCTATTGTGAATTTAAGATCTATCACTCCAATAGTGTTAAAATAATTTAAACATCTATAAAAAATTTCACTACTTAACTTAGCATGGCTACTCTAATTTTGATCTTTGGGTAAATGCAAGATGAGTCCATGAAACTTGGAAGTTTTTTCCTTAGCAAAAAAATCGAAATCAACTTCCACGAAATAGATCCTCTTTTTTAATAAATAAGATCTTGTTTAGGTTCGAGGTCCTGAGCTTAAAACTAAAACATGATCCCCATTTTTTTAAAACTAGGATCCCATCTTTTAAAAATCAAGATCTCATTTTTCAAAATGGGATCCTATTTTGAAAATTTTCTATTTTTGACAAATTTTCAAAATGGCATATCCCATATTGAATATTTTTTAATTTTGGTAACTTTCCATTTTTTGGCAACTTTTTAAAATGGGATCTCGTTTTTAAAAAAAACATTTTTAAAACTTTCCATTTTTGACAAATTTTTCAAATAGGATCTCGTTTTGTTCTATTTTTGGAAACTTTTCATTTTGGCAACTTTTCAAAACAGGATCTTGTTTTGCAAAATATGAGATCTCACTTTATAAAATATGAATTTTTTGGTCAGGTTTTTGGCTTGCTTTTTTGTTCAGGAAATGGCTTGGGGACTCGAACCTAAATTGTGAACCTAGTTTAACCTCCAACTTGAAATTCATGTCAATGTCAAAGGAAAATAATGACTTTGGACATATGTTTGAAGACCTATTTTTCAAAAACAATTGATGAAGTTAACACTCATTATAGATGAGATAGTGCAAATTCTAAATATGTATTTTTTTTACAATTATATTATTTTTTCTATTTTTAAATTAATTTATGATGAAACTGGTCCATAAACTTGAAATATCAGGGCTTTTTAGTATTTTAATAACTTTTTATTAATTGTTTTGTAAAATAAATTGCACCAAAATTTACTTTAGATAATTCTTTTCAATTTTAAAAAAAATCTAAAAATGATAATTTTAGGCCATCTTATGCATGATGTACATGACGATTTTTCAAAACAAAACATATGGCCAATAAAAACTTAACAAAATATTCAATAAAAAATTGCAAAATTTATGGAAAATTTGATTTAGTGAGTTACAAATCTTTTTCAAAAAGGATTTAGAAAAATATGATTATTTAGGTCAAAATACGAATGACGTACACATGCATGGTATGGTAAAAAAAGTGTCTTTTAAATAGTGGTTTTTAGAAACTCTTATTGAAAATTAATTTTTATTATTTGGGTATTGAAATAAATTACATATTTGGAAACTAAACTTTGAGTACTACATTTTATGATTAGTGACTTGTCTAAGATTCTAGCTCTAATTTCTTCAAATTTTAAGGTCAGTTGTGATTTTTTTTGAAATTCAGGGAAAACACTTCTAGTTTTTTGCCAAAATTTGGACTCAACTTCTTGCACACACCCCTCTAGAATATTCGACCATACTATAGTCACCTCTAAAAATTTAATCTACATTAGGAAAATTAGTGGTCATCTAGTCCCAAATTAAACACCTCTCCTTTGAATTACTAGGAGCATAAAATGAACAAAAAAATTTGGTTATCCATTGATAAAGGCCAAGACCCACATGCAATTATATGAGGTACCCTCCCCCTTATCAATGAAAAATTTATAAATCCATGAAGATGCACCTACAAAAATGCCCCCTTGATCCTATTTATGGGATGTATAGAAAAAATCATCTCTTCATACATTACATAGAGAAGACACACGATATGAACCGTTGATCTTGACCTCCTAGAAAAAAATAATATCAGCTTTCCACTTATTTATTATCTCCTTAATCCCATATTTTTTATTGGAGAGAGACATCCCCCTAACGTTCCAAGATAAAATTTTGTAATTCATGGTTTAGACTTTCAATTATAAAGCATTTATTCTTATGTCAGGACATCAAAATGGTTAAAAAGAGATATGGAATGATTATATGATTAGAATCTTTAATAATAGTGTAGGGGAATCTTGATCTTTGCCTACTAATAGGAGGAGGAGACAAAAAGGTTTGGTGAAGAGGCAAAAACAAGGAATGAGAATCTTTAAATGAATATCTTTCATAGGCCAAATGACTATTTTGAATTGCAACAAACTCAAAAGTCTCTTTTCTCTTCCAAACAAGTCTCCAACCATTTGACATCACACTATCTTTATAAGTAGAAGTGGTCATCATAGAGGAATTGTGACTTAGAATAAATGGGGATCTACATAGATAGACAATTAAATCTAATATAACAAATATTAATCTAAATAAAACAACTAAGAATGAGTAAAAATGAACAAAACAATTAATAATATAACTAGAACAGTCTCACCGAATATGTGTCCACTTCTTCAAATTATCTTGATTGTTCTTCTCCATTTTTTTATCTCAATATTCTTGCCCTTAGATTTTCAGTATTGGTGCAAGCATAACTTAGATGTATTGTCCAAGAAAATATGAAATATTATAAGTTCTTCTCAAAAGTATTGATTTCAGGAGGAAGAATAATTATAATGATAGGTCAATTTATAGATTTTGGGTTTTCAAATGATCAACTAAGATTCAAAAGAGAGATCAACGATCAAGATTGATGAATGCCATACGATGTGAGTTATGTGTCAGTTAGAACGTGAGTTGGGAAATTTTGTCGGATAAAGATTAAATTAGAACAATAACTTAATCTTGTGTCAAGACTGTTCGAAAATAGAAAGAACACGAGTTCCAGATTAAATAAACAGTTTAATCTTCAGTTAAGAGTCTTTGAAAATAGAAGAAATAGACTTTGAATGAAAAAGACAAAGTTATAACTTGAAGAATAATCTATTCAAATGCACACATTTATTAATTAAATATTTAATTAATAAACACATTCATGCATATGAGCTAGAACTAGTTAACTGACTAGTTATGATAGAGAGTTCTTTCATAGAGATGATCAGATATTGAATTTGGAGATAATTGACGGATTAAAAATAGATGTTGAGTTAGAGGGTGAGCAAATGATTAGATAACTGGATGACAAAAGAATGTGACAGAAATAATTAATTATGAATTAAATGTTAATTTAATTCAACATTCAAAATTGAAATGAATTAATTAAATAAATAATGTAATTTATTTAATTGACTATTGAAAAGGATTAATTGAATAATTAAATAATAAATATTAAATTATAGTTTAAATATGACAAAGGGGTAATTAAATAATAAATTATCTAATTAAGAAAGGAGAATTAATTAGTAAGCGAAATAATTAAATAAATATGATTTATTTAATTAATTAAGTTGAATAAAGGGTCATAATGAATTAATTAAATAATTAAAAAGGTTATTTAATTAATAGAGAAAATATGTGCTTAGAAAGGTAATTAGACAATAAACACTATTTAGCCATGACCATGGACATTAGAAATTTATGTCAAAAGTGGTGCTCGCAGGACTAGACCAATTTTTGGTGTCTATAGTTTGCTCCTCTTTGATACAATGTTGTTTATCATGTTGTGTCAAAGAAATTTAAAAAAAGGATATGCCCAAATGAAAGTAGGGTGAGGAAGGATGACGAGGAGGTATTGGTATGGCCCCTTGAGAGAACAAGTGGGTTAAAAGAACATGAGTTTGCTCTCAACATGGATGACAGAACTAGAAGATGAAGGACAAAAAGTGTAGAGGAACATATATAAGGGTGGTGAAGATGCTAAAAATAAGAAATGTTAGAGTTATAAGAAATATGTTAGTATGAAACAAGAATGGTTATTTCAAGCACATATAATCTTCAATATTTTTCCATATATCTATCGAGCTTTGCATTTTATCATCATTGGGTGGGACATGACATAAATGGATAGTACACACCATAATATGAGATAGACCATAGTGTAAAAAGTCATCCAATTTAGGAAAAAAATACAGTTGTAGACAACGAGTGTCTTAACTCATACTAAAGGAAAAATTGCCCCAGTCTTTTTGTCGAGACAAACCACGGACAACAAACAAATAAAATATGGGTGATGAGACGTCATTTCTCCTCTAAATCCTTGATAGGAAATCCTTGAGGAAACTAGTAACATGACTCAAAATCCAAAGTTAAAAAGATAGTCGATGGACAACAGCCAAAGAAAAAGAGTCCTAAGACATCCTTGCTTCTCGAAATCCTTCAAGGGACATCCTTGAGAAAGCTAGTAACCAGAATTATTCACAAATCAATAGAAAGATAAGACAGAAAAAGATATAAAGTCATAAAGAAAAATTAAAGTATTCACCAAAACTTGATCTTGTGGGATTTTTTGATTGTTTGATGTTTGACATAGCATGATGTGAGGGATGACACATACCACATAAGACGTTGAATCTGGTTTCGACTTGGTGACTATTTGTGTAAGGCATGACAAAGCCTAGTTTCAAAAAGACACGTGTCGTATAAGACATTGGATCCTAATGGTGTTGATGTGACAAGCTACATGAGGCTATGAAAATTTGACAGTGTCCGCTGACAAGAGAGACATATTTTTCTTAAGACACAAGTTGATCACTCTAACGAAGTGTTTAATATTGACTTGATGACTTTGAGATGTTTGCCTTGTTGTTGCATGAATTGTTTTGAGTCCTTGACTAATTTTATTGTATGTGTGTGTTGACAATGTATGACTTGAGATGATATACCCTAATGGACTGGCCTAACTAACTGAAGATATGTACTTAAGTTGATGATATGCGACATATGTGATAGTGAATGTGATAAACCCTATTGAACTGACCTAGTGCAGTCTTGGGGGCTCATCGATTGATAGCCTTGCCTAAATTGTACACATAGAGACCTCGTAGTTCGACATGACCAATGACATTGAATGTACAAAGAGTCATGATTTTAATGTGTGTGATACATGGAAAACTTAGACAAACATACCTAATGCCTCGAGGGCACATCAACAAATGGCCTTGCCTATGTCCAGTCAAAGAGACAATGTAGTTTGACTATGTCTATGATTGACTTAACATGACTGAATCTAACTTATTTTTTGGGATTTTCTGACTTGTTTTTTTTTTTTTTTTCGGATATATGGACATTTCTCGATGTTTGTGATCTTTTTTCTAGGACATTTTATGATGTTGGGTTTCTATGTACAAGGTTCTCATAAGACAAAACAAGGATTTTCCCCCATTCGGGAATAAGACATACAGGATGGAGTGGGGAATGTGATGGAGTAGACTTCATGTCAATCATTCCAAGCAATGGCTAAGACAACCCTTTATTATGAGTGAAAGTGAAAAGTCTGATTGGAATGATGGTAGACAAAGGAGCAAATTTGACTACACATGGCACCTGTTTTCTAGGTTTTCACCATGGTACTTGTCCATAGTGCCACCAAAGTAGTTTTCACTATTGGACGAATTGTTTCTCTTTACTATTTTGTTGATTTTTCAATTTTCTTGGTGTTACAAAGACACCTGTTTGCTAGGTTTTCATCAAGGTAACCATTTTTTTTGTATATTTTCTGATTAAGACCAAGACTCTCAGAAGTTATGCATAGAACCTCTTCAGATGAAGGTTGTTGATTATTGACAAAATTGGTTCTCCTTCATGGGTAGATAGTCAATATGCTCCTGATTCAAAAGATTTTGTGACAATATAGGGCCCTAACCAGTTAGTTTCAAACTTACCTAATTTATCTCGTTCAGCTTGATTCTTATGATTCTCCATTAAAACTAGGTCACCAATGTCAAAGTGTCGATTTAGAACTTTCCTATTATATCTATGATGAAGAAAATTGTGATATGCTTGAAAATGGTCTAGTGCTTTTTGACTTTGTTCATCTAGTGATTCTAACTCTTATAATTTGGATACATGCTATTCTTCAATGTCAATATGAACTTTCAAGGATACCCTTGGGGAAGGAATTTCAACTTCAATAGGTAAGATAGCTTCAGATCCAAATACTAGGGAGTATGGAGTGGTGCCAGTAGGAGTACAGATGCTTGTGCAATAAGCCCATAAAGTAGGATTAAGTTATAGGTTCTAGTCATGACCAACGTCATTGACAGTCTTTTTTAGGATTCTAACAATGGTTTTATTAGATGCCTTGACTTGGCCATTACCTTGTGGGTAATACGGGGTGGAAAAATGATGTTTGATATGGAACTCTTCATATAGATGGTGTACTTCTTGATTTTTGAATGGGCGGCCATTGTATGTGAGCATGGAATGGGGTACACCATACTAAAAAATGATATAGTTTATGATAAACTTGGATATTTGTGTGTCATTGATGTAGGTCATGGGAATAGCTTTAATCTATTCGGTGGCAGTTATGATGAATTTATGGCCATTGGATGATGGAGGGTGTATGCTACCTATGAGGTCAAGTCCCCATTGGGAAAATGGCCATGGTGATGTAATCAGATGAAGCTCCTGTGCTAGTGCTTGTATCAAATCTCCATGTGTCGGACACTATCTACATCTCATTACAAAGATATATGATTCTTTTTCCATTGTAGGCCAATAATAACCTAATCTCATAATCTTATGGGCTAAATTAGGACCGCTCGAATGGGATCCACATATAGCCTCATGTACCGCTTGCAAGGTTGTTTGTGCTTCTTTAGCATCGATACATTTCATTAGGGTGTTATCTAAGGTACGTCTATACATGGTATCTTTGATGATGGTGTATTTAGCTGACTTATGAATAAAGGTTCTATGTTGGTTGTTTGATAGGTCTAATGGTAAGGTTTGGTCATTTAGGTAGTCAAATACGTCTTTGTACCAAGGGGAAGTAGGACCAAAAATCGTACACACCATCATAGAATTGGGGACATCATAGGGAGGGACCAACAAGTGTTCAACCAGAAACTCAAACTTAGGCACGTTGTTGTGTGTATGATCCATCAAAATATAATATCCATTGTTGTGACATCACTATTAGAATGTCCGCATTTGGAAACTCCATTTCCATAGGTCGATCATCTGATAAAGGAGCTTCAGCCAATTGTTCAATGATTTCTTGACCCTTGATGGATTTTGTCTCCACATATTGAATATCAAACTCACTTAATAGCATGACCCACTTTGTCAATCTACCTATTAAGGAAGCCTTATTGAGTAGATATTTTAAGGGGTCAATTTTTTCTATAAGCCTGATTGTGTGAGTCAACATATAATGTCACTGTTGTTGAGTAGTAAACACCACCGCCAAGCAAGATTTCTCTAGCAAAGTGTAATTTATTTCATAGCCATTTAAAGTTATGTTGATATAGTAGATGGCATGTTCCTTTCCTTCACAATTTTCATGTGCTAATAATGATCCTAAAGAGATATTTGTTGTTGCAATGTATAGTATCAGAGGTCTTCCTTTTGTAGGAGACATGAGAATAGGCGGTGACATTGGATACTATTTTATTTGATCAAACATTTTTTCACACCCATTATCCCATTTGAAAACCACATTTTTATGTAATAGAGGATTGAATGGATGAATTTTATCTACCAGTTTGGAGATAAATCTCTTGATTGATTGGAGCCTTCCCTGTAGTGATCTAAGTTGATTGATATTTTGGGGGGCAGAATTTCCATTATTTCCTTGATTTTCAATTGATCTAATTCAATGCTCTTTTCTGAGACAATGTATCCCAATATTTTTGCTGATGTGACCCCAAAGACACACTTCCTGGGGTTTAGCCTAAAATTTAATTTCTCTAGCCTTGTGAAGATTTTTCTTAGAATATGCAGATGTCCTTCCCTAGTACAATATTTTACCAAAATATCATCCACATAATCCTCCATGAAGTTGTGCATCATATCATGAAAGATTGTTGTCATTTATCTTTGATAGGTTGCTCCTATGCTTTTTTAGACCAAATGGCATGACATTCCAGCAGAAGGTTCCCCATGGAAATGTAAATGCAGTCTTCTCCTGATCATTTGGAGCTCTTTTAATCTGGTTGTATTTAGAGAAATCATCCATTATTGACAACATGACATGCCCTGATGTTAAGTCTACAATGATGTCTATATTAGGTTATGGGAAATCATCCTTTGGGCATGCTCTATTCAAGTCTTTGAAATCCGTACATATCCTGATGCTATTGTCTGGCTTGGAGACAAGTACAATTTTTGATATCCATTTGGAATAGTCAATGAACCTTATGAATCCAACATCTAATAATTTCTTTAGCTCCGCCTTGACGATTAATGCGATATGGGGATACATTTTTCTCAATTTTTTCTTTACAGGCTTGATTCCTGTAGGAAAAGACAAATGACCTATGAGAAGGTTTGGATCTAAGCCTGGCATATCAGAATATGACCAAGCAAATTTAATGCTTCTTTCCTTAATAAATTTTATGAATTTTGGTCTCTCTTCATCTGTGATGGATTCTGCCAAATGTAGGATTTTTTCTCTTTCTTCAATGTTGATGTTTATAGATTGTGTTGGTTCTACCAGAACTAATGACCACTCATGATAATATTATGGAAGAGTGTCAAATCTCCCATATTTTGGTGCCTTAGAGATTTTTTCACTATTAGATGTGTTCTTTAATTTTTCTTTTTCAAGATCTAATGCTGCCATAGAATGGTTTTCACCATTAGATCTATTTTCCCTATTTTTATTTTTGCAACTAGAAGATTTGACACCCTCCTGTCGAGTCACATTGTTATGAGAATTACGGATAGAAATTGTACCAAGCTCATCACAACATAGGTAATTTACGATGGCATCATCATTCGCAATATGGTTACATTTATATGATCAACAAGTTCCCAATCAATACGTTCAGGATGTACTAAAGGCATGAAGTCATCGGATTGATTTAGGTTAATGGGGGTAAGGGTTAGGAAAAAAATGTTGTCATAGTCATTATTAGGGATGTCAAGATCAATGATGGTACCATATTCAAGATCGCCTATTTCAATTGATGTGTGTTCGCCCCCCTTGAGTCATCGATATTTAGTGATCCTATTACAAAAGGTCTAGACCCAGAGATTTTCCCCTCCTCACTCATAGGTGCATATTGTTGTATTACATCAATTTTTATATTGATGTAAGATATATCAAAAAATGGATCCCATTCATACTCATTAGAATCCATTTCAGAGCTATCTCTAACCTAAAGGATTCTTTCAACAAATTTATTTTTCATTTCCTATTTTTGTTCTTCAAAATATCCCAGTCTTGTCTTCTCTTTTGAATGAAGAGTGAGGGACTGAATAGGTTCAATGATGCTTTCCTTCCTTTTTACAATAGGTCGTTGTCCCTCATAACCCATTTTTTCTAGGATAGCCTTCCCTTTGCCATATTTGTCTGTATTAATATTGATATTCTTGATATTGATATTTGATGTTGATGGTTCCTCATCTTTGTATAACCAATCAAGGATTTATTTGTTGTTTGATTCATCCTCTATGGTACCAGATTTTACAAAATTTTCTTCTAGAACTACGATAAGTAGTGATGTTTGATGTTTAACCATTGATGGTTGGCCATGTCTTTGGAGATGGCATTAACTGTGAAAGATTAAGCGATTGCTTCATAGAATAATGCCCCATCCACTTATTTGTCAGCTAGACTTTCTCTTGAAATTTCGATGATAAATAAGTTTGGGGATCTGGATTGTCTTTTAAGTGAGTGTCAAAAAAACTTGTATCTTTTTCTATATCCTTCTTCTCTACCCATTTGGTGGTGAAATTTCGGCGTTTTTCCTCATTTGATGACTTTGAACTGGATGCTTCCCTATTGTGAGGCACAAAGGTATCTTGAGAGATCCCAAGTGTGTCACAATGTTGAGGATGATTGTAATCGTCTGATATAGTAACCTCCTATCCATTTACTTGGAATTCTAAGCATTGGTGATATGTGGAAGGCATTGCCTTCATTTCATGGATCCATGGGATTCGTAAGAGTATGTTGTAAGTTAACTCTCTTTCCAGTACCTGGAATGCTATCTATTTCATCATCGGTCCCACTTGAATGGGTAGCACAATCAGTCTCTTTGAATATCTCTCTTCTTCATCATATGCCTTTATAGTCATTTTCCTTCGAGCATCAATAGCATCATCTGAATACCATAATGCACAGATTAACTTTAGAGTGCAAATGTTCAAACCAGCTCCCCCATCTATTAAGAATATTTTGACATGATGATTGTGGATGAAGAATTCGATATTGAGTGCAGTATTATTGGGATGGTTGAGTGATACATCATCCTATTTAGATAATGATAGAGAGTGCGGTGTAGTTAGATACCCCACCATAGCTTGGAATTGGCAAACATCTAGATTTTTTAGTACCGTAGTGGCAACTAGTGCTTGTTCTAGAACCTCCTTATGTGATGGAGATAGTTTGAGGAGTTCTAGTATTGATATCTACGCTAGAATTGTTTGAAGCTGATCAATAATATTGTAATGAGATGGAGGTGGATAATTATTTTTAGGCCCAACTCCCTTTAATACTACCTTGGATTTCCCCCTATTTATTACATTTTCTAGTTGATAGTCCTATTGTTCTCTAATTTTTAAAACGTTTATTTGATTTTTAGAGACTTGTATGCTTGGGAGCAAAACCAAATGGGTAGTGTCATTGTTTTTTGGTTCATCCATGTTATGACCAATGGTATCATCACTTTCCACTTCGATAAGACAAAGGATCACTTTATCATAGACATGATTGATATTTTTACCTTTGTTGTTCGTAGAAGATGGTGCTCCTTTGTCATAGTTTGGTAAAGGGTCCTTGAAGGCTAAATGATCATTATTTTTTTGGTTTCCCTCTACATATATCTTGCTATTGTCAATCGGATGTTGAAGTGTGTGTTTTAACTCCATCCAATAATTAGTTTTGTGGCCTTTATTATTGTGTAAGTTGTAGTAATATGCATCATTCCACCATGGTGGTTTGACCTTTGGATCCCAGAATCTTGCTTCCTGCATAGTGATAAGACCACTTGTGACTAGCACTTTCATTGTTGATTCTAATGTTTGGCCTAAAGGTGTGAACCTACATAGGTTTGATGATTTTTGGTATGGTTGTGGTTTTGTGATTTCGTTGTTTTGAATGACACTTGACTTGGTGATTTGATCATTTTTTTTTATTTTTTTTGAAGTAGATGTTGTCAAGTTGAAAACTGGTTTGGCATTTTTTAAATCACTTGCAATTTCGTTGGTCCTCGTATTCCTATTCATTTTCCAAAAAAATTGTTTATCACTATTGGGGTATTGATTTGAGGAGTTTGATTTGTCGTTGTAATGTTTAATAACCCCTATTTTGACTAGTGCTTCTTCAATCTTAAGGCCATTTTCTATCACATTTTCAAACGTAGGAGGACATTGCAATTCAAATCTGTAACTCATCTCCTTCATCAAATTGTCAATGAAAAATTCCATTTTTTCTTCCTCAAGAATGGAGCGAGTATATCTAGCAAATATTCATCACCATCTTTGCAAAAAGGACAAGAATGTCTCCCCTTCATTTTGTTTCATGTATATAGATCCTTTATGGTGACATCATGTTGGATGTTAAAAGAATACTGGGAGATGAACCTATTAACAAGTTCTTCAAAAGTCTTGATTCTTGGTTGTAATTTTTAAAACAATTGCATACATGAACCTCCCAAGCTTCTTGGGAATAATCTCATCATGTAATTTTTCTCTTTAGAAAAATCTAGGGTCATGGTTTTTAATTCACGGATATGATATATTGGATCTATCTTTCCATTTTATTTGTCGTACTTGGGGAATTCACAATGTCGAGGAAAAGGTATCATGTCGATTGTTGAGTTGGAAGGATAAGGACAAATGTCCTATATTGCATACCTTATAGTGTTTCCTTTTGTCATGTCTTGTATTTATTGTTGTAAGATCTTCATTTGGGATGTTAAGGAAACAACCAGATCTATAGCTTGTGTGTGTTGTGGTATTTTGGTTTTGCTTGTTCCAAGTGCTTCTCTTAGGCGATTTATGTCAAATTCTTTGGGAAGCTTAGCACCTGATTCAACCAACATTAAGAGGTATTTCTCCATGTCATGTTCTAAGATATTTTCCATGAATTTATGGAATTTTGGATCTTGTTGGGATATTTGTATATCTTCTAGAGTTATTTCATATTTTTCATTTTGATGTAGACTATTCCAAGGATTTTCTTCTACCATTGTATTTGATGTTTCCAGTTCCTTTTCTAAGAGCCTCTTTTTGTAATGCCCCGCCAAGTAACCTTAAAAGAAGTTGCAATTAACGTCTTAAGCGAACTAATTTTTTTTTTTTAAATAAAGTGCATTTAACATACACATTCACTTAATAATTAACAACCTCTAAGGCTACAAGGTTAGGGTTACTTAAACCCACACATACATATTACATATAACCGTAGCATTATAACATTATGAAATAAACATCATACATCATAAGAATACCACATAACATAATAAGATAATCAACCAAGATACAATCTCATAAACATTAACTTAAACCAATCATCACATCACTCATTCCCAGAATGAGGCAATAGTACATAAGATTACAATTACATAACTCCACCTCATAAACATAAGAGGGATAAAATAACCTATACAAGTTAAAATATTACAATACAAGTAATTACAACAAGAATCGCGAGCTGTCCATCTGGATGTCTCGCCACCAAGTACTGAAGATAGATGGGGACCCAACGGTTTTGGTGCATGTTCCACCCTACCAATGTGGTACCCAAAGGCCCACCCCCCATGCTAGGAGATAGTAACAAAGTAACATGGACAAAGATTCTACTACCTCTAACCAAAGGCAGACTCAAACTGACTCATACTGTTATTACCAACCAAATGAATTAACAAGTACAACTCATTCACCATACAAGTACAAATCAAGTACAACTCAAGTACAATACAAGTACAATACAAGCACAACTCCAACATCATTGACATAGGTCACATTGCTTCCATACATAAAGTAGATCAAGTATGTTCACAGAACTATACATATAAAACAATTAACAATAGTTGTCCTAGATAGAGTGTCATCGCAAGGTTTGTCATGAGATCTCCTCTGGGTATTCTTCATAGGCTCCGACACAAGTAATCCTGGTGGCCTCAACCGAATCCCGGCACTCATACTCACTCATGCGGAATCAACTACCTCTCGCAAGAACAAGATAGTTGATCTTGCCATTCCAGGCCTTCTCACTCATCCCGAGTCTAAACAAGCCCTTGTGTCTATGAGTGAGGATTAAATTATCTTGATTAGTGTGAACTGCATCCTAATCATCTAAGTACATTAATTTAATTATCACTTGATTAACTCGCTTCTGAAGGTTACTCGGTTTACCACTTTGGGCTCTGGCCCCTATCAAAAGCCACTCTTCTATTCAACAACACACACCCAAACAATCCACCAAGGGAAACACAAGTGCATACCAACTAGGCATCATAATCCACTCCAACACAAGGAGGATACAAATAATAGAACTCACTCAATTCATCTTGGAGGCAACAAACACATAGTCCACTTCTTTCGTAGGAGACAACAAGATGAAACCACATCACAAGGTCATTCCATACAAGGAGACATGGATCTCATAATCCGCTCCTAAACTAGGGAGGTGCAAACATCCCCGTTCATGAAAATCGGGTAAAACTGAAAAGATGCCATGCACTACCCAAGGGAAAACAACTGGATGGCATAAAGATTCAACAACCCTTATCCTCTAAGTTCTTCTGGAAGACTTATAATTTAGGACTAACACTAAATCCCAAAACCAACAATGCAACTTGATGACATAGCAACAAAAGCATTCAAGTCATCAATCAAATCTAATATTTGGATTTCCTAAATCCATACTCATTCAATAGGTAGTGTTGACAAAGTCAAAGACACGATAACTAGATCATTTAAAATAATCATAACCCCTATTTCCCTTTTTATTATTGGAAATCTAAAACAAATAAACTTACTTCCCTTTATGAACACAGAGAATTAGATCCTTTAAGATAATCATGAGGAAGATACTACTTTTGGATATACTAAATCCATATCTCTTTCATAATCCAATCACAATGATTCAATTAATCTAAATAGAAATTAATAAATAACATAATTTTTTGCCTCATCAATAAAACAACTTCTTAATTTACTTTTAAATTGACACAAATCCATGCAAGTAAACTCTTTCCATTTCCTAACCAAATCTTATGTCTCATTCAATATTCTATTTAAAACATTCAGTCACTTTAATATAATAACATATTGTTTCTCACAATTAAATTTTAAATTATGCATTCTTTAAATCAAATATTTAACTCCTTCAGTTAAACTTAAACATGTCATTTTAAAATAAACAATAATTTCTCCATATGTTTATAATTTTAATTCCACTAATCTAATATACAAATTTTATTTAAAATAATATAAATAAATATAATACTTTAGTATTATAAATTATAATATAAAATATTATTAAATAATATTTTAATATTATAATAACAATACATAAAATATTAATATTTATAAATATCAATTTATTATTATTTTATTTTCAGAACAGCCATGGGAAAAATAACTTAACAGCAGTCTCATGTTTCAAGCATAACTCAAAACCTACGATCTGGGTATTTACGATTTTTGGACAGGGATAAGAAAATTTCAAAATGCAAAAACCCTTTAAATTTCCCGACAACCCAGGTTGTGAAAGTGAAGTTATAGGCGATGCAACCAGACCATTTTACCATGAAAATATAACTATACTGCAGATTTTAAAATCCGTTTTTTAATAATAAACAGAAGGTTTCATTTTCTAAAAACATTCTAAATGCATTGTTCAATCTCTATGTTTGATTTCAATAACAAAAAAATCAATTTCCCCAAATAATTTAAATTCAACTAAAGTTTTCACAATTTTCACTCAAGAATTTTCACAAGCAAAGGCTGTAAATTTATTTAATTTTTTTCTTCTAATATCAAATTTGTTTTCTAAAACAGATTTAACAAACAAATCTTTAATCACTACTATTTTAAAAAAACAATCAAGAACAATAAAATACAAAGAGGAAAACCTGGTACAAGAAGCTACAGGAAGAGATGAATTTCTGATGCAAGCCTCCTCCAAAGATTTCTTGAATTTTCTTCAATCCTCCAATGAATCCAATCCAAAATCCAACAAATGCAAACAATCTTTACTTCAATCAATTCTACAATCAAACTTTCTTCAAACTCTTGGGCAAATTTTCCAAAATTTCTTTCCTGCTGTAAAAATGTATTTTTCTAAAAACTTTCTGCTCTAAAATTAATACATATATTCTTATAAATCAAAAATACCTAATACAACCCCATTACATGCAAATTAGATATTTCAATTTCAATTTCAATATTTACAACCCTAATTCACATTACATGCAAATTAGATATTTCAATTTCAATTTCAATTTCAATTTTCAATTTCAATTTCACTTTCAATTTCAAATATCAATTTCAATTTCAATTTCAATTTCACTTTTCAAAAACCCACTTTCAATTTAAAATGCAATTTCAAATAATAAATTAATTTCCAAAGTTGCAACCAATTTTTCAAATAAACATTGAATTACAATTTCTAATTTAATTCCCACACGTTGGAATTAAATTCCAAAATTAATTCTAATTCTTTTATTTCTTTTTATTCTCTCGCATCACGTTTAATTAATTAATTTAATCATTTAATAACTAAATTCAACCCCTTGGATCAAATTTAATTAATTAAACAAACTAAATATAATTAATTAATTTAAATATAAACTTTTATCCACATTGCATTATTTAAATTAAATAACCATCAACATGATTTAAATGCAATTATTCTAAATATCTATTTCTAAATCAAGAATTCTTCAGAATTAAACAACATCAAAGCAAGACAGACAATGACTTGACACACACAACTGACGACACACTAAGGCTAGGTTGTAAATTTGACACATGCTACCTAGCTACTATCTCCCGTTCAACTTAACCCTTGGATCGACATGCTCAAACCTATGAAACTAGGTGGAGTCGATGTCATGTACCTGCAATCCTGCAACCAAGTAAATAACATCATACAATATATCCAATATATAATACACACCATGAAGAAGAAATTACGGATTCGTAGGGCGCTCGCAAGCGAGTGATGCGAAACCGTCCTCTTCACGAATACACTCATCGAAACTGACACTTCCATCATAATCCAGTAATCTCATAATAACATCTCATGTTAACTCTACAACATCATTAATCCATAATGCATGTGAAACAAAATCGGATAACTACATCCCACAATAATATTTGTCACTCAATAATAGTGATCAAAACATCATAACAAAATGTATCCAGTATCAGAGTAACTGCAACCAAACAAGAAGCAAAACGGAGGGGTATTACACTTTTTTTGTAACCTAGTGAATATTGGCATACAAGTGTTTTGTTCTTTCTTCCAAACTTTGAAAATAAATTAAAGGATGAGTCTCGCACTTTGATCAACTAGCTAAGGGGAGAGCATAAGCCTATTCACCATACAAGCACAACAAATAAATGATTCGTTCTAAGCCTAAAATAATTTTTTTGATAATCTATGTGAAGATTTTTCTTCACAAAAATCATGGTGTCCTTTTTAAGTGATATTGCAAAAGTGTGATGGCTACTCTAGGATTGATAAATTTTAAACCAAAAATGGCTACCCTAGGATTGATAAATTTTTAACCAAATGATTATCCTAGGATTGGTTCATTTTAGTCTAACTATATCAAAATGAAATTCTAGCCGCGGTCGCATCAGATCCAGATCAAAATTAAAGAAGCACTAAGACAATAAATGAAAGCACTATAGGTTTTACCTAATGAGCTAAAACTGAAAGTGTTGAAACTGAGTACTAAAGTGCTAAAGTATTTCACAGAAGTGCTAAATCGACTTTTTTGGAGATGGGTAACCAATGCGCTGAAACAATTCATGGAAGTGCTATAGTAGAAGTGCTAAAACTTTTAACGGATGCACTATAGTATCACAAAAGCACTAAAACAAAATATGAAAGTGCCATAGTTTTCCATGGATGCCCTATAGTTTTTGATAGAAGCATTGAAATGAAACATGTCAGGAACCTATGCGAAACTTTTCAGAAAAAAATGATAAAAATATGGGGTTAAGGCCCCACAGTGGGTGCCAAATTGTAATTTTGAATAAGTAGAAATGAAAAAAAAACTTCTTAATGAAAATTTGTATCAAATATTAAGCTAATAATCTACTGAAATCATCTCATTGTCTCCTATCTTCAAAGATTTATTAAGCTATTGTGCTCAAAGATTTAAATAACACTATAACTGTTAAAATGATAATCTAAAGAATGAAATGATGCTGATGCAATGATGTGAAGCTATATGATAATACTAAATGATAAAATAAGATATTGTAACATGAATTGACATGAAAATTGATGGATGCAGCTACGGGAGGAAGCCATGATATGATTCTAGAATTTTGGATACTTGATGCTTGAGTTCGTGCAGAGTAAGAGTGCATAAGCTAGATAATCTAGATCCTTCTCTTGTTGATTGAAGCTTTATTTATAGATTTCCTGGTTGTATAAATGCATAGGGATATCAAGGAGAGTCTTGGATTCAATCTAGAGGATTGAATGGAGAGAGATGAAGGAGATTGAGAAGATTTTGGGGATTGTCTCTACCCATGAAAACACCAGGAAAAAGAAGAGCAAAGATTCGTGGAAGAGGATTGAGAGATGAATTTCCAATTTGTCTCCAAAACCTTTATGTGACGTTTCAATCAATTAATTTTAACATATTTTTGACATAAATTAGACATAGGATATCTAATTCAATTTTGAAGAAATATAGAGGAATATTCTTTATGCCTTGATTTAAATATTTTTGATTATTTAAATTAGCCAAAGAGGGATAAATAATGTAATAGAACAAACTATAGAATTTGTTTATTAAATTAAAATAGAAGAATATGGTAATTAATTAATAAAGTGTTTGATCTTTATTTAATTAATTTAAGATTTGATGTGATAGAATAAAATGGTGGAAATGATAATTAAATTAGAAAAATTATTTAATTTTGTTTATTTAATTAAGATGAGATAATAGCATAATTAGAAGAATTTAAATGTGAACTATATGAATAAATATTTATATTTATTCAATAGTAGAGGAATTTAGGATAATTAATCAAATAAATTGTATTTAATTATTTGATTCTCAAGACCAATTTTAGGTGTATACAACAGGTTTCAAATATTTATAGACAATTGTGGCTTTCAGAAAGATGCGGTTTACTGTATGGCAGATGCGACTTGAAATATAGACTTTTGTGAAACTAAATTGTTGATAGAGACTTGTGGATTTATTTTGATAGTTGCCACTCATAGATACACATGCGACTCACAAAAAATAGTTGTGGCTTAGAAACTAGACTGTGAAAACTAACAACTGTTGACAGAAACATGTGACATTTATCCTAACATTTGTGAATCTCTAAGACAGACGCGGTTCTTAAAATGATAGTTATGACTCTATTTGACAGTTGTGATTCTGTTTGATAGTTGCAATTTTTTGAAGATGATGTTTCGACTAACTTTGTTTGATGATCAAGATATTTTTTCATGAATACAGTAAAAACAAGCACAAAATACAGTGTTGTTTTACTTTTTAGTGATGGAAATGCTAAAAACAAAGAACAATTACACCCTAGGTTGTGTTGGACAATATTTACTGAGTTCTTACTTGGATAAATCTAGCTATGCATATTCAAGGCAGATGACTAGTAGCTTGACACCACTTTCTCTCTTCCACGTGACTCACTTATACAGGGAAATCAAGCTACTATACCCATGAAATTCCCATGGCATACATCACATCTCCACACATGAACCGTAAATATGTAAGTCGACTTCACAGGTCCAAACTTGTTGCACCAGTAAATAGAAAGGATTTTTGGCAAAATTAGATGGCTTTTAGTAAGGGAATTCCATTCATGGGGCACCATTTAGTTCAGTGAGATACCATTTCTACCCTTCTCATTGGAAAATTGAGAGTTTTATTTGGCGTTTATCCCAAAAATCCACTTTTATATACCGGGTGGAAGTCGCTGGCTAAAGGGTATTACCAATTTGAGTTGTCTTGCGGTGAGTAATTTTTCCCACCAAGATAGGCCCAAGTTCTAGAGTCAGTAACCATTTATCTCGAACCTAAGATCACACGAATGTGCAAGGGGAGATGATACTTCGATATATCGAATCGTGGGGTTCTAAACTAACATGATTAGACACGAAAAACACTCATTAAATTTTAAACCAAAATGATAATTATCTATCTACCAAACAAAAAGATTTTAAAATAAACTAAACAAATCAGTGTCCTCATAAGGTCCTGCAAGCAATTGATTAGTAATTTCCTTTGTGGCTTCGAATTTCGTCCTGCAAAAAAGAAGATGCTTTTCATTTTTATTTTGCTCTTCTATGCTTCGTCCAACAAAAGCTAAGTTATCCCCCTAAACATAACTACAAAGAAAAAATTAATGAAAAAAAAACAAGACAAAAAATATAACTTAAATCACAAAAATATGAAATTTAATAAAAATGAAAAGAAATTTTACTAGGCAGATGCGACTTGTAAACTTATAGATGTGGTGTGATGTTGACAATCGGATGCGGTGCGATGTTGATAGTCGAATGTGGTTCAGAATGTCATCGATGCGATTCATGTTGCTAGTTGCGTCATTGTATGTATCAGATGCGGTTCGTGAGAACAAATGCATTGTTTCTTCAATCAATTGTGGTTTTCCATACGATTCCTACCAAAAAAAAATGAAAATATGTCACAAAATTTGAAGCATGATTCATGTTGGGTTCACCAAATGTGACATAGAATAAATGGGGATTTGTATAGGTAGATGGATAAATCTATTCCAACAAATATTAATCTAAATCAAACAACTAAGAACGAGTTAAAATGAAAAAAAAAAATAAAACTATAACTAGAATAGTCTCACTAAATATGCATCCACTTCTTTGAATTATCTTGATTGTCCTTCTCCATTTTGTTGTCTCAGTATTCTTGACCTCAGATTTTCAGTATTGATGCAACCATAACCTAGATGTATTGTCTAAGAAAAATATAGAATATTATAAGTTCTTATCAAAAGAATTGATTTTAGGAGGAAGAATAATGGTAATGATAGGTCAATTTATAGATTTTGGGTTTTCGAATGATCGACTCAAATTCAAAAGAGAGATCAATGATCAAGATTGATGAATTCCATGCGATGTGAGTTATGTGTCAGTTAGAATGTGAGTTGGAAAATTCTATAGGATAAATATTAAACTAGAACAATAACTTAATCTTGTGTCAAGACTGTTTGAAAATAGAAAGAACACAAGTCCCAGATTAAATAAGCAATTTAATCTCTAGTGAAGAGTCTTTGAAAATAGAAGAAATAGAATTTGAATGAAAAAGAAAAAGTTATAACTCGAAGAATAATCCATTCAAATGCAAACATGAATTAATTAATTAAATAAATATATTTAATTAATAAATAGATTCATGCATATGAGTTAGAACTAGTTAAATAACTGGTTGTGAAAGAGAGTCCTTTCACAGAGACGATCAAATATTGAATCCAAAGATAACTGACGGATTTAAAATAGATTTCGAGTCAGAGGGTGAGTGAATGATTAGATAACTGGACGATAAAATAATGTGATAGAAAGAATTAATTATGAGTTAAATGTTAATTTAATTCAACATTCGAAATTGACGTGAATTAATTAGATAAATAATATAATTTATTTAATTGATTATTGAAAAGGATTAATTGAATAATTAAATAATAAATATTTAATTATAGTTGAAATATGACAAAGGTTTAATTAAATAATAAATTATTTAATTAAGAAAGGAGAATTAACTAGTTAGCAACATAATTAAATAAATATGATTTATTTAATTAATCAAATTGAAAAAAAGGTCATAATGAATTAATTAAATAATTAAAATGGTTATTTAGTTAATAGAGGAAATATGTGTTGAGAAATGTAATTAAATAATAAACATTATTTATTCATGACCATGGACATTAGAAAATTATGTCAAAAGTGGTGCTCGCAGGCCTAGACCAATTTTGGGTGTCTACAGGCATTATTAGTGTTATTTTATCCAAATAAAGGTAGATTAACCTCCTTTTGGGAAAGTAATTTTTAAAGGTATTGATTTTTGGGGTAGAGTTTGCAAATCTTGTTTGTTGACTGTGGCAAGAACTTGTGATTAAATTTTTTTATTAACTCTAATAGGATAATCTCTTATCAAATGACCTTCTTGCCGATAATAGAAACAAACATTGGGTTTGTTTAAATAGGCTAGAGGCTAAGAAATATCAAACACTAGGACAATTATATTAATATTCTCAATTATCTGATTATTTAAATCCAACCCACCATAAACTCTAGTGTGAACCCTTAAGCTAGGAAATTTATTTGAGTTTTTCTTGCACCAAATAACTCTCTCCAATTGTGAAACAATATATCCTAGAAATTGTATGAAAGAAAGGTTTAAAAAGGTAGCTCAACCCATATAGGGTAGCGGGATTTTGAGGGCTTGTCAGCATGGAAATCAAGATTGCAAGCCTATAAATAACAAGATTGGTCATAAATAACCCATGTCCCATATTGTAACATAGTGTGATCATGTTCAACAATTTTTAACTTATAAGAAACATAACCCTTGCCAAGTCTCTCAAGGCCTCAATTTCCCAACCTCAATTTTCCTTGTTAAATTTGGCTCATTTGTAAAATTCTAGTTTAGATAGTATGCCTCTTTAAAAAAAAAAATGATGGATCTACATTGGCATTCATCAATGCAATGAATCACTTCATCAAGGAACATAAATTCAATAGTTTTTCTTGCATTCCATTGAGTGATCCACTCTATTAGCCTTATCTTGTTTTCTTGGACTTATAGAGTGATGAAGGGTTTCTTCATTTATTTCTTCATTATCAAGGGTTCCATTATATTTTCCCATGTTTTTCTTTGAACCTACTAAAACAATTATATTCATTTCCTCCATATGAGAGTAATCTAGCTTACAATTTTTTGAATCCTCACTAATGTTTTGAGCCTCCATTTTCAATCTCATCTTCCATAGTGTTTGCATCCAAGGTCCACCTAAATTTAATCTTCCATATCCAAGAAAAATTGAGAAGAAGGGGTTCCACTACCAAAACTTCTAACCTCTTGAACCTATTTCTCCTCATGTCTTCTCTATTAAATAGAGTCCTTATTTGTAGCTATTGTGACTTTTGGAAAGTTAAATTCCATTAAATTATGAAATTATAAAATTTACCAAGACCCAAAAAGAAGTTGTTTCAAGAATCCCAACTATAAGGGTTAAAGGTTGAGTCCTTTCTTTTCCTCCTACACACGTTGTGCTAGGGTTATTTTAGGATTCAAAAAAACAAGACATAATTGGTCAATGTACAAATACCACGACTCTTGAAATTATAAAACTATCATTTCATATCACCTATTTTCTTGAATTTACAAGAATCAAATATGGAGTTTATTTTTTATGTTTGTGAGTTATTATAAATTCCCAAGTGTAGGCATGAAATTTGATGATCTATGAGTCATTTCTTCAACTCAACAAAGTATATTGCAAGTTCAAAATTTACTAGATCTTAAGTTGATGCTATATTTTCTTATGTGACACTTTAAATTATTAGTGGATTGTAAAAAAATATTATAGATAAATATAATATAATATTATAATTTATAATATTGATATGTATATTAATTTATTTATTTTTTAAAATAGAATATAATTAGTTTTAATTTTTTCAACTTTTTATCAAGATTATCTAATTTTAAAACCTATATGAATTATAATAATGAATTTAATTTATTTTTCTAAGGTTAGTAGAGTTTTAAAAGGGCCCAAAAAATTGTACATAGCTAAGAAAAGGAAACTTCGAAATACCAAAGTAACAAAATTTGCCAATGAACTAGAAAAGAAGAACCAATAGAAACACCACAATAACATACAAAACTAAAAAATAGCACTTTGCTAAGAAATAACTAGGAGCGAAAAAAAATTATATGCAATAGTATACCTAATTCAAAGGAAAAGTTACATCACAGGCCAAGAGCCAACAAGAACTTACAAAATCAGTCACAAGATACGAACCAACATCCCATCATAAATCATAGACCCCACCTCAGTAGGAGTACATGAAAGGGGAAAGAAACAAGGTAGTAGAAGCACCCAAAAACAACTCCAACTTCCCAAAAGTATTCACCTCAATAAAAGAGTACGACAACAAATCATAGTAAAAGGCAACCAAAATCCCACATTAGCACCACCAAGCCCCTCCAACCAAACCAATATCCACCACAATAAGAGATAGCTCCACCTCCATAGGAGAAGCCAAAAATGGATCCATCCAAATAAGAACACTACTTTCATCAAAATCCACAAACTCCACCTCAAAAGGATATGGCTCCACCTCAATAGAAGTCACAAAATGAGGAAGAAAGAAGAAAGTAAGAAAAAATCAAGCAGCAAAAATAATCATCAACCTTAAAACATTAGTTTCATTTAGATCCAAAAATTCCACCTTAGGATGATATAAATCCACCTCAATAGAATTCACAAAATGAGGAAACATAAAGAAAGTAATATCAGTGAAAACATAACCAACACTCATTAACCTCAAGCCCACCTGGGTTGTGAGAAACAATATGACTTCCAAAGGAGCTCTAAAGCCAACCCCATCAAACACATCTGTAGCAGTGAAATGGAAGCACAAATCCACTAGCACAAACCATTCTGCACTACACAAGTGGCAAACCCCAATCTCTGCCAATTACCAGTCATGGGCATAGGAAAAGATCCTAATAGAAACCAAACCCACAAAGAGTGAAAAACACCTCCTTTGTAGTAGCCAACTCTGTAGCCAACAATGTCTTGGAAATCCATGGAAACATACCTAACCCAGAATAAAGAATGCAACCACTAATAAACAACTCATTGCCAAGCCATCCAAACCACTATCAAATAGTAGATCAATAATAAAGAGAAAAACTAAGAAGAAAAGAACTTGGGCAAGCAAAATCCAAACATCCATAAGTAACTAAAATCACCACCATGGCTAGGATGATTTTTGAACAAGTCCTAATGCCCATGGGGAAGAGCATCTACCCCAACAACCCACAAATCTGGGAGCACACAATTGAAGTTCTTCCGCCCATGATAACAAAACTTAAAGGATCTCCTAATGACCACCTAGCTAATAAAATAGGTGCACACAAACCCAAATCCATAAAGGAGTCGAGGCCATCTTCCAAAGGAGAAACATGATGATCCCTAACATTAGAAACCTCAAGGAATTTCAAAAGAAGCTCCCCATGCCCCTTCATAAAAAAAAAAACACTACGCCATCTTCATACCTCTACTTGTCTTGAATAACAAGAGAAATAAATCACCAAAAGCAGCCAATAGTAAAAATCCATCCATGGCCCATAAATAGGCCACTCCCCAACAAAACGTAGAGCAACCAAGAGCCACCACTGGAGCAAGTTACCAGTGACCACCACAAGAGCCAACTCAAAGACATGAACACCCAAAACCAATAGCAGCAAGGGTTCCAACGAAAGGAAGAAAAATCCATCTTAGGTAGTAGGTAGGCAACAAACAAGAACCCATGACAAGGCATGAAGAGCCAAAATAGAGGGTAATACAACACCCCCAGTCAAATAGATAAGGCAAGGAAGAGGGCAAAAATGCCTCCCAAACACATCCACCACAGGAAATTTGGGCCACGAGAACATAGTCAAACAAACATGTACACCCTCTCCATCCGAGTCTGACTCTCCATTGCCATTTTCTCCTAGGTATGTGTAGGATCATCATGGAAAAAATAGGCCCTAAGTGGAGATGAAAACTAGAGTTAGGAAACTTGACGTAAAAATTTGAATAAGTTATCTATATTATTTCAAAAATATTTAAGAATAGAATTTGTAGAAAATTGAATGTAGTTTCTAAACTACTAGTTTTATTTAAAAAAAAAATCTATTTGGTCAAAATTTTAAATTTCAATGCAGTAGTACTTCAATTTCATAGAAAAAATAAGAAGTATGTGTTTGTTTGACCACCCAAACCACAATAAAATGATAATTATAACATTTTAGATATAAGTAGAGGACTCATTTACCGATGTGGTGCATATTTTTTTGTAATTTTTTTCCAAATAAATAATTAATTATGATGTTTTTATTACAACTTTTCAAAAATATTAAAAATTGAATGTTTGACCACCTTAACTTGGTCAAAACATAATGAAATTCCACTTTTCTTTTTTTAATCCTATAGTATGTGAATCATTGAATATGACACATGTTTCAAATTCAAAAAATGTGGTACCATTTGAAAGCTATAGATTTTTTTCAATTAGCCTATCAATCATGACTTTAGTCATAATTCAAATAGAAAATGAATAATAATTACTAATTAAATTCAAAGTAAAGCATAATTTATATTGTTGGAAAGTTGAGAATCTCCTAACAAAACCCTTTTTTTTCATCAATTTTGGGTAAAAAATGTCGTCAGCCACATGGGCCATCATATCACTTACATATTGCCACTTTTTGGCCCATCACGATCTTGCATGTACCCTCAGACTAGAGATTTCAAATTCGGCAACCCGCTCCTCTTCTCACACAAATGCTCCATGAATTTAATATTTTTGTTATGATTATTTTATTTTAGTATATATCATTTATGATATTTATTTGTTATATTTTCAAACATAGAATATAATTTTTGTAAATTGCTTATAAAATTCTTAATATGATTTTAATTTTTTTTAATAAGAATAAATTTAAGATTTTGACATTTATTACTAATAATTATCATTATTTTATACTAATATGTATGGACTTATAATATTTATTAAATAATTAATTTAAAATCTATTTGAAATAAACTATAATTTTTTTTTACTTTTACAATATTTTTAACAAAAATATCTTCAATTTTTTTAATATAAATTACATTATTACTAATAATTAACATTATTTTTAAAACACATAATTTTTTTTTTTTAATATTTAATTAAATTGATAAAAATATTTTAGGGCGAAGGGTCTAGCTTGATTAGCTAAACCATCATGTTGTAGGAAAGAGGTCACAAGGTCTAGTCTCCTTTGCATCATCGTGGTATGAGAGGGCATGTTGTGCTAGCGCCACCATCACATGAATTTTTTTTACCATATGTACTCTAGTTTATAGGGGGGAGAGGGTGGGAGAGAGGCACATAGGACTACTTGATTCCCATTATCTAAAAAGAATGGATAAAAAAAAATTACTATATTAAATTTTATATAGAAGTTCACAAATTGATCATTTTAAATCTTCTTTAAATGATTTATGAAAAAATTAAATGAATATACCTTTATAAAAAATTCTATGATAGATAAGAGTGACCGTGCCCTTGAATAAACAAGGTCTTTGCAATTGTTAATTACTGGTCACCTTTTTTATCTTCAGAGATAATGTTTTCCAATGGGTTTCAGACTATGATCCAATGTCGCTAAAGAAAACATTGTCGGTGTCATGTTGGTGTCATTAGGGGAAGACATGGAGACAAAGGTTAGACGTTGAGAAAGAATAGCCTAAAAATTTATCCATGCCTAATTTTGAAGACCTGTCATCTTGTTTTGAGCTTTAGCATAGAGGTATAATGTAGTGTAAAATTGTATTTTTTATATTTTAGCTTAGAAATTTTGAAAAAAATCCAATTTACACCTGATCATTTTATTCCTAAATTTATTGTGCAATGAGAATTTTAACAAGTGTTAATTAAAAATTCCAATAGATGAAGTGGCTAACACTCTTGATATATTGGATTTTTTTTGCTCCATTTTTTATTCTAATTTAGCGACGCATAAAATAATTTTTTTATAATACATTTTACCCCTTAGCCACCCTAGAAACCTAGTGAATGGCATGAAGCTAAAAATGTAATTATAAAAAGATACCTAGGTATTCCCTTTGGTATAGAGCTCTCTCTCAAAGATATGTGAAATTGGTTCTTGTCCAAAATCAAAAATAAGCTTTTCAATTGGACCAATTGATTTTTATCTCTTGTTGGAAGAATACAAGTTGCCAACAAAATCCTTTTGGCTAGTCATGTTTGTATCCCTTCTTATTGGTTTCCTTCTAAAAACTACTAAATCAAATTACACAACTGATCATGAGTTTTTTTTGGGCTTATTGGGATAATAAGAAAGGGTTTCTTACTTCGTTGTGGATCCATTGCATTCAACCAACAGACAAGGGGGGGTTGGGAGTCATTGATCCTTTTACTCAAGGAAATTTTATGTACTACTAAATGGATTATAAGGGCCTTGGATGGGGATGCTCCTTAGAAACTAGAATGTAGGAAAAAGTATCCCTTTTGTAACACTTAATTGGGGAATAATTAATAATAAAATAAGCCTAATGTTGCCTTAATTTAGTGTTGTAATATGTTTTACATATTCAAATTATGTTTAGGGTCATTTTAGATAAAATGGACTTAATTATGCCTTCTTTGTGATGTTGTAAGGTGTAAATTTACACTTTCACATTAATCTAGGGATTTATTAATTAATTAAGGTTAATGTACCTTAATTGGACCCTTTAATTCAAATCCAGGCTAATTAAATATAATTGTTGAGGGATAAAACTCAACATTCATAAATTCCATTACACAACGCTTAACTTTGGAAGACGTGTGTCCTAGGTAAGTGACCTAGGACCCATTCACTATAGGGCGAATGGGTTCTCACTTATATCTAGGACCCTAGTTTAACATAATTTTTAACATTGACCAATGTGTGTCCTAGGTAAGTGGCCTAGGACCCATTTTCCCTATGGCGAATGGGTCCTCACTTAGACCTAAGACCCTCATTTGAAATATGTTTTTGACATTATTTTAATTATTTCAAATCCATAATTCAATGTCAGCTTGTGATATTTGAATTTCTAAAATTAATGTTAATATATGTATAAATACAAGGCTATTTCATTATGTCTCATCATAAGAATCCTAGAAAATTGAAGTTATCATAAGATAATTCAAGTGGGTATTATCAAGAGTAGTTCAAGAGAATTTCTAAGGCATTCAAGGGAATATTTATTGAAGACTATTGCAACAATCAAGATTCCTATCATCACATCAAATATGTATTGTGTAATGCATGTTGTTTGACCTAATATGGTGATGTAGTGTTCAAGATCTAATCAAGCATTCAACAAAAAATTGTTTCACATCAAGTTTTCATGATCAATTGATATTTTCATTCATTAAGGCCACTTCACAATAGTTTGCAATTTCATTATCCAGGGTTCAAATAAGGTGTGTTGAATTGTGACATTTTTGTTCATTCATCGTTCCTTCATGTTTTTCTATTTCATTACAAGGTTTAATTACCAAAATAGAGTTTGATCAAGGAAAACCCCCATTCCCTAACAAACAACATTTTTTCTCTCTTTGATGTGTGATTGCAGATTTTAGGTGGAAGATCCTTTGAAAAAAGTTGCAAAGTTATCAAAGCTACAAGAAATTTTTTTAAATCATGAAACTTCCTCTACAATTTTTTTTTTTGGCTATCTGATTATGAACACCTAGAATCTAGAAGTGCATATCAAGCATAAGAGAACCTAGAAAGTATTTTCCAGAAACCCTAGCTAGGGACCACTCATCATAGGTAAAATGAGTCCTCAATGAGATTCAAAAGGTGACATTTGGTGAAAGGTACCTAATTTTTCCCCTTTCTAGATTTGCCTTTTCATTACTACTTTAGGTGTTGCCACAATACTATTAGTCAAATTTAATTACTATTCTTCAATTGCACATTATAACATATATTTTGAATGGAATCTGGAAAATAGGTCCATTGTTCATCACTCCATGGTGGTGAACCCAAATTCCTATATTTTAGAAACATCTAGTTTTCCTTCGAATAGAAATTTCTACAATTGGTCACTCTTGGGACTTGTTTAATTGGATGGAAAAGCTTCTTATGGCCCCTTTCTTCAAGACTCATGGTTTTGCCCCATTTAACAACACCTGGACTACTTGGAAGATGACTTTGCAACGAATTTTTGGGCATGATCAATCATTAATTCATGGTCTAGGTTTTGCATATTTTTCCATTTGATGGAACTAGTTGGTTCAACAATATAATGCTCCTCTTCCTAAGATAAAAACCCTTAAAGGAAGATACTTGTTTAGAAAACACATCCAATTTTTCTATGATTTTTGGGACTCAAATAATTTTATTTGGACGTCTTGGAAAATTCTCAAAGCCCAATTCAAGCTTTCTCTAACTACCAAAGATTGAATTATAAAAATATAACTTATTACCCTTTTGCTATCAATGGCTACTATCCATGTCTTGCCATGGTAACTTTCTCAAAGACTGGTAATGGCCTAACACTCAATACTTTTGACACTTTCCTCTCAATATTTTCTATCGACAACTCATATCCCCCTTCTCTATTTCCCCTTGACTTAATCATAAATGGCATTGCAAGTTCAACCATGCTAAATGGAACAAGCTTAGCTCATGGATTTAACAGTCCAAAGTCGATGCTCAGCCCAAACTACTAGCATGGAAAATTCTTCATGTTAAATTATCTAATAGAGATTTTCATCATTTCATTACTCCCTCCCCTTCTTTCCTATTTTTCTCTAAACAAGATTATATTAAACACACATATTTAGCTTTTCCCTCATTCTCATAACCTCTAGTGTTGTCTCTCCTCCAGTTTCCATGTTATTTTTCCCCATAATTAGACTTGGAGATCTGTGTTTCTTGGGATTTCCTAGCATAACCATATTATCTCTCATTTTATTAAGAAAATTATCCTTAAATTCATTTGAAGACTTTACTTCTTAGCTTCATTCGCTTGTACCCTTTTCCCTCTTCATATATAGGTCCCAATTATCTATGGAAGTTTATTGCTCCACTCCACCATTCTTCAACATACTCTCCAAGCTAAACCGGATCTTCAAGATACACTGGACAACATACAACTAGAAATTAAATATTTTAAATCATTTTTTTAGGGAACTATTACAACCAACATCCATGGTTTTCTTGCTACAAATGACAATTTCAAAGGTTTATTTTGAAATGTATTTGATATGAATGACTCTACACCATGAAATCTTTACAATATTTTTTGTTTAGCTTCATTGATGAGGATGTGAAAATTATTGCATCAAGTAACATTGAAATACATTGGGGTAATTTTTGATATGATGGAAAACCAAAAAACCAACTTCAACTTCTAGGTCAGAATGGAGAGTTCGTTTTTGCCAAAAACATCCTATATATGCCTCAAATGTGTCCTATACATAACATGTATTTCTAGATTTCCCTAATTCTACATAGGAGATGCTCTATTTGAAACCATGGGCAATTAACACATATGTAATATTTAAGTGCACTGTAGGTTGGTTAATTTATAAATCAAAGGGAGCAATATGCAGCATGTGACAACCATATTTATATTATTGTTAGCCTATACTATTTACCTTAGGAAATATATTGAAACTTATAATATTTTCCTTATTTTACCACCTTGATAATCCTTAAACCATAAATACATTAGGAACAACTTGGATACCTTACATTATTCATCAAAATTTCCTTTTTAATATCCTCATTGTGTCATTTTCCTAAACTTGGTCATTATGGAAAGGAAGAAAATAATTCTTCATGGTCTAACAAAAATTGAAAAAACCAAGGATAAGAGGGCTCAAGAGAGCTTCATGGATTATAAAATTCTTTAATCTTTCCAAAAAAGATGATCTCAAAAATATTACACCCATGTTTCCCCTTATGTTTTCATCCAAATGTATGAATTTGTCTACTACCTCACCCTTGCAAGGGTATATAGTCTACCTTGATATGTTTTGGTGGGTTTTCAAGGTTGGAGGAAGTAGTACAAGTCTTCTTTGCAATAGCATGATAGTCACTAGGGGCATGCACATAATGGCAGTAAGAATCCACTCAACCATTAAAAAAAACCATAGCCCCATGGTGAGTACACCATGGCACAAAGTGTGATGTGTAGGGTAGTGATAAAAGGTAACTTAAGCATTTAGTAACCCTCAGCCTTGCAAAAAGAACACAATCATTAAATTATACATTTGATATAGTGGGATAAATAAAAGGTGAAAATTATATGACCTTGCTACCTTGTGATGGTCTTGAAATGACATGATGAGACTATGGTATGGGTTGCCAAGGAATTTATATTGAATGTAGCATTAATTACATGACATATCTTGGACTGTTTTATCTGTTAGAGTAAAGTAATTAATTAACTTTACTCTCCTCTTAAGATTTCACCTTACACACATATTAGTCATTTAATAATTAATATTAATTATTAAATGCACTCACCTTTAGAGTTATTTTTTCCTTTTAGGTTTTGATCTCCTTTTATAAGGATTGATCTCTTGTATTTTCTTTTATGCTCTATTTCATTTTTCTAGAATACATCTTGCACATTGTGAGAGCCAAACCTTTGTCTTGATCTCTCTCTTTCTCTATGACAACTCTTTTGCATGCAGGTATTGATTGAGTTCTGTGGATTTGTATTTCTCAAATCCTACATGGTATCAGAGTCAGATCTGTTGTAGCTTGTTGAGTTTCTTTGAAAGATTTAGAGATCTAGGTTCGGGTGCATCAAATCTATTTTCTTTTTCTAGTTTTTATTTGGAATAGGGGGGGTTTATTTTTTTTGGTGCACTTTGAGCTCAAAAAGACCTCACCATTGAGCTCGCAACATGCAAAAACCCCTATTTTCATATAAAATTTGTCTGATTTGGCCACAGTCATTCTGGAAAGCAAAAAAAATTTACCCTATGGTCGTACGGCCCCAGGGCACGCCATTCGAGAAGAGAAAAAAAATCAAATTTTTTTAAAAAATTGTATTTTCTTATTGTTTTTCTGGGTTGGAAAACCCGTGGCCAATATAAACCTAGGCCGCCGCCCGTTGGCCACCAAGCGGCCACCAGGCGGCCACCCGCAAGCTGCTTGGCTAATGGCGCTTGCCGACGACCGACCCACTGTCGGTCCGCCACCCCCGTGTGCCACCTGTCGCCAGTCCGCCACCGTCAAGATCCACTCAGCCTCACCCGAGCTCCACCGCCATGACACCAGTCACTTGCACACCACCACCTGCACGCTAGGACCCTTGGTCAGCCATGTGACTAGGGGCCAACGGTTTTAAGCCCTTGAGGGTTGTGATTTTAAAAAAAAAAAAACCCTTTGGAGTTGCTTTCACAAAATCGGATGTATCTCGGGCGTCCTAGCTTGTTTTTTCAAACGGAAATAGGAATCGGAAAGCTGGTTCCGGCACTGTTCTGATGGTGGAAGAAAGTTTTCAGAAACTTGTAGTTTGTATGAATTTTTTCGCAGTCAACGACTGATGTTGCTTTCTACACTCCGACGGGCATAACTTTGTCGATTTTGCTCCATTTTTCGAAAGCGAATAGGCGTCGGAAAGGTGGTTCTGTGCTCTTTCCAGATCTGTAGTTTATTATCATCAAAAAATTCTTTAGGTACATAGAGGTTTGTCTCCATCATATACTGCTTTCTATTATTTACATCAGAAAAATAGAATCTACAAACACCAAAAACAAAAAACCCCTTCTGCATCTTTTGTCTAGTTCTGAAAGACCACTTAATAATAAAAAAAACACATTCAGAGTAGTTGAGGCACAGTTCACAGCATGGTCGACACATCTATTGAGCTTCTCACACCGCATAATTATCACACTTGGAAGGGTCGCATGATGACACTTCTCCAGTCTCGAGGGTTATGGTCTTGTTTGGATGCGGTTTAGCCTCCATTGACTCATGCCTTTGAGGTTATGTAGCACAAGAACAATATGGATTAGGCTATGGGATTGATTGCTTTGCAAATTTTAGATAGTCTCCTGTTTCATCTTGAAGGGTGTCTCACACCTAGGGCCTATTGGACCAAGTTTGAGAGACTTTTTGGCACTATCAACGAGTTTAAAGCATTGCAGCTTGAGGCTGAGTTGACTTCCTTGGTACCTGATTCCTTTCCTTCCATTGAGGACTTTCTTATGAAGTTCAAACAATAGAGATCTATCTTGCAGGGTTGTGGCAAGAATAAGACTGATACAGAGTGCATCTTCTTGATTCTCTCCAAGCTTCAGGGTCCATTTCAGATCTTCTCTTCGACCTTCTATTCCACCATGGATGCCTTGGGTGCTCCCCATGTCATGCCTAATTTTGAGGTGTTTTGCGATCATCTGACTCATGAGCAAGCCAAGCTCAAGCAGATGGATTCACTTTCAGGTTCACAGAACCAAGCGTTGGTAGCCTAGTCCTCCAAGGAAAAATAGAAGCAGAAACTGAAGCCCAAGAAAAATTCAGGGGCTCATGAGCATTCCTCCAAGCCACCACCTAAGTCTGATTCACACCCATAGCCCAAATAGAACAATTCTTCCAAGTCTGGTGAGTCTTCCTCTAGGACTAAGAAGAAATCCGACGATCCTTGCAGTTTTTATGGAAAGGAAGGGCATCCAGTTTCTCGATGTTGGAAACGTTTAGAGGCTTTAGAGGAAGCCATGCAGTAGCATCATATCACTGCCCCTCAGCCTCCTTCCCAACCCACAGGGAAAGGTCATGCTCTTTCTGCTCGAGCATTGTCCTCAGAATCCACTTGGATTCTAGATTCTGGTGCTTCTCACCATATGACACACACAAAGCATTTGGTCACTGCTCTTGCCCCTACAGGCACTAGACATATTGTAGTTGGTGACTCAGCACAGCTTTCAGTTCAGGGTTCTGGTACTGTTTCATTGGATTGTGGTTGTCTTCAGGATGTGCTATTGGTTCCTGACATTTCGACAAACATTCTATCCGTTTATCAGATTTTCCACTCTGGCTCTGGTAAGACAGTTGAGTTCTCACCACATGATGTGGTTATTCAGGACCTTCATGATCCTGACTTGGTTGTGGCTACTAGGAGTGTGGATTTTGCATCACGCTTATATCGATTTGATGGTTTTGAGAGTTCAGACATTGTTGGTTCCTCTCTTATAGCACATGCAAATTCAGTGAGCAGGCTTTGGCATGAGCATTTCGGCCGTGTCAATTATAGATATCTCCAACACATGAGTACTCAAGCACTTGTGATTGGGCTCCCATAGATTTCTTGTACTGATGGTGTATGTCGAGGTTGTGCCCTTGGCAAACATCATCGTGATCCTTTTCCTAAGGGTCACGCCACTCGTGCTAAGGCACCCCTAGAGTTGGTATATAGTGATCTTATGTCCTTTCCAACTCACTCCTTTTTAGGGGCCCGCTATGTGCTCACTTTTATTGATGACTTCTCCAGACGTACATGGGTGTACTTTCTTAAGTACAAGTCTGATGTCTTTGACTCATTCAAGAATTTTAAGACATTTCTAGAGAAGCAATCTGGACTTTCTATCAGGAGGATATGCATAGATAATGGGGGGGAGTATGTTAATCAGGCTTTCAGAGATTTTTGTACTGAGCATGGTTTACAGCATCAGTTTACAGTCCCTCACACCCCTCAGTAGAATGGTGTCGCTGAGAGAAAGAATAGAACCTTACGAGAGATGGAAAATTGTATGATACAGTCTTGAGCTATGAGTTCTTCATTTTGGGCTGAGGCAGTCAATTCTACCAATTATATTCAGAATCAGATGCCTCATAAGGCATTGCGACATATGACTCCAAAGGAGGCTTGGACCCATGTCAAGCCTGACGTTTCTACATTCTGATTTTTTGGTAGTGAGGCTTGGGCATTTATTCCTGATGCTCAGTGGAAAGCCATGGAGAAGAAAATTCGACCACTCATATTTGTTGGCTACTGTGAGGATGTTAAGGCATATAGGTTGTTTGATCTTGATTCCAAAGAGGTCTTGTTTCGGTGGGATGTCCATTTTGATGAGCGCTATCCTCAAATGGATTCTCCATCACTAGCTTCTCCCTCATTGCCTACTCCTCCCTCTTCATGTCTTGAGGATGATGTAGATGATGATGATCCACCATCTCCACCACCTCCCGTTGCTCCACATTTGCCTAGGTGGGCCCATGTTACCATTGAGGCAGCTAGTTCTTTGGCAGGTGATCCTTTAGATACTTGTCGTACTCGTGCTCAGACATCTAGTTCTAGTATTTTGAGTCATGCCATTTCGGATGATCCTCAAAAATTTTCAGAGGTGACAGGTCACCTTGAGTGGGATAGGGCCATGGATGAGGAGTATTCTTCTTTGATGAAGAATCATACTTGGGATCTTTGTCCTCTTCCTATAGGAAGAAAGTTGGTTTGGTGCAAGTGGGTGTACCATACTAAGTATGTTGTAGATGGTTCTATTAATAAGTATAAGGCATGTCTAGTTGCGAAGGGGTTTTCTCAGGTAGAGGGTATTGACTACTCCGAGACCTTTTCTCCTATTGCCAAGATGAACTCTATACGCCTTGTACTTTCACTTGCAGCTTCATAGGGATGGACAGTGTTTCAAATGGATGTGAAGAGTGCCTTCTTGCATGGAGACCTACATGAGGAGATCTATATGGGGCAGCCTTAGGGATTTGTGTAGGACACTTCTTTGGTTTGCAGACTTTGGTGTTCATTGTATGGTCTCAAACAAGCCCCTCGGGCTTGGTATCATAAGATGGACTCTTTCTTGCTTTCCTCTGACTTCACAGACTGTCATTCCGATCACACAGTGTATTCTCAGCGTCAGGGGGGTGATCTTTTGATTCTTTTGCTATATGTAGATGATCTCATTCCTACAGGTAACTCATCCTCCATGATTCAGAGTGTTCAATGAGCTTTGATGGAGCAATTTGAGATGACAGATCTTGGTCTTCTACACTTCTTTATGTGTCTTCAGGTTATTCAGTCTTCAGATGGGATTTCCATATTTCAGGAGAAGTATGCTCTTGATATGCTTAAGTGATTTGGCATGCTTGATTGCAAGTCTACCCCCACTCCATTTCATTCAGGTGTTGTTTTGTCTTCCACTTGTTCTACTCGTTCAGTGGATCCCACTTTATACAGGCAGTTGGTTGGCAGTTTGTTGTACCTGACACATTCTCATCCTGATCTTTCCTTTGCAGTTGGCCTTGTCTCTAGGTTCTCCTATGATCCTCATGAGAGCCATTGGCAAGCATCCAAATGTATTTTGAGGTACATTCGGGGCACCACTCATTTTGGCATTCACTACACTTTAGGATCCCCTCACATCATTGGCTTCACTAACTCAGATTGGGTTGGTGATGTCAATGATCGAAAGTCTACTTCTGGCTTTGTTTTTTACCTTGGCTCTGGTCCTATCACATGGTCTTGCAAGAAGCAGTCTGCTATTGCATTATCATCTACAGAGGCTGAGTACCGAGCAATAGTCTTAGCTAGTCAGGAGGTTTTATGGCTTCGGCAGTTGATGATAGAGTTTGGGTTTCCTCTAGATAGTCCCAATATTCTTTGTTGTGACAATCAGAGTGCCATTCACATTTATCGCAACCTAGTGGAGCATCAGCAGACTAAGCACATTGAAATCCACATGCACTTCATCAGGTAGTTGATTCAAGATGGTTTACTCATCTTGGAGTACATTCCTACATAGGAGTAGGTTGCAGACATCTTCACTAAACCTTTAGCATCTTCGCGCTATCTTTAATTGCGCTTCATGCTTGGGGTGAAGGAAGTTGTCCTTGGGGGGTCTCAGTGAGGCCTTCCTTCCTTCATGTTTTCTTTAAGCATGTTTCTTTATATCTTTTTGTAGAGGAGTTTTTTCCCACTCAGTTTTCTCCTTTTCTCTGTTTCATAGAGATTTCCTTGTACTTGGGTACCTGATTAGGCCTAGTTGTCGAGACCCATTTTTACTTTCATGCATTGTAGTTATGTTTGCTTTCTTGCACTAGTTTGTAGCTGCACTCTTGCTCATCTTAAGGGGGGGTGTTAGAGTAAAGTAATTAATTAACTTTACTCTCCTCTTAAGATTTTTCCTTGCACACATATTAGTCATTTAATAATTAATATTAATTATTAAATGCACTCACCTTTAGGGTTAGTTTTTCCTTTTAGATTTTGATCTCCTTTTATAAGGATTGATCTCTTGTATTTTTTTTATGCTCTATTTCATTTTTCTGGAATACATCTTGCACATTGTGAGAGCCAAACCCTTGTCTTGATCTCTCTCTTTCTCTGTGACAAGTCTTTTGCATGCAGGTATTGATCGGGTTCTGTGGATTTGTATTTCTCAAATCCTACATTATCTTCCAAGATCAAGGGTGTACATTCAAACTCGCTTGTAATGATATATTTTGAAATTTTCAACACGAGTTGACATTAATGGTGAAGTGACCAACTTCAAATATTAATATATTTCAAATTATGTGTCATTCTGATCACTCATAGAAAACTAGAGTGATTGGATGTGTAAGTACATCTGTCCCTTTCTCATAGCAAGTACATAAATGTTTGAATCATCATTTTCAAAATAATCTCACAAGTAAAAGGTTTAAAAACCCTATTAGAAGTGTAATTTATATCATGCCACCTAAAAATAATGAGCCTGTAAGTAAGAAAGAGGTTATATTACCTCTCAAAACAAGGAAAAGACCACTTCAATAGTCCATTTTAGATATATTACCAAAATCAATAGATAAGGGCTAGAAGGGGGTATTTAGGTATGGAGCCCATGGATGCAGAGATGTGGTTCTTCCCATCTTAGGATGGGACTTGTTGTGGTACTTATATGACAAAAGAGATGCTAAAATCCCAGTCTCAAACCCTTAGACTCTAGACTTAGCCAAGCTAGTGGTCTGCAATGTCTTTTCGGATGTTGATCTTATTATACTATTGGCACACCATTATCATTTGGCCACAAGGACTATGAGAATGCCTGATGGCTCACCACTAGTGGTACTAAGTAAGTCAAAAATCATAAATGTTTATGTTGAACATATGAGATCTCAATAAAGTGGACTTACAAAAAAGTGAAGAAGATTATAATAGATTGAGTAAAATCTAGAGAAGTGATGAGATCCCAATGTTTATGAAGAAGGGTGCAAATAATAGAAGGATACCTATCTACCCATCTTACATTGAACCATTTGTAGTTGATGACTTTCAATTGTATTTTAAAAAGACATAGTTTGTGTTATGCCAGATACTTGGAATAGATGCTCAGGACAAGATGTCATTTAATCTCATGATGATGGTCATTAGTGGGAAAATGGATTCTTTATGGTTTAAGACATAGAACATCACTTTTCTCCAACTAACATTCAAGGATTCCCTAGAGATCTCAACCCAATGAAGAATGAAGGAAGAGATCTCACAATAGGTTATCGTAGGATATGTTTAGAGATTAGTTGAGGCTGAATGAGGGGTTCACCACCAATTTTAAACTTGGAAAATATTATGGAATGCAAGATGCAACACTAAACCCTTATTTGATGTAATGACCTACAAAATGACCTAGAAAAGTGTGTAAAACAAAATATAATGTTGCAACATAGAATGTGTCCACATGGAAACTTGTAGAGACTTGAATGGAGACTAGAAATTTTGCAAATCCCAAAAATTTGGCCTATCAGGACTAATTCACCATTTCAGGTGAATTAGTCCCAACTTTGGAGTTCTACACAAAAGTAGGTTTCAAGAAAATGGGTATCCAAATCTGCAAAGATCTTTGAATAAACCTACAGTGGGAGCCATTCGCCACTTGTGGTGAATGAGTCCAATTTGGGTTTTCTGGAAATTCAATGTTTGAATCTTTTTTCTTAGTTTGCTCAATTTATTCCTCTAGGTTCCCAGATCCAAAACTCTAATTTAAGGGTTGTAGATGACCTTTAGTGAAGATTATGACCTTTAAAATGGGGAGAAAACTCCAAAAATCTTGTAACCTAATCTTTATTGATCTTAAAGTCTTCAAATCACCTATATCTACAATTACCCAAAGAAACAAAACAAAATTGTTGATTGTTAGGGGATAGGGTTTTCCCTTGGACAAACCTCTTTTAGGTGATTAAACCAAATGATGAGACAATGAAATGAAGGCATGAAACATGAAACAAAGAACATGAATCATGGAAAATAATACCTTAAATGATGACCTGCAAATTAGTCTTGTAAACATGAAAATCAACATGAAATGGCCATGAAGTATGTAGATCTTGATCCTGACAAGAGGTGTACAACAATGCTTAATCTTGGATCTTCAATGCTACATAATAACACTAGCTCAATAAAATATTTAATTCTTGATATGCTTGACATGACGATGGATATTGAATTGATACAACAATGAATGGATAATTCTACCCTTGAATGCCTTAAAAATGACCTTGAATGCCCTCTATATTATCTTATGAAGTCTTAGAATCCTTAGCTCTTGAATGTTTGACTTGCTAATATGAATTTATGATGAAATAATGATTTGAAAGCTTTTTTATATAGGAAATCCACTCAAATGGCCGCTTATTTGATCCCCAAGGCCAACATGGAAGAAATTAGAAGGGCCCTAAATCCAATGTGAATGTGTAGAAATAATTAAAACACTAGATTAGGTCCACTTAGATTACAAGACCCTTAAATTTAATTTGAAAGTGTAAATAAGTACATTTTACAACACTAAATTAGGTCTGAGTTAAGTTAATTTAGCTTAAAACGGGCCCAAGACCTAATTTGGATGTGTAAAACACCTCACAACACTAGATCAAGGTGATATCAAATCCAATTTATCATTAATTATTCCCATATCAAGTGTGAAAATGTAAAGGGATACATTTTTCCTTAACACTACTTTTAGCCCCCACTTTAGTCAGAGGAGGAACTTGCTCCAAACTGACACTAAAGTAGACATTCAAGAGGGGTCCAAGTGTACCGATGTAGATGGTATAGGATAAAAAATATCATGGAGGTGATTAAGCCCCTAGGATCCAAGACCCTAAGTCAAGATGACATAAGCACAAAAGGACATGCACAAGGTGTATGATGTTAGCAAAATTTGGGTCATCTGAGAAAGAATTATCTAAGAATAGCAGTGCCTCTGGTGATTTAATTTCTACATTTTTTCTTCAAAGACACATACTACTAAACAATAAAGAAGAAACTGGCACAATGATTTCCCACATTGATTCTTCTTATAAAATCACAAGAAAACTTTACTAGATTCAACACTATACACATATTCAAATTACAGAATCAAACAACATGGAAAATGAATAAATGAACACACATATTTACATGGGGAAAACCCTTTTGAGTAAAAAACCCCACCCACCAAAACACTCAACTCAATTTTATTAATCAACAACAAAAACAATTACAATACAATCTTAGAACTATGCTCTTCAAAATTTTACATCTTGTCCATCTGGAGAATATAGACAACATTGTTCAGAATACTCAAACTATTACAGTACCATCACACAACACACAGTGTAGATTCAAAACTAGTCCACTCTCTTCTAGCCAACCTCTCGACTAGCCTAGCCTCCTTAGTCTTCACAATTTTGCATTCTTCACATCCTCTATCAGGGTATGTGTAGGATCATGATGGGCCAAAAACTGATGATCTGTAAGTGATATGATGGCCCATGTGGCTGATGGATTTTTCTACCCAAAATTGATGAAATAAAAAGGGTTTTTAAAGGAGGTTCTCAAATTTCCACCAATATAAATTATTCTTTACTTTGAATTTAATAAATAATTATTATTCATTTTCTATTTGAATTATGACTGAAGTCCTGAATGAGAGGCTAATTGAAAATAATTTATAGCTTTCAAATCGTATCACATTTTTTTGAATTCAAAACATGTGTCACATTCTATGCTTCACATATGATAAGATTAAAAAAGAAAAATTAAAAATTTCATGATGTTTTGACCAAGTTAAGGTGGTTAGACATATGAGTTTTTATATTTTTTAAACACTGTAATTAAAAATTCATAATTAATTATTTAATTGGAAAAAAAATTCAAAAAAATATGCATCACATCGAACCATGAGTCCTCTACTTATATCTAAAATATTATAGAAAAATATTATCATTTTATTGTGGTTAGGGTGGTTAGACAGACACCTACTTCTTATTTTTTTCCTTGAAATTTAAGTACTATTGCATTGAGATTTCAAATTTTCACCAAATAGATTTTTGTTTTTTTTAAAATAAACCTAGTAGTTTAGAAACTACATTCAATTTTCTACAAATTCTATTCTTACATATTTTTGAAATAATATAGATAAATTATTCAAATTTTTATGTCAAGTTGCCTAACTCTGATTTTTTGAATTCCAATCTCCAATTAATGGTATATTTTTTCGATAGTGATCCTACACATACCCATCACAACATTCTCATTGTTCCAATGCATATCAAAGTATAGTTTGAACACATAGAGAAAATTCCATTTCAAACCCTACCTATTTGAGATACATCGATCTATTCATTTGAACATCCAACCATTAAACAATTCTATACAATTAACTTCTATGCCAATTGAAAACCATTTAGTTCATTTTCTACAATTAGATCAATATTCATTCTTTCTAGTTATGAATAGTTTCCATATCAAAGAGACAAATTCTCCATTTCCTTCACAATGAATATTTGAAGCGAGCAAGTCACTGCTCCATCATACCACTCAACTATCTGTAACATTCAACCATGGTCCACCTCTATGCCCATCGACATAACCAACACTATCAATGACAAACTAGAAAGTTCAACTGACAGATCAAGTTTCCCTGATATCCCAATAGAACCATCACAACCATGAAATTCACCAAGAGTCACACCAAACACCATGTGGAATATACCATCAACAAGAACAAAACTATCAAACAAAAATTAGAAAGTCGCACCAAGATCCCAAGTCATCTTGATGACCTTCAACTCACTGTAGTTCATAACCTTTCATCGATAGGATTCACACCGATCCAAATCCATCGGTCAAACTTTAACCATCAGACAAGGATGTCAAAGTTGGACCAAATTCATACTTCATACTGATGAAGAACCATCAACAAGACTTACACCGACCATATCCCATCGGTCGAACTTCTACTGTTTGTCCAACTTCCTAGGTCTAATAAAAAACCAAAGTTAGCTTGACCACCTATGCATTGAAAAAACTCATAAAGACGAAGTACACCAGCATGACCAGCACCATTGGACTAATCTTGAGAGCTCATCCTAATAGACCATGTCACACTGACCAAGCACCATCGACTAGACACACTATTGTTAAGACACATTTTGAAGTCCTATGTTAGCCCAATCATCTATTCATTGACAAGATGTACACCGATTAGACCTATTGCTCAAACTAACATAGTCGATTCAACATTCACAAGTCTACCTGAAGACCAATGTCATTCCAACATAGTTCACTTTGGTAGGAGTCTTCCTAACTGAACTCTTTGGCTAGACGACAAGCACCATAGTGACATTCACAAGTCATCCCAATGACCAATGTCACCCCAATCCAATCATCGACTAGATTCATACCGAAACTCATCCAAGCTACTTCACATACATTCTTAGATCAACAAGAGTCTTATCGAAAAACCTCATCAATCAGATATCTACTGTCGATATAAACTAGAGAACTCACGTTGATAGTTCAAGTCACTTTGATTGTTATCTTCAGCAAGACTGATTACATGTCCCACTGATCTTAACACTTCAAGCCTTCAAGAGTAAAAAAACTTGTCAATAGGATATCTTAGGTGTCTCAATGATTTTCTCTTATAGAGATTCGGGTCAACAATATTGAGGCACATATTTCAAACAATCTCCCACTTGACAAAGATCTTACTGACCACTCCAAAGTACCAACAAAAAACCATACAAAATCATAAACAATCATCAACTTCCAAGGCCCAAACCAAATCACCACTATGAAAATATTCTCCAGAAACAAGATAAAACATCAACTAGAATAGTAAGTAGAAACATGGCTACTTCCATCCAATTGATCAACCCACGCGACTAAAAATAGAACCCACAACTTGAGATATTCCATCAAATCTCGCATACCTTCAAGGTATCCACATTAGTAAACTCGTACCAGCAGAAAAACTAACCCATCGACCACAAATACAAGAACCATGTACAAACCACTCGAAGAAGACAAACACATCTAGGTACTCTCACTACATGGGTAAAGCCAAATGTGAAAGATCAAAGGCATAAAAAGTCTACCAATGACACAAAAATAAAGTGTAACCATGTATTACCAAGGGAACATCCATAAAGATATGAAAAACCTGTAGAAAATCCTCCTACATACACCTCTAAAAGCCAATTGTCTAAAATATGATCTCCTTCACATCCCAAACGAAAAGCCATAACAACACCCAACTGTTCAATCACCAAGATAAAACCTAAAATATGTAACATGTAATTGTCTCAAATAAGATCAAACTACTTCATTTCCCATATTAGGAAATTAGCCCATAAAACATCTCCTACTAGTTCTCATCAAAACCGATATAACACAAAAGTTCAAGGATATAAACCATGTTGTCCATCTTCCACTATGAATCCTGCGGAATAATTAAATGAAAATTCAAGATCTATAACATGAAAAAAAGCCTCAAACACATTTGAAAGATACAATGGGAAAATACCTCTCAAATATAATTCACTACTGAGAAGACCAAGAGTGGGAAAAGAGAATTCTCCTCCAAGATATGCATGCCACCATGACTCATTCAAGAGAAATATTCTCATTTGTCTCTATTGAACTCATGTTCAAAAATGGTGTAGAATACTGAGACTTTCTGTTGAAATCAACACCTTTCTCATCTCAAGAGAATTATAGCCTCACCTTATTCTCCATGTATCCATGAACACCAAAAACCAATCATATCATTCTAAACTCCAATTTGCATTACTACACTTAAAATGAAGTTCTCAAGCATATGAACAATGTACCCAAAACATAGAGAAACTCTAGACTACTATCAAAGATCCAAATATCTAAAATAAGAACTTATCATGAAACCATGATCTACTCATCCCTCTTAGGAGATACCATGCTCCAAGTGACTTCACCATGGTCTCAAGAGAAATGCCTCATGCTAAAAGTCTAATGCACAAGCAAGAGTATAACATGACATCAAGAAAACAAATTCCAACCCAACATCACCTATCAAGCACCACCACAGTCACTAATAAAGCTCCCACTAAACTGTGACATTTGATATTTTGAAGCATCATGACCAAACATCTTCTGATCTAAAAAACCTCTAGGTACAATCAACAACATGTCCATCTGAAAACAATGCCAATCAACACAAATATATCCAAACCACATAGACCACACTATCACTATCAAAATCTTACACAATAAACACATATCAAGATCTCCATGAAATCATGATACACACGCTACAAGTCCCCATAATTTACTATTCAGGTACTCAATGCCATCCTTCCTCTCATCTAGAAGCAACCATGCCAATGCACAATTGACTAGAGACAAGGCCAACTAACAGATCTGCACCAACACTGAATCGACCTCATGGATATAGACACTCCACTTCCAAGTTATCTCACTGCAACCAATGGGTAGCTAATCCACCAACCACATAAATAAAATATCAATCAGAACAAAAGATAAAAATCCATCATCGTATTGGAAACAAAAACACTGAGATCTCAAACAAAATAGTAATGTAGACAACCTGGCTCAAACACCAAATCAAAACCAAAACCGATTTTCCAATCATTTCCACAAATCAAACACCATTGTATAAGAAACTACCAAGCAATACTTACATGTAGAAATGAAACTATCTCATCCAACAACACCCGAGATAGCCAGGGTCTAGAAAATAGTTTCACCAACAACTCAACAAAATAACAAGTTTTCTTGACCATGTAAAACATACAAAACCATAAAAACATGCAAGTACAATACATAATTTTTAAAAAAGGAAACAATAGTTCAGTAACCATATGCCTATTTCAAGCCAACTCCAAAACCACCAATATGCACATTCATTCAAGAGAGTTGCATAATTCAAAAAATTTCAGACTAGCTAGAGATCAACTTCATAGATTTTATGCAATCAGGGTAACTAAGAACAATGGCTTCAATTCCAAGTCAAAGCACCCAACATAAGAACAATAATCCATGGTTGAATAGCAACCCAATCATCTCCATACCATCAAGGATCCTCTTACACTAACATTCAATATGGACCATTCTTTTTTGCAACACAACCATAAGCATAAAATCACACATCTTGCATCAGGATCATTCACTACCAATGAGGAGCCCCATACCACATCATTACAATATGATCAAATACAATTTATCCATATTCAATTTCTTTCATGATATGTGTTGTATCAAAAGAGCAAGAAATTTTACTCACCAAAGGATCAATCATCAACTGTTTCCTCTAGATTTCTTGAAGCTTGAGAGACTACAAAATCTTCATAGGAGAAATACCCAGAACTAGTAGCCAGAAGAAAGCTTTGATACCACTTGTTAGGGAAATTTGGGTCATCTCAGAAAGAAATATCTAATAATAGAAGTACCTCCAGTGATTTAATTTCTACTCCTCAAAGAAACATACTACTATGCCATAAAGTAGAAATTGGCATAGTTGATTTCCCAAATTGATTCTTCTGAGAAAAGCACAAGCAGACTTTACCAAATTCAACACTATACACATATTCAAATTACTGAATCAAACAACATGGAAGATGAATAAATGAACACACAAATTTACGTAGGGAAAACCCTTTCAGGTAAAAAACCCCACCCTCCAAAACACTCAGCTCAATTGTATTAATCAACAATAACAATAGTTACAATACAATCTCAAATATATGCTCTTTAGGAGTTTACATCTTGTCCATCTAGAGAATATAGAAAAAACTATTCAGAATCCTCACATTCTTACAGTACCCTCACACAACACATAATTTAGATTCATAACCAGTCAAATCTCTTCTATCCATAATCTCGACTAGCTCGGCCTCCTTGGGCTTCACAGGTTCACATTCATCACATCCTCTATCACAAAATTCTCATTGTTCCAATTCTTATCAACATCTAGTTCGAGCACACAAAAAAAATTCCATTTCAAACCTTGCTTGTCTAAGATCCATCGATCTATGCATTGAAACATCCAACCATTGAATGATTATGTATAATCAACTTTTATCCCAATTCAAAATTGTTCAGTTCATTTTCTACAGTTAGATCAACAATCATTCTTTCAAATTATGAGCATTTTCCATATTGAAGAGACAACTACTACATTCACTTAACAATAATGATGTGAAGTGAGAAAATCATTGCTCCATCATACAACTCAATAGTCCACAATAATTAACCATGGTCCACCTCTACGCCCATCAACATGACCAACACTATCAATGACATACTATAAATTCAAACCAACTAATCAAGTTTCCCTGATGTCCCAAGAGAACCATCATGACCATGAACTTCACCAAGACTCACACCGAAGACCAACTAGAATAGACCATTGGTAAGAAAAACACTATCAAACAAGAATCAGAAAGTTCCACCAAGATCCCAAGTCATCCTAATGACCTTTAGCTCACTACAGCTCGAAACCTTTCATCGACAGGACTCACACCAATCCCAATCCATCGGTCAGACTTTAACCATCAGAGGAGGATCTCAAAGCTAGGTCAAATTCATACTTCATACTGATGAAGAACCATCAGCAATACTTACGCCGACCATATCCCATCGACCGAACTTCTACTCTTAGTCCAAAATTCCCACGTCTAAACAAAAACCAAAGCTAGTTCAACGACCATTGCATCATTAAGACTCATACCAATGAAGTACATTGGCATGACTAACACCATTAGACAAATATCAAGAACTCATCCTGATGGACCATGTCACACGAACCAAGCACCATCAGCTAGAAACACACCAAAAAAATAACGTCATCTAGAGATCCACTATCGGTAAGACACATTACACATTCCCATGTCACCCCAACCATCTATTCATCAGTAATATGTACCTCGATCAAAACTATTGACTAGACTAACATAGTTAGTTCAATATTCATAGGTCTACCCAAAGACCAATTCCATTCTAATGTAGTTCAGCTTGGCAAGATTCTTCCCAATTGAACTCTTTGGCTAGACCACAAGCACCAAAGTGACATTCCCAAATCATCCTAATGACCAATGTCACCCAATCCAATCATCGGCCAAATTCATACTAAAACTCATCTAGGCTACTTCACATACATTGATCAGATTGGAAAGAGTCTTATTGATGAAACTTATTAACCAGATAACTACTTTTGATATAAACCAAATAACTCACACTAATAGTTCAAGTCACTCTGATTATTCTCTTCGGTAAGACCGATCACATGTCACATGGATCTGAACACATCTGTAGGATATCTTAGGTGTCTCATTGATTTTATCATATAGGAGGTTTAGGTTAGAAAGATTCAGGGACATATTTCCAACATATGATATGTAGAAAAATAAGATACATAAACATACAATGTCACAAACATAAAGAAGAAAAGAAAGAAAAAGATAGGTGCTTTTCTCACTCTAGGGCCATGTAATTTTAAGTAATTCATGGGGTGAGTAATCCACAATATTCTCACTCTAGGACCACAAAAATTTAGGTCATCTATGGGGTGAGTATCCAAATAGGTGAAACACATACACATCTATCTGGCATGCGCTCACACATAGATGTGAGTAGCTATGGGGAAAGCCATTCCTCGATCAAGCTTCCTTCTCAAACCATACCAATAGTTATACCTCCTAATAACTTTGATAAGGTGCTACACAATAATGAAATTTGAGCTCCTTAAGGAAAAAAAAAAATTGTATGCTTGAAATTAATAGAAAATGAAAAATAGTGTAGGTTCATTCAAAGGGATTTTGCTTAATTTGTGCAAGGTCTCATCTTAGGGAACATTATACTTAATGTTTCTAAGAGAGGAAAAGTAAATGAAATATCTCTCTTGGATTAAATCAAGCCCAAAGAAAACACAAAGAAAAGAACACATCACAGGAGGAAAGAAAATCGCTCAATGAAACATGAGTGTAGATGTATGCCCCCACTTTAAAGCAGTTTCTAACACCATTGTTATGAGAAATTTCTTTAAATTAGAAGAAGATATGAGAGATTATTCAGAAAGCCCTATGCCAAGTCAAATATTTCTGACATCATGAATAAGAATGTCACATCTGATTCAACTTAGGGCATGTTATCCACATCTCAAGCTTGCTCTTATATTACATGAAAGGTGGTCAACTAGCTGAAAGAGACAATGAAAAGTGACATAAAAGGACAAGGTTGTCTAACTCCTTCCCCCACTTAGTGTAAGACAGCGATGAGCTGAAATGATTGATGAGAGGCATGCTAGATTAAAAATTAGTATCAATTAGAGGAATTAGGTGACCCCACATATGGAAGAGCACCAAACTCCTTAAGATGTTGGATTTTACTACTCAAAGCCTTACATTCATTAGTAGAATAACAATGAACTCTATGATATGCACAAAATGAATTCTTGTTTTAAAATTTCTTTCATGTTCTTGGAAGGAGAGATATCAAGTGATCCTAGAGGAGTCTCAATAATATACTCTCTTGATCAATAAGAATATTTTCCTTCATTTTGTGACAAACATGTCTCTTTCTTAGTATTAGTTTTCATACCTATGCAACACTCTTTAGATTGCGATATTTTGTTCTCTTTTTGAAAGGAGGATGTAAAATCTAATGAATTCAAATCATTAGTGTTTTGTGAGATGAAATTTACATTAAACAAGGATTTCTTTGTTTGTTTCATTTTTTCAAAGGTTAAAAATCAAGACCATTAGTTTCTATGAGTTTAGTATGCACAAATGTTAAAGTCGGCTTAGAAGAATCTTTTGTAAGAGTGTTGATGTTGATTGAAGGCTTGTTCGATGGGTTGATTTCTATGAAAGGACAATAACCAAGACCATGAGTTGTTTATTTTTTGTTAGGCTCTATAGGGAAATAGATGCCTTTTTCTCTAGAACGACATCATTTTCCATTATATCCAAGTTGTTTCATAAGTTCATAAACTTTTCCATCAAGTTTTTTCATTTCTTTAGGATTCGGTGATTGTTGATAGTTAGTGTTTTCAAGGTTTGTTGTATAATTTTCTTCTTCATCATTAATTATTGAGGTGGATGATTTTGAAGGCTCTTCTAAATTTTGTGTTGACATTACATATTTTTCTTTTCCCTTATTTGAATATTTTTTTATGATCTTGTACTCACCCATGAATGTTGGTTCAAAATCTAAGGAACCCCAATCATCTTCTAATAGCTTCATGATTTCCTCAATATGCTATTCATTGTCTTCTTGGTGCATGGGTTCCAATGTTGTAGTTGGTTTTAATGTTTTCAAAGGATTGTCCTTTCCTTTGTCAATCGGCAAACAACTATTTGGGTCAGGGTCAGCTTCAAGTGTGTACACTCTGTTGTTGTAAATATACTCCATTTTGCGATGAAGAGTAGAAGGCACCCCATTAATTGCATGAATCTATGATCTTCCTAAAATAATATTATATGAGAGATCATGTGGCATAACATGGATCAGCATTTCCAATGTGTTCTTTCCAACTATAATTGGTAGATTAATCACACCCAATGGTTTTTTTGCTACATTGTCAAATCCCTGAATAGATAAAGAATCAAGTTGAATTTTTGACTTATCGACATGAATCCTATCCAAGAGGTTTATTATACACACATTAAGGGTTGAGCCATTTTCAAAAAGGATTCACTTTATCCTTGTTCTATTGTATTGAGCTATGATTATGAAAGTATCATTTTTTTTTTCACTTCCAAAGAAGGGATCTCACTTTAGTGGAAAACAATGCAATCATTTATTCCTTGAATCATATCTACCATATCATTTAGGTTTATGCTAGAATGGGCCACAAATTTTTTCAAGGATGTTTGAAGCCAAGTGTCTTAATTAGGTGAATTTTGAATTGGTACCATAGGGATATCTTTGCAGGAGTATTCTTAAGTTGTTTAGAAAAATAATACTCCTTTCCACTATACAAATCCAAATGAGGAGGACCATGTAAGGTGGGGTTAGGAAAAGGTAAGGTTGTTGGGGTTGGTTTTCTTGGTTGCATATTGTTTCTAGTATTATATGTATGAGTAACATTATTATGACTCAGCTACTATGACACAATATTCTTAGGTGGGTAGAGGACGAATTTGGGTTTTTAGTTAGTATGTTGTTTTTTGTGAAGGGGGTAAAGGATGAGTTGAGGTTTAATAATATTAACATCCCTTAGTGAAGGAGATTCTAATAATGCTTCATCATCTTCATCTAAGGGCAGTAGATCATTATTTTCAATTTTTTCCTTTCGTTGCACCATGATATCCTCCCTCGGAGGAGGGTTTTTAGGAGAATGACAAACTATATGAACTCATGGAATTCAGAGGTTGGTTTTTCTAAAATGACTTCATAACATGAAAGGGAGTTATCATTGGTTGTATTTTCTTGTTTATTGATAGTGGGGATATTAGGAGAAGGATCTATTTGATTGTCCTTTTTCTCTATCTCATTCTCTTATGCCATATTATCTACCCTAGTATAAGAGCTTGTAAGATTTTCATCATATTCCATGGTTAGATATTGTAAGGTTGTTTCATCACAAGAAGGGGAGGCATCAATAGAAGGAGAATCATGATTTCCAATGATTTTATCCTTTCATTCAAATAGATCTTGTCAAATGGTAGGAGTATTAGAAAAGGGAGAAACAAGATTGTCATGACTTTCAAGTATATATTCTAACACAAAACTATCATCTTCATTACTATGAAGTATATTAGCAGAAGAGTCAATTTGATTGCCATAGTCATCTAAAATTACACCCTTATTCCCTATAATTTTATCCCAAGTGGGAGAAGTAGGATTGTCCAAGCTCTCAATGATTAGATCTTCTAGAACCAACATGTCTTCCTTACACATGCCATTTTTATGGTCGTTCATGATTATAGCATTCTCACAAGTAGGGTAAATGTTGGGAGAGGAATGTCAACTAAGTAAGGTGGTGGAAATGATTTCATATTATATTGTTATAATATATTTGCAAGGGGAATGAGGAGAGGAACAAACAAGAACTTCATAATTCTCAATGAATGCATCTTCTTTCACCAAGATACCTTCGTCACTAAAATGAGAGGTATCGGGAGAAAAAAAATTATGATCATCATGGTTATATTTGTTTGTATTCTCTTCTATCACATCATCCTTACAAATATCAGAGATAGGAGGGGGTGTAAGTTTAATGAAAGTGTAACATGTCCACTCTTTCCCATTAAGAGACTCTCTTAACTAGGGAATGCATTGAATGAATGACTAACATGTTTATTGAATATATTTTTCTTTAAAAATTTGGAAAAGACCAAAGCTAAATTATTTGAACAATAATATATCCAAATTCAAAATAAAATGTAAAGACTTAAAATGAAATGAAATTTATAGTTTTCAAACAAGGTAATTTACTAATTACACTATGCAATAATCTAAAAATGAAATGTTGCAAATGCAAATTTGGAATGAATAAATGCATGAAATGGACTAATTTAAGCTATATTTAGTGAAATTAATGTAAAAAATAGTCAACCCAATGAAAGAAAATAACAGTGCAGAAACAAGGTTTTCAATGTTGTAACAGGTAATTTCAAATGGGCATTGGAACTGATTCCCCTAGGGTGGCAAATGAGTCCTAGTAGGGATTTTTTCAAAAAAAATCAGAAGATTTTTATTAATTTAGTTTATTTTTATGTTGTATGATGTGTATACTAAGTGAAAATTTATTTTTCAGATTATTTTAAATTATTTGAGATGTAAAAAATGCAACATATATGCACTTTCACTAATACAAAATTTTAGAAACCCTATATGCCAATTAACTAATGCAACCCGAATGCAAAGTCAATGAAAGCTAGATCTAGGATGATGATGGAATCCAAATCATTCAAGAAGGTATTCTTATATGTAGGTTCACTAAAATGATTAGTGGAAAAATAGATTTTTATAGTTTTAAGACATAGAACATCACTTTTCTTTAACAAACATTCAAGGATGCCCTAGAGATCTCAAACCAATGAAGAATGAAGGAAGATATCTGACAATAGGGTATCTTAGGATATGTTTAGAGATAAATTAAGGTTCAATTAGGGGTTCACCACAAATTTTAAACTTGGAAAAGATAATGAAATGCAAGACGCGACACTAAACCCTAGATCGGTGCAATGACCTACAAAATGACCTAGAAAAGTGCGTAAAACAAAAAACAATGTGTGCACTTGGATAATTGTAGAGACTTGAATGGATATTGGAAATTTTTCAAATCCTAAATTTTTGGCCTATTGAGGCTCATTCACCATTTGGGGTGAATCAGTCCCAGTTATAGATTTCTGCACAAAAGAAAGTTTCAAGAAAATGGGTATCCAAATATGCAAAGATCTCTAAAAAACACCTATAGTGCGACTCATTCACTACTTGTGGAAAATGTGTCCATTTTGGGTTTTTTAGAAATTTAAAGTTTGAATCTTCTCTTCTTAGTCTACTCAATCTTTTCCTAAAGGTTCTTGAATTTGAAACTCTAATTTTGGGGTTGTATATGACCTTTTAGTAAAAATTATTTCCCTCAAATTGGGGAGTCAAATCAAACAAGATTGTAACTTAATATTCAATGATCTCCAAGTCTTCAAGGAACCTAGATCTACAATTACATAAAGAAAGAGAGAAAAACTATTGATTGTTAGGGAATAGGGGTTTTCCTTTGTCAACCCCCTTTTAGGTAATTAAACCAAATAATGAGACAATAAAATGAATACATGAAACATGAAACAAAGAAAATGAATCATGGACAATAATAACTTGAATGATTCCTTATAAATCATGTCTTTTAAGCCTACAACTCAACATGAAATGACCATGAACATTGTAGATATTGATCTTGACAAGAGGTGTAGAAGAATTCTTGATCATGGATCTTCAATGCTACATCACAACACTAGCTCAATAATATGATGGATTCTTGATATGCTTGACATGATGATGGATCTTGAATTGTTGCAACAATGGATGGATAATTTTGCCCTTCAATGCCTTAAAAATGACCTTGAATGCTCTTTAGATGATCTTGTGAACTCTTAGAATCATTAAATCTTGAATTATTTACTTTCTAATATGAATGTATGATAAAATAATGATTTTAAAACTTTCTTATTTAGAAAATACACTCAAATTACTATTTATTTGATCCCCAAGGCCAACATGGAAGAAATTTAAATTAAAAACCCACTTTTCCTTCTTAGATCCTTGATAACATGCCAAATGGGACTCATTCACCCTCTTGGGAAAATGAGTCCCACTTGGATGGGACTCATTCACCCAATGTGGTGAATGGGTCACACATGCACTAGTTTTAGTCCTAAAGTCTTGAGGAGTCAACAAATTAGGCTTATATATTGATCTTGTTTGGTTTTGAGTTAAAGTAGTCCATGGGATGCACAATATGGGGTCATAAGGGACTATTAAAAGGTCATAAATGTAATGGGGCCCAAAATCCAATGTGAAAATGTAAATAAATACATTCTACAACATTATATTAAGGAAAAAAAGAGTCTATTTAGCTTATGGCCCTAAATCCAATGTCAATTTATAGAGCACATTACAACACTAGATTAGGTCCATTTAGTTTCCAAGCCCCTTAAATTTAATATGAAAATTTAAATAAGTACATTTTACAACACTAAATTAGGGAAGAGTTAAGTTGATTTAGATTTAAAAGGGTCCAAGACCTAATGTGGATGTGTAAAACACCTCACAACACTAGATCAAGGTGATATCAAATCTAATTTATCATTAATTATTCCCATTTCAAGTGTGGAAATTTAAAGGGATAAATTTTTCTACACTATATATGTAAATGTGGATTCATAAGCTAGAAGTAAACAATAAATTTTATTTTTCTTTAATGATTGAGAAGGGGTCACATGAAGGAATTTTACAAGCGAGAGAAAACAAGACTCCAATAACTTTCAGGCACTATTCTTGTTGGCCCACAATTGTCATTGCACCAAAAGATTTACCTATTAATTCTAGATACAAATGTCAAAATTAATCAATTCATGAGAGGCGACTAGTCCATGTCATGAATCTCGAGGGGAGCATTGAAAATTTTCCAACAAACACCCCCTCAACATTACACGAGGTGATTCAAACCTAACACCTTTGGCTCTAATACCACTTGTTGGCCCACAATTGTCATTGTACCAAAAGATTGACCTGTTAATGCCCGATACAACTATCATAATTAATGGATCCATGGGAGGTGATTAGTCCATGTCACAAATCTTGATGGGAGCAATGACCATCTGCCAACAATTCTTGATTGTTTCATTTGATTTTATATCAAAATAAAAATAAGTGGACTTGGAGGATGAACTTGCGAATGCTTTATCAATAGGGTAATAGGATTCTTGTGCAATTTTGGTGCTATCTTTGGGATAGCAGATACAAAATTAGTGATTATCTAGTTTTTCATGATGAATTTGTGGTTACAGTTATGGTTTTTCTTGGTTGTACTTGAACATGGTTTCTTATTGAAATTAGATAATTATTGAGAACCTTTATGTTGAAACTAGAGCAAGTAAACAAACACACCTTTGGTGATTAGTTTTTCTTATCTAACCATACAGTGATAAGAATTTATGGATGCCCTTAGGCTCCATGCATATTGCCTAAGTTTTTTTCTATTTTACTAGAATTTTTGGAATTCATGTGGTAGATATTGTGGATAGAGAAAGATGTCATGAAGAAACAAAAGAAGGGCACATTCTTGCCCAACTTAATTATGTGTGGAGAGATTTTTGTTGGTTATGATACTCTTGACAAGTTACAAGACTATTTAAAAGGTATGTATTCTTTAAATTATAAGATGGAAAGGGTCTTTGACCTTGAAGGACACATGAATGTTGTAAGGAAAATTAATATTACTAAAGCAGGGATTACCCATGAAGTAGAATGTGATGAGGATGTGATAAGAAATTGTGTCAATGCTCAAGAAGTGTTCCAAAGGAAGAGGAAATGGTTAATCCTAATGAAATTGGTCGAATAATAGAGGAAAAGGGATATGGGTGATCCCACAATACTAGTTTAAATTTTTTGGCCAAAATAGACATTGAACTGATTTTTTCTAACTAAATATTCACTTTCGGGCACCTCTAACAGCTAAACCATGAGGAGCTTGAAGACGATGAAAACTAGTGATTTGTGACATTTTTTCTCTAGATTCTAATTTTATTTTTTTCAAAAATTTTGGAGCTAGATTGTGTTTCTTTATCCATATCCTTTGAAAATTAGTTTATTTAGTAAACACTAATTTTTAAGGATTGATGCTCACTGTATACAACATAATTTTTTTTCCATGAAGGATTAATTTTTTAAAAAAATCAAATTTAGATTTGTAACTATGATATTCAACACTTTCATTTAGTTTCATAGTGTTTTATTGAATATTTTTTCCTTACACAAGTTTAGAAGTCAAACCAATTACAATTCAAACATAGGAAAACCATATACAACATAAAAAAAATTTATGCATCAGAATTCAATTTTTTTTTGTTAGATCAAGGATTTTAATATCTAGTGCATTGATATTTTTCAAATTTTTTTGATAATCTACTATTTTTCCACATGTGCAGAACATAGAGCTTGATTTTTTATTACAAACCTATGTTTAATCAAACTAAAAAAAAAAAGAATATTAAAATTATATTTGTTGGATAGCTCATTCTAAGGACTACCATCATCTAGTTGGGTCTCTGAAGTCTCCTCCATTTTCATCCTCAACTTGAGCTTTGAATGGAAAAAAATTGGATATTTTTGGTGCTAGAGGGGGAGAAGGGGGGTTCAAGAGGAATTAGGTTTGAGCAAACCCCCCTTGGAGGTTCACTTGAACCATGGTGTGAGTGAACCCCCTTTCCACAAATTTTTCCTTTGTTTTATTTCCTGGGAAATGAGAACTATGGTTGGACCCAAAATTTAATAGGTACACTTTAAGGGGGGTTTAAGCGAACCCCCTTTGGGTTTGCTCAAACCAAATGTTTGTTAAAACCCCCAAGAAACAAAAATAATTCCATGGGTGTGTTTTCTACAATTTTCCCTCCTCATTGGAATTGTAAACCAAGTTTTTGGGTTTACCCATATTGATATTTTAGGGTTCTATGTGGAAGAGGTAAATACTCTTAAAATAATTGACTTAGTGATTGAAATTTTTGAAAGGTTACATTGTAAATCAGTAGTGGGAATTGAAATCCATTCTCCAAAGCCCACCAAGTTACTAGTGAAAAACCTAGGTGAAGTTGTGATTTTAGTGTCCCCTCTAGATACAACTTTAGTGTAATATGCTTCATCGGATTTACCTCAAGAATAACCATGGTCCAAAAGACAAGCGATAAATTATTTGACCCCCCTGGTATCATACGAAATGACTGCAGAGGTAGGGTATATAGAAGAGGTTGCTGGTGTACTGAGGCACCTGGAGGATGATATTAAGGTCAATCAACCATTCTCTAAACATGAAACTAAGTCTCATAGGCCTAAAGAAAGGGCGGATGTACATATGCATGGTGAGAAAGAAATGCATGAAGATGAGAGAGTGATTACTTCTCTTAGATTTGTGGAAGATGATGAATTTTTTAAAAATTCTTGAATTTAAATATTTCTAGGTGAAAATTAAGATGAAGGAATTTGAAGAGAGAATCTAGATTAATAAAATGGGAGTTGATGAATCTCAACATGACTAGAAATTATTACACAAAACTTTAGTGAACTCAGAATAAATGAAATAGATATTAGCACATAAGAGGCTAGCAAAATGGTATTAAAAATAAACATGTTGATCATACATGGGATGGAGCGAAAGAAAATGTTTTTTCTTGATTAGGTGAGGAATCAAGAAGATTTTATGTTAGTTGTCAATTTAATTTAGAAGAAAGGATGAGTGGTAGTGGATACAACCCTGAGATTTAAACCTTGGCCTTTTGGGTGAAGCAAAAAAATATAGAACAACCAAGTCTATTAGATGTTTTACAGGAGATTAGAGGAGTTTCCATTGTCAAAACATGTAAGGATACTTGAGCATTAGAGGCAACCACTATGACAATGCACCCAACCATGTTCACCCAAGCTATTGATAAGGGTTTGGGGATTATATAATAGTTGAAGGAATATTATTCCTCTCAAAGTAGATAGATGGTAATATAAAAACCCCCCATAGTTTAGGAGATTGGTGTAGATACAATATCTATTGATCAAGTAAATGCATTAATAAAAGGCTTAGAGCAACAGATAGAGAGTTTGAAAAAACTCAATAATGACACAAGAAAAGGGATGAAAGGTTGAATCTTTAATATATTATAAAATGTTTTAGAACATAGGGTTGAGATAAATATGGATAAGTTAGGAAATGTGTATGATTTTTATGTTTCTTTGTCTCAAGCACTTGAGTAGATGAAGGCTCATGTACAAAATTTAGGCCCTTGTGGCCCTAAAAGCTATTGTGGATGCCCTTGTGGCCCTAAAACCTACTAAAAAAATTGTGAAAATAGTCATTAATGAATTTCAATATATATCTAGGGAAAATTAGAAGATCAAGACAATAATGGATTCTTTTCACATACTTAAGAAATGGTTTGTGCTAAATATTTTAGGGGATGATCATCATCTAAAATATTTCAATGACTGGATGAATGAGTTCAACCAAATATTTCTCAATTGTACCACTCATTTGTATAAGAACCAGGAGGTAAATGTTCATAGCTTTAGTTTAATTTTGGATGGGATGATTGCATTAGACCCAAGTTATTCAAAGTTCATCACAAGAGATCAAGGATTTTTGGACAATAGATGGAGGAATCACTTATAAAATATGAAAAAAATCAAAGAATACAAATGGCCTAATGATTACACTGTGTTCCTATGGGAGAAAAAATACTTGCCCCCTCCTAAAGAATAGGTCTTGTATCAGAGTGATAAGAAGTGCCAAGTCTTGTGTTCATTATTGTGAAGAGGGGACCTTTCTAGATCCAGTGATCACAGGTGCCTCATGACTATTTAAAAACTTTCGATGTGCTACAAGTCCTTTAGAAATTTTGTGTTATAATGTTTTTATATTTAATTTTTCTCATAAATAAATTGTTTATGTAAATCATGGACACACAAAGGACAATCAATACTTTTAGTTTATTCATACAAGTGGGTAATTGAAAGGTTATTTGAAAATGTAACGGTTTGAAGCTTGTCACTTCCCTCATTCACCTATAAGAGGGAAACCAAGATTGTAGTAAAAGTGGGGAATAATTTATTGGAGAAAATCCACATATTGTAAAAGCTTTATGAAGAAAAGTAATAGAAATGAAGCTATAATCTGGTGACCAAATTTTGGTTTTCAATTGATTTTTGATTTTTTTGATAATGACTATCTTGTTCTCTCTAGTTTGATGTTTCCTTTTTATTTAAATCAGTATATCAAGTGTATATTTAATTTATCAAAACAAATATACTATTTTGTGTGGTTTATCTAATTGGTTTCTTCAAGAAAGAATTGAAATAATCTGAATAAATCATAGTAATCTAGAAGATTCACTTAGATTAATAATAAGATCTTGGTAATTAACTTCCTAGCACATTTATGCAAGTCATAGATACCTAAAGTGCCAAACAATTTGAGTTACAACCAAAAGGAGGACACATATCATTCCATATATTGACTCCATTACCCAATGGAAGAAAGGCACTAATAATATCCATCCCAAAATAATATCTTATAAAATCCTTTTCTATACATCTTATTTTTTTGTTGTAGGACTAGGAGTAGCAATTATCTTTATATTTTCATATTTTTTTTCAAACCCTCATTCTAGAATGAAATAGATTGAGATAATATGATTTAATTGAAAAATTGTGATCACATGAGGATGACTTAATTCAAAATATTATGAAGATGATTTAATAGAAAAAAAATTTAGTCACACAAACTATCCAAATTTGTATAAGGTTTCAATCTACTTAACTACCACCAATCAGTCCCAAAGAAAAAAAAATCATTGGTGATAAAGGTGCATCTACCTAGGCATAATAGAGCCTTAAGAGTAGGGAATTACAACCATCTTGGTTAGATTTACTTATTGTCCAGATCACTTGTTAGACCTGATTATAAAGCTTGGCATAATTTTAGGGTTTAGCAATCTGTTGATTTGGGAACTAACATAGTACTGACTCTATTGGAAAGATAAGGGTGCTGGCAAGAAGTTGAGTCCACTTTTTGGCCAAAAAGTGGAAGTGTTTTCCCTGATTTTCAGGATTTGACACATTTGACCTAAAATTTGAAGCACTTAGAGATGGAATATTCAAATTTTCACTAATCATAAAATTTAGTACTTGGAGTCTAGTTTCCAAACATGTAATTTATTTCAATACCTATATTCTACAAATTGAGTTTCAATAGGCATTTCTAGAAACCACTATTTAAAAGTCACTTTGTTTTTAGCATACCATGCATGTATATGACATCCATATTTTGACCTAAATTATTGTATTTTTCTAGATCCTTTTGGGAAAATATTTGTGACTCATTGAAGCTTGTTTTAAATTTTTTTTGTAATTTTTTATTGAATTTTGTTTTTTTTTGTTAAATTTTTAGTAGGCATATTTGTTGTTTTGAAAAATCATCGTGTATGACATGCATAAGATGACCTAAACTTATCATTTTTTGACATTTTTTTTTTTTTTGAAAAGAATTGTCTGAAGTTTGTTCTCATGCAATCCGTTCATTAAAATGTTATGTTGATAAAAAGTTATTAAAATACTAAAAAAACTCTGATAATTCAAGTTTATGGACCTCCTTAATCTGAAATTAAATGGAAAATTAAAAAATTAATTTAATTGTAAAAAAAATTACATATTTGGAATCTACACTATCTAATCTATAATGGGTTTTAATTTCATCGAAAAACTCTACAAAGAAAGGCTTAAGACATATGCCCAAAGTCGGTATTTTTTTGTGGCATTGCTAGAACCTTCAACTTGCAGGTCAAACTAGGTCTAGGGTTTAGGTTCAAATCACCAAACCATTTCTCGAATCTGTCAACAAAGCAAAAACATGGCCTAAGTTTGAAATTTTAAAAAATGGGAACCCGTTTTTAAAAAAAATATTGTTTTTATACTTTTACCAAACGAGATCCCATTAAGCAAAATGAGATTCCGTTTTTCAAAAAATAGGATCCCATTTTTTGATTTTAGGCTCGGGATCCCACATTTCGTATACTCAACTTCTCGCAGTTACCAAAAAGTAACTATCATTGGGAAGAGTCAAGAATCAAATAGTATAATTCTAGAATTTTAGTTTATATTTTTTTAGAGTGGTGGTGAAAATATGTGTGAATAAATCTACTAGTAGAAAAGACCCAAAAATAAAAACTCCTTCCTCTTTGAAAGAGGTGGTGACTTTGTTAGTAATCTTTGTGAAATTTTTGTATGAATTGAAACATAGAAAAATAGGGTTTTTAGAAAATAGTAATAAAGGTAAATTGGGTTTGATGGATTTATTTCTCTCTATTTCATTAGGAAATAAGATCCAAACAAATGAAAGGATGATCAACCTTTAGGTGAGTAAAGTCAAAATGTGAATCTAGTTGATTTCCTTTTTTGCAAGGATGGGGGTTCTGATTAAGCAATAGTCTGGGGAGAAATATTTAAAATAGTAAACTAACACCAAAATACAATCTAAAACATGGATGTTATAGATTAAGCTCAATACTGATGGAACCAAAAACATAATTTAAATTTAGCTCCTAGGTCTAAGGGAGGACCCATTCACCCATAGGTGAATGGGTCCTAGGTCTCTAACCCTAGGACACAAATTTCTCAATGAGAATTGTTATGTTAAGGCATTGATGGATTTCGGGTTTCCTCTTCAAAAAATGCAATTAATTAGACTTCGATTTGAATTAAAGGAGCCAATTAAGGAAAATTAACCTCAATTAACTGAGGGAGCCATAAATAAGTGTGAATGTGTAAAGAGGTCCATTTTAATTATTAAGCCCCTAAAATTAATGTGAATATCTAATATACATACTAAAACACTAAGCTAAGGCATAATTAAGTTCATTTTAATACTAATTACTAATTAGGTGTTAAAATGTAAAAGGAATACATTTTTCTACACTACATTTAACCCCCACTTTAGTGAGAGGATGACCCTATAAAACTCACACTAAAGTAGACATTCAAGACATATGTATGTAGCAATGGAAAAGATACTCAATCATACAACATCAAAGAATAGAAGAAAAGGTGAGAAAAAATAAGGTAGATCAAGCCTTGAATGTCTAATGCGATGTGGAGCACATCTTAGCTATTTGTCCAAGAGAGGGGCGGGGGGGGGGGGGTCAAGCCTTAATTATACAACACAATGTGGAACATGTCTTGACTATTTATCTAGGAACTTTCACAAGCATAAATTGACGTCCACTATGTAAACGACACTTGCACTGACTCTGGGCTAATGGAACCTCGGGTCATGTACTAGGTGAGCCCCCAATGGGTGGAAAATGAGAGAATATTATTAGGCTCCCATACCATATCAAAGCTATCCCTTTGATAACTTTAATAAAGCACCACAATAAATTTGGGCTTCATAAGGCCCAACAAGTTATGCTAAGCACTTATCAATAGGGAAAGGCTCCACTAGCAAGTAAAGTGTGTTATTCTTGGTGGCCTTGAAAAAGGGTTGAAGCTTCACAAGGTTAAAAAATTATATTATGCTAAACACTAATGAAAAATAGAAGTAAAGGTTTTTTTCATAGGGATCATGCTTAGTTCATGTAAGGTCTTTTCTTAGCGAACATCATGCCTAATGTCTCGAAGAGAGAATAGGTCTAGGATAAGAGAATCAAAACTTACAAAATGAAACATGTATCATCACTAATAAGATGAAACTTGTATGCTAATAAATATCATGCTCTTAGAGGACATCAAACCCAATGAAACCACCAAGAAAAGGATGCCTTACAAGAAGAAATAAAATCACACAATAAAACATGAATATGTCAAAAATTAATCCCACTATATGCCCCCACTTAAAATAAATTGCTATCATCTTTGTTGGGAGAAATTTTCTTTAAAGTAGCCAATGAAGAAGACGTGAGAGCTTATTTAAAAATCCCTATGCCAAGTTATATGTTCCTGAATGAAGCTACATAATGAAAAATAAAGGAAGGGGTTTCTCCCAAAAAACATAATGGATATATGGATTCAGGGTCAATATATCTTTTCTACAATGTTAATATAGATATGGGAAATGCTATCATTTCCCAAATACTTTCAGAATAGGAAGAATGAAACTTAAAGAGAGAAAACAATGGAAAATGTTTTGGGTCAACATGGAAGAGACCTAAATGTCTTGACACCTTGTGTCATCCCCAAAAGGAAAACACAAGATAAATAAATTATAAATGTTTACAACATATGGAAAAATTTAGATACAAATAGATGAATGCACATGAAGAGAGATACATCAAAAAGAACAATACAAGGGAAAACACATTATGCATATGCAATCACACAAACAAACATGCAAAACAAAATAAATTAAAATACTATTAAGGAGCATACGAGTCAACCTATAGAAGGTTGTCTACATCCTAACCTTGATCAGTATATACAGAAGGTGGATAACTAGGACAAGCACCAAGTTCATAAATATTATTAGAAAGATCATCATTTAAGCTCATCGAAGAGGAAAAAAATAAATTTAGCTCATTATGCACTTCCTCATCAATATTTGCAATTTCATAATCATTATCCAATTCAATAACAATAGGAGGTCTAATGACAATATACATAGAAGTTTTTTTTAAGTTGTGATGAGGGTGGAGAGGCATCATGCACTACTTCCGAAAATTTTGGATTTTGATTATCTATGTTGTTCTTTTCTTCTTCTTCTTGTAACAAATGAGAAATACGATGACATCTATGCCAACATTCTCAGGCATTTGTGATTCATTTTAAATTTTTTTTCAAGTTTTGTTTGTGTATGAGTTTGTTTATCAAACATAGGTTTCTTTTCTCCCCTTGAGGGAGGAATGGAAGGAACCATTGAATGTTGTTCAACCACTTTCTCTTTAGTTTTTTAAGCTTGTTTGACTTTAGGAGGCATAACATGATTTTTTTTGTCATCTCACAATCTCTTATAGGAAATAGCTAAAGTATTTGTCATAGGATAGTCTTGGTTACTTGGAAGGACTTTTGGATCAATCATGGTCTCATCAAGGATAGGAAGCTCAATCATGGGTTGAGGCATATTGCTAAGGGATAATTCTGCTATATGCTTTTCCTTCAACTTTTTATAGGATTTTTAAAATAAGTCTTCATAAGTTCTAAAGTCTCAAGGAAAAATAAATTCAATAAAAATTTTACATAGGAAGACACACGATAAAATCCGCTATGATGCAGAGTAAGTATCTCATTGCCAAATGGAAAATTTAAATATTTATGCACAACTGATAGGAAAGAATTCATGGATCAAAGCCATAGATATACTAACTTCACACAAAATTGGTTCGATGATGGGATGATGGTGAATGAGATATTTAATTCTTTCAGTCCAACCTTTGGAGGGAGATTTATCAAACCAATTATAGGGAAAAAAAAACCATTATGTGTTTTGATCCATTCTTTTGGTTTTTCATATGTATCTTGGTAAAGCTTATATAGGAGGTAAGGAAACCAAATTATTAGAAGGAAAGAGCTCATTATATCATAATATCTCCTTTTTCAAATCTAGTGAAATAAAGAATGATGTGATGAATGTGGACACAAATGATGATCATTATTAGTAAATTATTAGTTTGAAGGTAAATTATTAGTAGGAAAGAGCTCTAATAGGAGGTAAGGAAACCAAATTATTCTCTAAGGGCTGAAACAGAGTATTATGAAGGGTATTAGATAGGGGTGAAAGTGTTGGTACTCACAAAATAAATGAACACAAAAACATAAAAAATATTACTCATAAACTTGATGCATTACTAATGTGGATCTTGACCAATGAAATTGATGTAATACTACTTCTTATTTTTATCTTGACTTATTTTTAGGATACATAATTGGAATTTAAATCAAATTATTTATTGCTTCAAGTTTCAAATGATGAAAAATACTTATGGGCATGTGCAGGATCATCATGGAAAAAACAGGGCCTTAAGTGGCAATAAAATTTAGAAAAATCAGAGTTAGGCAACTTGATGTAAAAATTTGAATAATTTATCTATATTATTTAAAAAATATGTAAGAATATAATTTTTATGAAATTTAAGGTAGTTTCTAAACTACTAGGTTTATTTTTTATTTTTTTTAAAACTATTTGGTCAAAATTTGAAATTTCAATGCAGCAGTACTTAAATTTTAGTGAAAAAATAAGAAGTAGGTATATGTCTGACCACTCTAACCACAATAAAATGATAATTATTTTTATAATATTTTAGATATAAGTAGAATAATCAAGTCCTAATGTGATGAATATTTTTTTGTAATTTTTTTCCAAGTAAATAATTAATTATGAATTTTTTAGTACAAATTTTAAAAAATATTTAAAAATTGTACGTCTAACCACCTTAACTTGGTCAAAACTTCATGAAATTCAATGTTTTTATTTTTAATCCTATTAAATTTGAAGCATAGAATGTGATGCATGTTTCATATTCAAAAAATATGATACTGTTTGAAAGTTATAGATGTTTTTAAATCAACCTATCAATCAAGACTTAGTCATAATTCAAATAGAAAATGAATAATAATTATTTATTAAATTCAAAGTAAAGAATAATTTATATTGATGGAAATCTAAGAATCTCTTTTAAAAACCCATTTTGTTTCATCACTTACATATCACCACTTTTTGGCCCATCGTGATCTTGCACATACCCTTGTATTTATATGTAATACCCCTCCATTTTGCTTCTTGTTTGTTTTGCTTTATGCTATGTTTGGGTTGCAGCTATTATGATACTGGACACACCTTGTTGTTTGTGTTTTGATTGCTACTATTGAGCAACAATGATTATTGTGTGATGCGGTTATTTGATTATTGTTTCACATGCATTATGGATTAATGATGTTAGTAGAGTTAGCATGAGATATTATTATTATGTGATTATTGATTATGATGTAATGTCAGTCTTTGATGAGTGGATTGGTGAAGAGGATGGTTTCGCATCACTCGCTTGCGAGCGGCCTGTGAATCCATGATTTCTTGTTCACGATGTGTATTATATTGTGGATATACTATATTATGTTGTTTACTTGGTTTCAGGTTGCAGGTACATGACATCGACTCCACCTGGTCTCACAGGTTTGACCATGTCAATCAAATAGTTAAGTTGAAAGGGAGATAGTAGCTAGGTAACATGTGTCAGGTCTACGCCCTAGCCTTAGTGTGTCATTAGTTCTATTTAGTGAGTCATGTTTACTGGATTCAATGTTATATGATTCTATTAGATGCATTTTTGTTAGATTAATGTTTAGAATAGTTGCATTGGAAAGAGTAGTGATTATTTTAATATTAAATTAAAATTATGCTTTGATGTTATGTTTAAAAGTTTATAATGAAATTTAATTTAATTAAATTTTAATCTCAAAAGGGTTGAATTTATTTATTAAATAATTAAAGTTAATTAATTAAGTTTATTGGATTAAATTAAATTAAATTAAATCAAGAGAAATTGACAGGAAATTGAAATTGTATTTTTAATTCAATTTGGGTATTCAAAAATAGAAAAGAAAATAAATATCTAATTCTCTACATTGCATGGAAAAGGGAATTAGGGTTGCATTAGATATTTTTGGATTTATGTGAAATGCATGTTTGCAATTTTGGGGAGAGGAGTTTTGGAAGGAATTCATCTTTTAGAGCATTGAAGATTTTTGGAAAATTTGCACTAGAAGGGTTTGAATCAGTTTTGGATTTTGGATTGGATTCGTTGCATGTTTGAGGAAATGCTTGGAGGAGGCTTGTATCAAAGAAATTCATCTTCTTCTGTAGCTTCAAATTCCAAGTTTTGTACTTGTTTGTTCAATTCAATTTTCAATTTAATGGTATGGGAAAATTTGTTAAAGTTTCTGTAGGAAATTATTCATTAAACAAAATTCGTAGATCCGTTGTTTAAATTCAATATTTGTTGTCCTTCAAACATTTAGGATTTAATATGAAAATTTTACCTTTGAAATCATCCAGATCTATGCTTCAAACTCAAACCCTCATAGAAAACCTTCATTGAAAATTAAATAAAATTTAAGATCTATTCAATTTTCTTTTGTTTAATTATTTAAAAATTTGAAAGAATAGATTGAAAGAAATTAAATTAACATATTTTGAATTTTTGAAAGACATTCTGGAAAATTTAATTAATATCATATTACTGGTTTTTTTTATAATTTTCTCAATTTTACAAATCATAGAAATTCTGGTAAATATATATATATATATATATATTTATATATATTATATGGGTTTACATATAATATACAAAAATATATATACATATATGTTAAATCAATTATACTATCAAAATTCTATTGTTGAAATTCTTCATTCTCGAAATTCGTACTAGTATTAATGGCGGATATTAATTATTTTGGGTTTCTCTGGTTCAAAAAGAATAAAAAATAAAAAAATATATATAATTTTTTTTTACTAAACCACATAGTGGACGGTGGTCATGACCCCACCACCCACATACATATGTGGGAGGGGCGCTACCATCGGACAACGAACCGTCCTTTTAGGAGGATGCGCTATCACATGACAAGCGCCGACCCCACTTTGTACACAGTGGATGTGACCGGTGAGTACAAGGTACCGCCGGTGCACCACTCTACACTTTGACTTTGCTTTGCATGAATATGGGAATTCCAACCCCTGTGTATTGAATCTATTAAATTTTATTTGTTTTTTGTTATATTTTAAATAAATTTCGTACCTGTGTACAGGTGTTTGTTCATCCATCCGCCATCCGAGGTAACTCGGAAATCGAGGCTTGATTTTTAGTTTTAATATTAAATATATAAATACTATATAAATGTACATATATATTATATGATTAATATATGTATATATATATTTATATGTATTTATATTTTAAGATTTAATTATGTTATATTTTTACACAAGTAATTAATACTCAGACTGGTAAGTATTATTAAACAGAGGTTTTTTTTTAGTAGTATATGATACAAGCATTTTTTTTTTATATAGAGTGTATATTTAAATTACATGAATATACTTAAATATTTAAGGAATGTTACTTAATATATATATTTAAGTGTATATATATATGTATTTGATGTTCAGTTTTAGGCATATTAATGTATGCTAGTAATTAGACAATAAATTAAACTGAAATTCTTATTGAGTATGATTAGACAATGTTGCGAAAAGTATTTATTTTAATGAAGGAATTATTGTGTTTTAATGAGAATTCAAAATGATAGTATCTTAAATTGCTGCGAGAAGCATTAGATAGGAATATGGATTTAAGATATCCAAATATAGTATTTTTCATTATCAATGCCTTATTATATTAATTTCGCTTTTATTGATTGCTTTGGGAACGGGTAATTGTGTTATGTATTGAGAAGTCTTCCAGTGAATGTGGGTCATTCCCTTGTTAAATTAATGTTCGTTTTTCCCTTGGGTAGTACTTTGTGAGTTTGTTTTTCTCCAATTGTTGGAGTGGGTTTCTTTATTGTCGCCTCCTAGAATAGGAGAGATTGCTTTGTTTAGTTTTATAGCACTTGAGTTACCCTTGGAGTCTTGAATTGAGTAGCATGTTATCCATTAGAAGAGTGGCTTTTGTAAGGGGCCGGAGCCCAAAGAGGTAAACCGGGTATCCTTCAAAAGTGTTTTTCATAAGTGATAATTAAAGTAATGTACTTAGATGACTAGGATGCATTCACATTAACCAAGATAAATTAACCTCACTCACAGACACGAGGACTTGTTTAGACTTGGGGTGAGTGAGAAGACCTAGAATGGCAAGGTCAACTATCTTTTCCATATGAAAGGTAGTTGATTCCGTATGAGTGAGTATGGGGGCCGAGATTCGGTGGAGGTCACCAGGATCACCGAAGCCTATGAAGAATGCCCAGAGGAGATCTCATGAAGAACCTTGTGATGACACTCTATCTAGGATAACATTGAGTTTATGTTGTGTGTATGGACTCCTTAGCACACTTGATTATAATATGTCTGGAAGCAATGTAACCATGTTAGTGTTAGATTTATATTGTGCATATGTTTGGTTGAGTCAGTATGTGTCAGTATGAGTCTGCCTTTGGTTAGAGGTAGTAGATTTCTTGTCCATGTTGCATTGTTACTATCTTCTAGCATGGGGGGTGGGCCTTCGGGTACCACTAGGTTGGGTGGAACATGCACCAAAACCTTTGGGTCCCCCTTGTTCTTCAGTTCGGGGAGGCAAGACATCCAATTGGACTACTCGTGGATCTTGTTATTCTTTTCTAGCACTGTTGTAAGTCATATTGTAATGAGTTGAATTTACCCCTCTTGTTATTATGAGGTGGATTATGTAATTGTAATACTTATGTATTATGACTCATTCTGGGAATGAGGATTGTAATGGATATATTTAATGGATTTATGTTATGGATATTCTTTTCCTATCTTGTATTTACTTATGTTGAATGAATGTTATTACTTGAGATATTTAATGCAATGTAATTTAGATGATGTATGTTAATGGGGATTTAAGTAATCTCGGTTATGTAGCCTTAGGGGAGGTTGTCAATTATAGGTGAACATATATGTTTAATTCACTTACATAAAAAAAATTTAGTACGCTTTTATTGTGAATTGAAACTTCCTCTAGGGTTGTGTGGCGGGGCATTACATATGGTATCAGAGCCAAGGTTTAAACACTAGGTGCTCTGGGATTATGATGTACCCATTAAGCTTAGTTGCGTAGGTTTTTTAAGAGTACCTTGTCTAATACCCTTTTGTGTTTGTGTAGGAGTATGCCTCCTAGACGCGGATGAGGGAGAGGATGTAGACGTGGCTGGGTAGGCGGTCGAGATGAGAGTCAACATGACTCGCCACCTCATGTGCCACATATACCAGAGCAAGAGGAGCATCAGGCTTCACAAAATGATCCAGGAGGTGGTGGTGGATAGTTAGATCCTCTTAGGGTCGAAGCTGCATGTAGAGCCTTCGAGGAGGCTATGGCATTATTGGGTCCGAGGTAGGAAGTACCTGTGGTTAACCCTATGGTTGGGATAGTTACAACCTAGTCTGATATGTTAGTAGTAAACTATATGAGGGATTTGATTCTTTCGCAGCCACCTCGATTTGATGGAGTAGGTACCGGTCTTGAGGCTAAAACTTGGTTGATAGGTCTTGACCGATGTTTTTCCATGCACCCATTTGATAGTAACACCAAAGCGCGGTGTGCTATTATTCATCTCCGAGGATTTGCAACCACTTGGTGGAAACTAGAGGAGAAAAAGCTCCATATATAAATGAGTACAGTGTCTTGGGAGATCTTTCTTGAGTGGTTCAGAGCCCGCTTTCTCTCTGATCATTAGCATCAGCATAGTGGTGATCAGTTCCATGCCATACGATAGTTAGCCATGATGGTTGATCAATATGAGAGGTGATTATACGAACTTAAACAGTTCACAGGAATAGGGCACGATGAGGGAATGCTTGTGCAACATTTCATCAAGGGCTTAAACACCCATATCAGTGGTGGTGTTCGGGTCTTTGAACCCAAGTCTATGGAGATAGATGTAGAGAAGGCATGGCTGGTGGAGGAGAACCTGACTATGGCACTACGAGGTCATACAAGTGTTAGTATTGGCAGTGGTACAGGAGTTGGGACTAGTGCTCGAGGGGGATAGACATAGGGAGTTGTGCCTCCTAAGACTCAATAGGTATCAATATAGGGCAAGCAACTACAGTCATTCCAAGCGAAACGGAAAGGTTTCCAATAGGGACAAGGTAGTAGGAACTGGAGGCGCATGAAGCATTTCAACGCTGAGCAACCCTCTTAGAGCAACCAATCCACTTTTGGAGGCAGTGTACAATAGTCTAGTGCACTAGTAGGAGGCACAGGTTATGGTAGAGGCACAGGTTGCTTCTCTTATGGTCAGCAGGGCCATATTGCTAGGATGTGTCCCAATAAGGGCACATCAGGATTTACACAGAGACCAGTAGCATCAAATCTGACAGTGGGAGATGCTGGCAGAGGCCATCGTATGTTCATAGCGGTTGATAACTACCAGGTAGAGTACCAGGGTACCATGGTAGAGATTTATGGTATGTTATTAGGTAACCCTGTTACAATTCTTTTCGATTCAAGAGCATCTAACTCCTTTATTTCTTCATCGATAGCGTCGTGTTGCAGACTAGGAGCCGTAAGGAAAGCTGATAGGTGGCAGGTAGAGTAAGCATCTGGTGTGAGGGTTACATCGCATTCTATAGTAAGTGACTATAGGTTAGAGATTGAACCACTTCCTACTACCTTAGATCTTCGAGTTATACCATTGGGATCCTATGATGTTGTTATAGGTATGGATTGGTTAGAGGCTCACCAAGCAGTTATTGATTGTTGATGTAAGTTGATTCGGTGCATTAATGCATCTGGTGGAGAGGTGGATATTATAGGAGTTCAAAGACCGATATCTTTGAGCATCATCTTAGCTATGCAGTTGAGGAGATGTGTTCGTCATGGATGTCAGTTGTTTGCAGTTATAGTTGAGGACTTGGGTTTAGGAGATGGAGAGGAGAAGGTAACTCTTGATATTCATCCTTTTCTTCAAGAGTTCATAGATGTCTTTCCTGATGACATTCCAGGGATGCCACCGAGGAGAGATATAGATTTTAAGATTGATTTAGTACCTGGATCGGAGCCTATTTCACGAGCACCTTACCGCATGACTACTTAGGAGCTGAAAGAGCTTCACTTGCAGTTGGAGGAGTTATTAGAGAATGGATTTATTTGTCCTAGTGTTTCTCCTTGGGGAGCACCTGTCATCTTCGTGAAGAAGAAGGACAGATCACTTCGCTTGTGCATTGATTACCGACAGTTGAACAAGGTAACGATCAAGACTCGTTATCCACTTCCCAGAATTGATGACTTGCTTGACCAAGTCAAAGGTGCTACCATCTTTTTGAAGATAGACCTTAAGTCAGGATACCATCAGCTTCATATTTTTGACGCAGATATCCATAAGACAATGTTTTGGACGCAGTATAGTCACTACAAGTTCACTGTGGTACCATTCGGGTTGACGAATGCGCCATCTGTGTTCATGAGTTTGATGAATGGAGTATGCCACACGTACCTTGATAGGTTTGTTCTTGTGTTTCTTGATGATATATTGATATATTCCAAGACAGTAGAGGAACATGAGGAGCATTTGCGATAGGTTCTGCAGTGTTTCTGAGAAAACCAACTTTATGCCAACTTGTCGAAATGTGAGTTCTTTAACTTTGATATCAAGTATCTTGGCCATGTGATCTCAGGAGAGGGAATATCTATGGATCCTTCAAAGATTCAAGCTATTCTAGATTGGCATGTGCCCACAAATGTGGCAGAAATTCATAGTTTTATGGGGCTTGTAGGATATTACAAGAGGTTTGTGCAGAGTTTTTCCAAGATAGGTCATCCTATTACTTCTCTTCAGAGGAAAGGGAAGAGGTTTGGGTGGTCAGAGCAGTGTAATTCATATTTTCAGATTCTTAAGGATAAGTTGACTAGTGCACTGATTTTAGCAATACCAGATCCCATAGGAGACTTTGTGGTTTGTACAGATGCATCCTTAGAGGGCTTAGGTGCAATCCTAATGTAGGAGGGATGAGTGATAGCTTATGATTCATGTAAGCTTAAGGATCATGAACTTAATTATCCCACTCATGACCTTGAGTTAGTGGTAGTAGTCCATGCATTGACTAGATGGAGACACTTTTTACTCGGGCACAAGTTTGAGCTACATAGAGATCACAAGAGCCTGCAATACATTTTCACTCAGCCAAACCTTAATGCTAGACAAAGGCATTGGATGGAGTTTCTTTGTGAGTATGACTTCGAGGTGAAGTATATTCAGGGAAAAGAGAACGTTATAGCTGATGCACTCAGCAAACGTAGGCATGAGATATCCGAGATGAATCTTATGGTAGATTTATGGAGTCAGATTCTTGCTACTCTTCCAGCAGATAGTTGGTACCAAGATGTGAGAGTAGAGATTGAGGTAGGTAGACCTCTTGAGGGCAGATTTACAGGTTATTCACTTGAGTTAGATGGGTTACTTAGGCATTCAAAGCATATTTACATTCCTTCAGTAGGTGACCTTCGTTCTTTGGTTTTGATCAAGGCTCATCGTGCACCTTATTCAGCCCATCCTAGGGTGAAGAAGATGCATGTAGATCTACGCTAGTTGTATTTCTGGCTAGGGATGAAGCGGGATATTGTAGACTTTGTAGCACGATGTTTGGAGTGTCAGCGGGTGAAGGTTGAACACCAACATCCAGCAGGGCTTCTACAGCCACACCTTGTACTTGAGTGGAAGTGGGATATTATCTCATTGGACTTCATTGTTGGTTTACCCAACTCCTCGTGACAACATGATGCTATTATGGTGACAGTCGATAGGTTGACGAAGGTAGCACACTTCTTGCCTATGTGTGCTTCCTATAATGCATCATCATTTGCTAGAGTGTTCATGGAGGATATTGTGAGGTTGCACGGTATTTCGTGTTGGATTATTTTTGATAGGGATCTAGTGTTTACTTCAACTTTGTGGACATCATTACAACATGCTATGGGGACATAGTTGAACTTCAATTCAGCATATCACACTGAGACAAATGGACAGACAGAGAGGGTTAATCAAATCCTCGAAGATATGTTATGCATGTATGTCATGGATCAACAGACACGATGGGAGGATTATCTTCATCTAGTGGAGTTTTCTTATAATAATAGTTACCAGAGTTCCATTGGCATGGCATCTTTTCAGGCCTTGTATGGACGTCCTTGTCGTAATCCTCTTAGTTGGGATTGATTGGAGGATAGAGTGTTATTGGTACCAAAGATGTTGCAGGATATGGAGTAGCAAGTGGATCGGATTAGAGAGCACCTGGTAGCAGCACAAGATAGGCAGAAGAAGTATGCGGATGCACATAGAGTGGATCATTAGTTTTCTATTGGCGATAGAGTATTCTTGCGGGTGTGTCCACGAAAGAGTCCTATCCGATATGGAAAGGGTTCTAAGTTGGTGCCTTGCTTTGTCGAACCTTTCAAGATACTCGAAAAGATTGGTCCAATTTCTTATCGACTTGCTTTGCACCCAGTCTTGCACGTATTCATGATGTTTTCCATGTTTCAGTTCTTTGACCTTATCATCTAGATGTTACTCACATCCTTGATTGGAATTCTTTACAGGTAGAGGATGGACAGTTGGCTTTGGAGCCCATGGCTGTAATGGAGCACAGAACGCTCACTCTTTGAGGGTGAGATATTGATCAGGTGAGAGTTCAGTTGGATCCCAGGAATGATACTTCATCCACCTGAAAGGATGCAGTTAGGATGAGGGAGTTATATCCCTACTTTTTTGCATGCTTCCTCGAGTAAGCCTAGTAAGAATCTAATACCCCTCCGTTTTGCTTCTTGTTTGTTTTGCTTTATGCTATGTTTGGGTTGCAGCTACTATGATACTGGACACACCTTGTTGTTTGTGTTTTGATCACTACTATTGAGTGACAATGATTATTGTGTGATGTGGTTCTCTGATTATTGTTTCACAGGCATTATGGATTAATGATGTTTGTAGAGTTAGCATGATATATTATTATTATGTGATTATTGATTATGATGTAATGTCAGTCTTTGATGAGTGGATTGGTGAAGAGGACAGTTCAACATCACCTGCTTGCGAGCACCCTATGAATCCATGATTTCTTCTTCATGGTGTGTATTATATGATGGATATACTGTATTATGTTCTTTACTTGGTTTTAGGTTGTAGGTACATAACATCGACTCCACCTGGTCTCACAGGTTTCAGCGTGTTGATCCAACGGTTAAGTTGAAAGGGAGATAGTAGCTAGGTAACATGTGTTAGGTCTATGCCCTAGCCTTAGTGTGTTGTTAGTCCTATTTAGTGAGTCATGTTTACTGGATTTAATGTTATATGATTCTATTAGATGCATTTTTGTTAAATTAATGTTTAGAATAATTGCACTGGAAAGAGTAGTGATTATTTTAATATTAAATTAAAATTATGCTTTGATGTTATGTTTAAAAGTTTATAATGAAATTTAATTTAATTAAATTTTAATCTATTTAATTAATTAAATTTTAATCTCAAAAGGGTTGAATTTAGTTATTAAATAATTAAAATTAATTAATTAAGTTTATTGGATTAAATTAAATCAAGAGAAATTGAAAGGAAATTGAAATTGTATTTTAAATTCAATTTGGGTATTCAAAAATAGAAAATAAAATAAATATCTAATTCTCTACTTTGCATGCAAAACAGAATTAGGGTTGTATTAGATATTTTTGGATTTATGTGAAATGCATGTTTTCAATTTTGGGGAGAGGAGTTTTGGAAGGAATTCATTTTTTAGAGCATTGAAGATTTTTGGAAAATTTGCACTAGAAGGGTTTGAATCAGTTTTGGATTTTGGATTGGATTCGTTGCATGTTTGAGGAAATTCTTGGAGGAGGCTTGTAACAAAGAAATTCATCTTCTTTTGTAGCTTCAGATTCCAGGTTTTGTACTTGTTTGATCAATTCAATTTTAAATTTAATGGTATGGGAAAATTTGTTAAATTTAGTATAGGAAATTATTCAGTAAACAAAATTCGTAGATCCATTATTGAAATTCAATGTTTGTTGTGCTTCAAACATTTAGGATTTAATATGAAAATTTTACCTTTGAAATCATCTAGATCTATGCTTCAAACTCAAACCCTCGTAGAAAACCTTCATTGAAAATTAAACAAAATTTAAGATCTATTCAATTTTCTTTTGTTAAATTATTTAAAAATTTGAAAGAATAGATTGAAAGAAATTAAATTAACATCTTTTGAATTTTTGAAAGACATTCTAGAAAATTTAATTAATATCATATTACAGGTTTTTTTATAATTTTCTCAATTTTACCAGTCATAGAAATTCTGTTAAATATATATATATATATATATTTAATAGAATTTCTATGACTGGTAAAATTGAGAAAATTATAAAAAAACTAGTATATATATATATATATATATATATATATATATTATATGGGTTTACATATAATATATAAAAATATATATACATATATGTTAAATCAATTATACTATCAAAATTTTGTTGTCAAAATTCTTCATTCTTGAAATCTGTACTAGTATTAATGGCGGATATTAATTATTTTGGGTTTCTATGGTTAAAAAAAATATATAATTTTTTTCATTAAACCACATAGTCGACGGTGACCATGACCCCACCGCCCACATACATATGTGTGAGGGGCGTTTCCATGGGACAACACGCCCACTTTTTAGGGGGACGTGCTATCACATGACAAGCGTTGACCCCACTCTGTACGCAATGGATGCGACCGGTGAGTACAAGGTACCATCGGCGCACCATTGTACACTTTGACTTTGCTTTAAATGAATATGGGAATTTCGACCCCTGTGTATTGAATTTATTAACTTTTTTAAATTTTTTTTTTAGATTTTAAATAAATTTTGTACCTGTGTACTGGTGTTTGTTCATTCGTCCACCATCCGAGGTAACTCAAAAATCGAGGCTTGATTTTTAGTTTTAATATTAAATATATAAATACTATATAAATGTATATATATATTATATGATTAATATATGTATATATATATTTATATGTATTTATATTTTAAGAGATAATTATGTTAGATTTTTACACAAGTAATTAATACTTAGACTGGTAAGTATTTTAAACAGAGGTTTTTTTTTAGTAGTATATGATACAAGCATGTTTTTTTTATATAGAGTGTATATTTAAATTACATGAATATATTTAAATATTTAAGGAATGTTACTTAATATATATATTTAAGTGTATATATATATGTATTTGATGTTCAGTTTTAGGCATATTAATGTATGCTAGTAATTAGACAATAAATTAAACTAAAATTCTTATTGAGTATGATTAGACAACGTTGCGAAAAGTATTTATTTTAATGAAGGAATTATTGTGTTTTAATGAGAATTCACGATGATAGTATCTTAAACCGCTGCGAGAAGCATTAGATAGGAATATGGATTTAAGATATCCAAATATAGTATTTTTCATTATCAATGCCTTATTATGTTAATTTCCCTTTTATTGATTGCTTTGGGAACGGGTAATCGTGTTATGTATTTAGAAGTCTTCCAGTGAATGTGGGTCATTCCCTTGTTAAATTAATGTTCATTTTTCCCTTGGGTAGTACTTTGTGAGTTTCTTTTTCTCCAAGTGTTGGAGTGGGTTTCTTTATTGTCGCCTCCTAGAATAGGAGAGATTTTGTTGCTAAGTTTTATAGCATTTGAGTTACCCTTGGAGTCTTGAATTGAGTAGCATGTTATCCATTAGAAGAGTGGCTTTTGTTAGGGGCTGGAGCCCAAAGAGGCAAATCAGGTATGGTTCAGAAGTGTTTTTAATAAGTGATAATTAAAGTGATGTACTTAGATGACTATGATGCATTCACATTAACCAAGATAAATTAACCTCACTCATAGACACAAGGGCTTGTTTAGACTTGGGGTGAGTGAGAAGACCTAGAATGGCAAGGTCAACTATCTTGTCCATATGAAAGGTAGTTGATTTCGCATGAGCGAGTATGAGGGCCGACATTCGGTGGAGGTCACCAAGATCACCAAAGCCTATGAAGAATGCCCAGAGGAGATCTCATGAAGAACCTTGTGATGACACTCTATCTAGGATAACATTGAGTTTATGTTGTGTGTATGGATTCTCTAGCACACTTGATTATAATATGTCTTGAAGCAATGTAACCATGTTAGTGTTAGATTTATATTATGCATATGTTTGGTTGAGTCAGTATGTGTCAGTATGAGTCTACCTTTGGTTAGAGGTAGTAGATTTCTTGTCCATGTTCCATTGTTACTATCTCCTACCATGAGGGGTGGGTCTTGAGTACCACTAGGTTGGGTGGAACATGCACCAAAACCATTGGGTCCCCCTTGTTCTTCAGTTCATGGAGGCGAGACATCCAGTTGGACTACTCGTGGATCTTGTTATTCTTTTCTAGCACTATTGTAAGTCATATTGTGATGAGTTGAATTTACCCCTTTTGTTATTATGAGGTGGATTATGTAATTGTAATACTTATGTATTATGACTCATTCTGGGAATGAGGATTCTAATCTTGTAATGGATATATGCAATGGATTTATGTTATGGATATTCTTTTCCTATCTTTTATTTACTTATGTTGAATGAATGTTATTACTTGAGATATTTAATGCAATGTAATTTAGATGATGTATGTTAATGGGGATTTAAGTAATCTCGGTTACGTAGCCTTAGGGGAGGTTGTCAATTATAGGTGAACATATATGTTTAATTCAATTTAATAAAAAAAAATTTAGTACACTTTTATTGTGAATTGAAACTTCCTCTAGGGTTGCATGGCGGGGCATTACATTATGTGCATTTATTAGTTTTCTCATAAATTCATTATAAAATTTGATAAATGAATTTAGATTTATAAATCTAAACTTTTCAACAATAACATATTTAAAATTGAGCCAAAATAGGTTGGTCAAGGGTTGTGGAATCCTAGACCAAACTTACTTTAGTGTTTTTAGTGTCATTAAATAAATAATTAAATATTAATTTTTAATTTTCTTTTGATTTTTTGAAAATGAGCATAAAATATAAAAATTATTGAGGGTGAAAATTTACAATACTAGAGTTAGATAAAATTTCATATGATATTTTCCCTAATCCAACACCATATATTTATAGTTCATTGGGTTCTTCTTCATATAATATTGTATCATCATAATAATCTTAGAGCACATATAATATTTTATCTATTCAAAGACATTTTATGCATAAAAATAAGTATTTCTTCATATGATGGTGTATCATAGTTATTGCATAGACCATTAGATATTATCTTTAGTGTTTCTATATCTACAAAACTATTGGATTCAAAGCTATAGTTATCTACTCCAAAGCCTAATTTTGTAATTGATGTTTCTTTAAAGCTTGATACATTTTTATGTTTGGTATTGATGATTCTTATTTACATCAAGATCATATCTCTGGAACATGCTATTTTTATGAATTAAACTAATAATATACTAATTTATTTGGAATTATTCTTAATTCTGAATACCTTATCAATAATCATTTCAACACATCATTGGAATCTCAATTTTTTTATAATTTATTTATTGATTAATAATGTTCTTGAACAGAGAAAATGTTAACATTTCAAGAATGTCACTTTGATTTTGGTTCTTGAGAACATTGATTGCATTCTTTCATATGATCATTTCAAATATCAATTTAAAATATAGGTAACTTGAAAGATTTATTTTTTGATGTATTTTATGGGAAATCAAGGAAAATGGGGCTTAGATAACATATAATATAGTGAAAATAAAAAAAACTAGATCAATGGTAGCATACAAAGCTTGGTATGTACTAATAATTTGAAACCCAATAGTATGTAGTGAAAAATAGAATTTTTAATTGAAGTAGAGACCAAGGATTATCCTCATGGACAAAAAGAGGTAAAAAAAATATAATTTGTGGTTTTTATGTGTTTATATGTTGACATAATGAGAAGCTGCAAATAAATATTAAACATTGAAATATAGATTTCAATTCCTTTGGTTCATTATCAATTTCTACTAAAAATAATACATATTAACATTGAAAAATTATCATTGTACAAAATTTGTTAATAATTATCTTTGGCTACATGAATTTTCCAATAACATCTGAAATCTTTGGTTAAGCAAAAATTCAAATAAATACCATTTGTTGAATTTTTATAACATTTTTTATTAAAAAAATTCTCCTTAACTTTATGAAACATAACCACTTTTTTTCATAAAAAATATTATTTTTGATTTGTTACAGAATAAAACTAATACTAATCAATTAAAAATCATGGATACAACACTAGATTCCTAAAAGGAAAAGTACTAATGGGAGATTATATATATATTTTTTAAACAATGTGGGCATGCCACAGTTATATATTAAAGTAGATAGAAAAATTACATAAGACCTGGTTCAAAGGGCATACCGACAGGAAAGAACCAAGAAGAAAACCTCCGGTTATAGCCCATACATACAAATACAAAAAAGTTCCTCATAAATGGGATGAAAATACAAAATTGTAAATTGAGGTACAGTAGTTCCACCTTGGGGAGGATAGGGACTCAAAAGATTAATCTTGGGATGAAATTCCCCAACCAAAACAAAACACTACAAAACCAGCTTTGTTGATCAAACTCCTAGGCTATTTCACCAAGCAATTTTTCGTAGGAACATTCCTAGTCCTGCACCACCACATCCAAACATTGTAACTTAGGAAAGTGTGAGTTAGGCCCATGTCAAGGGACTTCAACTTTTGAATGAGCCTCTGGCTCCTTGATAGACAAGGCCCCCAAAAGCAAAGTGGAAGCACATTGAACTATGGCTTGATATGCTCAATTCTTCACACAAGATTCATAGACTCGATATTCACCTAAGGAAATCTCAGTACAAGCCGACAAAATGGAGGTTTTGGAACAAAATCCCATAGGAAGAAGATAGCATAGAATTTTCCTTTAATTTCAGTTGAAAGAGATCTAGAGATCCTGTTCTCATTTTTCTTTAGAGCTGACAGTAATAAATAATAATTTCCAATTTGGAGCCCTAGTCAAATGGCTTCAAAAATATCCTCATAACTAGCTAAATCTTTGAGGTGGTAATGTGGGAAATTTCCACAAACATTACCCTCCCCTATGAATAGATTATATTTTTGAACTAGAGGCAACAAAATATTCTTGTCATAGAAATCAGGGTTTACAACTTCAAGAACATTTTTTTCTAGATCCCTCAATGAATGAAGTAGATCCATAATATTTGACATGAAAATAAACACCCAAGAAGGAATTAAATCCATGCAAGCTCCTAGGCAAGTGATTTCCTTACCCAAAACTGTATGCACTGTATCCTCATGCATGCTCCCCATCTTGAAAATACAATTCAAAGCAACCTAGGAGATGCTTTCTTCAAGTGGCCTTTCCTAGGCCTAAATGGGGAAAGTGATACAAAAATTTCATGGCCAAAGTGCCATGTTTTCATAGGGAATTCTCAAATGAATTAGGGAGGCTTGACTGAGGTGATAATGAACACCAAAAACTACTTGGAGGAAGTTAGCTGAAATTGAAGAAAATACAAAATATAAGGTAGCACAAAAGCCTTCGCCAAATAGAAATTACTGAAGGCAACAAAACCGTACCAAATAAAAATAAATAAATTTAATCTTTCCATTCAATTAGACATGTGATGAAGGATTCACAAACCAACATGGATTAGTGTAAATTACCCTCCTCATAAAAACTCAGAACCCAACAAATACCATCATGTACGCGTGACGAAATTTGATAAGAATTACCCAACGAAATAATGGGAAGCCAATATCCAAGCCACCGATAATTGTTAAATGAAGGTGTGACTTGTCCCATCATATCCTTGGGAACTAGTCACAGAATATTGGGGCACATGAAGAAATCCTTAAAGAACTGAGGCCAACTGCACTTGCTAGGCAGAATAAATACAAATTGTGATGAAGTAGGATGAAAACTAGTAGAAAAACAAAGCAACATGCCAAATTTAAACTAGGATAGAGATGGGAACACAAATTTTCTAGAATCCGACCAAATAAAACCACCAAAAAACTTGACCAGTGACAATTTACTTAAAGTGACAGGCATCATGTTCAATCCAATGTACTAAATTGGGGTAGTTGATTAGTACAGAGAAATCAATAGATATATGTATTTCCTGATTCACACTACCCATGGATGCTAAAGAATCCCCCAGAGAATTTCCTTCCCTAAAAATGTGAGAAATGGAATAGTTTTTAAGATGTTGAAGGATATCCCAAGCCCTCTGAAGGATGTACTTGACAGGCCAATTATGGATGATTTTTTATTTGATTGCATTAATTATCAATAATGATTTCCCTTCAATATGAATATTTTCAAAACCCAATTCTAGAACCATCTCCAATCCTAGGACCAGAGCTTTGGCTTCCACTAAGTTATTGGAACCTTTATTAATATATTTGGATCGCAGAGCTAAAACTTTCCCTTGGTGATCACAAAAGAAAATATCGGCCCCTAATTCATCTGGGTTTCCCTTGGATGCTCCATCAAAATTTTGTTTAACAAAATCCTTTGTAAGGGTTGACCATTTTACTTGATTTCTATCAAATTGATTTAGCTTTGGTTGCAATAGGCTACCTGGGTAAGGCATTTTTATCTACAACCAATTTTGTAGAATGGAGTTATCCCAATTGGTGAAAGAAGAACTGTTGTCTTTAAATTCTCTAGTGTTAGAGTTGACAACTTTAGAAATTGCATGCTCAATTTTATTATAACAACAATTACTTGATTGGAAAATTTTATGAAAATCATTAAATTTCATTCCCACCATAAGTTCCAAATAACAATAAAACGAATTGCTCTCCAAATACAAGCAAAAAAGGATGACTTGTAGAGTAATGCCTAGGACTGAAAGAGATCCCATAGTGAGTTTAGAAGATGCATGAAAAGATTGAGCTTACTGAGAATGAAACCCCAACATTGTTGTGAAAAATGACACAGAACAAACAAATGATCGATTTACTCGGGAACCTCAGAACATAAGGGGCACAAAAAAGGATCCACAATTCTTATCTTGACCAATTGGTTTTTGGTTAGTATTTGATTCCTCAAAGCCAACCATGCAAAGAAACCTATCTTGGTGAGGGTTTTATTATCCCAACAAAAGGAAAAATCCCTTTGTGGAAAAAGATGCCAAGATTCATGATTTAAAACCTTATTGCCCTGGCTGATTGTATATTGACCCACTTTCTAAGGTGCCCATAGTAGCTTGTCTAGATTTGAAGAGAGATAAACTACTCTTGCATCCAAAATATTCTAAAAAGAGTTGAACTGACTAACAAAGAGAAAATAAAATGAAATTATCTTCTAGGTAACCTTTCCTGTGATGGGATTTTTCACGTGCACATAGTTTAAAATTTTATCCCCCCAAGCATCCAACTTTTGCATGGATTCCATCATGGGGAAAATAATGGGGATATTTTGAATGCGGGTATTCCCGTTCCAAGAATCCAACCAGAAATTAACACTCAACCCATTATTAACCTCCCAAGTAATGTATGAACATATTAACTTTTTGCAGGAGATTAGAAAATTCCAAATGGCAAATCCCCTTGGGGGATCTGTGACTATAAAAATACTTAGGGGGTTGGCATTGTCAAGATACTTCCCAATGGGAGATGATATTTCCTTTCTATACAATGCATAAAAAAGTTATAGGATATAATTTCATAAGTATTTTTAACATGATTTTTTTTAATTAAAGAGGGGTAAATTTTTAATAGATAAAAAAGTAGAAGTAAAAAGCTCAAGAAAACAACCCCAAAAATAGGAGCACACCCACCCTAAGTATCCCACCCAAGAAAGACCAAGAAAAGGTTAAAAAAAAGAAATACCACCACTAGACACACCTTACTAGAGCCTATCTTCCTAAATCAAGTTCTAAAATAATTGGGAACACTCTAGAGGAAAGTGTTCTCAACCATCAACCCTCCAATGTCCCATAAACTCATATTCCCATTTGGTTGAAAAAACAACCACTTTGTTCCATTCTCTTGGAATATGAACAAATAATACATAATCCAAAGATATACTATCTGCTAAATCAAGCACACCATTGACTCCAACTAATAATTAACTAGCATCACTAGAATCCTTGTTTCTCAATATATTAATCAAGATCTAAGAGTATGAATCATGAATAATCTTTCTCCAACCAAGAGAAAATCCTCTTTCCAAAGTGATAAAGATAGCATGATCTTTCATAATATTATTAGACTGGTGCCCTCTAATTTGGAAAAATAACAAAACCTACAACCCAACTCCTCCAACCCTAGCTAGTTCAAGGTTACCTTTGGAGGATCCATTATAACTTATCTTAATGACCCTAGCTAAAGGAGGAGACCATCTTCCTTCATGTTGCAACATCCTCCATTGACGGTGGTGAACACCCCTTAACAAGGTGGCAGTTGAACCAAACCTAGAAAGATTCAGATTTTATATCATCTCCACCTCCACATGCTCCAATGGGCTATCAATCACACACTTGACATAAATAGTCTCTTGAACTATTCCCAAAATTTTGTGTCAAATTTGACCCACTCCCAACTATTGCCCCTAAAAGGTTCCCTAATTTCTTTCTAGCCATGCCTTATGTTGATCATCAAAGCTTGTGCCTCTCTGATAGGCTTATGGGAAATTCAGCAAGTGGGGGATAACGTGCACCTCACTGAATAACTTTGAGATTTATTTATAGAAAGTTGTCTCTTCTCTGAGATTGGGGAAAAGGTAGAAAGAAATGAAAACAAAAAAACATAAAAAATGGTGATGCACCAACTCTTTTACAACATTTCAAAACCACAAGTTTCCTTCTATGAGTGATATGATAGATGCATAACACCACATCCCTTCATTTTTGGGAGGAGAATGAACAACAAAGGCTTGATACAAGCATAAATTCAGTCATTCAATCAACCCACAAGAAGTGCATATTAAGATTTGAATCAAACATAGAAGTTCCAAAATTAATAGAAAACATTTAAAAAGCAACATAAACCCTTCCTCTTAATATAGCATATAATGAAGAAACAATAACCCTTCAAAGAAAATGGAGAAGTCTAATGACATAGACCAACCTTTAAAGGTTATAATTTAATTATATACATAAACAACATGGAAATCTTATAATCAAACTATTCAGATTAAGAAAGACATGGTGTTCTATTATGGATGAAGATATAAAGAAAGAAATATTGAAAAATACCATATCATGCATAGTTTCAAATTTTTCTTCAGAATAACTCATACTTCAAGTAAAAATGAACTTTAAAATAGAGAACATATTCCAATTGAATAATAGTTTGGTCTTAAAAAGATATAACATGCCAGAGTGAAGAAGTGTTCTATAAACTCTAGAAGAAAATATTTCTACTAAATATGAAAGCTAAGGAAACTTTTTCCAATAAGAAAAATTTGACCACCCTTTCATCATGTTTCCATCCTTAATTTATAGTCGCCAAGGAGAGAGAGACATTGACATCACCCAAAATTAATGACTACCAGACATCCACACCTGATAGCTTGGAAATCTTATCCTAGATATTTTTATTAGGTCGCTAGAATCTTGGTCATCAACTTTCAACTGCCACATTTATACCATTTAGATATTTCAATAGGATTAGCCCTCATAATCACTCTGATCCTAGGAAGACATTCTGGAAAAGTTCTTATCGATCGATCAAGTGGATTTGGTGGCACCGACTCATGTCCCTTCATTGGAAAAATGAAAAATTCATTCCAATGATCTTTGAGTGAACACCTCCAAGATCCAACTCCCTAGTGTGAAGGGATGACATGGCACAAAGACGGATAATCTTAGATTCCTAAAAAGAGGATTCAAGAAAATATATACCAAGTTGACATGTGGTTTAACTTATGACTGAGAAGAAAGCAATTATCAAAGCATGTGCAGTCACCATGTGGCACATTTCGTGCCTATTGAAAATACAATCTTTTTGCACATAGATCACCCTGAAGACAAAAATAAAGCCGATAACCAAAAATAGACTAAGGAAAAAAAAATCTTCACAAATCTAGTGACTCACAGGAGGGATTTACTTGAGAAGGCATGAACCTATGCCTCTTGTAGCTCTTGTGTTGGGGAAAGAAAAAATTCAACTTAGAATTAAACATCTAAGAAGAACAATACCTTTGGTGATTTTAATTTTTTCAAACCACCACAAAGACACAAAACACTATGCCATAAATCAGAAACAGGCATAGTTGTTTCCCCATTAATCCTTCTAAGAAAAGTATATGTAGAAAAATAATAGATTCAACACATAAAAAGATTCAAAACATGGAATCTAACAACATGGAAGAAATACTAATGAACACACAGATTTACGTGGGGAAAAACCTTTCGGGTAAAAAACCCCACCCTCCAAAAGATCGATCCATTGTATAATTTAGCAATAAATAGAATTACTATACAATATTAGGCTCATGACTTGTATAGGAGTTACATCTTTTTTATCTAAAGAATATAGGCAACAACATAGATCTAAAGCCTTGCACTATTACAATGCCCTCATATGACATACAGTGAATATTTATTTCATCTCACCAGCCAACTCTCTTAGCTAGCCTCTTGGCTAGCCTAGCCTTTTCCCTGGCATAACCTCATAGCCTCTCAAGAACACATCTTCTTAGTTTTGTGTGTCTCAGTGTTCAAGGTTATAATTCTCTTCACATATCGCTCAAAAACACACACTTTGATCACTGACTGATCTCACCGATCATCTGATCACTAGTCGTTCAATCTTTTGAACCCCTTAATCTACCGACCTCTATCATCCTTTTTCAATGAATGACCATTCAAGATACTAATTACCCCATTGACAAGTTTCATTATCTCAGGTTGCATGCACTGCCCTTGCAAAAGACATCGAGCCGCCCTACAATAAATTTGCACTTTGATCAAACCATTGAGACAAGCACCCAAGCTTCTGGTCACTAGTCATTGATTTGCAATAGTCATGTAAATCAATGAATGATATCATGCCACATGTTGTGATTCTATTATTCCACCACTTGATAGTTGAGCAGATCAGTCAACGAAGCCCTGAGCTCCATCACTAGCCATTCATTAAACCTCTAAGGTTAGGAGGTCAACTGCCCTACTGCTACCCAAGAGCATAGCCCTCACAGTATGGCAGTTAGCCAAACAACCATGAAATAGCCAACCAATCCTACATAAACACCAACCAACAAAACCATGATCAGGAGGTAACCACCTTTGTAAAATCAACTGCCACCATAGCCGACCCCACCAAGACACGTGTCCACCACTGATAGACTTCTTGGGCATCAAGGAGGGAATCTCCAACATTCCCTCAAGCTTGCTCGAAACTGGATTCCAATGCTGACACACATCCATCACTCTCCTACTCTACATAAGTCTCTATCGGGACCCAAAAATCCATGCATACACCGATAAAGTAGTTTTGGGGAATAAATAAAGCATTTGCCACATTCCCAACAAAATTCCTCGAAACAACGACACGTTTCCATAGCCAGAACACTCAGGCACCATTGATCAAATAGCCACACATCAAATGCACAAGAAATTCAGCCCAACTCAAAGGATTTCATTGGTACTTGCCTCAAATTAGCACAAAACATGATGAGCACTATCAGATCAACTCCATGGCATCCATTGATCAGGTTCATTACTGCTTGGTCCCACTTCAACTGCTCAACAAATTATCGGCATATCTGTGGGATAAGAATTGTCAACCGTCGATATCAGATCATTCTACCGATAAATCATGCCACTAAGCTAGACCCATCAGGCCATCACCAAAACACCCCAAAGATTCCTAATGACCAGATAGAGTGTCGATGAAAAGTATAAAATTTGAACACATGAAGGTCCCGGACCAACGCACTACAAGCTAGCAAGATTGAGGCACAATTTTCAAACATCTTGGAGTTTAAGAATGGTGGAATGCAACATCTCCTAGTCTACATCATATAGCTCGAAGACTTCTTTGAAAGAAACAAATCCCCATCTCGCTAAAATGATTCCCAAGTGATAGTCAAGATGAGAAAGTTGAAGAACTTCATTGTCGATGTCATCTACCACTAGTGTTAAACTTAGCCCTGGAAGGTCAATAGGATTCTGAATCTTGTTTCTGACTTCTTTTTTTGTCTGCTCAACTAGAAATACATCTCCATTTTTTGAAAGAAAGGGAGGCAACCCGTAACTATACAAAATCTTGAAATATTTCTTGATTTGATCGGCCCTCTTATTTAAAATCACCTAGTTGTTCTTTGTCCTAGATTCCACTTTATGATAGTAGGTGAATTCAATTGATTTACTAGAGACAACTCTCTGATCTATAACACCTACAATTATTAGGGCCTCATTTGTTGCCACATAGAGCTTAAAGATCAAATTTGGTAATTTCGCCAATCTGGGAGTGTATTCCTAAAGAGTTTGGTCAACCAATGGGCCAACCTTTTCATTTGTTTCTCATGAATCCCTCAAGAATTGTAAGCCAATTTTTAGACAAATGAGCATAATAATGATTCTCTCCCAATAGGTGGATACCAACCTTCTTTCTATAGGAAGGGTCACAAACCTTTGTGCAACTGCTAACTCTTATTGTGTTTGAGCCTCTTTTTCTTTCAATCTCTATTCTAGTTTATCTTCTCTAGTTTAACTCTTCACTTGAGAATTTCTTCCATTTCTAAAACTAATTTTTGGCCTCTTGATTCCAAGTGTGGAAGGTAGCCTCAACTCCTCATTTATCACCCTTATTCTTTTCAATCTCTTGTTAGACCTTTTGTAGATCATCAGAAGCCTAAGTTTGGGTATTGTCTAGCTCCTTCCTTATACTTTCCTAAACATGTTGGTATTCTACACTAGATTGGTGCTCAAATTCAAGTTCAGCTTTCAACCTATCTATTTCAGTGTACAGTTGGATCCACTCATCTTGAATTCATGCAAGAGATCCTGTTACTTTCGCTTGCTAGTCTTGCACCTATAGTATGCAGGCCATTTCATCATTTTAGGCCCTGAGTTGTGAATACAAATGGTTCACCATTTTTTACATTTTCTAGCTCATTCTCATGCTTTCTCAACTTTCAATCCTATCTCTCATAATCTGTGTATACCACCTTCTGAGTGGTCTTGACCAAATCTACCTTTTCGCATGGATGGATCAAAGTCAAATCCAAACCCATTGCCCTGGTATCATAGTCCTGCATCTGCATCTTTCTTTTGGGTCAGGCTATGAGTGGCTTCATGGTGGTGATCCATAGAGAATTTATTTCTTCATTAAAACATGTTTGAATCTTCTTAGTATCTGGCAGCTAGACATTCTGCCCTCTTATTTTCTACTTTCTATTTTTTTGAGCCTTCCTAGTCATATTGAAATTATTCTAGAGAGTTTGTGAGGAATCTATACTATATGCCACCATAGAAGCACCAGGGGACAAAATAAAAAGAGTGGCAAAGAGGGACACTTCAAATGTATGGGAATGTGGGGAGGTAAATGGGAGAGTAATCATTGAGAATGGCAAGATGCCAAATTGAGATTGGGCATTGGAAGTACTAATTGTAGTAAAAAGAGTAATGGCCGGAATAGGTGAGTTTTTTCCAAATGTGGATGGGCTTGGGGTAATAGGTAACATGGGAGATTCATCCTTTTCAATGGGGGCCTTAGGTTGGGTGATTAAGGAATCAATGGAGGCCTAATAAAATGTTACTTTATCAGCATGTGGTGGGACATCGCTTGGTAAATTAAAAATGGCAAGGGGTTCATTCAAAACCAATAACTCAGAGTCGATAGGCGGAGGATTATTTTCAATAGGTGGGGGAAAATGATTGATCAAAGATGTAGGAATGAGAAGGAGAGGGGGAGAAAGACTTACTTGAATCATGACCATCCAAAAATTCTAGAGAGTGGACTCTACTTCTTCTTCATTTCTTATAGTTGCATCAGGTATGTCCAGATCTTGGACTCATTGTAACTTCATTTGACCCAAACTAGAGCATCCTAAATCCTTTATGGATGATCCCAATGAAGCTTGACCCTCTTGTTTTGTGGTTTATTCTCTTGGGGACCATTAGGTTCTCTTCCCTTTGATTTAAAAATTAGTAGACGATACAGCCTACGAGTCCTTTTCCTTAGAGATATTTCCCTTGTCAGATTTTTTTGGTTGGGAAGCATGGCGTGGAAGTCACTCCTATATCACCTCATGACTGGACTCTGGGTTTCTATTGTTAGAATCAACATCTTGGTCATAAATTTCCTTGAAATATTCATCATATGGTTGAAATTCTTTAAGCAACTTATGAGTATTTCCCATTTCTTGTCGCAACCTCTAGAAGTTTGCCATTTTTCATTTTGACCGTCCTTGTCATTTCATCTAATTTTTTAGTGTTTTTCTTATTGGAACCTCCCTTTGATATCTTGCCTCTAGTGTATAGAAACTCTAGTTTTTCCTCTTCATAAGTATGAGGGTCAAGTTGATGTACAATTCTGACCTCTCCTAAGTCGATTTATTCTTAGATTCAACATACTCCCATGCCTCATGCTTCAAGGGAAGCTACTTTAATGGATTATAGTCCCATTTGTCGCATATAAGGGCTAACACCAGAGCCACCAAAAAGTTGGTCAATTCATTTTGTGCCTTATGATTCTCTAGCACTACCCATTTGTTTGTAATGTAGAGAGTAAGTAGATATAACTTTGTTTTTCTCTTTTCTCTTCCATTGGAATTGTGGAAAAGGGTTTCTTAATGGGATGCCTCCAACATGAAAACCTGATCCATCAAAAATATAGGGAGTCAAAAAGGTTCCCTAAAAAAACTATGATATATAATGAATTTAAAATCCTTCCCAAATAAATAATCTACCGAGGTCATTGAGTTTTTTATCCATTTTAAAATTTCAAGAAATAAGAGGTTATTTGATCATGGCAAAAATTCTTGCAACACTAGTTGTAGAAAAAGATGAACAAACCAGTAATAGCTACTTTTTCTTGAAAGGACATAAGTTCATAAAAAAATTGGCTAAATTAATCCCTCTTCATCTAACCTAGATATAGGAAAATTTCTCTCCAAAAAGAAAAAAAAATTGATGTAGGATTAAGTGAACCAAGAAAGATGAATACCTAAATCTAGACACAGCTTGGTAATTGTTCAGCTACAACAACATATTTACAGCTATCAAATTGGAAAAATAAAAGTACCTCTACTCCTTCTCATGCTTTAGTATCAGATCCAAATCCATCTTGAAATGAAGGACCTCTTCATCATCATCTAGGCTGAAAACCCAAGCTAACATTGAGAAAAGATCTAGTGTGTTTTCTGGGAACTTTTTGAATGCTATGGAAAAAAAAAAAGACCTCTAGTTAGCCTCTCCTTTGTTTCATGATAATATAAACCTTCTCTTTCATTTGATTCTTTCCAATAGGTCTCCATATCTTCTTCAATAAATGGCTCAACACGTCGATTGGAAGGGATACACAAAAATTATCGTATAACTGGAAGAGAAATTGTAACCCTGATTTTGTTGCATGTTATGGTCCGAGCTTCTTCATCAAATATTCTAGTGCATGTGTCCACTAATTATAAGCATGGTTGTATGACAAGTATCATGAACTATGGAAAATGACAATTCCAAAGTGGAGAGACAAAAACCTTAGAGGTACTATGGTTTTTCATTCTTTGAAATGCCCCTTATCAGAGAGTTTTAGGGTTCTTTTCCAATCTTGGGTTGAAGAAATTCCCAATGACATCTCACACCACTTCTCTTTTAACACTCCTATCTATCAACACCTTCTTATAAAATTTGAATGATTGATCCTCAAGCACTGGTGCATTTGCGAATGATCTTCGCCCAAAAACATTGGTGAAAACGAGCCTCCTTAGTGTAGATTCTGCTCTTCTTCTAGTTGTTGATGGTTCTGCCATGGTTGCTTCAAATGGTTGAAGAGATTTTTTACTGGAATGACCACTTTATTTTTTCTTTCTTTGGGAAAAAATATACCTTTTCATTTAATTAATTTCCCTAAGAAGTATGTGTAGTTAAGGCTACGTTGTTACCATTGGTCCATTAAATGCTGCCAAGGAGGAGATACGTGTGGGTGGGAAATTTGTATCCCTTAGGAATGCCAAAAAATCTACAAAAATGGATTTAATGCATTCCTTTCACCACCTCTTCTCACAAATAAGCTCGTTATCTTGAGGAGAGTATCCTTAATTATGTCAATCTTTGCTGAGTGATACAAAGTGCCCTTGAAAAGATGTGCTCATTAATTTATCAAATATTAGCACATTAATCCATGTCTTTTCTCTTACATGAGATAATTGATACTAATGATGGCCAAGGACACATGTCAACAATCGACTTATGCGAGTATCTACTCCTAACGCCCAAAACTTAATTTTGAGACCTTATGTCAAATTTTTTATATGATTTATTCTTCATTCACTAGCTACTTTGATGTTTTCTTATTGTCATCTGGAAAAAAATAGGATTTCCACTATTTGAATTCATTAGAACCTCTTTTATATAAATATCTATGCCACCTCAAGGCTATAATCATTTGAAAAGTAAGACTTTAGAGTTTACTTCTTATCTATCTCCATATTGTCTTTTTCTCTACTTCCCTAGAGATGTCTATCATCCTGGATACTCCTATTCATCTTCTTCAATGAAGGCCATAGTATGCCTTCACTGGGGAGATCACGGTTGACAAAATTAAGCATTGTGTCAAGAGGTGCAATCGGCTGGGGGTAATTAATTTTTAATGGGTCATTGGGATGGACTTCATTGAAGATGAAAATTATATCCAGAGCAACTACAATGTTTTGTCCTACTTTGTGGCCTCTCTGCTGGACCTGAATGTCACCAAAACCAATATAGTGGAGTTGTGTCACTACATGTTTGACATATCTTTTTTGGAGGGCCTTGCTGAAATTGTGCAATTCGCTATCCCTTGTTTGAACATCACCAGTATGATGGACCTTCACAAGTTCATTGATCATGGCATAGACATGCCTTGGCTTCCTTTTCTGAGTGAATTCCATACCATGGACCTAGAAATCCACCACACTTTGTCTCTCCTCATTGATACCTTCCTCCTTTGAGAGTATGGTGTTGATGAAGCTTCTGATTATGAATTCAAAAAGCACTTTGAGCTTGTCATATTTGGCTATGGAGAGTGAGGCCGGTGTTTGTTTGCCATGTGTTGTGTGTTGTGTTTCCTACTTTCCTGCTTATGAAGAAGAAGAAGAAAAATTATGGGCAATAAGCTCCTCCAACGGTGGTTGGAGGCCTACCTTTTTATTTTTCTAAAAATGCCTCCATTTTGCTTTTTGTACTTTTTCTCAAAGACCCTTTCTAGGTTTTTTCGATAGAGCATTTCCTACAAAAAATTTGAGCGTCAGTCTACCCTATACGATAAATTAAATGAAAATACAATACATATAATACATCTTTTCATACTTCTTTTTCTTCTTCACTTTATTCCCTATGCTAAAACTTAAAATCTATTCATAATTTTTTTGTATATGGTACATATTTGTAATTTTTTTAATAGAATGTCATACTTTAATGGAATAGTTTTAGATAAATACCTTTTACTAGTATCTCTAAAGAATTAGCTTCCATATCTTCCAACTCATATGAATTCTTCTCCTTACATGCACTGATTCAAAAGGGTCCCTTACACAATTCTTTGAATTTGGTACGTTGCCTTGGTTTTGTAGTGCATTCATCATACTTCATCACTAGGCTTCCCTCCTAGAAATTTGGGTTAGAGGTCTTTTTTCGAACCACCACTTGATCATATGCTGGCAGCCAACCATGGCTCCAAAATTTTTTTCTCTGTCTTCCTGTAGTTTGAGGAGTTCGGCTATCCATACCTCCATTTCACCGCTTTCCTCTATTTCTAGGTCTTTCACTAATTGTAAGGTGGGAAGTTCCATAGAAATAGGTAAGAGTACTTCCTTCCCATTTACTAATTCGTAGGGAGATGTCTTCAGGATCTGCTTCAACATGATTTGGTTTTCCCACAAAGCAACCTGTAGATGTTCTTTCAATTCTCTTTGTCATTCAAACCCAATGCACTTGATTACCTAATTAGGTTTTTATTTGTCAACCTTACTAACCCACTCCCTTGTGGGTAGTAATTTGAAGAGGTCTTGAGGTAGATCCCATTCTTGATAGAAAACTCTAACACCTTTGAACCTACGAAGGCTCTAGCATTGTCGGATATGATATTATTTGGTGAACCAAACCTAGTCACAAGCCCTTCTAAAAACTTAACAATATCACCTTTTGTAGCACTTTTCAGGGTGATAGCCTCTTTCCATCTTGTGAAGTAATCAGTCACTGTGAGGACACACTTATGGACAACACTGTAGATAGGGTTTATCATCTTGATGAAGTATAATCCCCATAATCCCCATTAAACAAAAGGCTCTTCAATTACAATGGGACTTAAAGGAAAAGTGGGAATTTTTCTCTTGCCAACAGTAATTGGCATTGAGGGAATTTCTACACCAAATGGTGTGCTTCAAAAAACATTGAGGGCCAATAATATCCCACTTGCATGATTTTCAAAGTGGTGGTTTTAGCAAAAAAAAAATCCACCCTTAGGACTGCTGTGGAATTTTGATAAAACTCTTTATTCTTGGAACTTGTCTAAACATCGAAGAAATACTTTGTCATAGTTCCTTTTAAATAAAATTCCTTCAACCAATACATACCTAGTGCCTTGTAGTCAGTAGTATCTTGTTTTGTGGAATGGGAGAGCTATCAGCTAGTGTCCTTTCTACATGTATAGTGTCTAATCCATCACCTAGGATTCATCATATTCAAGCTAATTTGAAAAGGAATGATCCATTTCCTTGTTGGGATCGAAACCCAACTCTTGTGCAAGATATTCACATAGGCCTCTTCCCCAAACCAGCTTAGTCGGCTTGATATCCACATTGTACTCCAAGAACTTAGATATCCAATTGGATCTATTTTTGGTTATTTATCCTTTAGTGATGTATTCTCTTACACTCAAGTGGGCAACAAAAATGGTGATCTTATTGGCTGATACTAGGTGACAACAATTTTTGAGACTCTTGGCAATGGAAAAAGATTGTTTCTCTACAAATTTATATGCGGTTTCGTAACCTTTGAGAGTTCTTGAATGAAAAGAAATCAGATGATCCCTATTATTTTTCTCATCCCTCTAATTAAGCACGTAAGCTATTCTATGTTGACCATTGTATACATATAACAATAAATCCTTAGAGAAAATATGGATTGTCTAGTACCAAAGTAGCGGAGATAGCCTTCTTAATCTGCTTGAAAGCTTCCTTGCCTTCAGGAGTCAATTTGAAAATCAAATTCTTTTTGAGCATCAATGAGATGGGCCTTTTGATGCTTGTAAAGTCAAAAATGAACCGTCTAACAAAATTGATCTTTCCTAAGAAATACTATCACCCCTTTCTATTTAATGGTAAGGGAAAATCTATTATAGATTTGACTCTTTCGAATTCTATTTCAATTCTCTCGTTGGACACTACAAAACCAAGTAGTTTACCTTGAAGTACTCTGAAAACATACTTTTTGGGATTTACAGAAATTCCAAACTTTTGGCACCTCTGGAAGACTAGTTCTAGGTGATCAAAATGGTCATTCAACTTTCAAAAAATGGTCAAATCATCTAGATAAATCAAAATGATTGAACTGATCAATCATGTGAAAAAAATTTCCATGGCCCGCTGAAAAGTCATGCTGGCATTTGAGAGTCCAAAGGGAATCTTTTCATATGCGAGAGTTCCCCATTTGGTGGTAAACATCATTTTATGTCAGTATCCTCCTTTGACATATACCTGATTGTATCCTGAAAAACTGTCAAGAAGTGAGAACATCTCCAACCTGACCACTATTTGCAATATCTGCTCCATGGATGGAAAAGGATAATGGTCTTTTAGTGAGGCCTTATTCAAGTCTCTTAAATTGACACAAAGCCTAATACCACATTTTTGAAGGGAAAACAAGCATGGATCTACAGACCCAACAGTGCAGAATACATTCCCTTAACACTAATACAACAGAGGAGTAAATCATAAACTTCTTCCAATAGCTTCTAAAACTATTTGAGATGAATACATGCAAGTAAAATAAATTACACAAATTGAACATTCATAGTTTGACACCAAATATACATGGGAAAACCTTTTTAGGTAAAAAACCCACCACACAAAGTCAAGGCTATTTTGTATTACAGTAACAAAACCAGTTACATACAAATCATAGACTTCTCTGTTCAACTCACAACAACAATCCAAAATAATGATATCTCACTTAACATCCTCTCTCGTTCTTGCTATTACAGTGTTCTTATATCAAAAACATACAGTTTGAACTATCATAGTCACCCGCCGATCTTAGGTACAAAATCATGTCAGATTCTATCACACCCAAAATCAGCCCATACCGATTTTTATTGCATTGAGCCACCCAAGCATTAAAGCCATTACCCAATTCGGGTCCTGTTCAACACCCTGAATTGAGCAACAACTACTGCATTTACTACATTGTCCTCTAGCCAATAATTGCATGACACTAAGCCATGTGTCCACACCTTATTTGCTGTCGAGCTCTAACCCCGAGTCCAACTCAGTCAAACTTGGTCGTCAAGCTCACCGAGCTCTCAAATGACTTTAGCGCACTACCGCGGTCCACCCGAGCTCACCCTATGGTAGGGCGATAACCCTACTAAGCTCGCCACCCTCTTTATTGCACTACCAGGGCTGGCCCCAAGGCACACCATGGTACCATGGTAACAGGCCAAGCAGGCCACTAGCGGCTTTACCGCGACCACCGCGGTCAACCTTTTTGCTGGCCGCTCGTGGCTTTACCGGGACCACCACGGTCAACCTTTTGGCTGGCCGTGGTAAGGTAGTAATTGTCAGCCAAGCCGCTAGTGGATTTACCATGGCCACCACAGTTAGCCTTTTGGCTAGTTGCGGTAAGGCAGTAACCACCAGCCAGACCGTTGGCGGCTTTACCATGGCCACCGCAGTCAGTCAATTGATTGACTACAGTAGGGTGGTAACTACTAGGCCAAGCTATGAGAGCCAGAATAGCCACAAAGAAGAAAACACCACGCTCACCGCAGTAAGGAAAAACACTGCACACAGTAAGGCAGTAACCTCCAGACCCTTCACCGTAGTACCGCCAGGACTGAAAAGAGACCGTTGCGGTATGGCGGTAAAACACATAAATGAACATTTTTTGCCAAGAATTTGAAATATTTGGCTTTAGACTAGAAGTTGAGACATAGTTTCTCAACAAGCTCCCTCTTGGTGAACACTTCCAACCAACCCTAATGCAATGAAAAATCACTGTCTGTCATAGGCCCCAAGGCCCATCGATTCTATGCACCATCTGAACTTGTCTGTACTCATAGGCTTTGTCAAAGCGTCTGCAACATTCTTCAAGGTGTCCACCTTTTCTAGACTGACCCTGCCATCTTCAACCATGTCCCTCATGAAGTGATACTACACATCAATGTGCTTGGTTCTGGCATGAAAGGTCAGATTCTTTGCCAAAAAAATGGCACTCTAAATGTCACAGTAGATTGTAATCTGCCCAACATCAAATCCAATGTTTGTACACAAACACCTCAGCCAAATAGCTTCTTTGTAGGTGTGAGTTGCAGCCATGTACTCTGCCTCTATCATAGATAAAGCAACTATAGCTTGTCACTTGCTCATCCAACTGATAGCTCCACCATTAAGCATGAAAGTGTACCCACTGGTGGATCATCTGTTGTCAATGTCCCCTAACCAATCTGAATCAACATAACCTTGGATGCTGAGAGATTTATGTGAAGCAAGCATATTTCCATGGTAACACAATGATTATGTGAAGCAAGCATATTTCCATGGTAACACAATGCATAATCTGAAGTCCCCTTCAAATACCTGAAAACTCTCTTCATAGCATCCCATTGTGATCTTCCTAGATTTGCCATAAATCGGCTTAGAACTCCCACTGCTTGGGCAATGTATGGTCTTGTACAAACCATAGCATACATCAAACTTCCAAAAGCACTTGCATAAGACACACTGGTCATGTGATCCATCTCTGTAGTAGACTTTGGACAGTCTTCAACAGATAACTTAGTTCCATACATGATTGGAACAACACACTACCTGTAGTCATCCATGCTAAACCTCTGCAGAATAGTCTTCACATACTTAATCTGACTGACCCAAAGCTTTCTGCTTGTTTTGTCTATGGTAATCTCCATTCCAAGAATGTACCTAGCTACACCAAGATCTTTCATCTCGAACTTTACAGACAACTAAGATTTAAGGTCATAAATCACAGTCTTGCTATTTCCAATAAATAACATATCATCCACATATAGGGTGATAACAAGCACACGTTCATTCTCAGATTTATAATAAATACAATGATCAGATTTTGATCTCACAAACCCTATTGACATCACAAATGTGTCAAATTTCTTGTACCACATTCTAGGAGATTATTTTAAACCATAGAGAGATTTGTTTAACTTACATACCAGATTTTGTTTACCTCTTTCAACATAATGCTCAGGCTGGGACATGTAAATTTCTTCTTCCAACTCACCATGGAGAAATGTTGTCTTCACATCCATCTGCTCAATTTCAAAATCATATACAGCTGCTAAAGACAAAATAAATCTGATGGATGTTAGCTTTGCTACAGGGGAAAAGATCTCTCCATAATCTATTTCCTCAATTTGAGAAAAACCTTTTGCAACCAGTCTAGCCTTGAACTTCTCAACACTACCATCAAGACCTGTCTTCTTTTTGAATATCCACTTACAGCCAACATGCTTTCACCCTTTAGGCAGTGGTACCGAATTCCAGGTATCATTCTTTTTCAAAGAATCCATTTCTTCATTCATGGCTTCCAGCCAAGACTTTGAATCAACAATGTTGATTTCTTCTTTAACAGTCCTAGGTTCATCTGTGTTGGTAGTTAAAGCATAAAGACAATTTGAATCTAACATAGAGAAACCATACCTATCAGGTTGCCTTTTTTCTTGTGTAGATCTTCTTATAGGCTGAGGTTGTTCTTCATCATCAGAACTTCTAGAGCTGCTTGAGCTCTCCTCAGTCTCATGAACACCATGCAACTCTTCCCTTTCTGGAGTTTGGGGAATCACAATTGCATCCTTCTTCTTGTCACTTTGATTTGTCCCAAGCTATTAATCACTTACTGAAGGTTTTAGCTCATGAAATATCATGCTTCTGTTGTACAAAACCTTCTCAATATCGGGGTTCCAAAGCTTGTATCCTTTCACACCAACTCCATAGCCGATGAGAATACACTTGACAACCTTGTTATCCAATTTAGATCTCTTTTTATTTGGAACATAAACATATGCCTCACAACCAAACACACAGACATGTGTTAGAGAGGGCTTCTTACTAGAACATGCTTCCAAAGGTATCTTGTCAACAAGAGCTGAACAAGGATATCTATTTATCTAATAACATGTTTTAGCCACAACCTCTTCCCAAAACTTCTACTCCAGACCAACACCACTCAGTATACTCCTTGCCTTTTCCATCAATGTCCTATTCAACCTTTCATCAACTCCATTTTCTTGTGGAGTATAAGGTGTTGTCTTGTGCCTTTTAATTCCATGACCAGTGCAATACCTTTAAAAATTTGTAGAAAAAAATTCATCACCATTGTCTGTCCTCAAGCACTTAATTTTCCTTCCAATCTGATTTTCAACCAAAGATTTAAATTCTTTAAACCAACTGAACAATTCTGATTTACTTTTCATGAAGTATACAAATACCCTTCTCAAACAGTCATCAATAAAAGACACATAATATCTTGAATTTGATAACAAAGGAACATTTACTGGACCAAACACATCAGAATGAACATAATCTAGTATACTAGAAGATTTGTGAGGACTAGAATACAAAGAAACACGGTGTTGTTTTCCATAGATACAATGTTCACAGAAATCAAACTCAAGGTTACAATCATCAATCCCTTCTACAAGATTTTTATTCTTCAAGGTTTTTAAACCTTTCTCACCAATGTGACTAGTCTATGATGCCATAGCATAGTCTTCTTAGCTAGGTTTTGTACCTCCATAGCATTTGCAGCCAGAGAAGAGTCTTCATCTTTCTCTATAGGTGCAGCATTACATGACTTTATAGAGGCACCGTTACAAAAAATAGGACATGCATCCAGCTTGTACAGAGTATCAGTACAAACACCCTTAGCCAGCACCATTTCACCTCTATCCATTTTACACCCCTTACTAGAAAAAGAAACTTCTACGCCAGCATCATTTAACTTACTGACAGAAAGACGATTTTGGGCCAAACCTGGTATGTGAAGTATGCCACCTATATCTTTGACTCTCCTGTCAGGAAACTAAATTTTGACTCTTCCTCTACCAACTATCTCCAATGTTATCACTTGCCAAGTACACCTTTCCACCATCATAATTCTCATATTTAGAGAACCATTCTCTATTGGACGTCATGTGAAAAGAGGCACCTGAGTCAACTAACTAGACATCATCTGATGCCTGAGTTGTCAAGGCTGCTGCATTGAAGGCTTCTGCATCACTTTGAGGAGATTCATTGTTAGAAGCATTCTTCTTCTTCTTCTCCTTGCAGTCCTTCCTGATATGACCAGGTTGCCCATAATTCCAACATCTCACCTTGAACTTTTTACCAAGAGACTTTGATCTCCCTACAGATTTGGATTTTGACTTCTTTTCTTTCTTCTCACCTTTCTCCTTTGTTCTACCACAAACAAAAAGAGCCTCTTTGGCCATCTCTAAAGACTTCCTCCGCATCTCTTCAGATAGCAGTGAGGCAAAAATATCTTCCATCTTGAAAGCAATAGTAGTGCTTCCAATGGCCATCACAAGATGATTCCAACTGTCAGGTAATGAACACAATAGGAGCATGCAGAGATCCTCCTCCTTAATCTTTACAACTACAAATGTCAGCTGAGTGACACTCATATTAAACAAGTTTAGATGGTCTACAATAGATGCACCTTCCTCCATCTTCAAGGAGTACAAATTCTTCCTCAGGAATAACTTATTTAGCAGAGACTTTCCCTGATAAATATCACCAAGCTTCTTCCACAAAGAAGCTGCAAACTGCTCCTCATGAACGTTCAAGAGAGGAGAATCAACTAGACTCACTCTTATCAAACCTCTTTCTTTTCTATCAACAAGATCCTAAGCTTCTTGCATTGTACTTTGTGGCTTAGTTCTAGACACTACAATCCAGAGGTCTCTATCCACAAGCAAGTCTTCAATCTTGAGTTTCCATAACTCAAAGTTACTGCCATTGAATTTTTCAATATCAATTCCACTAGATGTACTCGCCATCTCAAACAAAAACAAGTTTCAACAATGCAAGACTCCCACTGAAGCAGTATTAGCACAAAAAACTAATCTTTCCTACAAGGATAACATAACTGGCCATGCTCTAATACCACTTGAAGGGAAAATAGGCATGGATCTACAGACCCAACAGTGCGGAATACATTCCCTTAACACTAATACAACAAAGGAGTAAAGCATAAACTTCTTCCAATAGCTTCTAAAACTATTTGAGATGAATACATGCAAGTAAAATAAATTACACAAATTGAGCATTCATAGTTTGACACTAGATATATGTGGGAAAACCTTTTCAGGTAAAAAACCCACCACACAAAGTCAAGGCTATTTTGTATTACAATAACAAAACTAGCTACATACAAATCATAGACTTCTTTGTTCAACTCACAACAATAATCAGAATAATGACATCTCACTTAACATCCTCTCTTGTTCTTGCTATTACAATGTTCTTATATCAAAAACATACAGTTTGAACTATCACAGTCACCCGCCGATCTTAGGTACAAAATCATGTCATATTCTATCGCACCCAAAATCAGCCCATACTGATTTTTATTGCATTGAGCCACCCATGCATTAAAACCATTGCCCAATTTGGGTCATGTTCGCCACCCTAAATCGACTAGCAACTGCTGCATTTACTGCATTTGCCTCTAGCCAATAATCATATGACACTAAGCCACGTGTCCACACCTTATTTATTGTCAAGCTCTGACCCCAAGTCCAACTCTATCAAACTTGGTCATCGAGCTCACCAAGCTCTCAAATGACTTTACCGCACTACCGCAGTCCACCCGAGCTCACCCTATAGTAGGGAGGTAAGCCTACCAAGCTCACCACCCTCTTTACCATGCTACCACAGTAACCAACCAGGAAGACCTCTGGTGGCTTTACTACGGCCACCACGGTTAGCCTTTTGGCTAGCTGTGGTATGGCGATAATCACCAGCCAGGCCGCTGGAGGCTTTACTGCGGCCACTGTGGTCAACCTTTTGGCTAGCCACGGTAAGGTGATAACCACCAGCCAGGCCGCTAGCGGTTTTACCATGGCCATTGTGGTTAGCCTTTTGGCTGGCCGTGGTAAGGCGATAACCGCCAGCCAGGCCGCTGGCGGCTTTACCATGGCCACCGCAGTCAGCCTTGTGGCTGGCCGCGGTAAGGCGGTATCTTCCTCCCAGTCTGCTGGCGGCTTTACCATGGCCACCATGGTCAGTTAATTGACTGACCGCAGTAGGGAGGTAACCACCAGGCTAAGCCACTAGAGACATAATAGCCACGAAGAAGGAAAAAGACTACCCACGGTAAGGCGGTAACCGTAAGACCCTTAACCGCGGTACCGCCAGGACTGAAAAGAGACTGTTGTGGTATGGCGGTAAAAGACATAAATGAACATTTTTTTCCAAGACTTTGAAAGATTTGGCTTCAGACTGGAACTTGAGACATAGTTTCTCAACACTTTTTTCTTCTAAAATAGTACTAGATTAGACACCCAAGTTGAGTGTTTAATTGGATAAATAATTTGAGACTGAATTAGTTTAGTAAGCTCTTGTGCCATATGTGCTTCAACCTTTAGATTAACAATCCTTCGCTTCTGTCAAACTGGTTTCGACCCCTTCACCAAGTCAATTTTATGTTGGATTATACTAGGATTATATCCTTTGAGATCATCATAGGTCCATGTTATAAATCCATCGTACTTAGCACACAAATCCCTTAACCTTTGCATGTCTTCCCACTAGACATCTCTTCTGACTTTTAAATTTCTGCCCTTTCTGACATCCAGCTCTTCATAATATTTTTCCTCAGGTGTGAACCTTTACTTACCATTCCTCACATATTTTTAGTCGAAGATATTCTCAAGTGAAATCAAACCTCGAGGGAGCTTATTTCCTTTTAGTTGAATGATCGACCCTTCAGAAGATCGAACCTCTAGCTCTGAACGGTTGGAAACTATTTCCAAGTTTTGAATAAAAGTGGCTATTTGGGTGTCATCCTCAAACACTTGCCAATTCTGATCATTGTCTAGAATTGACAGTTAGATAACAATGTGAACAACACTTTGTTTTCAATCGAAAACCAATTCAAACTATGAACAAATAGAATCCATTTGATCTACTATATTATTCTGGGATAGGGGAATAACTTTCACATTGAAAGCTTGAAAATATTTAATTAAATCCCATATTCAATGTTTGTAGGCCTTCATCCTCGTATTTTTTTCCACTGCTTGCCCCCAGACTTGACATACTGTCAACTCAAAATCTCCAAATACTTGCAACCCCTTCACACCCATGCAAGCATAAAGAAATAGACTTTGTATTAATGCTTCATATTCCACATCATTATTTGAGCATGGAAACTAAAATTGTTAGGCCTTGACGATCTCCAATCTTGTTAGAGATAGCAATAAGACTCCTAGTCTAGAATAGAATTTGCATTTAGTGCCATTAAATTATAAGGTCCATAACTGATTATCTATGGGATCATCATATTCTTCTCAATAGTTCATTAGTTTTGAATGATCCATTCCATCATCAAATATCACATATGTACCTAGTTCTATGACATGGAAATTGTCGAATGAGTCAAATTTGAAGAATTGGTTATGGAGAACCTCTTCTTTAGGGGTTCTCTCACTTATATCTTCTTCATCTTCTAATATGTCCACACAATATCCCTCTTTCGTTAAAAAAGAAGCATGTCTTTCTCCAAAATAGAGAATAAAATTGTTGCTATGTGTTTAGAATACAAATATTCTTAAAGAATCTTCATCTTTGCCCCATGCTTGGTTCTTAATATCAAATGGGACTACTCCAGTGAAAAATATCCACCAATATTTGCAGTAAAATCTCTAGAAAGACACATCCTGAAAAGTGGGGCAATGTCTATTACAACTACCTCCTATGAGACTGTCTGGCTTGGGCATGAAAAGGGGGGTAAGGATAGATATTTTATCCGACCTACTTTCAGAACCTTCTTTCCATCCAAATGCATGATGCCTTTTTTAGAATTTTCATACATAAGCATTAAGGTATCAACCATTTTCTTTCTCATGACTGTTGTATTGGCTCCCGAGTCAATCATATTATTGTGCAAAAGTTTATCTCCCACAATTAATGTTAAAAATAAAATATTAAGCTTTGGTTTTCTTACCTCTTTCTATTTTGCTTCATCTACATCATTTATATAAGTTGAACCCTTCAGAATTTGAGGTTCCAATGTGGGCTCTTTATCTTTACTCAAATCACACAATGGGACTTCACCTATCTGTGGCCTAGGTTTTACACTTTTTAATTCTTTATAAAGTAATGTATTTTTCTCAAGGATAGATATTATGTCATATAGAGACACATTAGCAGGTTCCTTCTTTAATTTCTCCACCATGTTGAGTGTTCTGACTAGCTGGATCTTTAGTCTGAATGGTGGAATTTCTCTCAACTTTGGAGGAAGACAATCCATCACGAATGGGTTTGATGTTTTGTTAGGTAACTTCTTGGGTGGTGGAGGAATCCATTGCTACTAAGTTCATTGAATAGTTGATTGAACATTTAACTAGGGAGGCTATTCTTTATGTGATGGTTGTTGGAGAGACTATAAATGAGGAGAGCTTATGGAATGTATTCCCCGATGAGTCTTATCTTTGATTTGGTGTTGTAGTTCGACTGTGTCTACAGAGTGTTTGTTGTTAGAGCTTCATTTGCAAAAACTGCATTCTCTTCTTCCATCCAAGAGAAAAACACATGATTTGGTGAAACCTCCAACTCTTTCTGTATGGAAATTCCTTGCATTTGTGCTCTGAATCATGCATTCTCCATCTTGGGAGATTCATATCCTTTTGCATTTTTATGCGTGCCTTTATTCCTCTCCTATGCTATTATTTTCTATAGGTTTTCTTTGCGGAAATTTTGAGGCATATGAATATCATTGTAGGGGAAGCACCATGTACTTTCATCATCCGCCAAGTTATTTTGACCTAGTAGAAACTCCTTGCTATGGCTGTCCTTGATCGTCTACAATGACATGGTGACTGGAACTATTTGGTTAGAAGAAGCCGCTTATTGGCCTCCCTAACTAGAGGTCCTTGGTATGTACTCTATGGATTCTATTGATAGAAAGGCCTTCGTCCTTGGTAGGTTTGAGTGGTTTTTTTCTATGGAGCCACTTGTTGTTGCTTGATGAGAACTAGCTCATTAGTGAAAGACCGCATTAGGCTCTTCATATCATTAAGGTCTACTGCTATAGAGGAAGAACCCAATGTGTTCAGCTATGTGGTAGTGTACACGTAGATAGACTAGGGTGGAGTTGAGCACATCATCTATGTCATGGAATTTTTTGGAGAATATTCTTCTCAGAGTGGCGTGCCTAAGATTTCCATTCAAATTAAGAAAGACACAATGTTCTATTCTAGATGAAGATATAAATAAAGAAATATTGACAAATACCATATCATGCATAGCCGCATTTATTTCTTCATAATAATTCATACTTCAAGTATAAATTAACTTTAAAATAGAGATCAGATTCCAATCCGATAATAGTTTGATCATAAAAAAACATAACATTCTAGAGTGAAGCAGTGTTCTATAAATTTTAAAAGAAAATATTTTTACTAACTATGAAAGCTAAGGAAACGTTTTCCAATAGGAAAACTTCAAGAACCCTTTCATCATGTTGCAATTCTCAATTTATAGCTACCAAGGAGAGAGAAATACCGACCTTACCCAAAATTCATGACTTCTAGATGTCTACACCTGATAGCTTGGAAATCCAATCCTAGATCTTTTTCTTAGGTCACTAGAATCCTACTCATCAAATTTCAACTGTGACAATTATATTATTTAGATATTTCAATAAGATTATCCCTCATAATTTGTCTGATCCTAGAAACATAGTTTGGAAAAGGTCTTGTTTATTGATCAAGTGGCTTTGGTAGCACCAACTCACGTCCCCTCATTGGAAAAAGGAAAAATACATTCTAATAGTTTATGAGTGAATAGCTCCAAGTTACAACTCCATAGCATAAAGGGATGACATGCCAGACAAATGGATAATCTCATATTAATGAAAATAAGATTCAAGAAAACATCCACCAAGTTGACATGCGGCTTGACTTTCAATTGAGAAAAAATAAATTATCAAAGAACATGTAGCCTCCACATGGCGCATTTTGTGCCTATCAGAAATATAATAATTTTACGTGTGGATCACCCTAAAGACAAAATAAAGATGAAAACCAAAAATAGACTAAGGTAAAATTTTGTTTCACATCTTCCAAATGATAAAAGAAGGCCCTAAATACCATACCACCTAGAGAAATGAGCTCTTAGCTGGAGGTCTACTGAAGCTTTATCAAAACTCAACTGGTGAGGATGGATGCACACATGTTTGCTTCCAAGAATCTCACCAATAGTGTTAAATGGATTGCAAACATGAGCACTAGAAAAATAGATGAGAAACTAACTCCTCATCACTTACATAGAGAACATATATAAGAACCTAGAACCACCTCTTGCATAGATTTTCCCAAGTGAATGTAGGACCATTTATCACACAAAAAAATTACATTTGGTCCAAGAATTCTTGCTCCACACATTCTTCCACCTAGGACCTTCATCACCCCCATATTTTTGCATGTCCTAAGCCTAACAACTAGAAGCCACTGATTACGCCCCTCTCTAGTCTAAATCCCAAGCCAAAATATAACTAGACACCAAAGAATTATAGCTTCTTCTAGAAATAATATGTGCTAACTCTTCTTTATCCTCCACCAAACCTCCCAAAGGATAAACTAGTGTCCTTCTAGTTAAACACCTTACCACTTCCAAGTACCTCCTCTCCTGGAAGTCCTCCACGCTAGATAACCCAACCTCCAACAAAGAGTGACATAGAGCCTATAAATGTGAGTAAATAATCAAAATGAGAGGGAAACCATCCCAATATATAGTCTAGAATAGGTCCTTTAACCCCCTATTATGGATTAAAAATAAACCCCACTAAATTAAATTGGAACCTCTCTTAAGAGTACCCCAAATCATTGAACCCTTCCTAGCTAGGCTTATCCCAAGACAATATTCACTTGCCACTCTCCCTAGATATTTATGGGTGAGAATCTTGTCCCAAGTTTGATCCTAATTGGAGCACCATGGCCAGTACAACTTAGCTACTAGGGTGTGACTCATGATATTATCCTATCACATTCCAAGACTTCCCTCCTACTTTGGCCTACAAATAGTCTCCCACTTCATCAAGCACCACTTTGTGGCTTCCATACTAGCTATCCAAATAAATTTTCTAGATAATGCATCCAAATCCTTCAAAAAATATGAAGGGGATAATTGAACCATACATTTGAATGTCTAGAAACAAAGGATGACCACTTGATAGTCCAATGATTGACTCTTCCATGGAACTTATCAATAATATTTTGTTAGGTTTCTCTGGGTATGGGGCCAATAGAGGGGAGATTCCTAGATAAACAAAGGACAAATCACCAATTTGGGAATGGAGATGCAAGCAATCCTAAGTTTTATTGTATGAGGGATTTTGAAGAATAAAATAGAAGACTTGGCTTCATTAATTATTTTCCCTAAATAAACAAGATAAAGGTCAAAAAAATCTTCTAATATTAGTAGCTTCCTTGATTTTCGCTACCACAAGCAAAGTTGTATCATCCAAAAACTATAATGAGATTGAGCAGATAGGTTATCATCCCATCTCTAGCCATGAATCAATCATTGCCCCACATGAGATTTTAGAATTATACCAAGGCAATCATCCATTAAAATGAATAAATAATGTGAAAGAGGATCCCCTAACAAAGACCCTATGAAGCACAAAAAATACTTATGTTCTCACTATTTATTAGGACAAAATATGAAGTAGAATAGAGAAAACTTATCACCCAATTGACCCAATTAGAACCAAAACAAAATGTGAGAAGTTTTTTTAAAAGAAAATAACATTTCACTCAATCATAAGCCTTTCCCATGTTCAATTTGATGAACATTTCCTTCTTGGAATAATCTATAGAATTAATGGTCTCCATCACAGTAAACACCCCATCTAGAATTTGTATTCCCATAATAAAACCTCATTGCTCCTTAGAAATAACCCTGCTAAGATATGGATTGATTGGTCCCTTCCTTCTTCAAAATGAGCACAAGAAATATGGCATTCATTATCTTCAACATCTAATTTTTTCTTTTTGACTCTTGCACTACCTCCAGTAAATCATATTTGAGTTCCTCCCATAATTCTTGGAAGAATTCAATTTGAAAATTATCAAGACTAGGATCTCTCCCTTTTCTCTTTTGGAACACACACCTATCTAATTAATCCAACATTATGGGACTAATTAGCAACTAATTCATTTCAATAGTAACAATAAATTGAATGCACTCTAAAATAAGGTTGTCCTCAATCATTGCATTAGGAGAATCTTCTTTAAATAAAGATGATAAATATTGAACAAACCAATTAGGGATCCCTAATGGAAGATAATTTAGCCCCATTTAAAGTCACAAGTGAGAATATAAAATTCACGTGCCTTCTAGCCATTACTAAGTTGAATAAGAAAGTTTTATTCATATCCCCCTACTACAACCAATTAATGCACAAATTTTGTTTCCAATAAGTTTCTTCAATTATTTCCCAATCAACAAGGTCCTTCAAAGCTTCCACTTCAACTCTATGACATATTTCAGTAGCTCCATGATCCCTATTTTTCTTGGTAATGATCTTGACCCTACTCTAGGATTCTTCCTTATCCCAAAAAATATTTCAAAAGCTTTGTCTATTCAACTTATTGAGTTGATATTTCAAATGTATTGAAGCCTTTTAACAAATGAGTACATGGTTTTTCCATTAGTTGGTAATCACTAACTCTGCCATAAAATCTTGTAAAGATGGTTCCCATAGCCACATCAATTGAATTTTAATGGAAGGTTTATTAGATATTTTAACCCTAGTAGCTTCAAGTTTGATAGGCCAATGGTCATAGCCCATCTATCCCAAAATCTCTAACCTGGAAATCCACTCATTACCAAACCAATAACGAGACACCAAAAATGTGTCCAACCTTTTAGAGATAGAGTTGTCTCCACCTCTCTTATATTTCTCTAGTTATAAACTACATTCCTTTTCTTGGTATCAATAAAGTTAAAAAAATAATATTATTCTTAAAAATGGTAGAAAAATCCTCTATTGTGTCCACTCCTCTTTTTTCATCCATGCATGTAATGGCAGTAAAGTCCCCCACGATGATCTAAAGTAAATATTGAGCAAGCGATCATACAAACTAACTATGGGACTAATGGTGAACCTTACTCACATAATGTGTCAGAGCATACACATTGGTGAGAAGAATAACTTTACCAGAAGGATATATGCAGGATCATGATGGGCCAAAAAGTGGTGATATCTAAGTGATATGATGGCCCATGTGGCTGACAAACTTTTTTAACCCAAAATTGATGAAACGAAAAGGTTTTTTAAATGATATTCTCATCTTTAAACCAATATAAATTATGGTTTACTTTGAATTTAATGAATAATTATTATTTATTTTATATTTGAATTGTGACTAAAGTCTTGATTGATAGGATGATTGAAAAAATTCTATAGCTTTCAAACAGTATCACATTTTTTTAATCCAAAAAATGTGTCACATTCTATGATTCACATACTATAGGATAAAAAAAGAATTGAATTTCATGAATTTTTGACCAAGTTAAGGTGGTCAAACATACGAGCTTTTATATTTTTTAAAATTTTTAATAAAAAGATTATAATTAATTATTTACTTGGAGAAAAATTACAAAAAAATATGCATCACATCAGGACATGAGTCCTCTAATTATATCTAAAATCTTATAAAAAAATATTATCATTTTATTGCAGTTAGGGTGGTCAAACAAACACCTACTTCTTATTTTTCCCCTAAAATTTAAGTACTACTACATTGAAATTTCAAATTTTCACTAAATAGATTTTTTTTTTAAAAAAAAACCTAGTTTTTTAGAAACTACATTCAATTTGATACAAATTCTATTCTTACATATTTATGAAATAATATAGATAACTTATTCAAATTTTTACATCAAGTTTCCTAACTCTGATTTTCTAAATTCTATTGCCACTTAAGGGCTTGTTTTTCCATGATGATCCTGCACATACCCAAAAACCATAGTGAATGCAATCATCAAAATAACATTCCTACTATAAATCCACCAAAGGGGGAAAAGCTTACGAGGATCCCATAAGTAAGGAAACCCATAAGCATTTTTCTAGGCATGAATGTACTATCATTGACCCCTCCAACAAAATTTTATGTCAATGATCATCATACCATTAACAACCAGCCTAGATTCTTGAATAAAAATAACACCTAGAGAATGATCTCTAATCAAATCTGGAATAATTTTTTTCTAGGGGAGCTATTCAATCCCTACGCATTCCATGAAAAAATATCATTTTCAGGGGTTAGAAAAGTCGGAATCAATATAGACTTAATATAGATGTTGATTCACCTAAATTTTCCTCCATTACTTTTATCTTATCTTGGTCTTTGTTACATCAATCTTTAGAATACTTATCAGGATCCCCTTTTTAAATAGACTTTTGTTGAAGTCCTAGAGAGGGTAGAACCTATTGAAATGCACAAGACAACTAAGAGGGGGTGGTGAATTAGTTGTATCAAATTCTATAATTCTAAACTTAATCAATTCCACTTTATCTTCAATTTTTTATTAAGTGTGAACATGAAATGCAAATAACATAAACAAAAAACTAGAGACAATAGATTTACTTTGAAAACCCAATGAGGGAAAACCAATGGTGAGGATTAAATCATAATATACTAGTAATGAAATACCAGATACAAAGGCTCACTACCAAATGGTTCACTACCCAAATACGAAAGTTTACTGCCCAGATTAAGGGCTCACTACCTTAGCAATCACTCACTCTCTAGAAAGAGGCTCAGTGCCTACAAAAAATGAAAAAGAGATAAATAAAGATCCACCACAAGGGTTCTACACACTTCACAACTTGATCAAAATATTATAGACACCATCAGCTAACTGCTTTCAGAGATCTAACACAATAAATTATTGTTGTCACAATTCTCTCTTGCACACTCTATTTTTCACACTTGTTCGCACACTTCTCTTGCTCAAATCAAATGGTGGATGGATTATCAATTCGCTACAACTTTATTTTCTTTTATACCATCTTCAACCATAGAAAAATTATTTAGGGTTGGATATATAGTTTCCCTTACAAATTCAAACTAGGTCAACTACTCAAAATTCCCTCGGTGGATAAGAATGAGAGAGGGCCAATTAAATTTTTAATTTAGGACCTAAACAAAATTTCCTTAATTCAATGCACAAACTTAATGTAACATGTAGACAATAGGTCAGCCAAACCTAATGAAAACACCAATGATATTTGAGGTACACACATCTCTAGAAAGATGATCACACTTGGATCACATAACACCTTTCACCACACATATTTCCATCTTTGAGAATGCCTTAGGTACAATTACAACAAACTTCATTTATAGAAAAATCTTCAATAGACCAATTAGGCCAACCAACAAAGCACAAGAGCTCTGTCGTAGGTCTTCCAGAGTGCCAAATCACAAGCAAGTTGTTAAGAACACAAATACCATAAAAAAAAATCATCTCTTAGATCCGCAAGATCTAAAAAAAATCAGAATATTGTGGAGCCAAAACATTTCTCCCAATCCACAAACAAATAGTTCTACCAATCCAATTCACACATTCGTGAGCATATATTTTACTCTCCATCAAACTAGAAGCTAAAACTCGGGATATATTATCTATTAAAGCTCATGAACACATCTACAAATCCACACAAGCATAGGATCAACATAGATGAAATGCAGAGCATAATAGCATAGCACAATCAAAACACATTTCAACATTTCTTTCGTTATTTCTCAAATTTTCTCAATTTTTTCTTACAAAGACACAACTACCACTTCCTAGATATAGCTCCATGTACTCTAAGCAATTCTACAGTATATCAACTATACAAATATCATTTTCAATCAACCTGAGTTGTGTTGACATCAATGACAACATTAATGACAACACCACCAAAACAATCCATACTTGCAACAATCTCCCCCTTTGGCATTGATGGCAACACATGATTTTCAAAACCAACAACCTACAAAAACATAAAATTTTCACATGAACTCTCTACCCCTTTGACATCAATTGCAAAGGAAAATTTTTCCATAAAGATATTTTTTCACTCCCCCTTAGAAGTACACCCACATCACATGTAACAATGCACTTCTCTACTCCTCCTGAGGAGTAGACCTCAATCATCAATCTAGAACAAAAGAGTTTGTGAATCCATTGGACTGATGCACCTCCATGCTCATTTAGTTCAAAGAAGGAGGGGAAATAACCATTAACTTCCCTCTGAGATACTCAAAGGTATCCTTCAGCAGGGCCTTAGTGAATATGTCAGCAACTTTTTCCTTGGTAGGTACATATTCAAGTCTAACTTCATTCTACAATACCTTCTCCATCAAGAAGTGATACTAGATAGATATGTGATTTGTTCTAGAATGCATCACTAGATTCTTTGAAATTTTTATAGAATTTGTATTGTCACAAAATATAGAGATAAGTTCATCCCTCACCACACCTATGTCCATCAAGGTTTGATTCATCCAAATTATCCATGTAAAATAGGATGTTTCTATAATATAGTTTGCTACTGTAGTGGATAAAGAATACGAACCTTGTTTCTTTCTCAACCATGAAACTAATCTTCTTCCAACGAAGAATGCACTACCACTTGTACTCTTTTGGTCATCTACATAGCTAGCCCAATCTACATCAATGTAGGAATTCGATGTGAAATCATTGTCCTTTAGATACCATAGCCCATAATCTAGGGTTCCTTTAAGATATTTGAATATCCTCTTCACATTTGTAATGTGTGCTTCCTTAGTTTCTTCTTGAAATATTTCAACTAAACATACTACATGCATGATGTCTATTCTAGTAGCATTAAGATACAATAGTCCACCAATCATGGATATATACATGCTTTGATCAACTTTAGTAGATCCATTATCCTTACTCAGGTTGCATCTAGTTACCATAAGGGTATAGACCAGTTTGGAATCATTCATTCCAAAATTCTTTAACAATTCCTTAACATACTTTGATTGTGAAATAAATATCCCTTTCTTATTTTGATTTACTTGAAGTCCAAAGAGGAAATTAAACTCACCAATCATAGACATTTCAAATTATTTTTGCATCTCTTCAACAAATTTCTTACACATACCTTCATTTCTACCAAATATGATATCATCAACATATACCACAATTATCAACATCTTGTTTTTCTCAACCTTGAAATGAAAATTATTGTTTATGCATCCTTTCTTGAATCCTTGCATTGTCAAGTATATATCCAATCTAGCATACCAAGATTTGGGAGCTTTCTTTAGTCCTTATAATTCCTTCTTTAATTTATAAACTATGTCTAGTTTTTTAGACAGTTGAAAACCTTTTGGTTTCTCCATGTATACTTCTTCTTCTAGTTCTCCATTCAGAAATGTAGACTTGACATCCATCGAATATACTTTGAAGTCTTTATGAGCTGAAAATTCCAAGAACATTTGAATGGCCTCCATTCTTGCTACAAGTGCAAACATTTCTTCAAAATTTATTTCTTCAACCTATGAATATCGTTTGTATACAAGTCTTACTTTATTCCTTACCACTTCACAATCTTCATTCAATTTTTTTTTGAATACCCATTTTGGATCAATTGCATTCTTGTTTGTAGGTATAGTGGCTATTTTCCATGTCTCATTCTTCTCTATCTTTTTTAATTCCTCTTTCATACCTCTAACCTAGCTTTCATCATTACATGCTTCACTCACAGTCCTAGATTTTATCTTAGAGAGTAAACAAAAGTTTACCTCTACCACTTTGTGTGTTGTCTTCACTCCTTCATTTACGTCTCCAATTATTTGTTCCTCTGGATGATTTCTCTTTACATATTTAGGAGTCTTAGGTATAGGTTCTATAAAATATTCTTCATCACTTTGGTTTTTATCTTCCTTTTCTTCTTCTTGTACTTTCTCACAAATAGGATCATTAGGTTCAACTTTAGTTATTTCAACTTGTCTATACATAACTTCATCAAGCTTTACATTAGCACTTTCAATGATTTTTCTCAGTCTCTTATTAAAGCATTTGAATGCCTTGTTGTTATTTGAAAATACAAAAAAAATTCGTTCATCACATCTAGCATCAAACTTTCCAATATTTTCTTAATCTCTTCTAATGTAACATCTACTTCCAGATACCTTAAAGAATTTAACTGTAGGATTCTTACCAGTCCATAACTCATAAGGAGTCTTAGTGTTGTTACCTCTGATCTAAACTTTGTTAAGAATTAGACAACAATGTGGATTTATTCTCTCCAGTACACGTCAGGAACATTGTATTCTTTCATCATAGTTTTGGTAGCCTCTTGAATGGTTTGATTCTTTCTTTCCACAACTCTATTTTTTTAAGGGATTCTAGGTGCAAAATAATGTCTCTTTATGCCATTCTCTTCACATAATGCATTGAACTCACGAGATGTAAATTATCCACCTCTATCAAACCTTAAGAATTTAATTATCAAGTTTTCCTCATTGTCTACTCTTGCCTTAAATACCTTGAATATACCAAGAGCCTAAGCCTTTTCTATAAGAAATGTAACCCATGTCATCCTAAGGTAATTATTAATTAAGAGAATAAATTACTTGTCACCATTTAGGCTTCTTGTTCTTATAGGACCACAAAGGTCTATATGGATTAGTTCCATCATTCTGATAGATGATTGATCCTTTCCTTTAGAATTGTTTCTTGTTTATTTTCCAAACTAGAAACTTTTACAAATTGAATTTGAAGGCTTTTTTATTCTAGGTAGATCTCATACAACTTCCCTAGAACTGATCTTGACTAGATTATAAAAATTCACATGTCCCATCCTCTCAGGCTAGAGCCAACTCTCATTAATCTAAGAAACAAAACACTTACCATCGAACCAGCCTTACATTGATAGATAATCCCATGAGTTATTCTTCTACCTACTACCATAGTTTCAAATCCTTTTCTGATCTCACAAGTGTTATCTTGAAACACAAGCTTAAAACCTTTGTTGCACATTTTTTCGACACTTAAGAGATTATGTCTTAAACCTTTTACATAATAGACATCGTCAGTATTATGTTTTCCATCAAAAATAATTGTTCCTTTACCAACATTCTTAGCACCAGAGTCATCTCCAGACATAACTATTCCTCCATCATACTTCTCAAGTTTAGTGAACTTACTATTATCTCTAGTCATATGATTTGTGCATCCACTATCAATTACATAAAATTCTTCATCTTGTCTAGCATGAAAAGCAGTCACTAGAGTACCTTATGTCTCATCCTTCTTATTCTCTAGACCAGATTACTTTGCACAACTTCCAGGCTTAGGAGATACAACTTTATTTTCTAAAGCTAGAAATAAGCATTAATCCTTATCCTCCTCAAAGTCAGGTTCATCATCAAAAAATATTGCATCTTCTTTGACATAATACAACTTCTTGAACCTCATATCCTTCTTATCTTTGTAATTATTGTTTTTGTCCTTGTTCTTCTTGTGTGTAGTTCTATTAGGACATCTTGATGCATAATGACCAATATTTACACAACTAAAATACTTAAAAGAAAAACTTAACTTTGTATTTACCAATACCTTTCTTGAATCTCCTTGTGAAATTTTCTTCCAATTATTTTGTATCATCTTCATCAAAGTCATCTTTTATCTTCATTTCTTTAAAAGGAGTTTCAGTCTTCTCCTTTTCTCTTGCAAATTTTCTCATCTTGAATGCAATCAAGACACCAATATCTATTATCCTTAGTAAATGTATTTGCATCATATGATTCTTCAAGAGTAGATACTTTATCACTATAATTGTTTGGTAGGATTATCAAGATATTCTCAATTATATCTTCATCTGACATGGTACCACCTTGATTCTTGATTTTAGTTGTTATAAGTTCAAATCTTTGATAATAGCTTGCAATATCTTCTCCATCTTCAATTCTAAAGTTCTCAAATTTTTTCTTAGCAGTTAGTTTCCTTGACAACTTTACTCTATCATTTCCTTCATAAATGTCTTTCAATTTCTTCCTTACTTCATGAGTAGTAGCTAGAGAAATAAATTTTGTTCTTTCAATTCTAGATAGCATACCTGACCCTTTCATTCTCCTCATAAGCTGCAATCTCATCAACAGAGGAAGGACCAATGACATGTTTCACATACTTTGTCTCCACAGCTTGCTAGGTCTTGAAACCAATTGAAACCAAATAACTTATCATCTGTTCTTTCCAGTCACTATACACAACTCCATCAAAAATAGGAATCTGCAAATTTTGCACCATCTGATATACCTCAAGTGATTAAGATTTTCATCTAGGAACCAGAGCTCTGATATCAATTTTTGAAAGGCACAAGACAACTGAGAGAGGGGTAAGTCAGTTGTATCAAATTGTTTACTTCTAAAATTAATCAATTCCACTTTATCTTCAATCTATTATTATGTGTGAAAATGAAATGAAAAAGAATGAAAGTAAACACCAAAGACACCTGATTTACGTGGAAAACCCAATGGGGGAAAAACCACTATGAGGATTAACTCACAATATAGTAGTAATGCAATACCGAATAGAAATGATCATTACTAGAGGGCTCACTACTAAGATACACAGTCTCACTAACCAGATTAAGGGATCACTACCTTAAGATGGACTCACTATCAAGAAAGAGGCTCACTTCCTACTGAAAATGAAAAAGAGGTAGAGAAATATCCACCTCAAGGGTTCCACACACTGTGTAACTTGATGAGAAGATTGTAGATACCATCAACTGATTTCTTTTAGGAATCTAACATAATAAAGTAATAATGCCTCAATTCACTCTTACACACTTTGGTTTTTGCACTTGATCGTACACTTCTCCTATTTAAATCAAATGATTGATGGATGATCAATCCGCTACAAATTTATTTTCTTTTATACCATCCTCAACCTTAGAAACATTATCCAAGGTCAGCTATACAATTTCATTTACAATTTCAAACTAGGTCAGCTATTCATAATTCCTATGGTGGATAAGAATGAGAGAGGAACAATTAGATATTTAGTTTAGAACCCGAGCAACATTTTCTTAATTCGATGCACTATAAAGTTAATGTAATGTGTAGACACTAGGTCAACCAAACGTAATGAAAACACCAATAATATTTGAACTACACAAATCTACAGCAAGATTATCACATGTGGATCATATATCATGCTTCAAGGGACATATTCCATCTCTGAGAATACCTCAGGTAAATCTACAATAATTACAATAAACCTCATTTACAGAAAACTCTTCAACAAACCAACCGGGCCAACCAACAAAGCATAGGAGCTCTGGAGTAGGTCTTCCAGAGTTCCAAATCACAATCAAGTTTGTTAGAACATAGAAACCATTAGAAATAATAATCTCCTAAATCCACAAGATCTGAAACAAAATATCAGAAGACTACAAAGGAAAAATATTTCTCCCAATCCACAAACAGATAGTTCTTCCAAACTAGTTCACACACTACTGAACATATCTTTTACTATCCATCAAACCAAAAGCTGAACCTTGAGATATATTATCCTTTGAAGCTCATGAAAACATCTAAAAATATTCATAGGAATAGGATCAACATAGAATAGATGTAGAGCACAATACCCGAGCACAATCAAAACACACTTCAACACTACTTTTGTTATTTCTCAAATTTTCTCAAAAGAACTTGGAAAAGACACAACTATCACTTCCTAAATATAGCTCCATGTACTCTAAGCACTTCTACAGTATCTAAACTATACAAAGTGTTGTTTAAAAGATGAAGTTTACTATTATGCATTGATTGTGGTTGAGAAAACCCTATTTCCACATCCCTAAAGGATTTGATTTCCTTTAGCCTTGACATAGATGCCATAGACAAACCACCAACAAAGAAAAGGGAAAAAACTTAAAAATTAAAAAAGAGGAAAGAGTAGGGGGCTCCACTCATGCCACCTCTCCACAACCTCTGCTCAGAACCCATCACACAACTTCCCCATAAACTCTATCCCCCCAACACCTTAATGTGTAGCAATACAAATATTTTGTGTATCTACAATGAGCATGGAAGCCCTACCACATGCTACAAACCTAGGCACAACTACTCCCTTTGACCATCATTCACTCTCCTCCCAATATTTGTAGTCACTAGATATTTATTTTAACATCAAAATTTTGATCCATAATAATTTCTTTTATCAATTTATTATCCAAAGAAAAAAAACTATTTAAGAACATGAAATTCCATAGAATTTACATGCTAAGTAGGTAAACACCTCCATTAAGTACCAAAATTTAAAACTTACAACATGTCAATGGGCCCTTGTTCTATTGGTGAAGTGGAAAGGTTGTAAATGATCCTACCAAAGATCAATTCTTGCTAAGTGCAAAGGCTCTGATGCCTAAAAAGGGATGAGGTGGGGATTGTGCTCTTGGTGGATTTTGGTGGAATGGATACCCCTCAGACATTGACTCTAAGCTAAAGGGGACCCCTCTCCAACAATAAAAACATATAACATGAGACATACTATTCTGGAATATTTAAAATGTAAAATTAATGTAAAGTATTATAGTTCAAATAGTACAACCATTTATTGATCCATCTATCCACTTTTCTATGAGGGATTAGGTATTTGGTCGCCACATGCTCCATTAACATGTCGAACTATGTCAAGATAGATAATATAATGGTAGTGCTAGATGTAGATTTAAGGCTAGACCAAAGAGTATTTTTCTACCTTGATCATGGCTTGTGATGTTGATCCTAATGAAATATCATAATAAAACTTATAGTTAGGGAGGAAAATATAAATGATGGCTTTCCTCTAGCCAATTTTCAATGTTCGTTGTGTTCATCATATCCTACATAGTCTCATCCAATTAAGTTGTAAAATTGAAATGTGAGAATTGAATTAATTTAGTGTATGTGAAGTATTATAAATATGCATAGATTAAATATAATGGTGAACCTAATAAAGGTATGAAATATAACCAACTTATTGAGTGAAAAATGTCAAAGATCCAAATCACATCCACGTGACTTCACTTTGAAACAAAAGAACTCAAGATTGAACCATGCTTATTTATAAAAATATTTAATTCAATCAATTTCATCAAATCATGAACATTAATTTTTTTTATCATAATAATTAGATTTTCCATAATATTAATATAATTTCTTACACACATTTAAGTTATTAGATCTAAATTAATTAGATGTGTGTTAATTAAATTAATTTAATCTAAAAACTGTCATAAAAGTACATGTATCGTACATTTCTTTATTTTTTGAGGTAGATTATAACAAGTCTGAAATCCACATTCCTATTGGTGACTTTTCCAGTAGAACCTAACAATTCTCTAAAGAGTTGCCACTTCTTATGATGAAAAAATTGTAAGTTAAGTAGTCAACACAATGAGCCTAGGATTTTGTGATCCTTAATCCTTTACTTTTGTTTCTAATAAACCAGGGAGGGTAATCCCAAATTACATCAATATGAGATATTAACATATAGATTCATAGTTGAGTGCGAATAAACCCACCCCACTGAAGATTTGACATATCTTTCAAGTGAATGACTATTCATTTTCTATGAATCAAAATATTTCCATTCCACACACAATTCATTTAATAGGAATTTTAAAAGAGTGTAGTTCTTATTTCAAGTTCAAGGCTAGGTGTGCTATGTTCTCAATTTTCTCACTAGATTTCAGTGATAAAATGGCCAATGCCTAGATAATTGGAGTAAAAAATTCAAATATGTGATAATCTATAGTATTCATCATACTAGATTCTAGAAGTAAATGAACTACCCTCATACTGCTTTGCAAGCTATGAAAACTCAAAAATTCCGAAAAGAAACATTCACTACTTAGCAATCCGAAGAGATTTCATGCAAATTTTTATACCCTCTTCAAGAATTTTAATCATCTCATTGAACTAAAGCTGAGAACATGATACAACACTCAAACATAACCATTTTAAGACAAATGACAACACCATTAGCATTTTCATTCATAACTTGTAAGAAATATACATAGGAGAGTTTTGTTTCCAGACAAAGATTCATTTCTACATCAATAGTTTATATAAAACTAGTTTAAGACTGTTACATACAGCGCATCATTCCCCAAGACCATTTTCTAGCCTATTTACCCTTATCCTATTTAAGATACCTTTTATAAGATAAGAATTCACTTGAAACCCTATTGAAACTCAAAATTTTGACCCTTGTAATGAGCACAAAGATCACTTTTATAGAACAAGGGAGCAACAACCATCAAGCTCAACTAAATTTACATTTAATTTCATTTTTAGATCATCTAAACAAAAATTAGAGGCATACCAAGCTTGAAAAATGCCATCATGGAAGAGTAATTGAACAATATTCACATGACCTACATGTAGATATGCCAAATCCAAACTCTTGTCGATAAAATAAAATTATCTACTAGAATCCCCAACAAAAACATGCATATATCCCAGTGCTAGGAACTTCGACACCTCTCCTATACACCAAAGCAAAAAAATTCCACATCAGCACTAGAAACAAGAAATCAAATGAATAGTGAATAGGAAAATCCTAAAAAAGGGCTATGGTGTCATCGAAAACAAAAATGGGACATAATCATCACTCTAATTCATTAGCCTCAGAGGATACTAGCCCACACCTTGCTCATGGTGGAACTGTATGAACTATCACCACCACCTCATGAGAATCATCAGATGGTACCAGAGAGAGGGGATGATAATCACCCTTTGAGTTAGTGTCACCCTCATTGTCAAAAGGGCTGTCAGAGAGCTTGCTGTAATAACTGAGCCTCCCTGAATAAGTCTTATGATACTTGCATCTTCTCTTTGTCTTCTTTTTATACCCCACCAATTCCTTGCCTTTGAACTTGACTAATTCTTTTGAAATTGTTATTTTACTTAGGTAGTAACTATTGTTAGAGTAATAAGTTATGACACTTAATTAATTATATCATATTTTTTAATTAATCAAGTCACTTATTCCTTTAGTTACTTAAGCTAAACTTAGGCACATTAATAATTGATTAATTATTAAGTGTACACACTAGGGTTTCACTTTTAGGTTTATTTTAGGGTTTCTTGCTCTCCTTCATAAGGATTGATCTCTTTGTAATTATTGATTCTCAATAATGCATTTTTACTTTGAGGTTTACAAAAAATCTTCTTTGGTTCTGAATGTCTTTTGCATGTGACAGGTGATTGCATGCAGGTGATTCTTGGGGACTGTGAAGTAGGATTTATCAACTTTTACATGGTATCAAAGCTCCAGACTTGCAACGGGGCTAATGTTTTCGTGGTGACGACTAGATGACCATTAGATTTAAGCTCTGGAAATCCTGATGTCAGCAGTCGTACGAGCCTCTTTGCCCCTCCTAACCCTAGTTTTCCCAAAAAGAGCAATTTTTTTCTTTTTGGCATAACTTGGGCATACGGTATCGAAATTGGGAAATCAAGATATCATTGGAAATATAGTTTTGAGCACTATCCTATGGTGTAGTTTATTTTTCAGTATTTTTAATGTTTAGTTGTATTTATTGTTGTTTGAAGTTAGATGTTCATTTATTTATTTCGAGCTCATAAATTTTAACCACGATCTCCGATTTTCTCTATATTTGTAGCATTGGAAAGGTATTGAGGAGCTCTATGTTGCTATCCATACACATTTTTTGTGTCTATCCTAGGTTGATCACTTAGTCCAGATTTGGCCCAATGGGTTGTTTGGAGATTACTTGGATGTTTTGGTTATTGGAAGGGTGAAACTTGAATATTTGCACTTCGTTTTCAGTAAAACATCATTCAATAATCAAATTTTGCTTTGTAGATAGTTTTAGAACCAAAAATTTCCATAAATATCCCTAAGGTGTTCCTATTATTTTCCATAAATTCTATGAAAATCCTAAGTTTTGCTCCATTTAAATCCCATCATTAGCCTATCTTTCTATAATAAACCATTTATTCCCCTATCCATAAAGCCAAAAATGACACATTTATTATGTACCACTTCCTTTTTGTGAATTGTATATGTCACTCACCGCCTAACGACGGCCTCCCACAATGGGTTGGTGGTATGGCGGTAGCGGCCAGGGAACAACATTAGAACATTTACCATGCCACCATGCACAGTCTAAACATAGACTGTGGTATTGCGGTGGGTGGTTATCAACTAGCCAGGCAAGTAGATAGGAGGTCCACCATAGTACGGCTGATGGTCATCTTATAGACTGTGGTGACTGCAATTAATAGAGATAGGAGGCAAGGAAACAAGTCAGAATGCAAACCGTAGTGGCCATGGTGAAGTGGTGGAGAGTCAATGCTGACTAGTGGAGACAATAAATGATAGCTGCTATACCGTGCGTGGTTAACATAGGGACCGTGGTGGCCATGGTGAACAGAGGGAAGCAGGCAAAGGTAACAATAAATGTTTACTATGGTACCACCAGAAGTAAACGTGAAGACTGCAATATAGGGGTAAGGAAAGCTGAGACAGAGCAAATGACTTCATTGTATCGGGAACAGTTGAAATGAAGCCCATAGTGACTATGGTAAAATGTTATTAGAGATAGTGAGGTGACGTCGAACGGGTAGAAGTTACAACAATACCACAACTAGGAAGAACGGTAACTATGGTGATGTGATAGCGGTAGAAAGCATCCATAAGATGTCTATAGTGGTAGCACGGTGACAAGAAAGTTACAAGAAGGTAGCAATAAAATTCAACCATCGCGGAACCACCAGAGATAGAGAAATAGACTATGGTAAGGCAGTGGAAAGACGTGGCAGTTAAGATGGTCTTGCAAAATAATTATTGTGATACCGCGGGCTAAGGAAATAGGGGTCACGACAATGCGGTAAGGAAATAGTAGATAGCCAGAGGTGACAAAAAATGTTAGTCACCACTATACTGTAGCTGGTAAATAGGTTGACCATGGTAGAGTGGTAAAAATGAAATAAAATCCATAGGAAAGTATAATATAAATACCGATCAAGCTATGAAATTAAATATAAAAGGTGAGAAAGATATCAGGCAAAATTCAAGGCTTGTCTGTACTTTGAAATATTTGATTTTCCGATAAGGAAACTTAATCAAATTTTTTGTTTTCTATCAGTGAATGTAAAGAGTTTCCAACTAAAAATGAAGGGTCATGACTCTTTTACTGTATTGTATAAATACTTATAAATATTAGTTGCAGAAGGAGGTAGAACAAGGTATATAGAAAGTAGATAGTAGGAAATACAATATTTTCAGAATGTTTCAAAGGACCATGATGCATGTAAGAAGTTTCAAAGGATCAATGAAAGAAATCTAATATTGTGGCACCCTTCTGGTATCAATTATTTGTTAAATTAATTGAAAATACTATCAAGTTGTCTCCAAGGTTGATATTTCTTTGTTATTTATATTGATATATCAAGTATATTCTTAGTTTATCAATACACATTTGTTGTATTTGTGTGGTGTGATTGGTTGGTTCTTTCAAGTAAGGATTAAATCCTCCAATTCATTTACAGTAATTTGGAAGTATCATTTGGATCACTAAGAAGAGCTTGGTAATTACATTCTTGCATGTTTATACAATTTATAAACTAATATCATATGCCAAATAATTAGAAATCTCTGCCAGATAGAAGTCATTCATCAAGGCTTTCACTTGACTCTGTTTTACCCAACAACGCACTTGTCTTATTTATCCTTTTAGGTTTCATCCATTATATTTTCATCTCTTAACCGAACATATTATTTTTTCCTTGATATTTCATATATAGTTTATACCAAATTTAGATCATACCTCTCCACTATAAAATTTCCATTTGTGGATAGTTTAGTCGAGTAGGAAGCATATTTCAAAATCTACAGTATTTATATAGGTACACCCACCTAGGTTTAGCATAGCATTAAGAGTAGAAGGTTAAACTATATTGGCTAGCCTTGTTAGTTGGCCAAAAGAGTTGTGAGAACCTAGCAACCTCTCATGGTTCAAAACTATGATATTGAGACCTAACAAATTGGAGACTCTACTAGGAAACTTGAGAGAAGTTTGGTGGCAAGAAGCCTTTCCACATAGAGTCATCAAAAGAGAATCATAATTAAAGAAATTTGAAAATTGGCTACGTTGGGTGAAAGAATAACATCTTCTCACTTTTAGAAAAGGTGGGTGGTGACTCTGAATGAACAAAAGCATTGAAAATGATACAATAAGATACAGATCATAAAGGAATTGACCTAGAGTTCAAACCATCACGATTAATCACAATATGCAGGGAAGAAAGTCTTTATATAGAGATAATGATGGTCCCAATGATAAAAGTAAGTGAAACTCTAAAAATGATCAGGGCAAGAAAATGTCTGATGACAAGGGGCCAAAAACAAGAAACAAAACATCAAAACCACTAGTGGAAACACATAATTCATATGACGTGTTAACAAATGAAAAAATCCCATCTAAAGAACTCCACACTCCAGAAGAGAAGAGGAACCCCCTTTGGAAAATGAATCATGAGAGGGATGACGAGTTCATGGCTGATTTTGAGGCTAAAAAAATAAGAGAGTTTGAATATGAGCAGAGAGCAACACTTTTTGAGGAGGTACTTGAATATGAAGAAGTGTCTAAAGAAAATCATGAACTCATGACCCAAAATGAGGTAGATGCATAGTTAGAATGCATGAGGCAAGAAGCAGAAATATTAAGGATAGAATATGAGAAAAGGCTTCAAGCAATGATATAATTTGAGAAATTCAAGTCGCAAAAGGTTCAAATTAAAACGCAAATGGTTGACTCACCTAAATATATGCCCCCTCATAAAAATAACAATATGAGACCATCAAATTCTCCACAAGCCCACTATAATCAGCCGAGGAACCAATGTGGACATCAAAATGCTCCACCACAACATAGGGGTGTTCAACCACCTCCTTATCAACAACACATACCCCCATAAGGTCAACAATATGTGGAAACTAGTAATCCATTGTATCAGAATCAACATTTCAAAAACCCTTCTCCACAATATACAACCATGATTAGGCCGTTTGATTTGACTGCATTCTAGATATACCCTTACCCTCTAGATAAAAATTCGAGAAACTTAGTCCCTAAATTCACAAGAATTAGTACAGTCACAATAAAGGAGCATCTGAGAAAATTTAAAGTAGTTATTCAAGATCTAGATATGAAATATGAGGATGTACAAGTTTGATTATTTATGATGTCATTGATTGAGGATGCCAGAGACTGGTTTAACAATTTACCAACAAAATTCATTGATTCTATTCATATATTTTATGAGCAATTTCTCCAGCAATATGGGAATCAATGTGTATCAGAGTTTCCTTTGCATAAGTTGGTAACCATCCAAAAGCATCAAAATTAGTTAGGTTATGAATTTAATCAGAGGTTTTCTAGGCTACATAATAAGATACCTCATGGATCCAATCTGGTTAAACCTGCTGCATTGAGCATCTACTTGAAAGATTTTGATCCCAAGATAGGATATGAGCTTAGGAACAGAGATCCTAGGAATTTGGTTGAAGCCCAAAAGATAGTACTCACAATTGAGAATAATAGGAAAGTTGCAGGGATAATTTATAAAATGGAAAACCCTAGGGCTCTCTCATATGCTCCCCCAAATAGACAAGAAAATACATATAAGAATGAAAGACCAAGGTTACATGGCATGCCTTATAATACAAATTGGGAGGATGGGAAGCCGGTGAATGATAGACCAAGAAATAAAGAAACATTGGATCCATTGAAAAGGAAAGGAGCATACATGGTAGATAAGAGTCCCTAGTGCCTAGTGTGTTATGGACCACATTCCCTGAAGCATTGTGTTACAAATCAGTCAATACTTGAAGAAGATACACTAGAAAATGATGGTGGTGAAGACCAAAATGTCTATTTAACTTCCCACACCCTTATTGCTTTGAAGCAAGAATATTCATATTTAGAGGAGGAGGGATATGAGTATGATGTTGACCATCACAAATACAATATTCATATGTTAGAGCAACAGGTTTTTTTGACCATGAAGAAAGTGAAAATTAGCAAAATCCCCCTATTGCATCATGTCAAACTAATAGGTACAACATAAGGAGACCAAGTGAAGAAGAGATTGAGAGGTTGACTATTGCAGCAGTGGAAGAAGCTAGAAACAAATATCAGTTGAGGAACAAAACAATGAATAAAGATGAGGGTGTCCCAAGAGGAATATTTGCAAAAAATAAAAAGGTACCAAATGAGACATCAAAAAAGATAGATGATAAGCAACATGAGAAAAAAGAACAAAAGTGGGCTTCTAAAGAGGAAAGTAAAGAAATCCGCATTGAGAAGAAAAAGCCAAGTCAAACATGCAAAGAGGAAAAGGAAGAAAGAAAAGGAGAATTGATAGAATCAAGGAAGGTGATGAGAACTGAAGGTACATCTTTTGATTTCATGCAAACCTTATCTCAGCTAAAAATATTTGTCCCATTACTTGAAATGATGAAAATTAAGGAATATAGGGAAGGTGCCATTCAATTGATGTTTAAGGGGAATCAAAATATAAACCTTTAAAATAAGGAGATCCCTGAAACCACCAAAAAGAAGAAGGAAATAAAAATACCAGAATCCTGCTTAATGAATACACCACAGACTGACCCATTTTTTACCACCCTACTCATAAGTGGCAAGTTAGTGAGAAATTAAATGATAGATTCAGGTGCTTCCATGAATATTATGCCAGTAGGGGTAATTAAATAGCTTGGTATGAGGGTAGATTTGGAAGGAGGTAAATGTTACGCCATGGATAATAGGCATGTTTTGGTTGTAGAAATAATAAATAATGTGGAAGTAAGGTTAGAAAATTACCCTCAAGTTTCCTACAATATTGATATAACCGTAATTGACACACCTCCTTAGTTTGGAATGCTTTTTTCAAGACAATGAACTACAGAAGTAGGGGGTAATGTGCAATTCGATTTATCATATGCCACTATACCAGTAAATGGTGAAGAGGTCAAGTTATATAGGAAGCCAGAAATGAATCAAATTGTTGAGTGTGTTCCTCAAGAAAAAATTAGTTACTTTTGTGATGTAGATTGGGGAATTTTAGAGTGGAATTATCTTTGTCTGAATTAGTGAACAAAGACACAATTGATAAACATATTTCTGAAAATCAGCAAGGTGTGTGGAAAATGTACTTTGATGGGGCATGCAGTCAAGAAGGTAATGGTGCTGGGATAGTCTTCATATCACCTGAAGGTACAAAATTTAAATATTCATTCTTGTTGGATTTTGAATGTAAAAATAACGTGGCAAAGTATGAAGCCTCTAATAATTGGTTTGAACATGGTTGTCAAAACATAAGATTAAATTTTTTTTTGTCTTGGGTGATTCTGAGCTAGTTGTGTCACAAGTTAGATCAAAATATGTAGAAAAAAATAAAAGGCTAAAGCAATATAGGAATGCAATATGGGATACAATCAAATTATTCGATGCCTTCTCCATTGACTAGGTGGATAGATAAAAAATCATCATGATAGATTTCCTAGCCAATGTAGCACTAAGACAAGATGACATCATGCTAGCAGGGATATCCCAAATTGAGTTCAAAACAAGGCTTGTTGTACCAGACAATATATATAGTTGGTAGGTTTTTAATGATGACACTGATCTTTTAAAGTTCCTTCACTATTTGGATTAGTATGAAGCTCAAGAAATCAATTTCAATGCCTTTGTAGAAGAAATAAATGGAGAATAGACAATATTCGGAAAGAATGTCTTACACCTTAAGACTAATAAACATCCCAAAGGACTAGTAGTGTTGGAAAGATTATATGATGGAAATGATCGGTCCCTCATGAAACAAACACCAGTCAAAAAAGAAGATATTGAAGAGGTAAATTTAGGGATTGAACTGACACCAAGAAAAGTATATATTGGGAAGAAAATAGGCCCGACTATTCGAAGAATGCTGATTTCATTACTAAGAAAATATAAACATGTGTTTGCATGGTCTTATAAGGACCTCAAGGCATATAGGGAGGACTTATTTCAACATCAAACTCCATTGAAACTAGATGCAAAGCCCTTTAGGTGGAAAAAAAGACCTATCAATCCTAAATTGGAACCAAAAATACAGGAGGAATTGGTGAAACTTAGAGATGGAGGTATCATTAAACCAGCCAGACATTCAAAATGGGTGTCAAACCTAGTTCCTGTGAGAAAGAAGAATAGAGATATTAGATTGTGTGTGGACTTTAGAAATTTAAATGTGGCATCCGTCAAGGATAATTACCCTCTACCTAGTATGGAGGCTATACTACACAAAGTGATAGGGCTTGAGATGCTATCTATGATGGATGGTTTCTCTGGTTATAATCACGTTAAAGTCAAGGAATCTAAGCAATACAAGACAACTTTTACAACTCCATGGGGAACATATGTTTATGTGAGAATGCCCTTTGGTCTCGCAAATGAAGGAGTGAATTTTCAAAGAGCTATGGACTTAGCATTTGTAGACTTGATTAATGCTATAATGGTAGTATATCAAGATGACCTTATTGCTTACTCAAAAATGTCTAAAGATCATGCAGAACATATGGAAAAACTATTCATAAAAGCCTTAGAATATGGCATTAGTTTGAACCCTAACAAATGTCATTTTTCTGTCACAAAGGGAAAACTCTTAGGACATATTGTGTCAAAGGAGGGATTTAGAATAGATCTTGAGAGAGTTGAAGCCATAGATAAGGTCCCTATACCTAAAACTATCAAAGCCATCCAATCATTTTTTGGGCAAATTAACTTTGTTAGGAGGTTTGTGTTTAACTTTGCTGAAATTATTAAGCCCATATCAAAAATGCTAAGGAAAGGACAAAAAATTGAATGGACTCCAAAAGCATTGGAAGCCTTTGTATCCGTTAAAAGAGCCATCAAGGAATCCCCTATCCTCAAATCTCTTGATTTCACAAAAACGTTTCAAATATTTTCATTCGCTTCCTTACACACTATAGTTGTTATGATACAAAAAAATGAGGATGGACATGAGCAGCCTATTTCCTTCTTTAATAAATCATTGCAAGGGTCATTATTGAAATATGATATAATGCAAAAACAAGCCTTTTCATTAGTAAAAGCCACAAAATCTTATAGACCATATCTTGTTGGAGCCAAAGTGATTACTTATGTTTCTCACACAGCTGTTAAAGACATTTTAACACAGTAAAAATTAATAGGAAAGAGGTGTAGGTGGATAAATAAAATCTAGGAATTTGATAAAGAAATACAAATTACCAAATTGGTAAGAGGCCAATGGTTGGAAAAGTTAATGGCAAAATAAAATATTGAAGCTAATCAAATTTGCAATGAAGAATATGAAGGAAATAAAATTTCAAGTATTGAGAATACACCTTGGTATACAAACATCATGTACTACCTCAGAAACATGAAGTGCCCTAAAAATTTTAGTGATAACTAGAGAAGAACTTTGAAAATATGAGCAACTAAGTATGTATTCATAGATAGTGATTTGTTTTGGAAGAACTGGGATGGGATATTATTGTTATGTCTAGATGAATCATAAGGTAAACATGTTTTAAAAGAAATGCATGAAGGAATTTGTGGAGGTCATTATTTTGCAATGACAACTGCACATAAGATCCTCAGGGCAGGTTATTACTGGCCAAAATTTTTTAATGATTCTTTTTCATATGTGAGAAAGTGTGAGGCATGTAAGAAGTTTTTAGGCAAAATGAAATATCAAGGAGATTTACCCTTGAGGCATCTGTAGGTTCAAGCCCATTTTCATCAATGGGGAATTGACTTTATTGGAGAGATACAAGAGAAATCAAGTGGACACAGATGGATACTAGTAGCCACTGATTACTTCACCAAAGGGTAGAAGCAATCCCAACCAAGCAAGCAACAAGTAAAGTTGTGGTCAAATTTTTGATGGATAACAGTATTACTAGGTTTGGTACACCATTAAGACTAATTACAGACAATGGGATGTGTTTTAGATATGATGAGTTTAGAGATTTTTGTTGTACACATGGTATTAGTATTTCTTATTCTGCCCCATATCACCCACAAGCTAATGGTCAGGAAAAATCTAGCAACAAAAGTCTTTTGAAAATCATAAGAAGAATGCTCGGTAAAAATAAAAAGTCTTGGGATTCCAAGTTAAGAATGGTTGTATTGGTAGATAGAATTACTGTGAAAAGGGAAATTGGAAAATCTACATATGAATTAGTGTATGGAACACAATCCAAGATGCCTTTACAAAATTTGTTGCCAGTTTACAAATTTATCCTTCAAGAAGACATAGATGCTCCAGAACCACTGGAGGAGAGAATGAAGCAACTGGAAAATCTTGATGAAATAAGAAGAATAGATCAAAACTAGAATGTAAAGTTATAGTCACAGATGAAGTATTTTTTTGATAAAAAAGAAAAAAATAGAAAATTTAAAGAAGGTGATCTAGTACTGATGTGGAATGCTAGATGCTAGGAGAAAGGAAAACATGGGAAATTTGAAGCATTATGGTTAGGGCCATTTGTTATTGTTGGTGAAAGAGGAGAAGATTCATACCACTTGTAGAACATGTCTGGAGAGGAGCAGGACTTGCTTGTACATGGGCAATTCTTGAAAAAAAATTTCTCTTGAAGAGTTGTAGAGGGTTAAGAATTTCTAGTGCATGGAAAATTCTTATTTAAACCCCTTTTTAAAATCTTCTTTTCCATGCACAATAGTTTAAAAAATATTGAAGAGTCTAGGTTTCCTAGTACATGGACAATCTCAAGAATTCCCTTATTGAAAACATTGCTTTCCTCTCCATGTACAGAGTATAGGATTTTTTCATCACCTCCATGCTGTTCTCATTCCATCCATTTTCCATTTGCCTTCATTTTTCATATCATTTACTCAGTCTACTCTACCAAAGATATTTTGGATTCTTGTAGTGATTTACAAAAATTCAATCATCCCCAATAGGAGCCACTATTAGAACAAAAAATTTCCTTAAAAATCCCAAAGGTGTTCCTATTATTTTCCATAAATTCCATGAAAATCTAAAGTTTTTCTCCATTTAAATCCCATCATTAGCCTATCTGTCTATAATAAACCATTTATTCCCCTATCCATAAAGCAAAAAATGACACATATATTATATACGGCTTCCTTTCTGTGCATTTTATATGTCACTTACCACCTAACCGTGGCCTCCCACAATGGGATGGTCGTATGGTGGTAGCAGCCAGCGAACAAGATTAGAAAATTTGCAATGCCACCGTGCATGGTCTAAACATAGACCATGGTATTGCAATGGGAAACTATTAACCAGCCAAGTGAGCAAATAGGAGGTCCACTATGGTATCACCAACAGTCATCCTACAAATCGCGGTGACTTCAGTTAACGGAGATAGACAACGAGGAAACATGTCACAATGTGGACCATGGTGACCGCGGTGATGTGATGGAGAGTCAGCCCTGACCAGTGGATATAGTAAATGACAATCTCTATATCGTGCACCATTAACGTAGTGACCATAGTGGCCGTAGTGAATAGAGGGAAGTAGGTGAAGGAAACAATAAAATTTTACTACGGTACTTCCAGGAGTAAATGTGAAGACCGCGGTAGAGCGGTAGGGAAAGCGAAGATAGAGAAACTGACTTTGTTGTACCATGAACAATTGAAAGGAAGCTTGTGGTGAATATAGTAAACCATTAGCAGAGACAGCAAGGCAACATCGAATGGGTAGCCATTAATGTAATACCCCAAATAGGCAGGATGGTAATGATGGTGATGCAGTAGTAGTAGAAATTTGGCATAAGATGTCTACAATGGTAGTGTGGTGACAATAAAGCGACAAGAAGGTAGCAATAAAATTCAACCACCATGGAACCACCAGAGATAGAGACATAGAATGTAGTAAGGTGGTGGACAAACGTGATGGTTAAGATGGTCTTGCAAAATGGTTACCGTGATACTATGGGTTGGGGGTTACGGTAATGCGATAAGCAAGTGGTAGATAGCCAGAGGCGACAGGAAATGCCAATCATTGCTATACCGCAATTGGTCAACAGGTTGACCATGGTAGAGCAGTAAAAATGAAATAAAAGACATGAGAAAGTTAAATATAAAGACTCATCAAGCTATGAAATTAAATATAAAAGGCAAGAAATATATAAGGAAAAATTAAAGGCTTGTCTCTACTTTGAAATATTTGATTTTCCGATAAGATAACTTAATCAAATGTTTTGTTTTCTGTCAGTGAATGTAAAGCATTTCCAACTTAAAATGAAGGGTCATGACTCTTCAACTATATTGTATAAATACCTATAAAAATTAGTTGCAGAAGGAGGTAGAACAAGATAGATAGAAAGTAGATAGTAGGAAATACAATATTTTCAGAATGTTTCAAAGGACCATGATAAATGTATGAAGTTTTGAAGGATCAATGAAAGAACTTTGATTTTGTGGCCCCCTTTTGGTATCAATTATTTGTTAAATCAATTGAAAATACTATCAAGTTGTCTCCAAGGTTGATATTTATTTGTTATTTAAATTGATATATCAAGTATATTCTTAGTTTATCAATACACATTTTTTGTATTTGTGTGGTGTGATTGGTTGGTTCTTTCAAGTACGGATTAAATCCTCCAAGTCATTCATAGTAATCTGGAAGTATCATTTGGATCACTAAGAAGAGCTTGGTAATTAACTTCTTGCATGTTTATACAAGTTATAAACTTATATCATATGCCAAATAATTAGAAATCTCTGCTAGATAGAAGTCATTCATCTAAGGCTTTCACTTGAATCTGTTTTACCCAACAAGGCACTGGTCTTATTTATCCTTTTAGGTTTCATCCATTCTATTTACATCTCTTAACCGAACATATTAGTTTTTCCTTGATATTGCATATACAATTTATACAAAATTTAGATCATACCTCTCCATTATCAAATTTCTATTTGTGGATAGTTTAGTCATGTAGGAAGCATATTTCAAAACCTATAGCATTCATATAGGTACACCCACCTATGTTTAGCAGAGCCTTAAGAGTAGAAGGTTCAACTATATTGGTTGGCATTGTTAGTTGGCCAAAAGAGTTGTGAGAGCCTGGCAACCTCTCATGGTTCAAACCTACGTTTTTGAGACCTAACAGATTCCAAGGTTGTTCCCATTTGAAGTTTTTGATTGTTCCATGGCATCCGGTCTATTGTTTCTTTTTTATGATTCTTTGAGTCAATCAGTGACTCTCATCTGGTTTCAGTAGTAGATAGAATTATTTGTCCTTCCTTGCCACATTTCGGTTCCATTGTTACTCCATAGTGTTTTTCTAATGCTTCTTTGTAGTATGCCATCTCATTGTAGGGGGGTTTTGTCCCACTGGTTTTTTCTTCTCTACCTCATTCTTACATTTGTAAATGGGTATCTAATTAGGCCTAGTTGTTGGGACCCATTTTTGCTTTCATGCACATTTTGTCTAGTGTTTTATCTACTTCCTAAGTTCATCTTAAGGGGGGTGTTAGAGTAATAAGTTATTACACTTAATTAATTATATCATATTGGTTAATTAATGAAGTCACTTAAGCCTAACTTAGGCACATTAATAATTGATTAATTATTAAGTGTGCATACTAGGGTTTCCCTTTTAGGTTTATTTTAGGGTTTCTCGATCTCCTTCACAAGGATTGATCTCTTTGTAATAATTGATTCTCAATAATGCATTTTTACTTTGAGGTTTACAAAAAATATTCTTTGGTTTTGAATGTCTTTGGCATGTGACAAGTGATTGCATGTAGGTGATTCTTGGGGACTGTGAAGTTGGATTTATAAACTTCTACAACTACTCCTAACACCATACTTCATTAAATTTATGTGTCCTCTTCCATCCTTTGGTGTATCAGGAGATCCCTATATATCATCCTCATCCTCTTGAGTAATATTCTCATAATTAAGCAAGCTTATTCTTCTAGACCTCTCAAATGGCCTAGCAGACTCCTTAGACTTATTCATCTTCTCAGAAAAATCTAGCTAATTATGTTTTTTGACTCAAACTCAATGCAATTTCTGAATAAAGAGTATGGCAATCAACCCTCCTTATAAAAATTTATGCAACTGTACCAACCATTAATTCTTCAAAGAAATATTGTACGTGCATGTTGAAAAAATTCTACTTTTATCCCTTTCATCTTGACCATTGATCATGATTTAAAATGCATTAACGAATAGAATACCATGCAACCATTCATAATTGAGTTTTAATTTTTCTTTAATGTCCCTTTTAGAAAAGAAAAGAACTAAGTAGATAAATATCCACTCAATACTTAGCATTAAAAACTATCTTCCTACAAATACCCACTCACCCGTGGGAAATTTTTCACTTGTGTTTCTCCCTATCAAAACCCACGGGGACTAATCCATATCCAATCTCAAGATATCAGCTCATACATTGCCCTACTTTATTACCACCCATTTCAAACATATCAAAGGCTGACATAATTGACAACCGAGATTTTAAGCATGTGATTTAAAAAAAGGAGCTAAACATAGCACAATTTATAAATAATATCCCCTCGACAAAATTTGGAAGCATTCCATTTTTATTAGAAACTAGTCAAGCCCATTTAGAAACTCCACATGGTAAATGCCCGCTTGCCCATTGAAAGATACAAGACACATTCGGAGCCCACACGAGATGGCGGGGAGTGGCTAAGTTTTAGCCATGTCACTAGTCATTGATTGTTGAAAACAATTGCTTCAAATTCCATCATTAAAGCCAATCGATCATCACAAACATACAGGTATCACATTTCCTACTAGCCTGTAAGACCACCACTTTGTACAAATGTAGATTAATGGGGGTGTGGGGGAAAATATTGGATGAGAACATGCATTGCACCACCTATCATTGATCACTCCTCAAACAACATGTACCACCCGAAGAATGAAAAAAATTACAATTAGAAAGTACCATGTGGCCATCGCTTGCTAGCCTGTGCCATTAAAATAATGTGAAATAACATAAGACATACTCATGGGGAGCGACACAGATATGGCCACATCATCATTCCTTCATTCATTGATCCTCTTTTAAATAGACTAGATATTATTACCAAAGAGACTAGGTCCACCATTATATCATACACATGGTTGAAGCCTGCCAACATGTATGGATAAAATAAGAAATGATAAAACCAGAAAGGCATACGGGGAATGGTCAAGATTGATTCCATCAATCAAATGACTCATACAAATTTGTAAATATACATGCCAAAAAATTTATTCATAAAAATAGGGCATGACTAGGTAAGCAGGGTAACGACCCATAATGAAGGCTAAATATTTAAAATTTTCCTTAGATTAAGCCCTCAACTATTAAATCCTAAAAATACATGAAGGAACTGTCAACCTCTGACTAGGGCCTAGTAAATTAATGATTCTGATGGCACAAGTGAAAAATTAAGTGACCTTGAATGGGAAAGATAGGTCAGTGTAAAAGTAGAGCGACCAAGGGTTTTTAGACCAAGATTTAAAAGTTCTACAAATGTAAAACCCTATCAAAATAATTTGAACATTGACCTTATAGTTAAGCACAAAAGACCAAACCAAACCTTTTTACAATTTCTCATGATAGAACCAAAAACATTGGGTGTTCCATCAATGGCTCGTCTTGGGGACACATGCCTCTCATAGGCATGGTGAGATCCTAGAATCAAAGGGTGAAGCATGCCAGACACAAAATAAAAAATTACGACAAGAAGGAAACAAACATAAAGAAACAAACTATTTACAAAATATGCAGAGGCCCAATAAGCCAAAAATAGGAGGTCCAAACTTCATCTTGCTAGAAACCTTCTTGTGATATGTAGATTTCTACACTACATTCTTCAATATAATCCATGCTTCATCTTCCCATTAGTGGCACTAAGCCACTAAAACTTGGGGCCCAATCTTGCCCCTATCAAAAACCAACCTATTGAAGGAACTAATTTCCTTCAATCCATATGTACCTCTACCATACTAGTGCAAGAAGTACAAGCTTCCTTTTATGAGTATAAATTTGTCAGAACTAAAACCCATCTGATTACAAACACTATTACTTGCATCTATCACAACTTTCTTAAGTATACCACTATCAGTATAATATTTATCATTCTTTATTGTGTAATCTATTATAAAATGAAAGCTTTCATCATTACATGACACATATATGTTATATTCATCATATAAAAAATTTTCATGTTGTAAATAACATTTTTTGCTATTCATTTCAATGTCACGCTTCATAAAAATACCTTCTAGCTGAACTAGAAATTGAAAAAATTCAAACTCCTCCAAGTAATTGACTTCATGATATATTCAATTCTTTTTGCAACACCTATTTCAAATGTAAAGAGGTCATAGGAAATGCTCTCGATGAGTTCATCAATGTGCTCCTTTTCTTGCTCAAGATCTCTTTCTAACCATGTGTGATATACATAATCAACATCATCATCAAAGAGTGAATTATTCCTGTACCAATAACAGTTACCATTTTTGTCAATTGATGAATTTGGAGGCTCATAAAACAATTAATTTTCTATCATATTTATGTTTGACATAACAACCTTAGTCTCCTTAGTAGGAAAGTCTAAATACATCAAATTATCATCATATTCAAAATTATTATAATCAATGCCCTTCTTATCAGGATAATCACAATCAACCTTGAACTCATAGCAACCAATACAATATTTCATTTCATCCTCCAATTGTTCAATGCACATATCTGAAATCTATGTCAAATCCACATGATATGAGATAACATGGTCAAAATAGTTTTTCAAATCCATAGCATTATTAATTGAAACTGGTAGCATCCTATTACTCGGAGTCTCATTATTATTAGAACACTTCTTATCTATAATAAATTATTTTATCACATCCTCCCAAGGGCAATCATATTCGACAAAGAATTGACCATACTTAGAATCATCATCACTACTACAAAAAGAAGAATCGTCAATATTACAAATTTTTTTAGACCTTTTAGACTAAATTCTCAGTCTTATGTCATCAATAGGACCATCAGTATTGGAAACATCAAAAATATAAAAAATACTCATTTCATTAGTTTCACTAAGGCAAGCATTTTCAACCTCTGATCTACTCTCTTGTTCATATGACATCTCATTATTTGTCTCATATGGGGTAGTAGAATCATTATCATGGTGGGCTGAAAATTTAATAGCTCTTTGATAATCATCTCTAATCTGTTCAAATAGAGAAAAGTATTCACACACCTAGTCAAGCCTAACAAGCTTCAAATCCTTTGTTAAAGCACTCAAACCTGGTTCATAAGATTCATAAAATAAATCAATTCAAAATGAGTTTTCAATTCTATGAAATTCAAGAATTATAGCTAGAGTGTCAAAATATATTGTGTAGAGATCATATGATGATTATCCTTTATGTTTTCTTATGCAAGAGAGGTCTTTAAAAGAGGTTGTATGATTATAATTGCATGTATCTTCTAGGCAATGTGTTTGGAGCTCTTTGAGGTTAGCATTATGGGATGATATGTAATCTGAGAAAATAGTGATGTAAGTGTTCTAACCTTGATTTTTAATTTCTATCTTACACCTCTCAACCACATTTGGTGTTTCAAGGAAGAAAACATCTGAAGAAAAATACTTCCTTGGTATTCCATATTTTTGGTTGTTTTCAATAATAATAGCTATCTTGTATGCCTAATGCAAAGTTTTAGGATCTTTGTCTCTCAATAGATAGCTCATCTTTCTATTAAAAGATCCTAATTAAAAAACCAAACACACCTCATCACTTAATCTCATGGAAAGAGGAATATCCCTCAATGTTTTAGCGAATCTTAGATTGAATTCCGAAACAAGCTCATCATCCTCTTTTTCAATATTCATAAAATTTTTGAGCAAAGAACTAGCACTAACCCTTTCACCAAATTGTTCAATAAAAATCACTTTGAACTCTTCCCAAGAGTAGATAGAGAATGTTGGTAATTCAGAGAACCATTCTCTTGAATCTCCTTTTAAATACATCATAGACAACCTCATGATTACATCCTCATTATATATCTCAAATTCATTCATAAAATTATTAAACTCCTGCAAATGATTTCCTACTGATTCACACTTTATACCATTGAACTTTGGTAGTTTATCTTTGATGTCAAGTGAAATAACATTTGGGTAACCATTAATACCATTGAAATTTATTTCTCTATGTCTTCTAGTGCTGAAATTTATTTTACTACATGGAAAGGATTTCATATTAGGATGTATAGGTTGATAATACATTTTCGTAAACCCTTAACGACCTTTTCAAACCAACCTTTCAATTAAAAAGTAGTTTGAATTTATTTTACAACATGACCTTAAGCATTCATAATGCATCAATTTATCTCAACTTGCTTAGGACCTTCTAAATGATTCTCTTCAAAAATTACTACATACTTCCATTTGTAATACAGGTTACAAAATAAGAATACAAAATTATGTAAGCATTTTTTATCTATTCCCTTTTCTTAACTTCTTATTTTCACTTAATAGGGATTCAAAAAAATTCAAGAATTTTACATATGGTTTTCATATATAGATTTATGCCATGTTTGAAAACCAAAATATGGAGAATACCTGGATATGTTGTAGCTACCTTAGATTCTTCTTCTTGACTGAAAATTTTTGTTTATTTAAAATACTCTTCACATTTTCATCAAGTTCTTGAGATAGAGTCACCACCTCTTCACAAAAGATTGAACTTCAAGTATTATGAAGTTCATTTAAGTCTGAATTTATTTTTGGGTCTTCCTCCACAACAAAGTCACACAAATTCTTTGAGGTTCTACTACAACAAACTCACTTCTAGGTTTAAAATATTAATATGTAAATGAGTTTTTAAAATTCACCAAGTTCTTGAATCTATGATTCATAGTCTACAATTGAATAATTCAAAGCTATTCCTCAACAAAGTTTCCCTTTTCAGTGGTGACTTTTCTAGCAAAACCTAACAATTCTCTAAAGATTTTCCACTTCTTATGATGAATAAATTATAAGGTTAATGGACAACACAATGAGCCTTACTCCTTCACTTTTGGCTCTATTAAACCAGGTTGGGTAATCCCAAACTACATCAATATGAGATATATCAAATTAATAACAGATAGATTCATAGTTGAGATAAACCTACCCCAATGAAGATTTGGCATATCTTTCAAGTGAATGAATACTCATTTTCTATGAACAATAATAGTTCCATTCAACACATAATTCATTTAACAAGAGTTTTAAAAGAGTGTAGTTCTTATTTCAAGTTTAAGGCTAGGTGTGCTATGTTCTCAATTTTCTCGCTAGATTTTAGTGATAAATTGGCAGTGCCTAAATAATTGGAGCAATGGAGTAAAATATGTGATAATCTGTAATATAAAAAACACTAAATTATAGAAGTATATCTACTACCCTCATATTGTTTTGTAGGCTATGAAAACAAAAAAATGCCCAAATGAAACATTCACTACTTAGCAATCCCAAACAATTTTGTGCAAAGTTTTATACCCTCTTCAAGCATGTTAATCAACTCCATGAGCTAAAGTTGATAAAAATATACAACATTGAAGAATAACCATTTGAAGAAAAATGACAACACCATTAGCATTTTCATTCATAAGTTGTAAGAAATATACATAGGAGAGTGTTTGTTTCTAGAAAAAAAATTTATTTCTACATCACTAGTTTATATAAACTTAGTTTAAGAATATTACATACATGAAATCATTGAACAAGACCATTTTCTAGCCTATTTACCGTTATCCTATTTAAGATTCCTTTTCTGAGATAAGAATTCACCCAAAACCCTATCGAAACTCAAAATTTTGACCTGTGTAATGAGCCCACAAATCCCTTCTATATAACAAGGAAGCAACAAGCATTGGACTCAACTAGATTTACATTTCGTTTCATTTTGAGGTGTCCAAAGTTGGTTACATTTCATCATGGAAGAGTAGAAGACTAACATTCACATGACCTTCTTGTAGACATGCCAACTCCTTGCTCTTGCTAATCAAAGAAGATTCTCCACTAGTAGCCCCAACAAAAACATGCATATATCCTAGCGCTAGGAAGTTTGACACCTCTCATATACACCAACCTGAAAAAAATTCCACATTAGCACTAGAAAAAATAAATCACATGAACACTGAATAGGAAAAATGACAAAGGGGCTATGGTGTCATCAAAAACAAAAATGGGACATAGTCATCACTCTGAGTCATTAGCCTCAAAGGATACTAGCCCACACCTTTCTAGTGGTGGAATTGGTGTAAGTGTAACCACCACCCCATCGAAATCATCAGATGGTACCAGAGAGAAGGGATACTAATCACCCTTTGAATTAGTGTCACCCTCATTATCTAAAGGGCTTCCAGAGAGCTCACTGGAATAACTAAGCCTCCCCGGATAAGACTTATGATACTTTCACCTTTTCTTTGTCTTTCTTTCATATCCCACCAACTCCTTGCCTTTGAACTTGACTAATTCTTCTGAAACTATTATGTTCCTTAGGTGGTAACTACTCCTAACACCATACTACATAAAAATTGTGCATCATCGTCCATCCTTTTGTGTATCAAGAGATCCCTACATATCATCCTCATCCTCTTTAGTAATCTTCTTAGCATTGAGCAAGGTTAGTCTTCTAGACCTCCAGACTAGCCTAAAAGACTCCTTCGACTTATTCATCTTCTTAGAAAACTCTAGCCAATTCTCTTTTCTGACTCAAACTCAATGCAATTTCTGAATGAAGAGTATGAAAATTAGTCCTCCTTATAACGAGCCATGTAAGTGCGCCAACCATTAATTCTTCAAAGAAATATTGTGCACACATGCTAACAACATTCTACCTTGATCCCTTTAATCATGACTATTGATCATGATTTAAAATCCATCAACGGATAGAATACCATGCAACCATTCATAATTGAGTTTTCCTTGTGCTTTAATACCCCTTTTAGAATAGAAAAACACTGAGTAGATAAACATCTACTTAGTACTTAGCATGAAAAACTATCTTGCCAGAAATAGCCGCTCACCCATGGGAAATATTTCGCTTCTATTTCTTCTTGTCAAAAACCACAAGGATTGATCTAGATCCAATCTTAGGATATTGTCTCATACACTACCCTGCTTTATTACTGTAGACACTAAAAATTCATCACAATTAAATAATCTTAATTATTTAATTATTTCCTAAACACATATTTCTTCTATTAATTAAATAGCCTTTTAATTATTTAATTAATTCATTATCACCTTTATTCAACTTTTATTAATTAAATGAATCTTATTTATTTAATTACACATCTAATTAATTAATACTCTTTCTAAATTAAATAATTTATTATTTAATTTACCTTTTGTCATATTTTGACTATATTTAAATATTCTTTTTGAATTATTTTAATTAACCTTTTCAATCAATTAAATAAATTATTATTTATTTAATTTAAAAATCATTTCAATTTCGAATGTTGAATTAAATTAACATTTAATTCATAAATAATTATTTTTGTTCTATCACCCACTTAACTTATTATTCACTAACCATCTAACTCGAGAGCTATTTAAATCCATCAGTTATCTCTAAATTTAATATCTGATCGTCTATGCGAAGATACTCTCTCTCACAACCAATCACTTATCTAGTTAAGATTCATATGCATGAACATGCTTATTAATTAAATATCTTTATTTAATTAGTTAATACATGTGTGCATTTGAATAGATCATTGTCGAATTATAACTTTATCCTTTTCATTCAAAGTCTTATTCTTATTTTCGCAGACTTTCAACTAAAGATTAAATCATTTATTTAATCTTGATCTCTTATTTGAACAGTCCATTTTCGAATAGTCTTAATACTCAATTGAATTATTATTCTAATTTAATCTTTATCCTACATAATTTCCCAACTCGCATTGTAACTGACACATAACTCAATCACATGGAATGGGTATGTGCAGGATCATGATGGGCCAAAAAGTGGCAATGAGAAAAAATCACGTTTTGGATCGGCTCAAAAACGCGGAAATGCCAAGTTGACCTTTCTAGGTTCAGGTGTCAGTACATTTACCTGAACCAAAAACCAAACCTAGTTTCCACAAATCGGATATCCGATCCAAATTGGATATCCGATTTCCTGAAACTGTATATAAAAAAAACAGCTGACTATTTAACTTCATTTCTCACAGTTTGACATGGGCATAAAAGGAAAAAACCCAAATCCGATATCCGCTTTGATTAGATATCTAATTTCAAAGGTATGTATTTGGTTTTTTCAATCTTGTAATCGATTTTTGAAGTAGATTCTCTTATGTTTAATTAGGTTTTATTAATTTTTTTTCAAAAATAAGGTTTTCTATTGATTATTTAAAAAAACTAGAGAGTTTAAATTGATTTTTTATTAAAACATAATGTTTTGAAATGGATCTTGATTAAAAATTAGTGTTGTTGATGTATTTTTATCAAAAATATGAGTTGTTATTGATTTTTGTGAAAAAATATGGTTTTTTTGGATTTTTATTAAAAACTAGGGTTTTTTTACAATAATTTCATTTAGATTGTGTAATTTCAATTAGTTTAATCAGTTTTTGACTTTAATCAGGTATTATGGCTGCAAATCAAAATCCAAAAATGCCAAATGCTCCACCACCTCCACAGCCACCAATTGAAGACTTAATTGGTGAAAAATTGGGGCAATTGAAGGGAATTTGTGAAATTTATCAGAAAATGCCTCGATTGAGAGATATAACAAACACATTGAGGGAAATAATTAAAAATACAGAAACCCTCTCCACCCAATATAATTCCTTTTATTCATGGTGAGAAGACATGAGGGAATATTATCGATGTGGATTGTCTTACGATGATGTGAAAGATCTCCAAATAACTAAAGCCCAAATAGCCTCTTTATTCATTGACCCTCGCACTAGTTTTCTAGTGAATGTTAATAAAAAAAAACTTTCCATAAAATGGTGCATGCATGGGGAAATTGTAGCTAACTTTTGGGATCGTTGGTGTATGGTTTTTGATAAACCACCAAACAATAATTCTGACATACCATTTCACTTTATTAAAAAATTATATGCTGAGTTTGTGTTAGGGCATCATGTCAATTACTTTGACATTAAACCCTTCCAAGCCGTTGGTGGAGGTATGCCCCAGGATAGACCAAGGGCAATTAGAGTAGTCCTGCACCCAAATGTTCCCCTTCCTCCCCTTCCTCTGTCACCTCTAATATACCATCCAAAGATTATCTAGGGTGCATCCACATAGACTATTCAGGCTATTCACTCTTTTTTGTGATCATTTGGTTTCGCATGCTTCTATAGTAGCTTAGCCAAATTTTTGTGATGTTGGTGAAGGCTCGAGTGTTGTTGCATAATCCTCCTCATGTCCACATATTTCTGTACCACATACTTGCACTATGTGCCACCAGATATGTTTGGGTCCTTTTGTACAGCCCGCTGAGCATCCCTTGGACACTTCTGACTATGACCTCCATGATGTCGACATTATAGATCACTCACAAGGGAGTGGAATGCAGCCTATAGAGTCATCTCCTACTAGAGAGGGAGATGCCCAAATAGTTACACAGGTAAAATTTAAGTTGTAATTTCATAACTTGTATTTGTTTTTAAATGAATATTAATAAGAGATAGTATCAAGTACTAATATTTATTTACATGAACTATTTAACAGTTGATGTCTGAGGAGGATCTCACATGGGTGACTGATAGCACCCTTAGGGCCATTTCATTTGGCTTGGACACACACACAATATATATTTTCGCACTCACTCATTTACATTTTATATTATATTCTTGCTTGTGATTTGAGTTGTTATTAATTAAATTATATAATAACTTATATGTTTATCTTGTTTTCCTCTTGTAGGAAATACCTAGTGCCAATGAGGTGCAACATCATCCAGACTATGGAGGCACAAATCTAGATAAGGGGAAGGTAATTGAACTCAAATTGGATTGAATTAATGTTTTTGAGATCTTATATTGATTATACATACATCGACATAGATTGGTAGTTTCATATGTACTTGTCAATTTTATGTACAAGAAATTATGAGCTTTATAGATATGATGACAAGGGACACACCACCTAAAGGAGTATTTATTGGAACACCTCAAGGAGGAGGTGTCGAAACACCTGAAGGAGATAAAGAAAAAGATCAACCTAAAGAGGTATATGCTTATTTTATTTTTTGTTTGGTAAATAAGTTCCTATTACCAATAATAGTATGCTAACTTGGATGAATTTTATGTTTTTGTTCACATATATAGATTGCCATTTCAAAATTTGATTTGGTATATTCTAGGACTCCTGACCCTTTGAAGAGACGTATATTTCAGGTAATCAAGATTTCAATTTTAGAGTTCAATTAAAATTCAATGTATATTGATTTTGATGTTAATTATTCAGTTTTAAATTATATATTATAACTAATTTTAATTGTGGTTTGAATTTTTCTTGTGTAGCTACCTTCAGAGGCAATGAGTGCTTCAAAGAGGCTCCATTTTGATGATCCACCAGTAGTTTAGGATGAGATAGAAATTTTGGCATTTAAATTTAGAATACATATTGAGTTGGCATATGCCACATTTTGTATATGGACATACACTTGATTATTGGATAATTTGATATATAGAAGTTGACAGTCAAAATTTAGTTTGTTCCTCATCTGCATGATTAAACTCTTTGAAAATTTTATCTTGAGCAATGGTTAAATATCAATGTACAATAGCTTAAAACTGAATCGTTATATTATGTAGTTTATATTTATATCACTGATTACATTGCATTACACATCTTTCAAACTCAAATCATTAATTCACATTGCATAACTAACAACCAGATAGTTCTAACAAAGTCAACCTAAGTAGTTATACAATTACTTCACATTGCATAACTAAAAACTATGAGCAATTGTCAATTGCATTTGTTTGTCATTGAATTCTATGAGACCACATTTCTTTGAAGCTTTTTTTCAAATATTCCACTACCTTGTCTATGCTACCACATTTTTGATACATGACAGTGATCACATTAAGTTGAAATAAATTTAATGATAGCCTATGGCTATTTAATTTATACTCATTTTATTTAAATGAATGAGGCTGACCTTACTTGATATTATTTTGTAATTTATTATTTTCAAGAGATGCCAACCTCCTTGAAGAGTCACCTTATTTTGTATAAATACGAGGTGAATTTTGTTCATTTTCTCAATCAAGTTCATTCAGCATAATTTGCAATTCAGGCAAAAGTTCGCACTTGAGCAATAGCGCTTCATCTTGCAGCAGCAGGCCGATTTCAAGGAGAAGCATATTCGATTGTATCTTTGCATCTACGAGAGGTGCTATTATTCATTGTATCAAATTCAGCCGTGAGCTGGGCCTGAGTTGTAAGAAAATTTCTTGTTGTGTTTATTGTCTTATGTGTTTCATTTTTTGAGTGCTTTCAATTGTATTATCTGATCTCTAAGTTGAAGACATCAAGAGAAATGGTCTTATTGTTGATGTCAAATATTTTCCCATGTTGGCTCTTAATGGTCTTCCTTCATCTTGGGAGTCTTACATTCAAGGAATCGGCCTGAGATCGAAACTTCCCAAGTTTGATTGGTTGAGAGCTGACTGTATTACCCAACTAGTAGTGTAAAGTTGCAAAGTGGTGCAACTTTCATTCTCAAACTTGTATGACCGAACAGACTATTCCAACACATCTGGATGGGTACGTTTATGCTAGACATGGTTCTCTCTTACACCCAAATACGTTGAATCACTCTAAGCTGCATCAGAGTGGCGTTTTCCCTTAAGAGTCCAAAGTGCTAAAAGGTAGAAAACTTTGACGGACTATTTCTTGAAAACTGTGATGTTTACAAACTCTTTCTCTAAGGATATGGGATTTTTTTGAGACCATATGCAATAACCTCTCTTAGTTTTTTCTATTTCGAAGGTGTTTTTCCGTGGTGATGAGTTTTCAGTTGAGGGAAAAGTTGACACATGCAAGTAGTGTAAAGTTGCAAACTAGTGCAACTTTCATTCTCGAACTCGTACGACCCAACAGACTGTTCCAACATGTTTGGTTGGGTACATTTACACTAGGTATGGTTCTCTCTTGCACCCAAATACGTCGAATCGCTCTGAGCTGCATCAGAGTGACATTTTCCATTAAGAGTCTAAAGTGCTAAAAGGCATAAAACTTTGACAGACTATTTATCAGAAATTGTGATTCCTATAGACTCTTTTTATAAGGATATGGGATCATGCTAAGACCATATACAATAACCTCTCTCGGTTTTTGCTATCTCGAAAGCATTTTCCCATGGTGATGAGTTTTCAGTTGAGGGAAAAGTTGCCAAATGCAAGCAGTGTAAAATTGCAAAGTGGTGCAACTTTCATTCTCAAACTCATACAACCTAATGGACTATTCCAACATGTTTAGATGGGTACTTTTATGCTAGGTATGGTTCTCTCTTACACCCAAATACGCCGAATCACTCTGAGCTACATCGGAGTGGCGTTTTCCCTTAATAGTCCAAAGTGCTAAAAGGAAGCAAAATTTGACGGACTATTTCTCAAAAACCGTGATGCTTACAGACTCTTCATTTGAGGATATGGGATCATGTTGACACCATCTACAGTAGCTTCTCTCAGTTTTTTCTATCTCGAAGGCATTTTCCCATGGTGATGAGTTTTTAGCTGAGGGAAAAGTTGCCAAATGCAAGCAGTGTAAAGTTGCAAAGTGGTGCAACTTTCATTCTCAAACTCATACAACCCAACAAATTGTTCCAACACATCCGGATGGGTACGTTTACACTAGGTATGGTTCTCCTTTGCACTCAAATATGGAATGCTTCTCATCCAAACCTGCACACAGAGCCCGAGGTCACGTGAATCAACCCTAGGGGTTGGCATGTGAACCGAGGCAATGCCCTTGACTTTTGGCCTTTCAAAAAAATATATTATAATAATTTATTTTATTTTAAATATTATAAGTTTTATAATATTATAAAATTATAATTATTATAATATTTTAATGTTACAGATTATGATTATATTTTAATATTATGTTTTGTTATAATATTAAAATGCTTTTAAATAGTAGAATATTATGTTTTTTTTTTATATAATATTATGATGCATTTAAATAATGATAATAATATTAATGTTTTATTAACATATTAAAATGTGAGAATTTCATTTTATTATTATATTATTTAAAGGGGAATATTGTTTTTTTTAGAAAATGAGTTTTATCGAATATGGAATAAATATTTTTATTTAAAAAGGGGTTTTTTCTTTTATCTGAATTATTGAGATACGGGTTAGCATTTCATGTATTTAAATGCTACGTGGAAATAAAATGTTTTTTTTTTTAAATGGCATATTTAATTCAGTTCATTTAATGCATTGATTACTGAATGCTAGTGAGGAGATGGGTTTAGTGAACCCAAAGTAGATTTGATTCTTTCGTTGTTTTTGAGTTGTTTGTATGGCCATTTGGAAAATGTGGGTTAATATTTAGCAAGTCTTCCAATTGTTTTTTCAAGTTGTGGGTTGTTGTACTGTGTAGTCAACCTTTGGATTACCTTGGGTAGTGTGTTTCACCAGTTTGTTCCCCGATTATCACGAATGAGATTGTGTTGACTATATGTCATGGTTAGGGATGTGGTACCCTTATGTCGCACTTGTGTACCTTTGGGTTGTGGAGTTGTTCCACGTGTCATCTTAGAGGAGTGGCTTGTAACGAGGGCTGACACACAAAGTGGTGCCAAGATAACTCGTTGTAAGTTAGTTAATCCAGTGATAACTTAATTAACTAATTAGAGGATCACGTAGTATCAAACACTTAATAAGATAATTATGCCTCGCTCATGAACACAAGGGCTTGTAAAAACTTGGGTTGAGACAAGAAGGCCTGGAATGGCAAGATCGTTATCTTGTCTCTATGAAAGATAATTGATTCCGCATTGGTTTACATGAAGGGCTAGAAGTCGTTAGAGGTTACCAGGATAACCCTAGATGGGGGTCGGGGCCTAGGAAGACTCACCAGGATAACCCATGTAACATTGTGATGACACTTCTCCTAGGTCAACAGTATGTTTGCATCAGTGATGTAGTTGAGTATGTAGTTTCTAGAAGCATTGTAACCTTGTGTTAGTGATGTTACTGTATTTATTTTAGTATGGTTGTGTTAGTCTATGTCTAGAGGTAGATGTTCTTGGTTAGAAATTTCTGTTACTATCTCCTAGCACGGGGGGTGGACCTTTGGGTTCCACTTGGTTGGGTGGAACGTGCACCTTTCTCCGTTGGGTCTTTCTCCTTGTTCGTGTGGACGAGACTTCCAGTTGGAGAGTTCATGGTTTCTGTTGCAGTTCTTGCTTGATTTCATTATAGTTGTTCTTATAATTTAATACCCCTCATTTGTTTTGAGGTAGAATTTGTAATTGTAACCGTATTCTTCGGACTTGCCTCATTCGGGGAATGAGTGTTGTAACCTTATTATTAATGAATGGATTAATTCATTTGAAAGTTATCTATTATGCTTGTTGTAAAATCATCTTACATGGAATGTATGTGTTGTTTTATTATTTAAATTATTGACATGGTTTATATTCATTTTTTTTGTTGAGGTTATACATAACCTCTATCTCATAACCTTAGAGATTGTTGGCATTAGTTAGTGAACTTACTTTTTAATTATACTTAAAAAAAAAAAATTAGTCTATTTAAATAGTTCTTTGCAACTTCCTCTAGGGTTGCGTGGCAGGGCGTTACACATGGTATCAAAGCCTAAGTTTAAACATTGGGTACTCTGGGATTATGATGGAACCATTAAGTTTGAGTTGTATATCTTGCCTAATACCTTGAAGTGTGTGTTCAGGAATATGCCTCCCAGACGCAGAAGAGGTAGAGGGCATGTTCGTGGCCGTATAGGCGGTCGTGGTGAGAGTTAGCATGACTCTCCTCCTTTAGTTCCTCTTATCCCAGATCAGGAGGAACAACAGGCATCTTAGAATGCACCTGGGGTTGGTAATCGTCAGCAGGATCCAACAGGGATCGAGGCAGCGCATAGAGTGCTTGAGGAGGCTTTGGCGTTCCTTAGTCTGAGGCAGATAGTGGTTCAGGTGAATCCAGTGGTGAGGGAAGCTCCACCCCAGTCTGAGTCTCACATGAGCGACCTACTCAGGGGGCATCGTCCATTATACGATGGATTAGGTACTGGGTTAGAGGCTGAGACTTGGCTCATAGACCTGGATAGGTGTTTCGCCATGCATCCGTATGGCAGTAACACCAGAGCTAATTATGACATCATGCAGTTGAGAGGATTTGCATCCACTTGGTGGAGACTAGAGGACCAAAAGCTCCATATTGAAATTCACACTACATCTTAGGAGATCTTCTTAGAGAGATTAAGAGCTCGGTTCTTATCTGAGCATTGGTATTAGCGTCGAGGCGATGAGTTCCATGCTTTGCGTCAGTTGGCATTATCCGTTGAGTAGTACAAGCGACGTTTTTACGAGCTCAAACAGTATGCAGGGATTGGTGACGACAAGAGTATGTTGGTACACCATTTTCTCAGGGGCTTAAATGCCCGTCTCAGCGGTGGTGTAAGGGTTTTCTAACCCAAGACCATGGAAGTGGCAGTAGAGAAAGCACACCTTATTGAGGAGAATCTGAGTATGGCACTTGGAGGACACATGAGTGTTCCAGTTGGCAGTAGTGCAGTGGCAAGATCTAGTGCTAGAGGAGGGCAGTCTCAGGGAGGTTTACCTCCTAGGTCTCAACAGGGGCCATCTCAGGGTGGTCAGCAGCAGCAGTAGGTATCGCAGGGGAAACGTAAAGGTTTCCAGCCAAGACAAGGAGATAGGAATTGGAGGCATGCGAAACGCTCCAGCTTCGAGCAGCCAACATAGAGTTCACAGTCTACTTTCAGGGGTAGTACGTAGCAGTCTAGCGCACCATCTGGAGGTAGAGGTTTTGGTAGAGGTATTGAGTGTTTTCCATGTGGTTAGCAGGGTCACATGGCTAGAGGCTATCCCAACAGGGGCGCATCTAGTTTTTCGCAGGGACCAATGGCATCTGAGCCGACAGTTGGTGATGCAGGTAGAGGGCATTGAGTTTTTGCAGCGGTTGATAACCACCAGGTAGAGCATCAAGGCACTATCATCGAGAAATATGGTATGTTGATAGATAACCCAGTTACCATTTTATTTGATTCAAGAGCGATAGACTCCTTCATTTCTTCATCAGTCATGTCGCGATGTAGACTGGGTGTGATAAGGAAATTTGATAGGTGGCAGGTAGAGTTAGCTTCGGGTGCAAAAGTCGCATCACATTCCCTTGTGCTAGAGTGTAGATTGGAGATTGGACCTCTTTAGACTACGATGGACCTTCGAGTTATTCCTTTGGGTTCTTATGACATCGTCATAGGGATGGATTGGTTGAAGTCACATAGTGTTGTCTTAGATTATCGACGCAAGTCGATTCGATGCAGTGAGGCATCTAGTAGAGAGGTAGAGATAGTGGGAGTCCTAAGGCCATTTTCTTTGAGGGTCATCTCAGCTATGCAGTTGAGAAGGTGTGTACGTCAGGGTTGCAAATTGTTTGTTGTCACAGTGGATGACTTGGATCTAGGTAGTGGAGAAGAGAAAGTCTCTCTTGATAGTCACCCCATCCTTCAGGAGTATTCCGATGTCTTTCCAGATGATATTCCAGGGATGCCACCTCAGAGGGATATTGACTTCAAGATTGATCTTATACCTGGTTCACAACCCATCTCTCGAGCCCCCTATCATATGACTACCCAGGAGCTAAAAGAGCTTCATTTACAACTTGAGGAGTTGTTAGAGAAGGGCTTCATTCACCCTAGTGTTTCACCATGGGGAGCACCAGTCATCTTCGTGAAGAAGAAGGATGGCTCACTTTGGTTATGTATTGATTATCGATAGTTGAACAAAGTGACCATTAGGAACCGATATCCGCTTCCTAGGATCGATGATCTATTTGATCAGGTTAGGATTCAGTGGGATCCCAGGGATGACATGTCATCCACATGGGAAAATGCAGCTAGAATGAGGGAACTTTATCCCTATTTGTTTGCAGGCTTCCAGGAGTAAGCCTGACCCTAGGGGGGAGGATGTAATACCCCTCCGTTTTGCTCTATTGTGCGAACCTTGTTGTTTCCTCTTTTATGCTTTAGTATTGTGTTGTACTTTGACTGTGTACTTGGTTACGGTATCGTATCACTCGCTTGCGAGTGCCCTGTGATTTCGTGATTTCCTCTTCACGGTGTACATTATTTATGACATATTATTGCATGTGGATATATTCTTTGTTCACAGGTTGACAAGTACATGACATCGACTCCACCTGGTTTCACAAGTTCGAGCGTGTCTAGTGCCCAACGGCATTTGATTAGGAGATAGTAGCTAGGATTTCCAGGCCGAGTCGTCACCCTGGTCATAGTGTGTCGTCGGTCCTAGTGTGGTCCAGTTATTCTATTTTGTTCTAATTGCCTCATTTCAGTTTATTTAGGAAGTTAGAATAATGTTAGAAATGTGATTTAAATTATTGAGTAATTTAATTTAATTAATAAATAATTTAATCTTGTAGTAGATTTATTTTATTAATTGATTAAGTTATTTGTGTTGAAATGAATTACATTATTCATTTTGGAAATGCATGCATATTTGAGTTGGAATTGAAAATTAAGAAAATGATTAAAAAGTCAATTTAGAAAATTGAAAATTCAAAAATTCAAAAATGAGATATTTCCTATTTTGTTTTCTAGAATTTATGAGGGTGGTTGTAGGATTTTTGGGGAAAAGTTTGCATTATCTTTGAATTTCTTCACAAGTCTTGTTAATGGAGTTTTTGGAGAAAAATTGAGAAGAGAAGAGGAAGGATTGCTCAATTTTGTGGGTTTGGATTAAAAGCTCAAAGAATCCGTGGAGCTTAAAAGGGTTTCAAAGCATCATCAAGATCTTCAACATACTTCAAAAAAGTCAGGTTCTCATCTTGTATTAATTGGATTTTTGTTGATTCAAAGGCAT